>OY751321.1:4770731-5440507 GCA_963564615.1 Rhorus exstirpatorius | reverse complement strand
CCTTCGCTTTATTTCGCTTCCGTTGTGAAACACACAATTTTAATTATAAAGAATATTTTAACATTTAGAAAAAAAAAAAAAAAAAAAAGAAAGATCGGGGTTCGAACCCCGACTCTTGAGAGTTCCAGTCGCGTACGATAGCCATTGGACCAAATGATGTCTTCGGAGAATAATGAACATTGAAAGCATATGTTCATCGAGCGCGCTTAAGAATGTTTGCCAATTTGGGTCCAAATTCGATTAATTTAGCAAACAACACGTTGAAATTTACATATTTTTATTAATTAATGCATATGAGTTGAAAAAAAATCGACTCAAGACAAAATTTTGTCAGGACAGCGGGGATTGGGTTCGCGAGAGCGAAACGCGAGATTATCTCTGGCGAAACCGTGCGGTTGACAACCGCTCTATTCAGCGCGCATAACTTCAAGCCGATCTCACGCGATGAGACAAGTTCGGCGTTTGACCGCCTAGGTGTCACGTCGACGCCAGGTATCAAGAAAACTCAAGCGCTGTTGATCTCCCTACTCATCTCTGTAATAACATACTATATGTTCGTTCAAATTTCGCGCGCGGAACGACGAGCTATTGGGTGACGTCAGAGCGTCGAGATCGAATCATATCGAATGCAATCGACAGTGAACGCGACGCGCTGCATGGTGAAGCATTTACGCGGTTGTGATTTACCGCCGGAATTATCGCGGCTTTTTAATTTACAAGTATATGAATGTATTATTGTATCTGCTGCAAAATTCTGTGTGAATTTATTTTTGTAGTTTTGGTTTAATTCGTACGGTATATGGGTGCTTGCCGCTTAACCGCGTGTCTATTGACCATAACCTCAAGTGTTGGCGTTGCCAAATGTTTGCAGCAACGTTGCTGCAACATTTCGGTGCTGCATGGGCTGTTATGTAATATTTATCCATAGACCGTATGGTCTATGTATTTATCCCTTATGAATATTTATAAGTGTGTACTGTATAAAATAATGAGATGTCACTAAACTGTGTAAAAAAAACGATTTCATATAAAATGTTACATCCGAAAATTCTCCATCGATCATCATTCCTGAAAGGATAATGGTAAATGAATGGTAAATATTACCACTCGAACATTGCCATTCATTTACCGTTAATGGGAAAAAGCCATTGGAGTGGCAAATCGCCATTCATTTATTACCATTAATAGAAAATTCAGTGGAAATTCAGTGGAAAGTCGCCATTCATTTATTACCATTAATAGAAAAAAAGCCATTTGAATGGCGAATATTACCTTTGGCAAATCGCCAATCATTTACCATTATCCTTTCGTGAATGGTGATGAATGGCGAATTTCCAAATGGTAAACCAATGTAACTTTTCCCCCGTATAAATAAAAATACGTTAATCAAATGCAATGATCAGGGGCCTTATTCTACAACATATCACATATCACGTGATATAGGTGATACGTGATGGCTGTGACTGGGCATGATAAAAGTAAAATTACGAACCGTCCTGAAAACTTGGCTCTTGGTTCTCGGACTCTAATGACCTAACCTATTTCTTGAAAACAAACGCGCATTGAAAATAAATTATTAAAAAAACTGATTGTTAACTGAAATGGTTTGCCTCAACATTCCCCGCAAAAGATTTTTAGTTTTTTGCGTAAACTATAACAATAGCCCTATTGTGGTCTCTGCGCTTGGCCATGTTAATAAAAAAGTAAACACCTAATCATCACTGTATATTCGGACTAAGCGGCAAATCATCGTAGAATTAAATCAAATAAATTTTTTCGTGGCAAGGACGATCCACGTAGTATAATAACTCGTATTTATCTAGGTGACATAGTGGTTATACACCTACGCCGTTCTTCTTACACCTGTTCTTGATGCTGCTGAAGGAAAACTCCAGAAGCTCGGTGTATCGTCGGGCAAACGGGCCGATGACTGGTACGGACCGGCATCGGTCACGCATTTGCTCAGTCAAGCTGTGAAAAATGCCGCCGTAGATCATAACGAATTCGACAATTTGGCTGTGCACGTCGCTCAAGATTGCACAGGTAAATATTGAATAACCCGAAGAACAAAAATAAAATTCACATAGCATTGTCATTTTATTTTTTACCTTGTTCTATTTGTATTTATTTTTTTTTTTTAATTTTTTTTCATTCAGAAATCTTCCTCCAGTGAGAAATTTTCAATTTTTTTATCTTTCATATGGATAAAGCTGTAGGAACGAAAAAAAAAATGAGTAAACAATGTGCAAGTTTCTGATGTTCATGATTTTTTTAAACTCGATTCCATATCAAGCATTCTCTTGCCTATTTATCAGATTTTTTTTGCCCGACACCCGAAGAATGGCATGGTTAGGAAAAAAAGCGTGCAAATTATAAATTTGCACATCGCTTCCTCATTATCTCATCTTACTCGCAAAGCTTTCCTCTACGGACAAGGAGGCTTTTAATTTTTGCTACCGCATAAAGGGAAAAATGTTCAAATTTCTAATTTGCACGCTTTTTTTTCTGATTTATCTATAAATTTACACGATTTGAGGCTCGATAGCCTCATATTTGCAAAAATTAGAGCGCGCACAAATTTAAAAGAAAAGAAAAACATAATTATGGAGAGGAAGAAAAAAAAAACGAAACTTAATCCTTGAAGGAAAAAATCATTAAGTTATTTATTTATTATCGAATTATCATCCATCGCAAAGTTGTTATTGTTCGCCTACTGTCACTCATAGTTGGAAACAAAAAAAAAAGAAAATAATCTGTAGAAAAAAAAAATGAAGCAAAGAAAAACAGGTTCGGCGAGATATATTGTGTGCGATATGTGAGCGCTGAGCGAGGGCAGTTTGCTGTGATTTAGTATCTCGCCAGTGATTCACGAGAAACGTGTAATAGTCGAGAATAAAAAATTAAAAAATGAAAATAAAAAATGAACCGTAAGAAAAATACTAATAATTTTTGTTCACTCGTATATTCCCATTAAAAATAAAATTTTTTACTCATTTTCATATCCAAATTGTGTTTTTTTTCCTTTCAATGTACAAAACTTGAAAGCGCCACAATATTCCTATATAATTTGTGCATTATGGTCATATTCGACAACATCAGTTAATAAGCGTTCAACTATCTTATAATCAATAACCATACTATTAATGCGGAAACCAAATTAGGTCGTTATTTATTTCAAACGCCAGTCACTTTTATCACTTTTATCCTTATCCGCTCTTACCACGCTATATTTAGCACCGTTTTTTATGAATACATAGATATAACCTGATATACCGTGATAGACAGTATATCACACGTTTATCTTACCCTTTCACGTTCTGTGAACTAATCACGGTGTATCCCGGATTGAAGAGTGTAAAACATCAAAATAACCTAAAAACATTGACTAGGCGCATGCGTATAGCGATTTTTGCCGAATGAATCACTGTGATACACTGTGACTGTGATGACTGTGATAAACTCGTAGAATAAGGCCCCAGATTAGGATATGGTCATATCACATCATGTATGATTCAATATGATCATATCTAATCATATTTTAGGTTTGATCATATTCTGATCATATATTATATTACGATTAATCATATCTGATCATATACGAAAAATTGGCCAGGCCTGACCGTATCTGGTCATATTGACTTATATATGACCTGATACTACCATATCGTATCATATATATGAGTGGGCATGACAATATACTGTCAGACCGGGCCAATTTTCGTATATGATCAGGTATGATTATCATATATGATCATATCTCATTATTTTTCCCCGGGTATAGCATTCCATGAGGTATCATATGAGATGACTGCATATTTCACATGGATTTGAGTAAAACTACCATGGGATACCAGTACCGGGATTCCGTAACTCTCTAGCGATAATTATCGCTGTCGCTAGCTATCGATAGCCTATGGGAGTTGCGCCTTTCCCCTGGATCGTCCTTTCAATTGGCTATCGATAGCTAGCGACAGCGATAATTATCGCTAGAGAGTTACGGAATCCCGGTACAGGGATAGTACGGTGTATTATGCAGGGATGGTATAGATTCCTGTAGAAATCTTTACAGACAGTCCACAAGATTTCATGAATTACTATAGAATTCCATAGAGAATCATGTGGGATGACTGTATATTTCCCATAGATTGTTGAGGAACCGCCATGGAATGCGTGAGGAAGAATTCAGCGTGGCATGCGAGCACAATATGGATTCCTGTAAAAATGCGCATGGACAGTCCATAAAATTCCACATGGCGTTGAACATAGAAATCCATGTTTCAGTGCACCACCACAACCAGCGGATATCTATATGAAATCCCATAGATTCCCAGTTCCAAATTCCGGTAGAAAACCATACACATTTACATGGATTTTCATATGTATTTCCAGGTGGATTTTCCTATGGTTTTCCACCTAGAAATTTTCAGTAGGGCCGCGCCCGACCTATATATAGATATAATAAGAACATAGTCGATAGATATAGATATATAAGAGCGTATAAAAAAACGAGACTTATTTATAATTCGATATCTCGAAAACGATTACGAGTTGCTCATTTTGTCAAAAAGAACGTCCGTATGAAATTTCAGTAGGATCGGAGGTTTCGGGTTTTCGAAATTGCACCCGTTCCGTTTTTTTTCACGCTTTCGTTCGTGCAGTACCGTGAATTTTTTTTTACGAGTGTTTAAACACGCAAGCGAAAAAAGAACAGAGGCATGATTATTGAAAACAAATTGAACACACTTGGAAAGAAAAAAAAAAAAAAAAAAGGTCGGGCTCGAACCCCGATTCTTCAGAGCTCCAGCCGTCCACGATATCCACTCAACCAAACAACAATTCTGATATAAGTAGAACATTGAAAGAACATGCTCATCGAGCTCGCTTAGGAATATTTGACAATTTGGATCCAAATTCGGTCAATTTAGGAAAAAACACGTTCCAGTTTACACATTTTTATTAATTAATGCATATAAGCTGAAAAAAAATCAACTCAGGAATTGGATGCGTGACAGCGAAACGCGAGATGATCAGATGATCTCTGACGAAACCGTGCGGTTGGGAACCGCTCAATTCAACGCGCATAACTTCAAGTCGATCTCACGCGATGAGACCAGTTCGGCGTTTGACCGCCTAGGTGTCACGTCGACGCTCCAAAATCGCAGGTACCACGAAAATGCGAGCGTTGGAGATCTCCCTGCTCATCTCTGCCACCGAGGAGAGAATACTAAAGAGAGCCAGCCCAATGCATTTATATGTCTCAGCGAACTTTCGGCGTACAGCTCTGCCCTCTAGGCTACTTGACACTTCTTGCGGTAAGCTGGAGGCGCGTTAAGTCGGTATAGAAGGGGGCAGAGGTCTGTAACTTATCACGGGATAGTGTGGTGCTTGGTGCTGCTGTTGTCTCACTCGCACATTGATTGTTTTTCTCACAGTATAGTTCAGTGGTTTTTCTCGCACAGCTGCTTCACTCGTTTTTGCCCTTCCCTCGTTAAAAAATACATTTTTCACGATATCTGTTTTATTTTATCAATCACTTTAAAAATATATGGTTTGTTATTCCTGGTTATTCCATGAACTTGTTGAAAGATAAATTAAATGTTATGCGACCCGAATTAAGTTTATAAAACAGAAACTTATATATATTGATACAATTGACATTCTGGTATATAGTAGTTTTTATATACTACAATGTTATTCTTTGACGAGCAGTTTTTTGTTACATGGAAACCATTGAACATTTGATGTATAATATTCAGGTTCACGGTTGCAGATGACGATACAAAAAGTCCAATCTGCGGATATTTCCGTAGGGTCGTCTGCCTCCATTTTTCCAGCACATATCGATAAAAATGTGCAGCATATATAATATGAAACCGTTAGATTGAACACGAAACAACCATGAATTTAATTTTGTTAAAAATACCACGTTAAAAATATTAATAAAAACGTAACTTTATATTATTGCATCAGAGCTCAGGCAAAACATTGGTACACTTATTGCGCTGCTTTATCCTGCACCAAGGTTATAAATTTAAATACCAATGTGCAAGAACGATTAAAAATTGCTATTATTGCTATTATAAAATTGATTGCCCGATTAAAAATCTAAAAAAATCCATACAAGATATTTCGAAAATATATGTGAGAGTGAGGTATAGTACCGCCAGGGAATCCTCTTCTCAAGAAATATTTTAAACTGTGCTCACGTGCTATCTGAATAACGCCGTTGCAAGTTCAAAGGGCCTGACCATTCCAAACTTAATATAATTAAAGTTGAATTTTGGTCTGATCAGCATGTATGCTATATGCACCAACCATGCGTCAACGACATATTTTCTTATTGTACCGTCTACACGTCATTTAAGAATTGAACAATAACAAGAGAAAGCTAGATGTGTATTACACGAATATGCTGAGAAAAATTAAGAATTTTTACCATTTTGTTTTTGAGATATTATGAGTGAAAGAGGTATGCGTTAACCTGTGAGTGATCCGAGATCTGACTCTCTCGTTTTAATCATGCCCCGCTCACCACACGCACCGCTGCACCGACATTTCCTCTCGTTCCCCACCTCTACTCGCGGATGTATTGTCTGTTCGAACCTAAAAAAAGCGACAGCGACTTAAAATTTTAACAGCGTCTTTGTAAAGGTATACTTCGTGTACCTGAAAAATTTCAACGAGATTCACCACATACTTTCCGAGATAAAAATTCGTATAGATACACTCGAAATGCATACACTGCAAATCCAAGTGTGTAGTTTTTACACACTTACGTGTGTAATTTCTTGTAGTCACTTTTTACTCACTTTCACGTGTGTAATTCTACAAAATAACACACTTAAAGTGTGTTATTATTGTATTGTATAATATATTGTATTGTATAATATTGTATAATAACACACTTAAAGTGTGTTATTATTGTAGAATTACACACGTTAAAGTGAGTAAAAAGTGACTACAAGAAATTACACACGTAAGTGTGTAAAAACTACACACTTGGATTTGCAGTGTAGGGTCTTATATGGCATATCAACCATTATAACGTGAAGAATCGTTCGATATCAGCTACGTAAAAAAGTGGTGGCTGTTTAAAAATTTCAGGAAAGTGCAAACTTATCTATTACAAAGTCCTAGAAAAAATAGACGCGATTCACCACGCCTAGCGTCAGTAACGGTAAATTAATAAAATGAAAACGTGCTATATATTTGGTGATACAAATGCCGAACGCAAAACCTGCCACGCCGTTGCCCGTGCCACGCCATACGTTCCCTTTATTATCGCACCCCAGGTATACATAGGAGTTAAAAAGGTACTATATGTATTTCGTGCGATGTAAGCGGATTATAAAAATTTCCCAAATTATGAGCGTCCCGGTACATCATAAAAAAGGGTATTCAGAGAAAGGTTTTATGAAGCAAGGGGATGTTGTTAGTATATGAGTAAGAAATAGTTAAAATAGAAATCAGCTGATCGATATATAATGCATTTAAGTACCATCTTTTTATCCCCGACAGGCAGTCGGGAGTGATACAGAAAATTTTAAAAAGTAAGAAACAATTGGGATGCGATTTACTAAGTTGTGTAGATGTTGTGAGGTATCTGGAATTATAAGATTCAATTATAATTAGAATTATAATTTCAATAAGATGGGCGACGGTGATAGAGGGAACAAGCTCTATATTTAATTTAAAAATGAATATAAACAACGAGAGATTACTCGAGATGCTGGAAATTTTTCCAAAAAATATAATTATTGTTCTTTGTGGTTTTCTCGATTATAACTCGAATGAATAACTTTTGTTTTTTTCATACATACATTAATTGAAGATTGACAACAGTCACACTCTTTTTGTTATTTCGTTGTATATCCAATTATACATATAATAAATTTAATGTTCACCTACAAATGGTCTTCTCATAAATTACGATTAAAAGGAACAACTTCCCTGCTAACACAGAACGTTATAAAAACGTTGTTAAGACGTTTACAAAAATACGCAAAAACGGTCTCTTTTTAATGGTCGAAATAACGTTTAACAGACGTATTGAAGACGTTTTCAAGACGTTTGCGGCAAAATAACGTTTAAAAGACGTTTTTTCTACCATTCAAAAGAGACGTTTTTGCGTGTTTTCTTAAACGTGTTAACAACGTTTTTATAACGTTCTATTAGCAGGGTTTTGGGTTTATTCTTTTTCCACATTCCATTTTTCTCTTCTCGATAGGTCAGTAGAATAATTGTGAGATAATTCAGTGCTTCTCTCAAACTTGCATACATATACATACATGTACATACAAAAATACAATTGTTTTAAATTTAAGGAATAAAAAAAACGTAGTATAGATAAGCGAAAGGCCTGGTGACCGACGTTCCCAATTATAGATATATGATCGACTTGTCTGGCAAATGCTTTAATCTCTCTAGTGCGACTGTAAGTAGTTGATGCGAGGTTGTCAGAGCGAAAGGCGACGAGCTCTCTCAAAAATTACTCCCGATTATACTTATCGTTGATGAATAATTATGCCAACTTGAATTTCGACCACTTCACATACGCGAGCTGTTTTAGACACCTGACTTAAGACTTATGGTTTAAAACAAGCAGCGTACATAGTGATTCAAACGTGTGCACGATGACCTGGTGTGAAATCACTCATTTATAATATTGGAAATATTGTATATGAAAAGCTTTCTGAGTTTGATGGGCACATAATGAGTCTACAAATCATTCTTTCTTCAAGAATTGTGTACATTTTTTAATTTTTGCGGTAGTTTGTTATGAATCCGTGTAATATTTCGCAATGCGTTTCCGAGCCACTTTAGATTTTTATGAATTTTTACTTTCATCATAAAGTAAACAAGAGTTTTTCGGTGAAATCCGCACGTAACATCGTGAAACCAACCGGGGTATTTCGTGTGTACGGCTCTTTCTATCAGGATAAATACTTTGTCCAATATTGAGTATTCACTTCTCAGTTGCGGATATGCTCAATTTATTTACTTATGTATAACATGAATGCTCAATACTTCATCGTATGAGCAATATTTGTCAAACCAAAAAGTGCACATTGAAAATTTTTATGTATTACGTTGCACCAAAGGGAGGAACCCCTTCAGGGATTCTTGCCAAATCTAATAATGAATATCTTTGTCCCCCAGATTACTACACGCACGCACGAACGCACGCACGCACGCACGCACGCGCGCGCACGCACACACACACACACACACACACACACACACACACACACACACACACACACACACACACACACACACACAAACCACACATTTCTATTCAGCACTTATGTCTACACACGGATCGGCCTGAATTATTTCAGAATTCTCATCACCACCCTTTTTGAAACATCAATATTTCAAATTTTCAATTTAACATAGACCCTCGTGGCTCGTGGCGCTTCGTTTTTCCATCGATATATCTGAAGAAAAAATGTAGAGAAAAAAATATAAAGATACAATATAAGGATAATAGACTGTACTTAAAAAGGTTCATGCGTGTCAAGTAGTGGGGGAAGGTCACTTGGTTGCTTTGAGTGAGGTACGGAGGTTGCCGGGTGAGCAGCGTACGAGAAAGAGGTCCGTATTACGGGACCCTAAGGGACTATATTAATGGACTAATGCCAAAGGGGCGTATTGGTTATGTATAAGCATAGCTTATACGCCCCTATGGAATTTAACCATCGATATGTACATTGTTATTGTACAGCGCGAGCGAGCGAGCCTCTGCAAAAATCATTCAAAAAGAGTATATGAGGCGTTCACCACCAATTCGGCTACTTATTTTTTTACTGTTACGGATCTGATCCATAATTAGCTATAATACAGTAGTACTACTTACTCTCTGTGAATTTATTTAAATTTTTTAATTCATTCGTTTCGCAAATGGGTTTTATTTCAAGCCCGGAAAGACGATTGATGGAAGATTGAAGTCAGGCAAAAAGTATAAAAACAAGAAAGTTATGTTTTTCCATGAACTAGTTAATGCAATATATGTTATATTTTTTATGGCATCAAAAAGGCTATTATCAGCGAAAAAAAATAGAACATATTTTTTGCGTTCAATGCGACACCTCTAATCTTACTGTATATTTTACAGGGTATATATTTGGCAGTGAATTGGGAACGTATGAAAAAATTGGTATTGTGGAACTCGGCATTCTTGTCGAATAAAAAAATATTTCACAGAAAAATCTTTTTTCTATGAACTATTTAATGCAATATATACATATATATGCATATATATATATTAGGTATTAAAAAAAAAATTCTTCGAAACAGGCTCAAAAGTTCCATTTAGGTATAAAAATACGCCTGTTGAAATTTGAGCTCGAACATTTAGAGGTTGCGCATCGCACTTTTCTATTTTCCGTAAGAATAACATGGGAATGAATATTTTCCGAAAGAATAACATTGCTCCTTCTGATTTTCATAACTATATAGCTAACGATGCGTCATACAGAAAATTCACAGACATATTTTTGTAGAGAATTGAACGTTATTTAAAACACGTCTGTTATTATTTTCTGATAAATGCACTCGCGTTCAAAACTTATTCAAGGTGAAAGTTAAATTTACCGTAAATTTGACCTCTTTTTCAGTGGAACTATCAGTCTTATCCAAAAAGTGTACATGACTAGTTTCAATAGATGTTGAAAAATAGCTTATTTTTACAATAATAAAAAAAATTTCAATAACAATTGGCTCTGATAGTGTTTTTTTGTTTCATTTTTTTAAAGGTACAAAGAATAGTTTTTTTTCGTTATTATAATGAACACATGATATACATAGAAATAAAAGAGGTTTTCATTGATAAATCTATTAATTTTACTTATTTTAATAACTTGGTCTTAAAAATGTATGCAAATTTACATTAAATTGCTATTGCTGGAGATTATTCTTATCGCAATTCGGATACCATCGCCAATGCTTGCGGACTACTTTTAATAAACACAGCAGCTGTTGTTCATCTTTGGTTATTAGGCAATTATTATATTCTGTGTGGATTGAGGTAGTATGCGCACAACTGTAGGCGGGGAATAAGCGGAAACGTGGGCGCGGGTGAGCGCGGCGAGCGAGGGGCACCATGAAACAAGAGTCATTCGTTAAAATCGATAATTTTATGTCAAAAGGTTCGGCAACCCCCATTTTTTATGAAACGCATGTAATCGTGATAGTTTCCTGAACATTTAACAGTTTTAATATTTAACGTATCTAATCGTGAAAGATACGAATTTCTGTTTTAAAGTTGTGTGAGCCCAGAGAATTCGTATATGGTGTGAGATAAATATGTGGATTTCACGAATTAATTACTCGCGTAAAGAGTCGGTGACCCAATTTTAAATTTTACGGGCATAATCTTATACACTTCTGCTACACCATATAAAAAATTCAGATTTTTATCTAAACGTTAAGTTCGTGCGCGTATTAAGTTGCTAACCATTTGGCATTCTAACAATGAAGAAAAGCAACATTGATACATGACATACATGTATGTATGTATATACATTGATAGCAAGGGTATATACTAGCGTGTACATCGGGCAACCGCACACCGAAGCAACGAAGATAGAGACCGAAGCAAAGTTGAAAATTTTGTAGAGATCACCAGAGAGAATTTCTGCTGTGCGATCATTCACGAGAGGTGAAAAATATGCGCTGTTGCCACTTGTGCGCCACGCATCGATGTCACAACATTGCATTAATACGCATCTCTCGTGTCGTATAATTATCATTGCAACTGAAACGTGAAAAATATAGTTTTCTCTTACGTCGACCGCTCAGTTGTTAGCAGCCGATAACTGCCAACTCGGGGTAGAACAGAGCGCTGTTATTATCTCCGCGCCCACTGTGCCCACTCAACGTGAGACACAAACTCCCATAAGGCTGGCCCTCTTTAGTATTCTCTCCTCGGTGTCTCTGCTGACAGTACTGTCAGCAGAGATGAGTAGGGAGATGCACAACGCTGGCATTTTAGGTGTACCCACCAGAGTGGCGCTGATGACGTAGCGGCCAAACCTAGAGTATGATTTTGTGATCATCGCCTCGGTCAATGCTGCAGAGCTCTTCGGTATTAGAATATCGGGGTGCAGTGTTCGATATTTTAGTGGATATTGCAGAACGCACTTGGTGCTAATGGGTAAGGTAGACTGTGAGTTTCAAAATGTGAGGAAATGAAAATCATCTTTAAAAATCACGCTTCTGCGTGAAATTTTAAATCAATTATGTACGTGGTTGGAGAGTAATTAATTATTGAAGCTGCATTTTTATTCACGGGCCGTATAAAAAATCATACAATATCATGCAACTCTTAATAACTATACGAAAAATGTTAGGAATTTAATGAAAATAGACCCAAATAATCCTTCTCATCTTTGGACAGAAGTTTACGAAGTGCGAAAAGCTTTTCATATACATATAATTGTCAAGAAATTGTAAGAATAAAACAGCTCGAGTTGTAAAATTATGCACACCCGGGATATGTCGTGACACGGATCTCTCCCTCGCACGTTGCCCGCCCGGCACCCGCGCACCCGCGAGGGCACGAGCGACGGTTCCCCGATTTGTCCCTTTCCGCGTGTGACGGAGCACATGAGAAAAATTTCTACAATGTATATATATGTTCAATAAGGGGATAGTAATATTTTTTAGTCTCTCCAGCTATTTTTCAATGTCTCATTGACCTTTTATATCAATCGAATATCCAAATTGTTGTTTGCACAACGAAAAAAAATCGTTCCTGGATAAGTTATAAATTTATTGTTGTCATTTTTTTAACCATGCTTTTCTCTCGGTGCACCCTTCCTTAACGATATATATACCAACAATGTTACCAGCGGGTTTCAATGAAATGTGTGCGGGAAAGTAAAGAGAATAAATTATAGACGAAATTGTGATAATTGCCTATATATTATTGTTTGAGGACTTTTCCGAATTTTACATTTTTTTTCGCCGATACGTTCATTGCAGCTCCAATAATGATAATCGCAGATGGAGTGTCTGAAAAAATTAAAGGGTTATTCCTGAATTTTCGCTAAAAATATAATTATTCTGAATTTTGTGTTTTATTTTTGGTAAACAATGCATGATAATCAAGCGAAGGAGCACGATTAATATACAGCCTTCTTGTGTCCTTATTTGTACCTATATATGCATATCGGTCGCGCGCGAGCCTATATATTATAGCGTGCATCACCGAGGCCTTGCTTTTTGTCCCTCGCATGTGGCACCCATAAAGGCCCATTCAAGACAGGCAGGTAGCCTCGTTCTCAGTTTTCGGTTTTTCACGCTGAATTTTCCTAAATACTTTGTCCGCTAAAGTCCAAGAGAATCAAAAAGCGCCCTTTTCATCGATGCCTAGATATGCCCACAAAATTCAGAAAAATCGTCAATTAATACATGTTTATGCTAATAAAATCGTGATTATCATCGTTAGTCCTAAAATAAACATATTTCTCAAAGGAAAAAAATAAATCATGAAAATTTGAGTCACAGATTAATGCTAATTAAAACAGGAAAACGGTATATTTTTTGAGATCCCCCACCTGATCATTGTTGATTCTAAAATAAAAGATTTTGTCGGGGAAAAAAATCACGAAAATTCGCTCCTCATACAAAAAAAGAGAATCCTCATTTTTTAGCGATTAACTGTAAAACTCCTTTATGTTTTTAGGCTCCTCCAGGTGGGGAGCCATTATTTGGGCTGAAATGTATTTTGGTGAAAAAAATGCAAAATTTGGGAAAATCCGAAAGTAGATAACTATACCCTGTCAAAAACATTACTGTATGCATATCTGAGAAAAAATTCAAATAAAACCTGTGAATTAGCACTTGCATTTTAAACAGTACACACTATATAATTTAAAAAAAACACAAGCGTGCTATTCACACACGGTAAAAGTGAAACTGATTTAGCATTTTTTTTGCAAATTATCAATTTGCACTATCGTTTTATTGATACAGAGTAATCTGCGAGAGAATGACATAAATGCATAAAGAGGGAATGAGAGAGGGAGTGGGATTTAAGGTTTTGTAATATATGTATAATACAAAAAAACTCAGTTAAGGGATCATCTCAGTGTGAAATTTTCAAAAATCTTTTTTTTTTTTTTTTTCATTATCGGATAGTATACACGGTTACAAACATGCTGTTAAATTTTTAAATCGAAATTCGAATTATTTTCGTCACTAGAGCATTACAAATCTCAATACAATCTCAATAGCAATACAGATCTCAAAGTTTAAGCGCGTTTTTCTCGGAATGGTGTTTTTCAAAACGGTGTCCGCTGCCGAGAGAAGAGTTTTCAAGCTATCGATTTCAAAGTTTTACAGAACATTCTTCTTGTCATTCTCTATCGTCCTATATATGGAAGCTTTTTTTTTTTAAACTTCCTATTTTTTTTCTCGAAAAACTGTCGAAAAAAGGCCAAATTCACTACTTTTTGTTCAAATCACCGCCATTTTGTCAAAAAAAAATTTTTTAAAAGCCTCCATAGGACGATAGCGGCTTTCCTACAGATTAATAATCTTTTTGAAATTTTTGTTTCCGATCAAAATTGAGCCCGGAAAAGTGGACACCGATTAGGACTCTTTTTTTTTTACAACATTTTTGATAATTCATAACAATAATAAAAAACTAAAAAATCACCGCAACAAAAATCATTTTGTATTCTTCATCGCTGCTTTAATTTATTTTTAAAAAACCCAGACCGATTAGGATATCCTAACCATGAAAAAAAAAATCGCGAAAATCAGTGATTTTTCGGGCGGTCACACTGAGATGATCCCTTAATAGTATTTTTTATTTTACTTCCATATTAGTAATTTTAAAAAAATACGTTTTGTATTTATTTCAGATAAATACTTTTTTCACGGTCAAATGTAGTGGCAAAAAGTTTTTCTGCGGAAATTAATTCTAGGTGAAACCACATTTCGCCTGTATCTCCACTTAAAATCTACATTTTTTCCAAGATGCATGAACAAGTCGGCAAAAATAAAAATCTTAGAAAAAGTTGAATTGGCGAAAGCAGTATTGGAAATGGGAAGATAAATAATATAAAAACGCAGTCTATTAACTTTACTCTAGTTCTTTTATTTAAATGCACGAGGAAGGACCGTGTATAGTCTTTGGATATCTCGGACAGACTGAAGGCTGGTCACAAAGATCCTAATGAATATAGATGAAGAACTTTATGTTCTTTCTTCCTATGAAATCACTGGTTTATTTTTAAATTTCCTCTCCGGCACTCTCCACGTCGATTCGTTTTTGTACCATGGTATTGAGAGAAAATAATTCTTAGCAGTAGAGATACTCAATAACCCAACACGCCTCCTCAAAAATTAATCGACTGTAATCTCATTACCTTGTGCTATTAACTATGCATCAAACTTAAAATCTCACCATGAACTATATATATATATTTATATAATTACATTTTATATTAAATAATACTAGTGACAGACCTTCCTCGCGCTTTCTTTATACATAACTGGGGAAATACAAAATGGTCCAACATTTGTTGCTAAGGAATGGGGAAACCCAGAAAAACCCAAACAGACCATATCAAACATGATTATCATTAAACAAGAACAAAATAATCAATAATTAGTAGAGCAGTCATTCCAGTCCCATTCCCGCTCTGAACTCTAGGAACTTCACAGCTGACAATGGTTTCGTCAGTCCATCAGCTAGCTGGCTATCTGTGGGAATGAAGCGTAATTTTATTACATGTTTCTCAACTTGTTTTTTTTTATGTACACACCTCTTATTTTGTAAAAAAGAAAAAAATTGACATTTGTAGCTGAACTATTGCTAATTTTATCATTTTCAGCTAAAAAAGCCGAAAAATCAGCAAATAAATTACTTGAGGCAGCTTGAAAAAAAAATTCAGATTACTGAAAAGAAAAAAAATAATGATTCTGTTAAATACAAACACTTTATGCTATGAGAGCAAAAAAAAAATTTCACGTCGCGATTTTCAACAAATAGCAGCAAAAACCGAAAAGTCGCTTGAGCAATATCTAAATTTTTTTTAAAACCTAAATTTGGGGAATATTACTTTTTTTTTTATGTTCTAACGTTTTTCGATGGAGCTCCGAGGAAAAAAATTATCGATTTTTTTTTAATCACCTAATATATACAATATGAGCAAGTCTACCAATTGTAGACGTCGGTTTCAGCCTCACTCTCTCGGATTTTTTTGTAACTTTACTAGCTGAAAGTCTATATCAAAAAACGAGATCCAAATTTTTTTCAGATTTTTTCCTTTCTTATTTTCGCTGTTATTATATGGGGTATTTTGTGATTTTTTCAACTTTTTTGTTCTTCATTCAGTTTTCGCGCAATCTTAACAGCATAAAAAAATATATAAAACATAGGTTTTCTATGTGAAAAAGCTCAGCTTTTCGAAAAAATATTGATTTTTCAGTTATCATTGCGCAATGCCGTTAAAATGAAATTTAAAATGAAGTTAAAATGAACCCCATATAATAACAGCGAAAAGAAGAGAGAAAAAAATCTGAAAAAATTTAGAACTCGTTTTTTGACATAGACTTTCAGCTAGTAAAGTTATAAAAAAATCCGAGAGGGTGAGGCCGGACCCGACGTCTACAATTGGTAGACTTGCTCATATATATGCTGAATTTTTTTCCCTTTGTTTCATAAAGAAATACAGAAAAAATTTAAATTTTTATGAATTATTAAAATTTTGTGAATTACTCACACTATTCAAACTATTCAATCAAATGAATTATTCATATGAATTATGGATTGAATTATTCAATTCAATTTACGATGAATTATTCATAATTTTGAATATTCGCACATGCCTGAAATTCAAGTGTTACATAAGACATCTTCACAGTTATTATAAATTTTGATAACTACTTTTACGTGTTATCAATTTTATTGGTACAAAAGTCGATCCCATGACTATTCTCCCACAAGGGCTAATGTAATTAGAACCCAAACTCTTTCTGTTGGGCGTGGAATGCCCGAGTGGATTCATAAACCTTGAAGTTTTCTTAATTTTTTGTTTGGTTTTTGCGTTTTACGCATTGCAGTAGATGCTTGAGCTGCCCGATTATTATATTTCGTTTGAGCAAATAGTTTTACACGGATTAGAAACTGCAACTGCTGCAACCGATGATCTCTGCACTGATGGCTATTATCGCACCACTCGGAATACATGGGGGCCGTGCTCGTTACGATATCGTGAGTCAGTTTATCCAGAACACCTTTGGTATGCCAGTGCCTTTGCCACAGTTCACAGTACGCTCTTAATTGCGCTTCTACAATCGCTGCAAACTTCCGAGTAGGTCGCTTCAATTTTGTAACTTTTGGAGCGTCCTCGTCGATGTTATCGTACTCTCGATACTCAATGTACATTTCATCTGGCGACGAATCATCCATAGGTGTTTTTAAAATCTCATCACGGCAGCATTCGCAAGGATTTTTCTTAATACTGCGATGAGCGATGTAGCCAGCAAAAAAAGTGATCGCATTCTTCTCATACGATACAATGTCAGAGGTTGAAATGTCGTCGTGTCTCGTTTCTGTATCGTAATATTCTATAACTCCGGATGCCTCTGTGACGTCAACGTTTAGGCCTTCTTCATCATGCTCGATAGGGTTGACCGGAAGATCGTCTGTTCTCTCGAATGCCTTAGTAACAATACTCGTCGGATTGAGAAGAGCTACTGCTTCAGGACATTGCACGTTTCCTCTGTCGGACGTGCCGATATATCCTGTGGAGAGTATGTGCCTGAAAGTTAAACGTACCATTCGTGCTGTAGGATTCGGATTGAATCCCCCGCGCTGTCGCAATTTTGAAAAAAAATGTTCGACCGAGTCCTGGTTGCAGAGTGCTGCGGCTAACTCAAATCCGGGGTATTCCTTTTTGACTGAATAATAGGTTTTTATAATAGAAGTCACTGTAAGAGGAATCCCATTCAAACAGGGAATTTTTTTCAGTGTAGGTACCACTCCGCTTGAATTGCCAATGAATGAAGCTGTATTATTTCTTGCCACGGCCCATTTAGACGACCAATGCACGAAGTCAATTAATGTTTTTTCGATGCCAGGATTTCGATCAGACAGAGGTCGTTTCGCAGGATTCCGGAATAGAAGTTCGTACGCATTGCAGGCATCTATAACGGTGTTCATTCGCTCGGCAAAAGCTGCAGTATCTTTCCACGTTGCACTACTGAGACCGTTCGGGTCATGACCTGCAGTTAGTATTGCAGCAGAAAATGTGTGGCTCAACAGTTGAAATGCCCGTTTTACATTCATGGCTTCAAAACTGCTCGGAAAAAGATGTGATTCCGTAATGTGGCCTAACAACCTCGAAGTTGTATTACTGCAGTCGTGTTTCCACGTATTAATGAAATCATCATATGCCGCAATAACTTTTCCATCGCAGTATAAGTACCGATGAGTCCTAAGCATACTTACCAAGCGTTTCATCAAGTGAGGAAAGTCAAATGATGCAAAGTACTCTCGCCCTGCGCAATGGAAACTCGGAGTCGATTTTGTCACTCCTAGCAGAGATGAAAAAAGCGATTGGTTCGATGGTCCTTGATCGCATGTTACCAATACAACTTGTGCTCCTGCATCGTTGAGTTTTTTCAAGCATTGCTGTAAAAGTTCGTTTATTTCAGTCGCCTTCATCCCATTTCCCGTCAAAAAATACGCGATCGGCTGACGCCATGGATTTCGTGCATTTATGCTATCTAGACAAAAAGCAAACACATATCGTGCTCGTTCATTGCGTCGTCCAAGAGGTCCAAGATCAACAAGTCCTTCGATGCAATCAAACTTGACGGAATATTCTTCGAAATTCTTGATGGTCATTTCATCCCATTTTAGGCAACAGATCCTCTCATCAGGTGGCAACTCCGCTAGTTTCGCTTTCAATTTCACAAAAATATCATGACAGAATCCAGGTTGAATTTCTATGTCTGCAATCCATAATCGAACAGTGCTCTCCGATGGAAAAGTGCACCCTGCCTTCCGCAATCGCTTGTACCCCGCCGCTGAGTAGTAGTAAAGTTGTTTCGCTAAATCTTTTTCGTCATCAGCGAATGGAGCATTCTTGCGATGCAACTGAAGTTTAACCATCGCTCTTGCTGCTGGCTCTATGCAGTTATTTTCGTCGAGGAACTGTGATACAGTTTGGGCTTTACTTTTCTTCTGTAGGCTGTTATTACGATTCACGGCGCGTCTGAGTCTTACACGAAGTTCCCTTACTTGTCTGCGATAACCAGTAATCTGTACTCTTAAGGCGGTATTCAAGCGGCGTAACTTTCTATTTTCCATCCACAAGTCGACCTCAGTTCGCAATTGCTCCTCAAGATTTTCCGAAAGCTCTGGGAGAGCCGGTTCTATAGCAGTCCATGCCATTGATTCATCATCAGAATCCGAGAATGATAATGGACGCTTCGAGTAAGTGTGAACTGGACAGCTTCTTTCATTGCTGACGAAAGGGTTCAATATCTTTGCGCCTATTGTTTCATCTGGTTGAGTGTATTTCACCTCGCTCTCATGAGTGGGTTCTTCTTCGTCAAGATTATCATAATGTGACTCGATCGATATGCTCGAAGATGTAATGGATGAAAAACTTGTACTTACAAAGCTGTTATTCAGTTCTGTAACGCCTTCCATCCGTTTATTTTTTGCCCAATGAAAGGGCAGTGGAACGGCATCACGTTTTAATTTGCCGTCTTTCTGAAAGCACGACTCATGAAAATGCGATGCACATAATCCCGCATTCCTAAGTGTCGCTGCTGCCCAAGTTTTTAAACGTGGATTACCTGTCATCGGAGAGTATGTAAATAAATCATCAGACAATCGATATAACGTCAATCAAAAAAGTAAGAGATAAAGCGAGGTAAAAAATCAGATAACCGTCAGCATAAATACAAGAAGCTAAATGAAAAAAAATTGAGAAACGGGAGAGACCAGAGGTATATGATAGCAGAAACGAGATGAAATGGGACGAATTGGGTATGGACTACACTGAAGATGTCCTTCAATGAAACTATATTCGCAAATGTCATTATATAAGCCGAAAAATGTATTACTAGGATTTTTGTTTAGCTACGTACGTACCGTCGAATGTCATTTTATCGAATTAAATACAGTACCAAAAGTCATTTTCCCGGGTTGAAAAATTTTCGATACCTATAATATGGGACTTATTTTTCTAATCTATTGCTAATGTCATTTATTGTCATCTTAATAATAATGACGCGAAATAAATATATCGAATATTTTTTTTAGATATCAGGGTAAAATTTTTTACACAGATAGAATATAATTGGAGGTTGGTGGATATTAAATTCGTAATAACCTACGAAACGGATAAAAACATATTTAATTTTGAATTTAAGAAAAAATCTGCGATCGCTCTAACTTCACCAGATATTAATAACCGTGAAACTCAGGAAAAGATAAAATTATATGAAAAAAAGAAGGGACAAGCTGCGAGTTAAGGGCTCATAGGAGTTTAATAGCATTCAAAACTGAATTTCAATTAGATTTGTAGATTATCTCAATGCGACAAGAATCTGAATAAATCACCGAGATTGAAGATATCAATTAAGCTACGGAAAAGCTGGAGAAAATGTGCAAGTTGAAACTTATTCATTGCTATAATTCCTACCTCAAATTACGAAAACGTGCCGATTTTAGATACTTGTAGAAATTCGTAGAAAATAGTAGGAAATTGTAGGAAATCGTATATCGAAGTAATTAATTTAAAAAAATTGTTGAAATTTGTAATTTTCCACGCCAATAACTAATACGAATTTCTAAGTTAAATTATTCCAAAACTTAAAAAAAATTTTAAATAATAATTGGGGAATTTTCTTTCGTAAAGGTTTTTAAATTTCCCAAATTTACTAGGAACTACTACGAATAAATACGAAAATAGTAGGATATTCTATAAGTTTTTACGAAAAATGCCGTGTCGCCTTTCATAAAAGCTAGAATGGTATTTCGTCACAGATCGTAGAATTCTATGAATAACTACGAATTTTTGCACCGTCGTTATCGAAAATTCTAATTTTTTATAGAAAGTAATAGAATATTGGGAATGTAAAAATCACGGATTAGAATTTCATAAAATTTCGTAACAGTTCTTACATTTTATAAAATAAAATACGATTTTTTAAACAAACACTGAAATCATTTAAATATTTTTAAGAACAATAGCTACAAGTCGGTACTCTCCCAAAAAGAAATTTTTTATCGTAAAAATTCGTAGAATTTTACGAATAACTACTAATTTATACGACCCGCTCAAAAAATTTTTTTTGGCAATTATTTACTTTGAGGACTTTTTCGAATTTTGCAAAATCTTGGGTTTTATTTCGACAAACACGTTTGTTTTGGTCCCAATAATGATAATCAGGCCCGCCTGATTATTCAGTTCAAAAAATTATGGAATAAAATTCATGAAATTGCGTAAAAAGTAAGAGTTTGTGAGAAAAAAATACAGTAAATTACAATTTTCTGTGAAAAATAACTAACAGCCAATACATCCAGACAAACCGAAATCGTTCCGCGTAAAAATTCGTAGAATTTTGAGAATAACTAGGAATTTATACAATTCGTTTTAAAAAATGTTGTTTTGCTTTCAAAAATTATAAAATATCTACTGCAGTCTTCAATCCGAAAAATTATCGTATATATTCATGAAATTGCGTAAAAAGTAAGAGTTTAATTGTGAGAAAAAAATACAGCAAATTACAATTTTCTAAGAAAAATGATTATCAGCCATTACCCTGGTGAAAAAAATTTCTATGGCGTTCTACGAAAATACAAGAAAATATAAATTTCTAGGAAATCGTAATTTTAGATAAAAAAAAATTGTAGGTATGTATTCGTAGATGTTTCCGTAAGAAAGTACGAAAGTTTTATGGGAAATTACGATAATCTACGATTATATCTGCGACAAATTGTGAAAATCTAATACTTCGAAAAGATGCAACTAAATTCCGTAGCATTTTGTAGAAGACTACGAAATTTCACGAAAATTTACGATAATCTACGATTATAATACGAAAATTCACCCGCCGAAAAGATCAAAATAAGATTTCCTAAATTTTCGTATAAAAAGTATTAACTTCTACGACAAATCAAAATGATCTACAATTTTCGACCAAAAATTAAGGAAATTCCCCCGCCGAAAAATAAAAAATAAGATTTCGTAAATCTTCGTAAAACCAGTAATAACTTCTGAAAAAAATCAAAACGATCTGCAATTTTCTACCAGAAAGTATGAATATTCACCAGCCAAAAAAATTAAAATAATATCCTGTTCTGTTGACACTCTTAAGATTGAAAAATTTACAAACTTTGATTGCTTATAGTTATTTTAAACTCAATTATTCATTATTGCAACTTACAAATTATTTTCACCAGGGTTCCCCGTTATTTTTCGATATTCACAACAATTTTTCTACAAGAAATGGGAAATTGAGATAACGACTTCCTCATAAAGGGGCTTTGTTGTGAATCGCGAAAAATAACAAGAAAACTATGTGCACGGTTCAACGTGCACCTTTTTCATTTTATATTTATTTCGAGTCATCGTGATTATCTACATGAAATTACAATTATTTCGAGTAATTATAAATAAAATGACAATAAATTACATTGGCAATAGATAAGACTAGACAAATAAGCCCCGCATATTGGAATGGCCGAATAAAAATTATTCGGCCTGGTGACATTCGCGAATATTACGATTCGATTACGTTATGATAAACTACGTAACTATTCAGATTTTATGTTATCGAAATGAATAATATTCCGGCCAATGAAAATCTATTTTTTTTTTTCATTCAATGACGAATTTGCTGGCTGAAAATTCGGCTAAATGATAGGGACCCCTTTTGGTTCTGTACACACATTACTAATCATACCTACCTGTATGTTGTATCCAAACGTCATAACGAGGATCATCGAATCGCGGAAAGCGATATAAATGTGATTGCGTACTATGCCGCCCATTCGTACAATTTTTAAATGCACAACGATCATAAACACGCTCTTTGTTTACCACGTGGGCCATGCTTACTCGTTCTCAACTGCACCTTTGTTATTCAATTTTGTTTTAGCCGATATTCTTTCTACGCGTACAATAAGTTCCAATGGAACTGCACTTGTGGAGCGCGAAGCAAAATATGCGATTTAGAGACCGGGCTGCCAGTTGAATGGCAATGTATGAAAAAAACAAGCAAAACTTACCCCTTACCGTACACATGCACCTATGGATTTTTAAAATTCGTTATACAGGGGTCACGGACGACCCTATAATTTAGTTTATAATCCATTTGTTTTGTAGTATATATAAATGAATCGAAAGAGAAGATTTTATAGAACACTCATGAAAGTATCATTGCCTCAGCAAGTAGAATTTTATACGAAGTAATCAAGGAGCGAAGAGTACGGTGAGACGTCGTAAAATTGCTCTTTTATTCACTTCGGGATTTGGAATCCCTTTTAAGTAATCTTAGCGGGCAAAACCCGGGTATATTGTTCAAGTAGAGATTTCACATAATACAAAAAAATTATTCAGGCTTTGTATACATAACAAAAAGTTGAATCATTCGGAGGGATCAAACGTTATCTGGAATAGAGAGGAGGAAGATAGATAGATAGATAGATAGAACGTTTATTATGTCTTGGCGATGCCGTAGACAGAGATAGAAGAGATAGAAGAGAGAGAGAGAGAGAGAGAGAGAGAAAGATATTAGTATATTTTTGCCCTGTAGTGAATACGATATTTTATACACCAAGGGAAACAAAGTGGTTTTCCCTGCTGGTGCAGGGCAATAAACCACGGTTTATTTCCCTGAGGTGTATAAAATAAATTTCGCACATTGAAATCAGGAATTACGATAGATGCTATTTTTTTCTAGATATCTGGACAAAATAGAATCAAAACCATACGTTTCGTATTTCAGTATCCATAAGGCTATAGTGTCTGCTTTTCCAATTCAAACACCATCAAACAAAACTATGGAAATGAACTAAATAAATTAAATATTATTGACGTTGTATTCATGGTTTGCATTTTTATCGTATAAATCCTTTGATACTACATGCATTTTATAAAATTCTCTCTCTCTCTCTCTCTCTCTCTATTTCTCGCTCATAATTAAAAACATTACTCTTGATTTCATCTAAAATATCACCTCCATAATTTACATCTATGAATGAGATAAAAATCATCGCGAGGGATCTAATCGAAAACAAATATTCATCCATTCAGAGATATATATATATATATATACTAGGGGTGCGTAGGGCGCTACGCGCCCTCACTTAGGTTTGGGTTTGGGTTTTGGTTTTGGGTTTGGGTTTAGTCATCCTTTTCAAATTGGACACCCGGTATAAGCTCAAATCCTGAAACAGCGGCGGCGGCGGCGGCGGCGGCGGCGGCAGCGGCGATATATCTTTATATTATAGAGAGATATAGAGAGAGAGAGAGAGAGAATAGAATAGAATAGAACTTTTATTATTATACCAGGGTGGAGCGACCCACGCGTATAAATCGAGAACACTGTACACAGAAATAGTAACTTAAAAACTAAGGCTAAAGCTGGTATAGTGAGACATCGAGAGAGAGAGAGAGAGAGAGAGAGAGAGAGAGAGAGAGAGAGAGAGAGAGAGAGAGAGAGAGAGAGAGAGAGAGAGAGAGAGAGAGAGACGGGCCAATAAATCTTAAATTTTCTTCATCACCATATTCACTTTTGCCGCGCGGAAACTCCACGCGCCCACTTTTTTTTAAATTAGTGTGTACTGTTTGAAGTGCAAGTTTCAATTCGAAACTTTGATTAAAATTTTTTCTCAGATATGCATATACAGTTATGTTTTTGAAGGTGTAGTTGTTTGAGGACTTTTCCAAATTTTGCATTTTTTCACCAAAATACATTTCAGCTCAAATAATGGCTCCCCACCTGGAGGAGCCTAAAAACATAAAGGAGTTTTACAGTTAATCGCTAAAAAATGAGGATTCTCTTTTTTTGTATGAGGAGCGAATTTTCGTAGTTTTTTTCCCCGACAAAATCTTTTATTTTAGAATCAACAATGATCAGGTGGGGGATCTCAAAAAATATACCGTTTTCCTGTTTTAATTAGCATTAATCTGTGACTCAAATTTTCATGATTTATTTTTTTCCTTTGAGAAATATGTTTATTTTAGGACTAACGATGATAATCACGATTTTATTAGCATAAACATGTATTAATTGACGATTTTTCTGAATTTTGTGGGCATATCTAGGCATCGATGAAAAGGGCGCTTTTTGATTCTCTTGGACTTTAGCGGACAAAGTATTTAGGAAAATTCAGCGTGAAAAACCGAAAACTGAGAACGAGGCTACCTGCCTGTCTTGAATGGGCCTTTATGGGTGCCACATGCGAGGGACAAAAAGCAAGGCCTCGGTGATGCACGCTATAATATATAGGCTCGCGCGCGACCGATATGCATATATAGGTACAAATAAGGACACAAGAAGGCTGTATATTAATCGTGCTCCTTCGCTTGATTATCATGCATTGTTTACCAAAAATAAAACACAAAATTCAGAATAATTATATTTTTAGCGAAAATTCAGGAATAACCCTTTAATTTTTTCAGACACTCCATCTGCGATTATCATTATTGGAGCTGCAATGAACGTATCGGCGAAAAAAAATGTAAAATTCGGAAAAGTCCTCAAACAATAATATATAGGCAATTATCACAATTTCGTCTATAATTTATTCTCTTTACTTTCCCGCACACATTTCATTGAAACCCGCTGGTAACATTGTTGGTATATATATCGTTAAGGAAGGGTGCACCGAGAGAAAAGCATGGTTAAAAAAATGACAACAATAAATTTATAACTTATCCAGGAACAATTTTTTTTCGTTGTGCAAACAACAATTTGGATATTCGATTGATATAAAAGGTCAATGAGACATTGAAAAATAGCTGGAGAGACTAAAAAATATTACTATCCCCTTATTGAACATATATATACATTGTAGAAATTTTTCTCATGTGCTCCGTCACACGCGGAAAGGGACAAATCGGGGAACCGTCGCTCGTGCCCTCGCGGGTGCGCGGGTGCCGGGCGGGTAACGTGCGAGGGAGAGATCCGTGTCACGACATATCCCGAGTGTGCATAATTTTACAACTCGAGCTGTTTTATTCTTACAATTTCTTGACAATTATATGTATATGAAAAGCTTTTCGGACTTCGTAAACTTCTGTCCAAAGATGAGAAGGATTATTTGGGTCTATTTTCATTAAATTCCTAACATTTTTCGTATAGTTATTAAGAGTTGCATGATATTGTATGATTTTTTATACGGCCCGTGAATAAAAATGCAGCTTCAATAATTAATTACTCTCCAACCACGTACATAATTGATTTAAAATTTCACGCAGAAGCGTGATTTTTAAAGATGATTTTCATTTCCTCACATTTTGAAACTCACAGTCTACCTTACCCATTAGCACCAAGTGCGTTCTGCAATATCCACTAAAATATCGAACACTGCACCCCGATATTCTAATACCGAAGAGCTCTGCAGCATTGACCGAGGCGATGATCACAAAATCATACTCTAGGTTTGGCCGCTACGTCATCAGCGCCACTCTGGTGGGTACACCTAAAATGCCAGCGTTGTGCATCTCCCTACTCATCTCTGCTGTCAGCCAATTTCCGAACACGCTCATAAAGTACAAATACGTTTAAAAAAACCCTGAACATGTACGCATGAACTACGAAGGTGATGAGAGAGGAAAATTGTAGAAGTCGAAGGATCGAATTCGATCGTGCCCAGGGGCCCAATTCTCGAGTTTCGTTCGAAGTCCATTTCGTTCGAACTCCCTAAAATTCCCTACGCGTTCGAACGAAACCCTAGATTTGGTATTCTCGACAGAGATGAGTAGGGAGATGCACAACGCTGGCATTTTAGGTGTACCCACCAGAGTGACGCTGATGACGTAGCGGCCAAACCTAGAGTATGATTTTGTGATCATCGCCTCGGTCAATGCTGCAGAGCTCTTCGGTATTAGAATATCGGGGTGCAGTGTTCGATATTTTAGTGGATATTGCAGAACGCACTTGGTGCTAATGGGTAAGGTAGACTGTGAGTTTCAAAATGTGAGGAAATGAAAATCATCTTTAAAAATCACGCTTCTGCGTGAAATTTTAAATCAATTATGTACGTGGTTGGAGAGTAATTAATTATTGAAGCTGCATTTTTATTCACGGGCCGTATAAAAAATCATACAATATCATGCAACTCTTAATAACTATACGAAAAATGTTAGGAATTTAATGAAAATAGACCCAAATAATCCTTCTCATCTTTGGACAGAAGTTTACGAAGTCCGAAAAGCTTTTCATATACATATAATTGTCAAGAAATTGTAAGAATAAAACAGCTCGAGTTGTAAAATTATGCACACTCGGGATATGTCGTGACACGGATCTCTCCCTCGCACGTTACCCGCCCGGCACCCGCGCACCCGCGAGGGCACGAGCGACGGTTCCCCGATTTGTCCCTTTCCGCGTGTGACGGAGCACATGAGAAAAATTTCTACAATGTATATATATGTTCAATAAGGGGATAGTAATATTTTTTAGTCTCTCCAGCTATTTTTCAATGTCTCATTGACCTTTTATATCAATCGAATATCCAAATTGTTGTTTGCACAACGAAAAAAAATTGTTCCTGGATAAGTTATAAATTTATTGTTGTCATTTTTTTAACCATGCTTTTCTCTCGGTGCACCCTTCCTTAACGATATATATACCAACAATGTTACCAGCGGGTTTCAATGAAATGTGTGCGGGAAAGTAAAGAGAATAAATTATAGACGAAATTGTGATAATTGCCTATATATTATTGTTTGAGGACTTTTCCGAATTTTACATTTTTTTTCGCCGATACGTTCATTGCAGCTCCAATAATGATAATCGCAGATGGAGTGTCTGAAAAAATTAAAGGGTTATTCCTGAATTTTCGCTAAAAATATAATTATTCTGAATTTTGTGTTTTATTTTTGGTAAACAATGCATGATAATCAAGCGAAGGAGCACGATTAATATACAGCCTTCTTGTGTCCTTATTTGTACCTATATATGCATATCGGTCGCGCGCGAGCCTATATATTATAGCGTGCATCACCGAGGCCTTGCTTTTTGTCCCTCGCATGTGGCACCCATAAAGGCCCATTCAAGACAGGCAGGTAGCCTCGTTCTCAGTTTTCGGTTTTTCACGCTGAATTTTCCTAAATACTTTGTCCGCTAAAGTCCAAGAGAATCAAAAAGCGCCCTTTTCATCGATGCCTAGATATGCCCACAAAATTCAGAAAAATCGTCAATTAATACATGTTTATGCTAATAAAATCGTGATTATCATCGTTAGTCCTAAAATAAACATATTTCTCAAAGGAAAAAAATAAATCATGAAAATTTGAGTCACAGATTAATGCTAATTAAAACAGGAAAACGGTATATTTTTTGAGATCCCCCACCTGATCATTGTTGATTCTAAAATAAAAGATTTTGTCGGGGAAAAAAACTACGAAAATTCGCTCCTCATACAAAAAAAGAGAATCCTCATTTTTTAGCGATTAACTGTAAAACTCCTTTATGTTTTTAGGCTCCTCCAGGTGGGGAGCCATTATTTGAGCTGAAATGTATTTTGGTGAAAAAATGCAAAATTTGGAAAAGTCCTCAAACAACTACACCTTCAAAAACATAACTGTATATGCATATCTGAGAAAAAATTTTAATCAAAGTTTCGAATTGAAACTTGCACTTCAAACAGTACACACTAATTTAAAAAAAAGTGGGCGCGTGGAGTTTCCGCGCGGCAAAAGTGAATATGGTGATGAAGAAAATTTAAGATTTATTGGCCCGTCTCTCTCTCTCTCTCTCTCTCTCTCTCTCTCTCTCTCTCTCTCTCTCTCTCTCTCTCTCTCTCTCTCTCTCTCTCTCTCTCTCTCTCTCGATGTCTCACTATACCAGCTTTAGCCTTAGTTTTTAAGTTACTATTTCTGTGTACAGTGTTCTCGATTTATACGCGTGGGTCGCTCCACCCTGGTATAATAATAAAAGTTCTATTCTATTCTATTCTCTCTCTCTCTCTCTATATCTCTCTATAATATAAAGATATATCGCCGCTGCCGCCGCCGCCGCCGCCGCCGCCGCCGCTGTTTCAGGATTTGAGCTTATACCGGGTGTCCAATTTGAAAAGGATGACTAAACCCAAACCCAAAACCAAAACCCAAACCCAAACCTAAGTGAGGGCGCGTAGCGCCCTACGCACCCCTAGTATATATATATATATATCTCTGAATGGATGAATATTTGTTTTCGATTAGATCCCTCGCGATGATTTTTATCTCATTCATAGATGTAAATTATGGAGGTGATATTTTAGATGAAATCAAGAGTAATGTTTTTAATTATGAGCGAGAAATAGAGAGAGAGAGAGAGAGAGAGAATTTTATAAAATGCATGTAGTATCAAAGGATTTATACGATAAAAATGCAAACCATGAATACAACGTCAATAATATTTAATTTATTTAGTTCATTTCCATAGTTTTGTTTGATGGTGTTTGAATTGGAAAAGCAGACACTATAGCCTTATGGATACTGAAATACGAAACGTATGTTTTTGATTCTATTTTGTCCAGATATCTAGAAAAAAATAGCATCTATCGTAATTCCTGATTTCAATGTGCGAAATTTATTTTATACACCTCAGGGAAATAAACCGTGGTTTATTGCCCTGCACCAGCAGGGAAAACCACTTTGTTTCCCTTGGTGTATAAAATATCGTATTCACTACAGGGCAAAAATATACTAATATCTTTCTCTCTCTCTCTCTCTCTCTCTCTCTCTTCTATCTCTTCTATCTCTGTCTACGGCATCGCCAAGACATAATAAACGTTCTATCTATCTATCTATCTATCTTCCTCCTCTCTATTCCAGATAACGTTTGATCCCTCCGAATGATTCAACTTTTTGTTATGTATACAAAGCCTGAATAATTTTTTTGTATTATGTGAAATCTCTACTTGAACAATATACCCGGGTTTTGCCCGCTAAGATTACTTAAAAGGGATTCCAAATCCCGAAGTGAATAAAAGAGCAATTTTACGACGTCTCACCGTACTCTTCGCTCCTTGATTACTTCGTATAAAATTCTACTTGCTGAGGCAATGATACTTTCATGAGTGTTCTATAAAATCTTCTCTTTCGATTCATTTATATATACTACAAAACAAATGGATTATAAACTAAATTATAGGGTCGTCCGTGACCCCTGTATAACGAATTTTAAAAATCCATAGGTGCATGTGTACGGTAAGGGGTAAGTTTTGCTTGTTTTTTTCATACATTGCCATTCAACTGGCAGCCCGGTCTCTAAATCGCATATTTTGCTTCGCGCTCCACAAGTGCAGTTCCATTGGAACTTATTGTACGCGTAGAAAGAATATCGGCTAAAACAAAATTGAATAACAAAGGTGCAGTTGAGAACGAGTAAGCATGGCCCACGTGGTAAACAAAGAGCGTGTTTATGATCGTTGTGCATTTAAAAATTGTACGAATGGGCGGCATAGTACGCAATCACATTTATATCGCTTTCCGCGATTCGATGATCCTCGTTATGACGTTTGGATACAACATACAGGTAGGTATGATTAGTAATGTGTGTACAGAACCAAAAGGGGTCCCTATCATTTAGCCGAATTTTCAGCCAGCAAATTCGTCATTGAATGAAAAAAAAAAATAGATTTTCATTGGCCGGAATATTATTCATTTCGATAACATAAAATCTGAATAGTTACGTAGTTTATCATAACGTAATCGAATCGTAATATTCGCGAATGTCACCAGGCCGAATAATTTTTATTCGGCCATTCCAATATGCGGGGCTTATTTGTCTAGTCTTATCTATTGCCAATGTAATTTATTGTCATTTTATTTATAATTACTCGAAATAATTGTAATTTCATGTAGATAATCACGATGACTCGAAATAAATATAAAATGAAAAAGGTGCACGTTGAACCGTGCACATAGTTTTCTTGTTATTTTTCGCGATTCACAACAAAGCCCCTTTATGAGGAAGTCGTTATCTCAATTTCCCATTTCTTGTAGAAAAATTGTTGTGAATATCGAAAAATAACGGGGAACCCTGGTGAAAATAATTTGTAAGTTGCAATAATGAATAATTGAGTTTAAAATAACTATAAGCAATCAAAGTTTGTAAATTTTTCAATCTTAAGAGTGTCAACAGAACAGGATATTATTTTAATTTTTTTGGCTGGTGAATATTCATACTTTCTGGTAGAAAATTGCAGATCGTTTTGATTTTTTTCAGAAGTTATTACTGGTTTTACGAAGATTTACGAAATCTTATTTTTTATTTTTCGGCGGGGGAATTTCCTTAATTTTTGGTCGAAAATTGTAGATCATTTTGATTTGTCGTAGAAGTTAATACTTTTTATACGAAAATTTAGGAAATCTTATTTTGATCTTTTCGGCGGGTGAATTTTCGTATTATAATCGTAGATTATCGTAAATTTTCGTGAAATTTCGTAGTCTTCTACAAAATGCTACGGAATTTAGTTGCATCTTTTCGAAGTATTAGATTTTCACAATTTGTCGCAGATATAATCGTAGATTATCGTAATTTCCCATAAAACTTTCGTACTTTCTTACGGAAACATCTACGAATACATACCTACAATTTTTTTTTATCTAAAATTACGATTTCCTAGAAATTTATATTTTCTTGTATTTTCGTAGAACGCCATAGAAATTTTTTTCACCAGGGTAATGGCTGATAATCATTTTTCTTAGAAAATTGTAATTTGCTGTATTTTTTTCTCACAATTAAACTCTTACTTTTTACGCAATTTCATGAATATATACGATAATTTTTCGGATTGAAGACTGCAGTAGATATTTTATAATTTTTGAAAGCAAAACAACATTTTTTAAAACGAATTGTATAAATTCCTAGTTATTCTCAAAATTCTACGAATTTTTACGCGGAACGATTTCGGTTTGTCTGGATGTATTGGCTGTTAGTTATTTTTCACAGAAAATTGTAATTTACTGTATTTTTTTCTCACAAACTCTTACTTTTTACGCAATTTCATGAATTTTATTCCATAATTTTTTGAACTGAATAATCAGGCGGGCCTGATTATCATTATTGGGACCAAAACAAACGTGTTTGTCGAAATAAAACCCAAGATTTTGCAAAATTCGAAAAAGTCCTCAAAGTAAATAATTGCCAAAAAAAATTTTTTGAGCGGGTCGTATAAATTAGTAGTTATTCGTAAAATTCTACGAATTTTTACGATAAAAAATTTCTTTTTGGGAGAGTACCGACTTGTAGCTATTGTTCTTAAAAATATTTAAATGATTTCAGTGTTTGTTTAAAAAATCGTATTTTATTTTATAAAATGTAAGAACTGTTACGAAATTTTATGAAATTCTAATCCGTGATTTTTACATTCCCAATATTCTATTACTTTCTATAAAAAATTAGAATTTTCGATAACGACGGTGCAAAAATTCGTAGTTATTCATAGAATTCTACGATCTGTGACGAAATACCATTCTAGCTTTTATGAAAGGCGACACGGCATTTTTCGTAAAAACTTATAGAATATCCTACTATTTTCGTATTTATTCGTAGTAGTTCCTAGTAAATTTGGGAAATTTAAAAACCTTTACGAAAGAAAATTCCCCAATTATTATTTAAAATTTTTTTTAAGTTTTGGAATAATTTAACTTAGAAATTCGTATTAGTTATTGGCGTGGAAAATTACAAATTTCAACAATTTTTTTAAATTAATTACTTCGATATACGATTTCCTACAATTTCCTACTATTTTCTACGAATTTCTACAAGTATCTAAAATCGGCACGTTTTCGTAATTTGAGGTAGGAATTATAGCAATGAATAAGTTTCAACTTGCACATTTTCTCCAGCTTTTCCGTAGCTTAATTGATATCTTCAATCTCGGTGATTTATTCAGATTCTTGTCGCATTGAGATAATCTACAAATCTAATTGAAATTCAGTTTTGAATGCTATTAAACTCCTATGAGCCCTTAACTCGCAGCTTGTCCCTTCTTTTTTTCATATAATTTTATCTTTTCCTGAGTTTCACGGTTATTAATATCTGGTGAAGTTAGAGCGATCGCAGATTTTTTCTTAAATTCAAAATTAAATATGTTTTTATCCGTTTCGTAGGTTATTACGAATTTAATATCCACCAACCTCCAATTATATTCTATCTGTGTAAAAAATTTTACCCTGATATCTAAAAAAAATATTCGATATATTTATTTCGCGTCATTATTATTAAGATGACAATAAATGACATTAGCAATAGATTAGAAAAATAAGTCCCATATTATAGGTATCGAAAATTTTTCAACCCGGGAAAATGACTTTTGGTACTGTATTTAATTCGATAAAATGACATTCGACGGTACGTACGTAGCTAAACAAAAATCCTAGTAATACATTTTTCGGCTTATATAATGACATTTGCGAATATAGTTTCATTGAAGGACATCTTCAGTGTAGTCCATACCCAATTCGTCCCATTTCATCTCGTTTCTGCTATCATATACCTCTGGTCTCTCCCGTTTCTCAATTTTTTTTCATTTAGCTTCTTGTATTTATGCTGACGGTTATCTGATTTTTTACCTCGCTTTATCTCTTACTTTTTTGATTGACGTTATATCGATTGTCTGATGATTTATTTACATACTCTCCGATGACAGGTAATCCACGTTTAAAAACTTGGGCAGCAGCGACACTTAGGAATGCGGGATTATGTGCATCGCATTTTCATGAGTCGTGCTTTCAGAAAGACGGCAAATTAAAACGTGATGCCGTTCCACTGCCCTTTCATTGGGCAAAAAATAAACGGATGGAAGGCGTTACAGAACTGAATAACAGCTTTGTAAGTACAAGTTTTTCATCCATTACATCTTCGAGCATATCGATCGAGTCACATTATGATAATCTTGACGAAGAAGAACCCACTCATGAGAGCGAGGTGAAATACACTCAACCAGATGAAACAATAGGCGCAAAGATATTGAACCCTTTCGTCAGCAATGAAAGAAGCTGTCCAGTTCACACTTACTCGAAGCGTCCATTATCATTCTCGGATTCTGATGATGAATCAATGGCATGGACTGCTATAGAACCGGCTCTCCCAGAGCTTTCGGAAAATCTTGAGGAGCAATTGCGAACTGAGGTCGACTTGTGGATGGAAAATAGAAAGTTACGCCGCTTGAATACCGCCTTAAGAGTACAGATTACTGGTTATCGCAGACAAGTAAGGGAACTTCGTGTAAGACTCAGACGCGCCGTGAATCGTAATAACAGCCTACAGAAGAAAAGTAAAGCCCAAACTGTATCACAGTTCCTCGACGAAAATAACTGCATAGAGCCAGCAGCAAGAGCGATGGTTAAACTTCAGTTGCATCGCAAGAATGCTCCATTCGCTGATGACGAAAAAGATTTAGCGAAACAACTTTACTACTACTCAGCGGCGGGGTACAAGCGATTGCGGAAGGCAGGGTGCACTTTTCCATCGGAGAGCACTGTTCGATTATGGATTGCAGACATAGAAATTCAACCTGGATTCTGTCATGATATTTTTGTGAAATTGAAAGCGAAACTAGCGGAGTTGCCACCTGATGAGAGGATCTGTTGCCTAAAATGGGATGAAATGACCATCAAGAATTTCGAAGAATATTCCGTCAAGTTTGATTGCATCGAAGGACTTGTTGATCTTGGACCTCTTGGACGACGCAATGAACGAGCACGATATGTGTTTGCTTTTTGTCTAGATAGCATAAATGCACGAAATCCATGGCGTCAGCCGATCGCGTATTTTTTGACGGGAAATGGGATGAAGGCGACTGAAATAAACGAACTTTTACAGCAATGCTTGAAAAAACTCAACGATGCAGGAGCACAAGTTGTATTGGTAACATGCGATCAAGGACCATCGAACCAATCGCTTTTTTCATCTCTGCTAGGAGTGACAAAATCGACTCCGAGTTTCCATTGCGCAGGGCGAGAGTACTTTGCATCATTTGACTTTCCTCACTTGATGAAACGCTTGGTAAGTATGCTTAGGACTCATCGGTACTTATACTGCGATGGAAAAGTTATTGCGGCATATGATGATTTCATTAATACGTGGAAACACGACTGCAGTAATACAACTTCGAGGTTGTTAGGCCACATTACGGAATCACATCTTTTTCCGAGCAGTTTTGAAGCCATGAATGTAAAACGGGCATTTCAACTGTTGAGCCACACATTTTCTGCTGCAATACTAACTGCAGGTCATGACCCGAACGGTCTCAGTAGTGCAACGTGGAAAGATACTGCAGCTTTTGCCGAGCGAATGAACACCGTTATAGATGCCTGCAATGCGTACGAACTTCTATTCCGGAATCCTGCGAAACGACCTCTGTCTGATCGAAATCCTGGCATCGAAAAAACATTAATTGACTTCGTGCATTGGTCGTCTAAATGGGCCGTGGCAAGAAATAATACAGCTTCATTCATTGGCAATTCAAGCGGAGTGGTACCTACACTGAAAAAAATTCCCTGTTTGAATGGGATTCCTCTTACAGTGACTTCTATTATAAAAACCTATTATTCAGTCAAAAAGGAATACCCCGGATTTGAGTTAGCCGCAGCACTCTGCAACCAGGACTCGGTCGAACATTTTTTTTCAAAATTGCGACAGCGCGGGGGATTCAATCCGAATCCTACAGCACGAATGGTACGTTTAACTTTCAGGCACATACTCTCCACAGGATATATCGGCACGTCCGACAGAGGAAACGTGCAATGTCCTGAAGCAGTAGCTCTTCTCAATCCGACGAGTATTGTTACTAAGGCATTCGAGAGAACAGACGATCTTCCGGTCAACCCTATCGAGCATGATGAAGAAGGCCTAAACGTTGACGTCACAGAGGCATCCGGAGTTATAGAATATTACGATACAGAAACGAGACACGACGACATTTCAACCTCTGACATTGTATCGTATGAGAAGAATGCGATCACTTTTTTTGCTGGCTACATCGCTCATCGCAGTATTAAGAAAAATCCTTGCGAATGCTGCCGTGATGAGATTTTAAAAACACCTATGGATGATTCGTCGCCAGATGAAATGTACATTGAGTATCGAGAGTACGATAACATCGACGAGGACGCTCCAAAAGTTACAAAATTGAAGCGACCTACTCGGAAGTTTGCAGCGATTGTAGAAGCGCAATTAAGAGCGTACTGTGAACTGTGGCAAAGGCACTGGCATACCAAAGGTGTTCTGGATAAACTGACTCACGATATCGTAACGAGCACGGCCCCCATGTATTCCGAGTGGTGCGATAATAGCCATCAGTGCAGAGATCATCGGTTGCAGCAGTTGCAGTTTCTAATCCGTGTAAAACTATTTGCTCAAACGAAATATAATAATCGGGCAGCTCAAGCATCTACTGCAATGCGTAAAACGCAAAAACCAAACAAAAAATTAAGAAAACTTCAAGGTTTATGAATCCACTCGGGCATTCCACGCCCAACAGAAAGAGTTTGGGTTCTAATTACATTAGCCCTTGTGGGAGAATAGTCATGGGATCGACTTTTGTACCAATAAAATTGATAACACGTAAAAGTAGTTATCAAAATTTATAATAACTGTGAAGATGTCTTATGTAACACTTGAATTTCAGGCATGTGCGAATATTCAAAATTATGAATAATTCATCGTAAATTGAATTGAATAATTCAATCCATAATTCATATGAATAATTCATTTGATTGAATAGTTTGAATAGTGTGAGTAATTCACAAAATTTTAATAATTCATAAAAATTTAAATTTTTTCTGTATTTCTTTATGAAACAAAGGGAAAAAAATTCAGCATATATATGAGCAAGTCTACCAATTGTAGACGTCGGGTCCGGCCTCACCCTCTCGGATTTTTTTATAACTTTACTAGCTGAAAGTCTATGTCAAAAAACGAGTTCTAAATTTTTTCAGATTTTTTTCTCTCTTCTTTTCGCTGTTATTATATGGGGTTCATTTTAACTTCATTTTAAATTTCATTTTAACGGCATTGCGCAATGATAACTGAAAAATCAATATTTTTTCGAAAAGCTGAGCTTTTTCACATAGAAAACCTATGTTTTATATATTTTTTTATGCTGTTAAGATTGCGCGAAAACTGAATGAAGAACAAAAAAGTTGAAAAAATCACAAAATACCCCATATAATAACAGCGAAAATAAGAAAGGAAAAAATCTGAAAAAAATTTGGATCTCGTTTTTTGATATAGACTTTCAGCTAGTAAAGTTACAAAAAAATCCGAGAGAGTGAGGCTGAAACCGACGTCTACAATTGGTAGACTTGCTCATATTGTATATATTAGGTGATTAAAAAAAAATCGATAATTTTTTTCCTCGGAGCTCCATCGAAAAACGTTAGAACATAAAAAAAAAAGTAATATTCCCCAAATTTAGGTTTTAAAAAAAATTTAGATATTGCTCAAGCGACTTTTCGGTTTTTGCTGCTATTTGTTGAAAATCGCGACGTGAAATTTTTTTTTTGCTCTCATAGCATAAAGTGTTTGTATTTAACAGAATCATTATTTTTTTTCTTTTCAGTAATCTGAATTTTTTTTTCAAGCTGCCTCAAGTAATTTATTTGCTGATTTTTCGGCTTTTTTAGCTGAAAATGATAAAATTAGCAATAGTTCAGCTACAAATGTCAATTTTTTTCTTTTTTACAAAATAAGAGGTGTGTACATAAAAAAAAACAAGTTGAGAAACATGTAATAAAATTACGCTTCATTCCCACAGATAGCCAGCTAGCTGATGGACTGACGAAACCATTGTCAGCTGTGAAGTTCCTAGAGTTCAGAGCGGGAATGGGACTGGAATGACTGCTCTACTAATTATTGATTATTTTGTTCTTGTTTAATGATAATCATGTTTGATATGGTCTGTTTGGGTTTTTCTGGGTTTCCCCATTCCTTAGCAACAAATGTTGGACCATTTTGTATTTCCCCAGTTATGTATAAAGAAAGCGCGAGGAAGGTCTGTCACTAGTATTATTTAATATAAAATGTAATTATATAAATATATATATATAGTTCATGGTGAGATTTTAAGTTTGATGCATAGTTAATAGCACAAGGTAATGAGATTACAGTCGATTAATTTTTGAGGAGGCGTGTTGGGTTATTGAGTATCTCTACTGCTAAGAATTATTTTCTCTCAATACCATGGTACAAAAACGAATCGACGTGGAGAGTGCCGGAGAGGAAATTTAAAAATAAACCAGTGATTTCATAGGAAGAAAGAACATAAAGTTCTTCATCTATATTCATTAGGATCTTTGTGACCAGCCTTCAGTCTGTCCGAGATATCCAAAGACTATACACGGTCCTTCCTCGTGCATTTAAATAAAAGAACTAGAGTAAAGTTAATAGACTGCGTTTTTATATTATTTATCTTCCCATTTCCAATACTGCTTTCGCCAATTCAACTTTTTCTAAGATTTTTATTTTTGCCGACTTGTTCATGCATCTTGGAAAAAATGTAGATTTTAAGTGGAGATACAGGCGAAATGTGGTTTCACCTAGAATTAATTTCCGCAGAAAAACTTTTTGCCACTACATTTGACCGTGAAAAAAGTATTTATCTGAAATAAATACAAAACGTATTTTTTTAAAATTACTAATATGGAAGTAAAATAAAAAATACTATTAAGGGATCATCTCAGTGTGACCGCCCGAAAAATCACTGATTTTCGCGATTTTTTTTTTCATGGTTAGGATATCCTAATCGGTCTGGGTTTTTTAAAAATAAATTAAAGCAGCGATGAAGAATACAAAATGATTTTTGTTGCGGTGATTTTTTAGTTTTTTATTATTGTTATGAATTATCAAAAATGTTGTAAAAAAAAAAGAGTCCTAATCGGTGTCCACTTTTCCGGGCTCAATTTTGATCGGAAACAAAAATTTCAAAAAGATTATTAATCTGTAGGAAAGCCGCTATCGTCCTATGGAGGCTTTTAAAAAATTTTTTTTTGACAAAATGGCGGTGATTTGAACAAAAAGTAGTGAATTTGGCCTTTTTTCGACAGTTTTTCGAGAAAAAAAATAGGAAGTTTAAAAAAAAAAAGCTTCCATATATAGGACGATAGAGAATGACAAGAAGAATGTTCTGTAAAACTTTGAAATCGATAGCTTGAAAACTCTTCTCTCGGCAGCGGACACCGTTTTGAAAAACACCATTCCGAGAAAAACGCGCTTAAACTTTGAGATCTGTATTGCTATTGAGATTGTATTGAGATTTGTAATGCTCTAGTGACGAAAATAATTCGAATTTCGATTTAAAAATTTAACAGCATGTTTGTAACCGTGTATACTATCCGATAATGAAAAAAAAAAAAAAAAAGATTTTTGAAAATTTCACACTGAGATGATCCCTTAACTGAGTTTTTTTGTATTATACATATATTACAAAACCTTAAATCCCACTCCCTCTCTCATTCCCTCTTTATGCATTTATGTCATTCTCTCGCAGATTACTCTGTATCAATAAAACGATAGTGCAAATTGATAATTTGCAAAAAAAATGCTAAATCAGTTTCACTTTTACCGTGTGTGAATAGCACGCTTGTGTTTTTTTTAAATTATATAGTGTGTACTGTTTAAAATGCAAGTGCTAATTCACAGGTTTTATTTGAATTTTTTCTCAGATATGCATACAGTAATGTTTTTGACAGGGTATAGTTATCTACTTTCGGATTTTCCCAAATTTTGCATTTTTTTCACCAAAATACATTTCAGCCCAAATAATGGCTCCCCACCTGGAGGAGCCTAAAAACATAAAGGAGTTTTACAGTTAATCGCTAAAAAATGAGGATTCTCTTTTTTTGTATGAGGAGCGAATTTTCGTGATTTTTTTCCCCGACAAAATCTTTTATTTTAGAATCAACAATGATCAGGTGGGGGATCTCAAAAAATATACCGTTTTCCTGTTTTAATTAGCATTAATCTGTGACTCAAATTTTCATGATTTATTTTTTTCCTTTGAGAAATATGTTTATTTTAGGACTAACGATGATAATCACGATTTTATTAGCATAAACATGTATTAATTGACGATTTTTCTGAATTTTGTGGGCATATCTAGGCATCGATGAAAAGGGCGCTTTTTGATTCTCTTGGACTTTAGCGGACAAAGTATTTAGGAAAATTCAGCGTGAAAAACCGAAAACTGAGAACGAGGCTACCTGCCTGTCTTGAATGGGCCTTTATGGGTGCCACATGCGAGGGACAAAAAGCAAGGCCTCGGTGATGCACGCTATAATATATAGGCTCGCGCGCGACCGATATGCATATATAGGTACAAATAAGGACACAAGAAGGCTGTATATTAATCGTGCTCCTTCGCTTGATTATCATGCATTGTTTACCAAAAATAAAACACAAAATTCAGAATAATTATATTTTTAGCGAAAATTCAGGAATAACCCTTTAATTTTTTCAGACACTCCATCTGCGATTATCATTATTGGAGCTGCAATGAACGTATCGGCGAAAAAAAATGTAAAATTCGGAAAAGTCCTCAAACAATAATATATAGGCAATTATCACAATTTCGTCTATAATTTATTCTCTTTACTTTCCCGCACACATTTCATTGAAACCCGCTGGTAACATTGTTGGTATATATATCGTTAAGGAAGGGTGCACCGAGAGAAAAGCATGGTTAAAAAAATGACAACAATAAATTTATAACTTATCCAGGAACGATTTTTTTTCGTTGTGCAAACAACAATTTGGATATTCGATTGATATAAAAGGTCAATGAGACATTGAAAAATAGCTGGAGAGACTAAAAAATATTACTATCCCCTTATTGAACATATATATACATTGTAGAAATTTTTCTCATGTGCTCCGTCACACGCGGAAAGGGACAAATCGGGGAACCGTCGCTCGTGCCCTCGCGGGTGCGCGGGTGCCGGGCGGGCAACGTGCGAGGGAGAGATCCGTGTCACGACATATCCCGGGTGTGCATAATTTTACAACTCGAGCTGTTTTATTCTTACAATTTCTTGACAATTATATGTATATGAAAAGCTTTTCGCACTTCGTAAACTTCTGTCCAAAGATGAGAAGGATTATTTGGGTCTATTTTCATTAAATTCCTAACATTTTTCGTATAGTTATTAAGAGTTGCATGATATTGTATGATTTTTTATACGGCCCGTGAATAAAAATGCAGCTTCAATAATTAATTACTCTCCAACCACGTACATAATTGATTTAAAATTTCACGCAGAAGCGTGATTTTTAAAGATGATTTTCATTTCCTCACATTTTGAAACTCACAGTCTACCTTACCCATTAGCACCAAGTGCGTTCTGCAATATCCACTAAAATATCGAACACTGCACCCCGATATTCTAATACCGAAGAGCTCTGCAGCATTGACCGAGGCGATGATCACAAAATCATACTCTAGGTTTGGCCGCTACGTCATCAGCGCCACTCTGGTGGGTACACCTAAAATGCCAGCGTTGTGCATCTCCCTACTCATCTCTGTTCTCGAAATTTCAATCGAAGTTTACGTTCGAACATTTCGAAGGAGATGCTTCGAATGGTCTTGGAGCCTTCGAAATACAAGTTCGAATGCGAACTCTTCGATTGAGAGATAAATATTTCGAGGTTTCAGGCAGTTTGAGGTTAAGTGCGGCGCGGGTGCATGTATATGAAGAATCGATTTCAAACGAACGAGAGTTAGTGCACCAAAAAATAATGATGATTTATACGAAGACCCATCAAGCATCTATACAATTTTTGTTATTTCAATTATCGAAAAAAAAAAATGCAAATAATTTTTTAAAAATTACATTTAAAGTTGGGTTGTTAATTTACAATATTTTCGAACTCAAACATTTTTACAATTTTTTTTTCATTACAATTATCAAAAGAAATTATACAAACAATCGTTTTAAAAATAAAATTCAAAATTGGGTTATTAATTTACAATATTTTCGTACCCAAGCATCATTAGAATTTTGTTCACTATATTTTCTATATAATTGTAATAATGCTGGAAGATTTATTCCCAATTTTTTCTAATTTTAATCTTTAGATTAAACTAACCTTAATTACTTAAGATTAACTAACTTTAGATTAATTAGATTTAACCTTAAGATTTGTTTTTTAGTTTCGAAAAGTTTAAAAAGAAAAATAAAATTTTGGCAAATCCCGAAAGTTTTCAACAGTTCCGTACATTTAACAAAATTTTATTTACGGTGAGCTACAGTGGCACGATTTTTTTAAAAATTATTTGCGAACTTTTTTGACATTGTGTATTTAAAAACACTTCTAAATAATGGGAAACGGATATTTTTTTCAATCGTTTTGGGTAGCACTATTCGCACGCTCATCGCACAGCTGAAGTTCGTTAACTTCGTTGTTCTCCGACAACGGGGAACTCGTTGGTAGCGCTTCACACAATAGCCTTTCAGGATCAGTGTTCATCGACGCGGAATCCTTCGGTTGTGGCTTGGAGAAAAAAATACAGCTTCAAAACTGTATGGAGAAAATACCCAGATCTCTGTTGAGTCGAAAGATTGTACGAAGGAAAACATTATTTGAAAATAATTTAAAAAATAATCCCACTTATCCGTAGGGTCTCAAAACTTTCCACAGAAAAAAATTATGCAATGAAGTAAATAAAAAAATCCCAGTTATCCATAGAGTCTCAAGACTCTACGCAGAAATAATTATTCAAATAATAAAAAGTAAATCCGTTCTCCGTAGATTTTGAAGATTGTATGGAGAAATAAGTTTGCAAAATAATTTTTTTAAAAACCGCAGTTTTCCGTACAGTCTTCAAACTTTACGGAGAACTAGATTTTAAAAAAAATTTATTGAATCATCTTTTTTTCGTAATGTCTTCAGACTCCTGCGAAGAACTGGGTTTTTTTCATTATTTGTAATAATTTTTTTCGCAACACGCTGTGGAGATGAAATTTTTTCAAAATGATATAAAAAAATCCTAGTCCTCAGTAGAGTCTGAAGACCTTATGCAGGAAAAAATTATACAAAATAATTTTAAAAAATCTATATTCTCCGTAGAAGTCTGTACAGAGAAAGAGGTTTTGCAAAATAAAAAGTAAAGAAATCCTAGTCCTCCATTGAGTCTACAGATTCTGTGGAGAAAACTAGCGTATGGCGTATTGATGAACTGGCGTATAGCGTAGTGCGTAGTGCATCTCTCTTGAGGAAACTGAAGTAGCGTATGGCACATAGCGTATAGCGTAGCGATCAAGTAGCGCAAAGTAGCATAACTACTATTCGCTACACTTTATCGTTGCGCTACTTTTTTGGATGAACTAACGCATAGCGTATAGCGGATGTCTCTCTTTTCATTTTAGACACACCTCGTCAGAATACTTGAAGGAGCGTGCCTCTCAGTTTCAACCTTGAGCCAAAAGTTTTTCCATTGCTATTTGTTCACGAAGCGGTATATTTTTACTACTAACCTTGCATACGGTTATTGTCGTTATGAGAAAAGGATGTTGTAGCTCTGTTGTAAAAAAAAGAAAAAATTCAGCTAACGAGCTCGCTATGTTAGATGTTGCAGGCCATATTTAAAGCGTAGTTCAGATCCTGTCGCTATGAATGGATGCGATTCTTTGTACTTCTATCACTGGTATATTCGAAACGTATCAAAATCCAAATTCTGTCAAAGAACAAAATACTTTTCACAAAATATACTTAATAATGAGTATGCATGCACGATTAGCTGTTTATCTCAAAGAAGCAAGTAGAGGGAAGGTTTGCGTTGTAATACTTATACGTTATAACAAGCGATACAATAATTTCTTTGGCAAGAATTATACGAAACAGATCCAAAATGATTTTCACACGAAAAAAAGATATACATTGGCATATCGAGGTTAGGAAATTTCACTTTTGAAAAGTTACAATATTTTATACTTTTGTTACGTCCCGCGACTTTCGGGACTTTTTGCATCGATTTGAAATAGCTTATATCTGGCGATTTTCAATAGAATTAAATACGAGGAAAGGGACCCGGTCACACTAGAGGAACGTTTTATTTTTCCTCTTGGCAACACGGAAAGTTCGAGTTGTCATTCATCGAGCCATCTGCACAAGTACGTCTCAAGTGAGCATAGGCTATCGAGAGGTGACGCCATAGCGGCATCGATATCAAAGGTCCTCATTACGAGACGTCCATCGTCGGACATGAATATAAACAACCGCCGATGTCGGAGAAATCCTTGGCTATAGAAGATTCACGCGTGCATGGATAGAGAGAGAGAAAGAGAGAGAGTATGCCTCATCTAAAGCTATAGTGACCGGTGATCCTCTTTTTCTTTATTCCCGAATGAATACTTTATGAAATAAATTCCCGAAAGTACGTGAGTGAACGGATGTAAAAATGTAAAATCAAGAATGAACATGGGTACCTGGGTCAGGTCATCGGTGATGGTAAAGGTGGCGGTGAATAGTATGTAGTTTATTGCATTTAAGTATTCAATTATATTATTTAGAATAGCTTGAGATTTCCATGAGTCAAAATTGGTCAAAGAGAGGAGATTTCCTTTTTCGTTGAGATGCTTGCTGTTTCTTTCTCTTTGCTCTTAATTTATGGGCGATTTTAGCCTTGCTACAACTTTTCGGGAACAGCGTCTGGAAAAGGTCATCGGATGATTCTCGTGGATGATCTACATGAGTTCTGCACGTGATCGACAAATTGACGCAGTGGTCGAGTCAAGGGGACTCGATAGAGGAAAGACTTCGACGGGACACCCAACCGTCACGTCGCTAATGAGAATTAAATAAACATTCGGAAACATGTGGTTATACCAGAGCTGCTGTCGTCTGGTTACGAATATCGTCTTCCGATTAACCGGAACTACATGTTTAGAGAGAGAGAGAGCGCGCGCGTGGAAGGCAATTGCCTTTCAATAAAAATCACGAGGTTCAAGAGACATATGTCTCATCGATAAGTGACGCCGCAAATTCGACATCGCAATCCAACAAGGACCCCAAAGGCGTAGCAAGCGCATGATTTAATTAACAATGAATAATAATTTTACAAAGACCAAATTCAAAGATTCATGGAAATTTCATAGTGCATTAACAAGGATTATCCATAAACGATGTAATTGAGAAAGAATCCTTTTAGTAGTTATTAAGAATGGTGAGCTAATGTATGCATGATTAATGCGCGGTTTGTGAAATAGATTATTCCTGTAGTAAAAATGATAAAGAATGATTAGGGAAATCACACAGGATCTGGAGTATGGGGACAAAGTTTTCAATGTTATAACAAACAAGCAAAGAATAATTAGGAAAACTATCAGAATCCGAGCGTTAACGTGGAATCAAGATAACCGGGTGATAAAAAAATCAATATCCATCAATGAATAATTTTAAATTGTTTCAAAATGGTTTCGCATTGTGTATTTTGAGTAGATCAATAATTACAGAATGACTTTATTGATTTTTCCCAATTATTGGAAAGATCGGGTCACTTAATCAAATAAAAATCGTTTGAGAACTATTTCACCATCAGTGGAATAATTTTAATCTGAACTAAAAAGCCTTGCATGTACCATCGCGTTACAGGCTCGGCATGGTAAGAAATCAAAAAAAAGAAATAGAAATGAATAGAATGAGAGAATAAATCGAAGGCAATGCGGAGCAAGGGAGATACGAATAAATAGAGGAGAAATCGTCACCGAACGAGAGCACGAACGAAAAGACGAATGGAAATGTGCATGGCTGTATGTGTGTGTGCGTGTCTGTGTCACCGAGAGCCTACGGTGGACCAGCGCGTGGCCTGTAGGAGAAGCCGAAGAGGAGAACTCCTCTGCTGCGTGGTACCTCCGAAACGAGGGGCAGAGTGAGCGAGAGAGTAGATACCGTATATGCCAGTATGAGAGAGACAGAATGAACGTCTTGATGAAAAGACGGCGTATGTACGAGGGGAAAAATCGCTTTACTGAAACACGGAATAATTATTAAAAAGGAATACAGAAATGAATGTTTTATAATCAGGATAAATTTGTATTAATTAGAAGTATGGATTTTCAATTATATAGATTCGTAGCGGTCATTGGGAATGCGAGGCGGAGGCGGCGGAGGGGCTTAGAGCATTTTAGGCGGCTAAGGGCGTATCTCCCCACCGCCAAAGCTAAGTCATCCTGCAATACCCTATATAAAACCGGGTAATGAGCCCGCAGGGGGTCAGAGTTATCAGAGCCGGGAGAAAATTTTAAGAGATCGAATCGCTGTCCGTCGTGTTAATCTATTTCTCTTTATATACTTCTCATCGTTTGGCCTCAGTATCTCCAAATTTCTTTATTTTACTTTATTTTATTCAAACTGTCTCCGTGGATTTCGATACGAACATTTTATTTTTTCGATACGAACATTTTATTTTTGCGAACGAACATTTTATTTTTGTGAACGAACGGTTTATTTTCTTTTGTGAACGAACATATTTTTTTTGTGGAATAAAAATATTTCACCGCTTATCAATCTCGGCTGAACATTCACTTTCACCGCACAATCATCCCATCTGCACTGAATTGTTCATCGTCTTCGTCGTTATATTCATCGTATTTTATAATCCTCCAAATTCATCCAGTTCCACCATCAAAGTAGTAAGTATTTTTTTGAAATGTTTTCTCACATATATATATATATATTCGCTCGTGTTGCGCGGTGTCTCCGATCTCGGTCGACGCCCCATGACGTCCTAAGGACCGAAGGCGAGGGTTTCGGGTCGGTTGTATCATAAAACCCATGGGGTAATTTCTTTCGTTGTTTTCCCTTTCCGTGTTATCCTTTTGAATTAAATTCAGTTTTTGGAAATTTATAAATTCAATTTTGTGGATAGTCATCTCGAATTAAATTCAATTTTTTTTTGGAAATTTATGAATTCAATTTTGGAAAGTCATGTCGAGTTAAAATCAATTTTGTGAAAAGTCATACCGAATTAAATTCAGTTTTCTGGCAATTTATATTTGTGTCAATCTCAATCTTTCGGAAGGTTATGATTCCGTGAAGGGTAATTTTTTTTTTTTTTTGTTGTGTTAAATCCAATGTCGGATAAACATTATTTTGTGAATTTAATTTTTGTTGTTGTTTTCTCCAAACTCGATTCTTGTGTTAGTATATTTTCAGACCCTTTAGAATTATTCTTGGTCCATTAGAAATATTTTGGCGTTTCCAAGCAACTATTTCCGGAGGAATCCGTAGTATTTCGATCTACTGTAGGATTATTTTCTTTGTGAATTTGTTTCATTTTAGGAAGTGTTCATCCTGTAACTTCCGTGAAATATGTGCGAGCTAACCCTACTGAAAAAGTTCATGTAATATATCATGTAGAAAAGTACATGATAAATCACATAATAAATTGTATGAAGTTATGACCGATATCAGTGCACAATTTATTGTGTACTTTATTTTGTGATTTGTTACATGATTTATTGTATAGTTCGAATTCACATCATTTATTATGTAATTTATCATATGATTTCTCATATGGTCAGGGTTTATATCGGAGAAAAAAAATGAGAACTTCGTGCGGGATCGAACCCACGCCCGTCAGATTCTGAAGCAGCCTCGCTACCGCCTGGGCTACGCCGCTTGTTTAGATAAGTGAACAGTTTGACGAATATGAAGTCCACATATGACCGGAATTTATTTTCATTTTCTCTCACCAAGTTTAGCTTTATTTTAATCCAACTATGATTTGTATGTAATAAATAGCGTGGCCGAGGTGGTAGCGAGACTGCTTCAGGATCTGACGGACGATCCTTCAGGATCTTTCAGGGTCGTCCGTCAGATCCTGAAGCAGTCTCGCTACCACCTCGGTCACGCTATTTATTACATACAAATCATAGTTGGATTAAAATAAAGCTAAACTCGGTGAGAGAAAATGAAATAAATTCCGGTCATCTGTGGACTTCATGTTCGTCAAACTGTTAACTTGTATAAACAAGCGGCGTAGCCCAGGCGGTAGCGAGGCTGCTTCAGAATCTGACGGACGTGGGTTCGATCCCGCACGAAGTCCTCATTTTTTTTCCTCCGATATAAACCCTGACCATATGAGAAATTATATGATAAATTACATAATAAATTATGTGAATTCGAACTATACAATAAATCATGTAACAAATCACAAAATAAAGTACACAATAAATTGTGCACTGATATCGGTCATAACTTCATACAATTTATTATGTGATTTATCATGTACTTTTCTACATGATATATCACATGAACTTTTTCAGTAGGGAAATGCATTTGAAGAATTTACGATGTATTCCAGGAAATAAGAAATTAACAGTTTTGTGTTTATAATTTGATGTCCATTTCTGATATAATTTTTCCGGGGTTAAATTCATTTTCGAGCATTTTAGAATTTCTTCAAATGATTAAACTCAATCAAGTCGTGGTTGAATAAATGCCGGTGTTGATTTCCTTTGTTGTGAGAGTTGTCCTGTCCATTGATCATGGACCTTTTCCAGTTAAAAATAGCTGTCGCGGTATCAGTGGTCATTTTGGTCCTCATAATAATTACGTTTGTCCTTGCAATTTGGGCGGAAAGCCCTCCGGAGGTCAATCCTGAGGATGGCCCTGCCGTGTATTTCCTCCCACGTCAGTGAAAGTTTAGTTCCCGTGTTTATGTCAGAATTTATTTTACGAGATCACGCTATTTTATTCCTTTATATTACAAGTTTTATTTGTCAGATGTTACCGAATTACCATTTATTATGTGTCCCGCGAAATTGAAGAGTTTTGTTCGCGGGATTTTATTTAAATTTGCCATTGTTACCAAATTATGCACTCTCCGCCCATCCTGAGCAATTTTCCGCAAGGTTAGGCTCAAAACAGGGCAATAACCTGGCCAATTCCGATTTTATCTCGAATAACGTGTTAAAGGGAAAGCCGCGCTTTTCTTGGCCGAGATGAGGAAAATCGAGGGTCAGGACGTAACACTTTCAAGTAATATCAATGCAAAATTTCTTACTAACCTTGCTGTTTTCAACGTGGCATACGAAGTGTTCATTATTCTTGGCACTTCCATTGAGATTAAAAAACGATTATTGCAAAAATACGCGCGCACTGATGAAAATTTTGCAAACGATATGGCAAAGTCGAAAATGATATAATTCGATACACATGAGCACACGGTACAACACACACGTTGCGGAAGTAAAAAGCACAAGAGAGATTATTATTATTGCTAAAAGTTAATATTACTTAAAAATCATTCGAGAAACGGCAACAATGCCGTGTATTACTACCGAAAGGGTCTGACAATAGTGCAAGTTTTCTTGCAATAGTGTGTTAAGTTCCAGAAATTTTTAGTACATTTTCCAAACAATTGCCGAATGTATTTTTTTCCGCCTTCAAAACATGTTGTATTCAGAATTTGATAAGGATGTACAGGAGGAATATAAAAACAGCTGATAAAGTCATCAATTTTGGATATGTTCTGATAGAATTACATGTAAATAATGAGGGTAAACTCATCATTACATATATGTTACCAAAGATCATATGAAATGTAAGTATTTCAAAATTACAAAAGTAACCGCTTTTTCATCTTTCCACTGTAATTGAACGAGGATTGGTCAAAACTTCCAGTAGAAAGTACGGCAACGTCGCTTACTGCTTTCGAGTGAACTCTAGTTCGAAGACAACTTCGAACGAACTCGAGAATCCCTATTTGTCGCGTCGATCGAAACTGTCGCTCGAAGTTTTCGAACGTTCGAAACACTTCGAACGAACTCGAGAATTGGGCCCCAGGAGCCGTATTCTGTACACCGATCGACTTCTCTCAGTCGACTTCGACAAGTTTACCCTCTCTCGTTTTCATAGTTCATGTTTTACTGATCACCGCAAAATATACCATGGGCCATAGACTAACCACTTACCAAGATTGGTGAAAGATCGTACATTTTGGTTTTCGCGAAGTCGATTGAGAAGTCGATCGGTGTACAGAATACGACTCCTGAATCAGCCTCCTGACCCTACGGTGGAAACGTAGTCATAGTGACAAGCGATAGATGGCGAAAGGCGTGATTCCCAAGCGTTCCAAGCGAAAACTATTACCCACTTTAAAAATCTTGGCCCTTTTATTCTTTCTCGTCTTGAAGCGACATCTACATGTGCTCGAGCACCTAATTTTCATAAATTCAAATTCATTGATTGTCCACCAAACCAAAATATGAGCATGAAAACGTTGACTGAAGATCTTCAGTCAACGATGAAAACATACAAATCTACGCAATTACTCCATTTAAAGCCTTCGAACAGACTAGACTAAAGCCGTAACAAATATCAGGTAGGGGAGAGACGAGTCAAATGAGCCTCGTGCGTTAAATGGTCGAGAAACGTTGATTTATCAAGTTGTCTTTTTATGAGGGAATCTCTTGATAATTGTATGGATATGAAAAATTAAAATAAATAACTTACGATTCAAGTATATCATCACACATATAATACATATGCATATATTTTTTTTTTACATTTATACAGGTTACTTATTAGTCATACATGAGCAATGAACCGAACAAAAACATATAATTACTGTAATATGCAAATGAGGAGCGAGGAAAAAGGAAAAATATTTTTTAAAAGTCTCTAGAGTATATGGAGCGTTTCAAGTTAAAACGAATGAAATAAAAATTTTTTTTTCCTGACCCCTGTCGATGCTTTTCATATTTTACTTACTTCAAGTACGTATTGGAAGAATGAAACCTGAATTGTTCCAGATTTTTCGGAATCATATTTCTCCAGCTAATATCCGTTTCAATAATCCGATTTTAACGAATCATCGATTTTTCAGGACAACATAGCTTGAAATGTAGACGTCCTGTCAAAAAAATCCGCATACAAAAGTTTTGCAGTTTTCTTTGAAGTTTTCGAAAATTATTTTTGATATTTTTCATTCACCTCTGGTGTGTACTTTCGATGAATAATGTGCGTAAATCATTTATTACAGAAAATTGCCTGAATTGGTTTGGCTGAAAATTGCGCACAGCATGTCTTTTCAATGCCAAAGATTGTCTGTAAATTTCATGATGGGTCGAGAAGTGGCTCGGAAGTTGCAATTCTGAGAAATCTAATTTTTCTTAACCCATTAGCGCCCAAACGGACACTTTTTTTATCCATTTTTCAGCGGCTGTTCCTCCTATGAAACCTATTCTGAAAAAAATCGGGAATAACCACATCCGACGCGAAATTTTATCAGCTTTCAGAATCCGTGATTAAAATTTGCAAAAAATGCCACCCAACAGAGTTATGATTGTTTATTTAAAAAAAAAAACCGTTTTTTCGCTGCAATATTTTTTTCAATCCACATTTTCGTATCGAAATTCGATGAGCACCCCTCCGGGAGGTCAAGAAATCGCGTCCATGGACCCTAATCTATAAAATCCATCAGTAAAAAAAATTTAATTCAAGATGGCGGAGTCCAATATGGCGGTTCGAAGCCGAAAATTTGTATGTGCTTTTCTCTCACCCTGACAAAACTATCTTTCTCAATGGGATTTGCATGTCCAGCGGTATGCAAGGGTTTTTGAGGTCGCTGATTACGAATCCGTTATCAGATTTGCCAAATTCAAAATGGCGGATCCAATATGGCGGACACAAAATTGCGAATTCCGTATTTTTTCGTGAAAATTTGTAGGTGGGGGTTTTCGAGAGCCCTGATTACGAATCCGTTATCAGATTTGCCAAATTTAAAATGGCGGATCCAATATGGCGGACACAAAATTGCGAATTCCGTATTTTTTCGTGAAAATTTGTAGGTGGGGGTTTTCGAGAGCCCTGATTACGAATCCGTTATCAGATTTGCCAATGTCAAAATGGCGGATCCAATATGGCGGACACAAAATTGCGAATTCCGTATTTTTTCGTGAAAATTTGTAGGTGGGGGTTTTCGAGAGCCCTGATTACGAATCCGTTATCAGATTTGCCAAATTTAAAATGGCGGATCCAATATGGCGGACACAAAATTGCGAATTCCGTATTTTTTCGTGAAAATTTGTAGGTGGGGGTTTTCGAGAGCCCTGATTACGAATCTGTTATCAGATTTGCCAAATTCAAAATGGCGGATCCAATATGGCGGACACAAAATTGCGAATTCCGTATTTTTTCGTGAAAATTTGTAGGTGGGGGTTTTCGAGAGCCCTGATTACGAATCCGTTATCAAATTTGCCAAATTCAAGAAAAAAAGTGGAAAATTGTCAGGACAATTTGTATGAAGATTTTTTTTTTTTTTAGTTTTCAGGTTTAGAACGAGATGACGAAAAACACTATGCGTTCCTCAGCCGTCAAAGTACTTTGCCGTTGCCCGGCTCTCACCACGAGGAGGTGAACGCAAAATCGAGAGCCTTTTTTTACTTTTTTTTTTGGTTTTTTTTCTGTTTTATAATTTTTTTGTTTTTTTTTTTAATTTTATAATTTTTTTGTTTTTTTTTTATTTTATAATTTTTTTGTTTCTTTTTATTTTTTATTTATCACAGATGTGGCACAAGAACGCAGAAAATGTGTATGAGCTGCAACGTTTATCTATGTTCCACCTGCTTTACGCTCGTCCATACCAATAAAAAATAGTCTTTGGTTCATTGGCAGGGGAATAGAGGAATGGGATAGAAAAAAAACGAAAAAAAAGAAAAATTGCAAAAAGCAACAAAAAAAATTATAAAATGAAATAAAAACAAAAAAATTATAAAAACAAAAATGAAGAACAAAAAAATTATAAAATAAAAAGAAACAAAAAAATTATAAAATAAAAAAAAACAAAAAAATTATAAAATTAAAAAAAAAACAAAAAAATTATAAAACAGAAAAAAAACCAAAAAAAAAGTAAAAAAAGGCTCTCGATTTTGCGTTCACCTCCTCGTGGTGAGAGCCGGGCAACGGCAAAGTACTTTGACGGCTGAGGAACGCATAGTGTTTTTCGTCATCTCGTTCTAAACCTGAAAACTAAAAAAAAAAAAATCTTCATACAAATTGTCCTGACAATTTTCCACTTTTTTTCTTGAATTTGGCAAATTTGATAACGGATTCGTAATCAGGGCTCTCGAAAACCCCCACCTACAAATTTTCACGAAAAAATACGGAATTCGCAATTTTCTGTCCGCCATATTGGATCCGCCATTTTGAATTTGGCAAATCTGATAACGGATTCGTAATCAGGGCTCTCGAAAACCCCCACCTACAAATTTTCACGAAAAAATACGGAATTCGCAATTTTGTGTCCGCCATATTGGATCCGCCATTTTGAATTTGGCAAATCTGATAACGGATTCGTAATCAGGGCTCTCGAAAACCCCCACCTACAAATTTTCACGAAAAAATACGGAATTCGCAATTTTGTGTCCGCCATATTGGATCCGCCATTTTGAATTTGGCAAATCTGATAACGGATTCGTAATCAGCGACCTCAAAAACCCTTGTATACCGCTGGACATGCAAATCCCATTGAGAAAGATAGTTTTGTCAGGGTGAGAGAAAAGCACATACAAATTTTCGGCTTCGAACCGCCATATTGGACTCCGCCATCTTGAATTAAATTTTTTTTACTGATGGATTTTATAGATTAGGGTCCATGGACGCGATTTCTTGACCTCCCGGAGGGGTGCTCATCGAATTTCGATACGAAAATGTGGATTGAAAAAAATATTGCAGCGAAAAAACGCGTTTTTTTTTTAAATAAACAATCATAACTCTGTTGGGTGGCATTTTTTGCAAATTTTAATCACGGATTCTGAAAGCTGATAAAATTTCGCGTCGGATGTGGTTATTCCTGATTTTTTTCAGAATAGGTTTCATAGGAGGAACAGCCGCTGAAAAATGGATACAAAAAGTGTCCGTTTGGGCGCTAATGGGTTTTAAGGACCAGACCGCAGTCTGGAAAAGGCCGAACATAAAATCTTAGAGGCGCCTATGATAGTGTCTCGCCGGTCCTCGGCACCTGAAGGAAAAGCGTTTAAATAGTCCAAAAACCGGTGTCCTTCTGGCCGATATATATAAGCGTTTCCCCATCACTAGCTCACATTTTCTCTCGTGCATTCAAACAAATATTATCGGCCGGAAAAAAGAAAAAAAATGGATGCGCAAATGTGTAAAAGGACTGTCGCGCTAATGGAGGAGGCATTTTCCATAATTAGAAAAAAATCTAGACCAGCTTCAGTGCAAAAGTGGATAAAGTTCAGTGATAAACATGTGAAGATTTTGGGCAAAGTGTTACGTGCAAACGTTCCGACAATAGGTGAAAAAATTCGTATTCAGACAACAATAGCGACATTGATGTCGCTGAGTGAAAAGCTGAAAAAATGTGGTGCTGGTGCTGTGAAAAGTGACAAGGTGCGGTGGAGGGACATGGACACTGCGTTTAAGAAAAGAATTAGGACTGGAGTGGTTATCAATCTACAGCACAAAGATGTACAAAGTTTTCTTGACGACGCGAGACCTCTGATAATCTCGAAAATAACCGCGGTTTTGAGCAAAACAGGAAACTTAAAAGTTAACGTTATTCTAGCCTGCCGTTTTCACATCACCAAACTCGATGAAATAATGGAAGATAATAAATTCTTTAATACGCAGAATCAAGCTATTTTACCCTCGACAGACATGGAAGAGTGGTTCAGGGTACATGTAAAGGATAAATTGTTGGTGAAAATTGAGGAGTTTACGGAAAAGGAATCCGGCTGGTCTCTCTCTTCCATAATTAACTTAGTCGTCAATATGAACAAATACATGCCTCTGCGTGGTGGACTATCTACGTATACAAGTCTACCGAAAAAAATTCAATTAAAACGTGCAGTCGTCAATATTATAAATGATGACCCTTATTGTTTCTTATGGTCTGTGACGGCAGCTCTTTACCCTGCAGCTGAACATTGTGAGCGAAAATCGTCGTACCCGCCGTTCAGTGAAGTGCTTCAGTACACTGGGCTCAATTTTCCTATGAGTCTAAAGGACGTACCAAAATTTGAAAAAATGAATGGTTTGTCAATTAACGTATATGGCATAGAAGATCATCGTCGTGGAAAGCTTGAAATATTGCCAGTATATTTAAGCGCTCAAAGGTCCGATAGACCTACCATACACCTACTCATGCAGGAAGCTGCGAGCGAAGAAGAAGAAGAAGAAGAAGAAGAAGAAGAAGGAAAAGAAGACAGCAATCCGGTGCATCATTTTTCATGGATCAAAAATATTTCTTGGCTGGTCAGCTCGCAAATTTCAAAATATGCACATCATACTTGGCTCTGCGACAGGTGTTTATGTCATTTCAAAACAGAAAATTTGCTAATAAAACACACAGATGACTGTGTAAAAATTAATAAATGTCGAACGGTCTTTCCGGAGGGTGAGGAGAGAATATTAAAATTCAAAAATTTCAAATTCAAAGAAGATGTTCCATTCGTCGTGTATGCCGATCTCGAGTACTTATTAGAGCCAATAACGTCGGTACAGAAGAACACAATGGGATATCAAAACCATGTGCCCCACAGTATCGGTTATTATCTGCGCTGTAGTTATAACGATGCACTTTCCGAGTACAAATCATTGGCAAAGACTGTATCCAGTGGCTTATGGTGGAGTTGAAAACCCTATCAAAATCGCTGCATTCGCGTCTAACACATATCACACCGATGGAGATCCTGAACACGGCACAAAATCATCAATTCACGACGTCTACAACCTGCCACATTTGCGAGAAAGAATTTCTTCCTAGTGATCTAAAGGTTCGAGACCACTGCCATTTTACGGGTCGTTATCGCGCTGCCGCACACCAAGATTGTAATTTAAATTTTAAGAATTCTCATGTAGTTCCCGTTGTATTCCACAATTTATCCGGATATGATTCTCATTTTTTAATAAGGTCATTAGCGACTGCATTCGAGGGCTCTTTATATCTTTTACCTATAAACAAGGAAAAATATATTTCATTCTCGAAAAGTGTCAAGGGAACACTTGTAAATTACAGATTTATCGATTCATTCCGATTTATGCCGAGTAGCATCGACAAATTAGCCTCATATTTAGACAGTAATAACAAAATAATTACACGCGCAAATTGTAATAGCGAAGCTGAATGCAAGCTATTGGCACGGAAAGGTGTTTTCCCGTATGACTATGTTAATAGCTGGGATATCCTCGATGAGACCGAATTGCCCTCAAAAAAAGATTTTTTTTCCAAGCTCAATAATACGGAGATTTCCGACAGCGAATATGCGCACGCGTCTAACGTTTGGAAAACATTCAAGATAAAAACTTTAGGTGAATATTCAGATTTATATTTAAAAACAGACGTTCTCCTTTTGGCTGACATATTTGAGAATTTTCGACGAAATTGTTTGAATACGTATAATTTAGATCCGCTCCATTACTACACAGCCCCTGGTCTTTCATTCGATGCAATGCTCGTGCACGCAAATTGAACTCGAACTCCTCATTGACGTGGATATGTTACTTTTTATTGAAAAAGGCATCCGAGGCGGAGTCGCGCAATGTACCAACAGGTATGCGAAAGCAAACAATCGATTCATGGAAACGAATTTCGATCCAAACACCGCCGAGTCATATCTCATGTACTATGATGTCAATAACTTATACGGTGCAGCTATGAGTGAATCATTACCATGCAGCTCATTCGAATGGGCGGAAAATTTTATTGAAAATATTGAAAATATTCCCGAAGATTCGCCGATCGGGTATATACTCGAAGTTGATTTAGAATATCCCAATGAGCTCCACAAATCTCACAAAGACTTGCCGCTATGTCCAGAACACTATCAAGCCCCGAAATCTAAAAATTCAAAATTGATGACGACATTGCTACCGAAAGAAAAATACATTATTCACTATCGTAATTTACAGGAGTCTTTGAGATTGGGTCTAAAATTAGCAAAAATTCATCGGGTGCTAAAATTCAAACAATCCCCTTGGTTGAAAAAATACATTGATCTCAATACGAATTTGAGAAAGCAGTCCAATAACGATTTCGAGAAAAATTTTTACAAACTAATGAATAACGCGGTGTTTGGGAAAACGATGGAAAATGTACGTAATCATCGTGAAGTAAAGCTCGTTACACGCTGGCATGGGCGATATGGCGCAAGAGCTCTCATCGCTCGAGCTACCTTTCATAGCTGCACCATATTTGACGATGATATGGTTATCATAGAATTGACTAAAGCTAAAGTAAAATTCAACAAACCGATATATGCTGGATTTTCAATTCTTGACCTGTCTAAAATCTATTTATATCGTTTCCATTATGACTATATGAAGATTACTTTCGGCGAGCAAGCAAAATTAATGTACACAGATACGGACAGCCTAATCTATCACGTAACTACTCCAAATATCTACGAATCCATGAGACGCGACATACACCAATTTGATACATCCGATTACCCGACAAATAATCCCTATGGAATGCCTCTTGCGAATAAAAAAGTGTTGGGTCTTATGAAGGATGAAAATAATGGTAAAATTATGACCGAGTTTATAGGGCTCAGGGCAAAGTTATACTCGTATAAAGTACAAGGTAATGAGCTTGAAAATAAACGTGCAAAGGGCGTCAGAGGAGCGACTTTAAAAACCATTACGTTCGATGACTATAAAGAGTGTCTATTTCATTGTAAAACCCTGATTAGGACCCAGCACATGATACGCAGCTCAAAACATATTGTAGAGACGGTTAGACAAAATAAAATAGTATTAAGCTGGCAGGATGACAAAAGAATTCTGTGTCCAAAGTCTACTGATACTGTACCATGGGGCTACGATGTGACGAGCGAACACATGTACATGGAAGCATAAATCTTCGAGCAGTAAGAGTCGGCAAAACCTCTCAACGTTTCACGAAATTTGGGTGCAACTATCGGCATATTTACCGTAGCACTAAAATGCCCTTCGCTCTTCCTCTCTTTTATGACAGGCAGGTCATTTTCAAGGGAGAACCTTCTCAGTAGAATTTTTCTCGCGTAGCTGAACACATCGATGCATGAAAATGGTACCATTATCCTCAGCCGTCTTTATGCTGTTTGTCTTTTTATTTAATAAGTGCTCTCTAACAACGAATTTGGCGTGAAGTGTGTTTTTCCGAGCTTAAACTCTTACCTCGTCAAGCTATTTTAAGAAAATTACGGACTATTTTATCGGCAACGCGACGGAGGACGTTTCGTCGAGCGTTTGATCGCGGCTTAATGGATCATCCCGACATCCTGAACACTGCAGTTCGCGTCATCAGGATGTTCAATTGGGGCGAGGAAGGCGAGCTCTTACCGATACTCGATGAGCATGGTAAGTAATAGAAATTATCTATCTCCTGCCTAGCCATCTGTCAGCACATTACTTGACCACCTGACTCTCTATCTCTCTCTCTCTCGCTTTCTTCATTATGCCTAGCTGTAGTTGGAAAGCTTAGCAGCGTACCTGACTCTTCGCCCTCCCTCCCTTTCTCTCTCTCTCTCTCTCTCTCTCTTTATCTCTAGAAAACACAAAGTACCCACTGCAATGAAATATATATTTATCTATTCAGCAAAACGAAAGCTTCTCGCTGATTCCGACGAAGAATCTTCAGATCAGGATGATTTAGTACAGCCGGATGGGGCAATAGCTGGACCGTCTGGGTTAAACCGGCGCTCGCTGTCATTATCATCGCTATCGTCATCATCGTCATCGTCCTCAGCTATTACAATATACCGATCACCACCAGCGTCGCCATCGAGATCTTCGTCGTCCTCGCCATCGAGAGCTCCGCCTTCACCACCCGCTCGACCACCGCCACCCCGATCCCCCAGCCCTGAGGCACAAATAGAGTGGATCCACGCTGAGCCTAGACCACGCGGTTACTATGCGCCGCAACCGCCATCACCCCCTAGACAATACGAAGATAGCGATTCGAGTATGAATTCAATCTTTTCGGACAGCGACCTATCCGAAGATTCAGGTAAAGGAATAAAACGCGTGCACGCGCACACACACATACACACACATACACACATACACACACACACACACGCGCGCGCACACAGATTTTAACATGCATATTAGAATATATCATTAAAATGTTACAGGTTATGAGTCGTGCGCTTTCGCTAATTTAGCTCCAAGGGAGCAAGTTGCAGGATTCGCCGATGACGACGAGGAAATAAATATAGATTATTTGTAATTTAATAAAATAAAAAATTAATTGGAAAAATGAAATTTATTTTATTCAATTTATTTCAGATTTGCTTATCCAGCTATTGTGACTGTTGTCGAAACCCAGCCATTTTACAAAAATTTTATTTTCGCGCTTCTTCAATACTCGTTCAATCAGATAAATATCGGGATTTTCAACACTAAGTAGCTCTTGCTCATAAAAACCACCGGCGATGGGTTCATCTTGATAGTCCTTCAGACTGAACGTCACAGGGTTCGTATTTTTCACTCGATGTATTGTAAATATTTCCGTTGTCCAGTTTGGAGTATAACCCTTGGCAAATATATTTTTGAATTTGCTTATCCTCACTTTGTCACCGCGTCGAAATTTCGTCGACTTTTTTTCCAACGGTTCTCGAGTCGTGAAAACGCGTTGTAACAGCTGCTTCTCATTCTCCGAGTTCACGTCTTTCGGTTTCATTTTAATTGTGCGATGTACACTATTGTTATATTCGGAAATCAAATTTTTGAGAATATCGGTCCACTTGTAGCTTCCACGAAGACTAAATTGCATCCACATTTTATTTTTCAAGGTACGATTAAAACGCTCGCAAATTGATGCTTTCAAATTACTGTATGTCGAGTACATATGAATATTATACTTTTTCATGAGAGTTTGAAAATCGGCATTATAAAACTCTTTGCCCTGATCAACATGTAGGTTCTCTGGTATGCGTCCCTTTGCAAGTATAGATCTCATGGCGCTCGTTGTATCTTTAGCGTTCTTGCTCCTCATTGGCACGGCCCAGGCAAACTTGGAGAAGACATCGATGACGGTAAGGAGAAATTTATGATTGCCGTTTTGCCGCGCGTAAGCCGACATGTCCACAAGGTCCGCTTGCCAAGTCTCATCCAAGCCTCGTATATCCACATGCCGACGAGGATAGTTTCTGCGTGCGGGCTTATGTAGTTCCTGCACCAGCGCTCGCTTCTTCTCGCTCATTTTTTCTCAAGGATGTTTAATCGAGCGTCAATCTGGGAAAACATGCTAAGCATGGACACTCGCAGGTTTTTCGTACCAGCATTCGGAGTTTTGAGAATTTCTTTTATCTCGGTTGTAAGATCTTTAGTTATTTGCGCACTAATTCTCTCTATTTTATTCCGTAAGTCGGTATTTAACGTGTCGCATTTATCTTTTATTTCCTCACGTAAGTTCTTAGTTACGTGTCGGGCTTTAGCATTCAGCACCTTTAAGCTGATAGCGTCGTCGTCCTCTTCGGGAATTCCAACGTTGCAGAGTCGCTTGTTCTCCAAATCGTAATGTCCGTCTTTTGTAATCTTGAATCCAATGCCCGGAGGACCGCGATTGAGCGCACTTTTATTATCCAGCTGCCGTCCAAACATGTCGACACTCATTTTGTGAATGCGCGAAATTGCGATGATGAATGTATTAATAAATGATTTGAGCCTCACGCAATTCTTCGATAATCGATATGATTTCATTCGAGTGAGATAAGTTTCCGGCTGCTTGAGATGCGAGGAGTAAACGTAGGCGGTCCACTAGTTCATTGGGATCGTCCCAATAAATATAATCGAATCTCGCGTCTTTTCTAGCCACTTTATACTTTGGCATACCTTTACCTGTGTGCGTATCAACTATTTTCGCGATATAAGTCTTGAATTTCAAATTTTTATCCGTCCGAATTGCTTCATCTGCTTTATAATATTTCTTATGGGCATTCGTGGCAATTACAATGTTCTCATAATTTTTCAAATCGTTGGATGTCAGATCCTCAACGCGGGGCACTTTTTTGAACAACAGTTCCGCTAATCCAACAGTTTTTGGATAATTTTTATCTCGTACACGAATATGCTGAGAATCAAAAAAGATTGGAGAATCTCCAATCATTAATTTATTGTTAGCGAGATTTCGTACACCGTATGAGACATCCAAGGCTGATTTTCTATTTGTCTGCAGCAATACTACATACTCATTTATTAATTCATCAACATTCACAGCTGTATCCTCCTCCTGCTCTCCCTCTTCATCACCGTACGCAGACTGGAAAGACAAATCTTCCAACATTGGATCATCTTTAACTTCATGGTTGCCATCCTCAATATGTTCTTCTTCTCTTTCTTCTTCAACACGATCTTTGACTTCCTCCTTAAGTTCCTGTTTCATCTCTGGCGTCTCGTTTTTCCGCATCACCAATTTTTCCAATGGCGTGACTATTGGCTTAAAGACATTTTGCATTGCCTGTTCAGCATTGTCTTTGCCGATTTTTATCATCCGATGTTTTCGTCGAATTGCATCGCTCGCTTTGACAATTTCACGCAATACGTCTTTTTTCTCCTCCAAAAGTTTGTTCATGTTGCTACCCTCGAGTCAGAGATGATACTGTCTCCAATGCACGTTTACTTATGACTGAGAAAAGAATCGAACCCTCGTCTATATCTACCCTCATTCATTTGACTATCCTTGTCGATCGTGATGAATCCATACTTGTCGCAATTCCAGCATTCTGAGCACATATTTTTAAACTGTGTATATGACATATCAGTATTCACATGATCATTGTACACATGTTTAAGGTTCATCTCATCTTGCTTAAATAGAACCACAAAATTCGTATTGTCACGCACGAGATGTTTAGGAATACGAGCATAGGTCTGGCAAAGATAGAAACAGTCGACATTTTTGTGTCGTCCCATGGCGAAAAAGGCTCTAATGTTATCCTGTTTTTCACATGCCACGTCATCGAAGATAAATATTGAGTTGGGGTGTGCATCGCTGGGTGTCACCACTTGTTCGTGCTCATTGAATGGGAAATATTGAACACCGCTCACGGGCTCGAGTAATCGTGCGAGCAATGTATATTTTGGCTGATTGAGGGATTTAGAATAAAGGTAAACGTTCTCGAATCTCAGACCATTAGGATGCGTTATGAGGGAGAGTAAAGCGTTCGTTTTACCACAGTTCGAGGGGCCACAGAATACTGCGCGAATGCTATTAGGCAACAAATCGCCATGACGTTTTTCGCGTGGTTCACCTCCCCGCATAAATTCATCGAAATTCATTACAGGCAGTTCATCCGTCCCCATCCTGAGCACGACTAATGGGGGAAAAAAATATAAATAGGGTTTTATAGGGATTATTCACCAGTCGAGCAGTCATCCCCGATATGATCGGTCGTGCTTTGGTCAATAGTCTGATTGACAAGCTCCCTGTCGAGTTGCATCTACCTGGGTATCAGTATTGCGGACCTGGTACAAAGTTATCTAAACGTCTTGCACGAGGTGATCGAGGTATTAATCCATTGGATGCAGCCTGCAAGCAGCACGATATTGCATATTCAAAAGAAACTAGCCTCGAAGCGAGAACTTTAGCCGATAAATTACTTGCTGAGCAGGCTTGGAAACGAGTATACGCCAAAGACGCGGGTATTGCGGAGAGAGCAAGTGCTTGGGGCGTGGCAAACATCATGAAGGCCAAAACTAAACTAGGCATGGGGCATTGCGTGAAAAAAAACAAAATTAGGCATGGGACAGAATAAACTCGTTGATGAGAAAAGCCGTGGTCGAAAGGGTGCTCAGAAAGGCAGCAAGAAGGCTAAAAGTAAATTGCGCATTTTACCGGCGCCTCGTAAAATTGGGGGGTTTTTGCCGCTCCTCCTGCCGATATTTGCCGGTCTGAGTGCTGCAGGAGCACTGTCAGGTGGCGCTGCTTCTATCGCTAAGGCTGTAAATGCGGCTGAAGCTGCTAAGCGGGAATTGGATGAGAGTAAGAGACATAATAAGATGATGGAAGCTGCTGCTTTGGGTAAAGGTCTGCATCTAAAACCGTACAAGAGGGGGACGGGTCTTGGTTCAAAAAACGGAAAGTCACGCTGCCTCCCCAAGCCTTAACTGATGCTGATCTGCTCAAATATGCGAAAATCATGGAAATTCCACACTTTCGCGGAGTTTTTATGAGAAATAAATTGCCGAAAAGTGGACCGGCAAAATACGAATCAGCAATTATCAATTTAGATGAGGATATGGGACCTGGTACACACTGGGTTGCATACAAAAAGAGGGGGAAGAATGTCGTGTACTTTGATAGTTTCGGCAATCTTCAGCCTCCAGTCGAGTTGATGAAATATTTTGGTGTTGGTAGCGTGAATTATAATTATAAGGGATATCAGAAGTATGGTACAGTCGAATGTGGGCACTTATGCCTAAAGTTTCTCTGCCAGCAATTGAGTGGCAAAGAAAAATATTCTCTATATAAACGTGCATAATGATGAATATAGAATCAGTTGACTATGTGCCGTCGTCATGGATGATAGTTTTACACTAACTATTTCCGGGACGTCATCTACACTTGAAGCTCAATATTTTCCCCCCATCGAACTTTCACCCCACAAAAATTACACTTTAGGGCTCATTGAATTACTAACCTTCAATTCTATTCCTAATATAGCTGATGGTAATAATAAAATTTATGTGGGAGACAAGGTATTGACTATACCGACGGGTAGCTATGAAATAGATGATATTGAGAAATACGTGCAGGCAGAGTTGCCGAATATTTCTATTAAGATTAAACCCAATAACAATACTCTACGTAGTGAAATCGAGTGTAATCGCGATATAAATTTTAAGCCTAATGATTCTATCGGCTCTCTCTTGGGTTTCACACCGCGTATTCTTGTAGCCAATAAAAGGCATACATCTGATCTCCCAGTAGCCATTCTCAAAGTGAACGCCTTGCGTATAGAGTGCAGCATTACGGCCGGTGCCTATATTAATGAGCGAAAAGCTCATACGATTCACGAGTTTTTCCCGTTCGTACCATCTGGATATAAAATCATTGAAGTTCCATCGCACGTCATTTATCTACCAATCACGAGCAAGACAATAGATAACATCCAGCTTCGGATAGTAGACCAAGACGGAGATTTAGTAAATTTTCGTGGAGAAGTTATAACCATACGATTACATATAAAATCATGGGTATAGTCTTTAATAAAACCCATAATATCAAGTCATCATGGATGAGCGTGACCAGTCGCCGATCGACACTCAAAGTGCTAACACCTCAGAACGTAAAACTTCTAAAGAATTTGGGTCTGACAGTGCGCGGAAAAAGCGCATAAGGTATTATTTATTCTGTGCCCTTTGCATCTGCTGTGTAAAATGGAGGAGGAAATAGTAAATATACAAAGTCCCATCGTTTTCGATGAATCTATAATACACTGCGAGATTCATGCTCATAAGCCGTATGCATCGTCAACTTTCAATAACAGCGATGAGATACGTATTTCCATCCAACATCAGGATCTATGTCTTCTACCAAGCAAAAGTTTTATACATATATGCGGAAAACTGACTAAAGCCGATGGTGCAGCGCTTGCCTCCACAAGCCTCGTTAATAATGCTATTTGCTTTTTGTTCGAAGAAGTACGATATGAGCTCAACGCTATTGAAATTGATCGAAACAAAAATGTAGGTCTTACGAGTCTAATAAAGGGATATTCATCTCTGAGCCCTGGTAAGAGATCTATGCTCGAGAACACGGGCTGGCTTGATGTTGAAGAAACGACGCAAATCATAGATGCAGCGGGCAACTTTGACGTATGCATACCGCTAAGTATGCTGCTCGGTTTTGCCGAAGATTATCGAAAAATCGTCGTAAATGCCAAGCATGAGCTGATTCTATCGAGATCGAAGACTGATGATAATGCTATTGTGCAGACGGCTGACGAGGAATTCAAACTTGTATTGCAAAAAGTAGAATGGCTTGTACCATACGTGACAGTCTCCGATCAGCGTAAAATACAACTTTTAAAGTTTATCGGTAGAGATGCGCCAATCTCCATGAGCTATCGTACGTGGGAACTGTATGAATATCCGCTGCTCCCCGCAACCTCGAAGCATGTTTGGACCGTCAAGACTTCTACTCAGCTGGAAAAACCGCGATATGTCATTCTCGCTTTCCAGACTGATCGGAAAAATAAGAAAAAGAAGAACGCGAGTAACTTCGATCATTGTAATCTCGCCGATGTTAAACTATATTTGAATTCGCAATGCTATCCATATGGAAATTTGAACCTAAACATACAGCAAAACCAGTACGCCCTACTATACGAGATGTATGCAAACTTCCAGAATACTTATTACAACAGAGAAGCGGAGCCGTGGTTAAAAAAATCCGAGTTTCTAAAGTATGCCCCTTTAGTCGTCATCGACTGTTCAAAGCAGAACGATTCTCTCAAGTCAGGCCCCGTTGACATTCGTCTTGAATTTGAAGCAAGAAATAATATTCCTGCCAATACATCCGCGTATTGCTTGATTCTACACGATCGTATTGTTGAGTACAATCCAATAAGTGGCGGGGTAAAAAAATTAGTATAAAACCTTCAACGATGAACCGACTCTCTTCAGTCAGCACCATGGACTTTATCGTCGATATTCAAGGCTTCAGGAGACCCATAAACGAATTTGTGCTAAAAGAAATAGCAATTGTGGAAATCTCCGACAACACCGAACCCCTGACGTTTTTCTTCAAACCTCCAACGCCATGGAACTCTCTACCAGCGAAGTACAAAACGATGAATGCATGGCTAGAACGAAATTTTCATGGAATACGATGGAATTCTGGCGACACGCCGTACGAAGCTGCTGGAACAACAATTCGAGCTATCTTGAAACAAGCCCGAACCATCTACGTGAAGGGATTAGAGAAGACGGCATGGTTAGCGCAATTCACGGATTCGTCGGCACATATTGTCGATATGGAAACTCTCGATTGTCCATCATTGCAGAAATTATCGAAAATATCAAACAACAGAGGATGTTCTCATCATCCCCATGACTCAAAATATAATTGTGCCAACGCAAACGTGAAATCTTTAAGGAGCTGGTACATTAGGCATTGTGTAAACGCAGGATTTTTGAAATAAATAAAAACATTTTATCGAAAAATATATGTGTGTTTTTTATTGAAATAAACCATAGGAAATTGTTTTACATATTTGGTTTCACTCCAACTTATACATTTCGCACCACACGTCATCTATAATGTTTTTTTTTTTTTTTTTTTAATTTTTCAACCATGTGCACTTATGGAATTAAACACTTTTTTCAGTGCCACCATCGTTCGCGTAGAGTCAGGACCCCATAGTAGGCGCGATGGATTGATGGTTCGATGGCGTCAGATGCGTTTGAATTCTACGCTGTTATATTTCCCACCGAAGTAGTTCATATAGAGTTGATTTGTATGCGCAGCGTCAATCATCTCTTTGAATATTTCTTTGTTCTCGTCGAACGCTTTCACGAATCTTGCAGGTAGGAATACGGAGAAATCGTTGGTGATATCCGCCACGATCCTCCTCCCGAATTTCGTTTCGACTATTCTCAGGTCGGAGATCGGATGATCTGCCTGAACGGAGAGTTCAGCCAATTTTTTTGTTGGCAAAAATTCCACCATTTTTCCCACCTTGTTGATACTTGTGAAATCCATTTCGACTTATTGATGTATTCTTCAATGTATTTATAATGAAGCTCAGATCAGACCTCGTACGTATAAGATTTTTTACTTCTTCGATATTTTTTAAAAGCAGGAGCAATCGTTCTTTTAGCTCACGTCGCCTGTCTTGCATATCAACTGGTGCAGTTCAGACGTGCATCTTGATATTATATAGGCCCTCCAAATTCCCGACCCCCACCAACTCTCAATTCTAGGACCCAATAGGATTTTCCACACTTTCCTCCGCCCACACTTTGCGGCGACACATTTGACAATTCCGTACAGAGGGTGCAGGGCCATCGATATGAGTCATGATGTGGGGCGTATTCCAATGTTCCATACAAGGCAGATATGACATGATTTCGACGTCTGCACGAAGATTTTCGGGTAAACGATCATAAAACATATGAATTGATCGACTAAAATATTTTAAAATCACAGGCTTCGTTATATTCTTAAGATCACCCCTTGATAATTCCCACGGATATTTGGCTCCGAGAACGCCATCAGAATATCCGTCCATGTTGATAGCAAGAACGCGACTAAGCGTGTCATAGCGGCATTCCATGAAAATCAAAGCCTCATTTTCCGGCGGTTTGTCAAAATATGTAAACACTGTGCAGGCTCAAGCGTGTTCAGACATGCAAGATGGCATCATCCGCTCTCGAAGGTAATGGGAGGGCTCGAAACAGGTCGAGACACGTCGAAGGCGCATATCAGTATACCATTTTCCGTTAAATTTTTTTCTCCGTCAATACAGATTCAATCAGTTTGCCGCATTTTTCAATTCTTAATCTAAATCGCTCACGATCACGTGCAACTTCTTCCCACCGGCCTCGGCGAGCGGCTCTATACGCATAATCCCATGCATACATCACATGAATTTGAGCTCGAGTATCGAATCGAACGTGCTTTTCCATATTTTCAATCTCCTCTTCGTCCCAATTTCATCGTGGTTTGAAAAAATATATGCCGCGGCACCCTGCGCTACATCTGCTCACGCACCAGTCAGTGATAGGGAAACGCTTATATAAATTCGGTCACAAGAATACTTGTTAGGGGCATTTCGACGTTTTTCCTTCAGGTACCGAGGACCGGCGAGACACTATCATAGGCGCCTCTAAGATTTTATGTTCGGCCTTTTCCAGACTGCGGTCTGGTCCTTAACACACAAACAGAAATAATTTATGACCAACGATAAGGTTGCGACAAACAGACGCACTGGCCCGGGAGGGTAGCGTCGTGTGCGGTTGAAAGGTCTAACGCTCCGACGCACTATTTACTTGTTAGAGATAACAACATTCCAATGCCAGCACGAGAGACAAGCTGCACTGCAGCTGCCAAAAAGAGCGGCATTCTAATACCACCCTCAAAACTAGCCCCCCCCCCCTGCAGAGACGCCAGTCTAACTGATAATCATCAATCAAATGCCGCCTTGAAAAATTAGGCGCACCACCGCTTCCAGAGATAGCAGCATTCCAATACCACCCTCAAAGCTAGCCCCCCCCCCCCCCCCCCACCCCACCCCCTCCCAATGTATCGACCCATAAGAGATTAGGTGCCCTCCAGTTGTTAGAGATAGCAACTTTCGAATGCCACCATCAAAATCAGCCCCCACCCCTCCCGGGTTCATGTCTCGGCTAAGTGGTTCATGTCTGAGCTAAAAAATGTCGGTAAATGTCGGGGTAGGGATCTTGGTGTAGAACCGGTACTGTTTCTCTACTCTCATATCCGAAAACTAATTAACACAAATATAAACAATTTGTTTTCAAAACATCTTTCCAGAATGTTTTTCTTTAACAACTGACACAAACACAAGATGGGGGGTTGGCGCGCGAAGCGCGCAGGGGGGTGAAGCCCCCCTAGTATATATATCGTTCTATATTATATAAAGATATGGCCGCCGCCGCCGCCGCCGTGTCAAGAATACACCCTGACCTATACAAACCCAAACCCAAAACCCAAACCCAAACCCAAAATAAACATGACAATTCTTATCGTACCATGGTAACCATGGTAACCATGGTAACCATGGTAACCATGGTAACCAAGATAACCCGGGTAACCATGGTAACATATATAATCCACGGAACCTAGGTAACCTGGGTAAGGTTAGGTTTGGTTTACGTTGGGTTGGGATGGTCATCTTTTTCAAATTGGACACCCGTTATAAGCTTGATTCTTGGTGATCCTTTCTCAATTGGATAACCATTATAAGCTCTGACACAGCGGCGGCGGCGATATCTTTATATAATTTAGAATGATATATAAATATAATATTTGTCATATACATAAACCCTAAGCCATTAAATCGATATATCGATAAACCCAGACCCAGCCCAAACATATATAAATTTTCGTATATAAATTATGACAGAAATTGTCATGTATAATTTTTGACACGAAAAATTCAAATCAAGAGAATTCAAAAGAAAACTTGAAATAAAATTTAAAAATTTCAATTCCAAAAAAACTTAACAATCAAAATGTCGATATATCAATTCATGTCAAGAAACAACATATCGAACTGCGGCAAGAATCGATATATCGAAGCACGTCAGTAATCGGTATATCGATATATTGAATCATGTCAATCATCGATAAATTGATAAATCCATATATCGAATCGTGTCAAGTATCAATAAATTTATATATCGAATCATGCCAAGAATCGATAAATTGATATATCGATACATCGAATCGTGTCTAAAATCGATAAATTGAAATATTGTACTGCGTCAAGCATTGATACAAACCGAACCGTATTGATATAATCGAACCGTGTCAACATAAATATTCACACATAAATATAATATTCAATATAAATGTTACACTTATAAATATACCCAATTCAACGGAAATGCAAGAATCAATACATCGATATATTGAACCGTTTCAAGAAACAATATATTGATACATCTAATCGTGTCAAGAATCGATATATCGATATATCGAATCATGTCAAGAATCGATACATCGAATCGTGTCTAAAATCGATAAATTGATATATTAATATATCCATTTAAAGATTTTGAACACGATTTACAATTAATTGTAGTGCATCAAGCAACAATATATTGATACATCTAATCGTGTCAAGAATCGATATATCGATACATCGAAGCGTTTTAAGAATCGATCTATCGATAGATCAACATGTGTCAAGAATCGATATATCGATACATCGAAGCGTTTTAAGAATCGATGTATCGATACATCGAAATCTGTCAAGAATCGATATTTCGATACATCGAATCATGTCAAGAATCGATATGTCGATATTTCAATCAAACCCAAACTCAACCCAAACATATCCCAAACCCAAAAAATACGAATATAATCAATTTTTTATCAAAACATCTTTCCAGAATATTTTTCTCTAACCACTGACACAAACACAACACGGGGGGTTGGCGCGCAGAGCGCGCAGGGGGGCGAAGCCCCCCTAGTATATATATATATATATACTAGGGGTGCGTAGGGAGCTACGCGCCCTCACTTAGGTTTGGGTTTGGGTTTTGGGTTTGGGTTTGGTCATTCTTTTCAAATTGGACACCCGGTATAAGCTCAATTCCTGAAATAGCGGCGGCAGCGGCGATATATCTTTATATTATTATATAGATATAGATATTATATAGATAGAGAGATATATGAAGCATTCTCCACCATACCAGCCACTTTTTTGCGACTCTCTCCGAAATTTTCAAAACTTTGCCAGTTTGTAAAACTAGTTAAGATAGTACCTCCGCGACCGGCGGCGGGGAATAAGCGGGAGCGTAGGCACGGCGAAGTGCGATGAGCGAGCACACATGAAGCAAAAGGCTCATATAGACGTACCTCTTTCACGTACAATATCTCAAAAACTAAATCGTATATCTTCCTGAATTTTTTTTCACATTATTCGTGACATCCCTTTCTGACTTCTTCTCTTTTATCATCGACTTCTTATTTTTAGTTTTGACGGTAGAATTAATAATTAACTCTTCGTGCATGCATGGCACATATCCCAGTAAACACAGTAATATTGCAGCAATGTAACGGCAACATAACCGAATATTACAAGTAATATTACCTGGATGTTACATGTAAATTGCATGTAACTTGCCATTTCCGACTCAGCAATATAACATGTTATATAATGTGTTATATACCCGGTATGTAATAGTTATGTTGCAAGGTAATGTAACAAAATTCATAAAAGTTATGTAAATGCAATATTCTAAAATAATATGATGAAATAAAAGATTATTATTAAATAATCTTTTTATTTCAGCATCTTATTTTGTCATTTTTATAGGTTATAGAAGAGTTACATTGGAAAAAAAAGAATCCTGCACGGATTTCTCGATAGGATTTTATTCTCCTCGACGGGGATTCGAACCTGCGACCTTCGTATCTATCCTACCTATCTACCTAACACGCTACCCACTACGCTATCGACTGTTTATGAACTCTGACGATTCATATCATGGATTTGACACGCCGGAGAATTCTTGATCAGTTGTATGTTGGGAGCTACTCAAGGGATGGTGGTGTCCCGTCTTCCACCCTTTATTTAGTATAACCATATCGGTTTTGGAAGAAATTACAAAATTGAATGTGGCAAATCCAATATGGTGGAACAAAAGTTCTAAAAATGCCATAATATTATATACATATGTTATTTTATATCAGGACATAAATAATCATATTATGATTATACATACACATTAAACAATATATTTAACATTTGAAATGTATGTACATTATACGGCTTTAGAAATGAAAATTTGAATAGGTTTCAAAATGCTTTTGATATTTTCATCCGTTACATGTTGATATAATGAATGTTAGTTATATACAGATATAATGCTACAACGCATTATAACGTTCACATAACCTGCACGTTACGAATGTTATATAAAAAATGTTACAAACATGTTGCGTAAACGTTACAAATCTTAGTTATACAGCTGTAACGCTAAAACGCGTTCGTAACCTTCACATCACATGCTTATAACGAATGTTATATAAATGTCGTTACAAGTACGTTATGTCAATGTTACAAATGTTAGTTATACAACTGTAACGGAACAACACTTTGTAACGTTCACATAACCTGCACATTACGAATGTTATATAAAAAGTGTTATAAGCCTGTTCTGTAAACGTTATAAATGTGAGTTATAAAACTGTAATGCAACAACGTTATATAACATTTACATTGCCTGCATATTACCAATAATATATAACATATTATTCGCATGTTACGTAGCAGTTACATCACACAGCTATTGCATTGTGATAATTACATGTAACTTCCATGTTATATTACTGTAATGAAACGTGTTCACTGGGATGTTACGTGTAAATCAAGCCAACTTTGAGTGAAAATAACTCGGGTTCGGGATGGTTAAGCTTATTTAAATTGCACGGATGTTCGGATAAAATATTAAATGACCTGTATGCCAAATTTCGACCATTTCATGATTCAACTATCCTGTGGAGATACTACCTTAAGAGCCTTTGATTGAATTATTTCAGATCTTTCAATAACCGTTTTAGAAATACTATATTTTTTCAAGTAGCAATATCTCTAAAAATATAGGTCGCAGAAAAAAAGTATTCTATGTAAAAGAAGTAGTTTTCATCATCTTTTCAATGAAATCCATGTCATAATTTTATCATCCTTGTAAACTAAATTTTTCAATGAAAAAGTAACATTTTTTTTTCTTCAAGAAATACCACTTTTATTTTGCTGCAAAAATTACTCAGCCGTTGGGCACACGTGTAGATTCGGTAAAAAAAATCTCCAGAATAGGACCGCCAGGGGTTCTGGACTAAAAAAAAAAAACTAATCGTGTGAAATTGTATAAAACTGAGAATTACCCTGCTGAAAATGTTTTGTTCCTAAAAACCTATCGATTATTTTGTGTTGGCACTGAATACATACATTCCCTCCTTGAAAAAAATCAGTTTGACGAATAATTCATATTGTTTCGTATCTATAAGGATGGAGAAATCGCTCCCAATACTTGGAATCATTGGGTAATGTCTACAACTTTTGTCTCTCAAATTTCATTTATATTATGGAACTCTTTTGCGAAACAATAGCTCTGTAATACAAGTTTTCGACTAGCATCGTTTTATCCTTCTTGAACAAAGCAACGCTCTCTCCCGTAAATACACAAGTTTTTGTAACACCTGCATCTTTTTTTTTTAAGCCAGAAGGGTTGACGTTCCCATTCTGGCGATTTTTCTACTAAATCTACACACATGCCCAAAGGTTGAGTAAATTCGGCACCAAAATAAAAGTAGTGTTTTTCGAAGAAAAAAAACATTTTTTACATTTTCGTAAAAAAATCTAGTTTACAAGGACGATAAAATTATGATACCGATTTCATTGAAAAGGTGATGAAAAACTATGACTTTTACCTCGGATCATTTTTTTTTCTGCGATCTATATTTTAGAGATATGTTTACTTGAAAAAAAAATACATTATTTGATAAAAAAAAGTACGCGATATTAAAAATATAATTTTTGGTACATAAATAAAAGTATAATCTCGCAAATAGCATCACGAAAATTTCTAAAATAATAATGTAATATTTGTTTCTTTTCGATTATTCTTCTACGATGACCGTGACAATTTTCAATTATCAGATACATCATGCATCAGTAATTATATCCCGATCCAGAATTCTGGTGTCCGAGTGATACCAATTATCGCGACTCCAACGTTTATCGTCTTTTGGAAATGAAAAAATTCCCTCTCTTTTACACAACGGAACACAACAATTACGCATAATGGGTTAATTAAAATCAATTATCAACTAGTGTTTTAATTTAGGTAAAATATTGTATTATTTTGAATTGATTTCGTAATATTTTCTCTTGAGGAGGGCTCATTTTTCAATACAAATGTTTATTTCGATAAAAAAAGATTCAAAAGCTCCGCCAAAAGGCGCAATCTATGATGCTGCCGCCACGCGGCTAAGTTTGGCAGTGCGGATCCCCATTCGCCGCTCCGTGTGCCTCGTACATATAAACGCGCCTTGCGTGACACGGGCCATAGAAACTCGCCTTGCGTGACATACACGATGAGGAGACGGCTAATGTAAGTTGAGATAAAAGCAGAGATGAGTACTGCGAACTCGGGGTAGAACAGAGCGCTGTTATTATCTCTGCGCCCACTGTGCCCACTCAACGTGAGACACAAACTCCCATAAGGCTGGCCCTCTTTAACGAAGTCAGACCAAGCCAGTGCCAAGTTACAACAAACAACAAACAGAGATTCAGAGATACTCATCTCTGGGGCTAATAAGTGACTGAAAGATCGTATCCTGGACGTTATACAAAAAATCGTTAAAATGTTTACAACCACACGGATTCAGGCAAAATCGTCGATTCTCAAACGAGTGTCATTTGGTAACAGTTATATCAAACTTTGCACCATTAACAATATACATTGATTATAAACGCATTAACTTGTCACGTGGTGCGTGGCAGTGTGTGCTAGGTTATTGGCAACTGACAAATCAGATGGGACTGAAAGCACAAGATTGAAGGAGTTTCGAAAAAAACTTCGGGAAAAAACTCCAATAGGTAGGGTGAATTAAAAACACATATTACGTTCGTACTTACAGTTTGGGATTCTATCCCATGCATCCAGAAAGGGAATCGTCACTTTATTCAGCGTGATTTATGGCCGGTTTCTTCACCTCTGGTTATGTTCCAGTTAGAGTTATCCACCAGATATCCTATGCTTTTAGCATGGGTTATCTGGTGGATAACTCTAACCGGAACATATCCAGAGGTGAAGAAATCGGACCTTAGATATATTACGGCTCCTGCAAAACAATGCGGCGAGCTGTATCCAATGAGTGTACATGTACTGATTTCTATTAGAAAAAGTAATGTTCTCATTGGATACTCTGATTTGCCAACCCGATGTGCACGAACCTTTATGGCCGGTTTTTTTCACCTACGGTTAAAGTTGTCTGGCAGAGCGGGCAGAGCATAGGTTTGGAAGTGGCCCTAACATGTTGAGACAGAGGCAACAAAGTCTCAAACGGTTAATGAACAATCTAAGCAATAAAAATGCTGGATGTTCTTGGCAACTGTGAGTTGGATGATTTGGATTTATTTGAGAACTTTTTGTGAGGATTTATTTTAAAACTATTTATGTTTGACATATTTTTTTAAGGAAATATTTGACAAATTTTTGCGTTTGACATATTTTTGTAAGGATAGACAAAACGACTCAAAGAAATGTACTTGTCTCAACTTTTTATACACCATTTATGGTATTTTTTTGGCGGGATTTGACTTCTTTTTGCAAAGTATTATACATATACATACATTTTTACCATGTAACTTCTATGTGAGTGCTTCGAATGGTGACTGTTATGCTCAGGCTAGAATTAAAAATTTTTTGACGGAATAAATTTTATCTTCCCAAAACATTTCGAACAATTATGCAATGGTTTCATTATTTTACAATTTTAGAGTTCTTAATCTAGCAACTAGGACACGAACTATCATTTGCATTTTTTTTATTAGATCCTTAACAAGCTTAGTGAACTCCAAAATGTTTCATGCGTACATGTTATTAATGAGGTCTCCCGATTTTTGAGAATGCTCGCATGACCTATGCTAACAACTTTGAGTATTCGATTCTTGATACGAAGCATCGTCGTTGAGATTAAAAATCATAACCATCACTTTTCGATAGTCTGCTCATAATATTGGACTTTATGTTTTTTTTTCTTAGTGATGGAATGGCAAAGCCTCCTTTGTACGGATAGCAACTGAATGCAAACTCAACCCAACCCACGTAATTCTGCTCATAAAAGTCACACACATAATCAACCGAACACGAAAAAATTCGACACATTGCACTGTAAAAAAAAAAAAATTCTCATGAAGCGACATGATCCAGACAAACTCGGCCCATAACTAAATAGGTGCGCAGAAAAACTCAATGCACTATCGGCTTGCTCTGATAAAACTGGACACACTGCCAACTTAGCATAGAAAAACTCGACGCATCACCGAATCGACATGCATAAACTTCTAGGGCATTCTGACACGAAAAAATTCTCCCTTGGTGTAACTTGCCACGGCGAAACTTTCGTGGCACAGCTCGGCCCGCTCTGACTCTGCACGGCCCAATGGACTATAGTTGCATCTGTCTAGAATCGGAGCGGACCAAGTTACGCCTCATGAGAATTCTTGCTGTGTGAAATTGTGCCATGGGAAGGTATATCTCCGTTGAGATAGCTCGTAGGAGATTTTGGTGCGTCGAGTTGGTGATGTGTCGAATTTTTCTATGCAAAGTTGGTGATGTGTCGAATTTTATTGTAGCAAAATTGATGGCGCAACAAGTTTCTTTTTATCAAGTTAGTTATGGGCAAAATTTACTGGGTTAAGTCCCTATATGCGAAAATTTTTCTGTGACAGCTTAGCGGTGTAACAAATTTTTCTGTGTTTAGTTAATCACGCCTACTACTTTTCGTCTAGAATTGCGTGAGTTTGTCCGGTTTGCATTCAGATGGAATCTGTGATAAGAAGGCAGTGCAGCTGGTACTTTGTATGATGACAAATCGAATGCTCAGAATTCATTGCATAGATCATGTACGGATTAAAAAACGTTAGAAGAGCTCCGGCTTATCGATGAAAAGCAATGCTCACAGAACCTTTTTAAGCTCTGATGATCCTGTCAAAGGTCAAATCATCTTACACCTATCCTAATGATATTTAGTGTGTAAAAGTTGCTTGATCTCACATACGACCACTAAAAAAGGTGAATCATGGAAAAAAGCAGAATTCTCATTAATATATACTCTAAACTCTATTTAATAACTATTTTATTTTGTGCGTTCCAACGCTCCAAAAACCCTTGCGGGTTTTTACGTATTAACCCTTCCCTTTTGATCCCTCCTATCACTCCCAGCCCGCACTTCGCTAAGCACTATTTAATAACTATTTAATTAGACGATCAAACGAACTCACCTGAGTGATATTCGATCGTAATTATACGTAGAGTCTCGCTTGAGAAGATTACTCCATGTAGTACTGCATCTCCATGATATATATCGCCACAAGTTTCAGCATTTTTAACAAAGAATGGACCCATACCGCTCCCCGCGCGTGCTCTGGATCCTCATTATTTTAGAGATTACAGAGTGATCAAAAAAACGGGAATTTTTTTTTTTTTTACAGCCGACGGATTATAAACGTAATGGTGAGGAAGGGGGGGGGGGGGGGATGTAGTAATATCTTTGATTTCAGGATGTAGTAATATCTTTAATATCTTTCAGCACATACTGGGACGGGCCGTAATCTTCTCGAACGCACAGTGGTAGATTTCGGGGCCCAGAGGGTAGGCACAATTAAACTAAGGTTGTGATTATAACGAAATTCAGGATTCTAATGTTTTTGAGGTCGCTTATCACGAATCCGAGGTCAAATTGTCAAAATTCAAAATGGCGGATACAATATGGCCGACCGACACAAAAAAAATTATCGGATTTGAGGGAAACTTCGGGTCATAATGTTTTTGAGGTCGCTGATCACGAATCCGAGGTCAAATTGTCAAAATTCAAAATGGCGGATACAATATGGCCAACCGACATAAAAAAAAATTATCGGATTTGAGGGAAACTTCGGGTAATTATGTTTTTGAGGTCGCTGATTACGTAATTCATGTTAAAATTTCAATTTAAGGAAGGCTCAAAATGCCTGACCAGCATACAGAATTTTTTGTTTTTGAAATTACTTTTTGTAAAACTGGGTTTTCAAGGTTGTTTATCGTAAACAACAGACAAAAAGTGGCTTGATTGAATACGAGGCATGTATTGGTAAACTTTTTCATTTTATTTACAAATTTTATTCACAAAATATTTCATTAAAATTGGTCCAAGATATAATACATATCTAAAATATACATATCAGGCGTCATCTTCTACCTGCATGTCCACAAACCCATCAGAACATAAGCATTGCCATAGCTTCAGTTGAAAAGTTTTTTCTTGCTTTGTGCAACTGTTTGCCCATACTTGAAATGTATGGATCGGATGTGATCATCATTCTTTGAAAAACATCTTCCATTGTTTTGTCTCGCGCGCATTTTCGTGAAAAATTTTCCCTGTATTTTTGTATGTCCTTGTTTCTCGCTTCCTGAGCATCTTCCGATAATTGCCCGATCGGAATTGGGGCCCAATCGATAATCTTACCTCCGTGAATCAAGAGCTTATGGACCGAAGTTGACATACAATACCAGGAATACAACTTTACAAACATTTCCGCGGTCTCGAAGCAAAAATTTTCAAATATTTCCACATTAACAGCGAATCCACTTGACAAAACTTGCAGTATTGTGTGGAATTTATTAATCAAATTTTCATCAACTCCTAGGATCTTAGCGGACACAGACGAGTTTTCAAAGAATCGCTTAGCCGTATTTCCGTCATTACTGCTGCCGAATCCTGGTTTCGGGCAGTCGATATTCAAGTGCAATTCACTCTTAAAGGCTTTGTGAATGATGCATTTACGCTGCTTTATCGTTTCTTTGTCTGCATCACCACGAGCTTGCCACTTATGGATGCCTACTTTATATACAATGTGCAGAAGGCATTCAAAACATCGGATCCACGCGTGCAAAGTCGATAAGCCGTACTTCAAACCAGTACAGTCGATTTCACGTTTCTTCATCTTTTCAATGTCATTCAAGTCCTTTGACGTCGCTTTGCACAAATGGCAACGCATTGCAGACTTCGTCTCTGTTACCGCATTCGCTACTTTGCCATCTATCATTGTAAAATGCATTTCATACTTGACTACAACTTCCTTTCCATCTATGAAAGTCTTGTAAGGGACTAGAGTGTCAATTTGGCTTGTTATAAAACCTTCTTCGTTACGAGTAGACTCTGTATTTTCGTGCAAAAATTGTAGTCTTATTGGGCGACAAAAACGAGTTGATGAAGGACGGGGATTCTTCCATACTATTATATACTTTGTGCGATTCATGATCTATACCAAGAATTTGTAAAGGAACAAGTGAAGTAAGGAAAATGTTTGCGTCTGAACTTGTCTCGTCACTAAACTTCTGTTTGTATTGACTTTGACCTGAACTACCATCACAGCCCCATTTTATAATGCATCGAAGATCAGAAGTCAATTGTGGGTGCAATGTGTTAACAACATCTTGTTGCACTTTCAAAATTCTTTGGCAAGTATGATCAAGTAGAGACTGTAATTCTACTTCCGCGCTCGTTTCTGTTACTGTGATGCCCACAGGATAACAACGCTTCTTCGCGTCTAAAACTTTGTCGTAGGATGGATACGCGAAAATTTTTTGTCTCTTAACGAACTACGAAGATCATAGTACTGCTGTTTTGTCAGCTTTAAATTAACGAGGTCCACCAGTGCCTCATCTGGTGACATCTCAGTTGGCCGCGGTGCAGGTGTTGTAGCTGCCTTCATGGCTTCTTTGTATTTAGTAGCTCGTGTTGGAGACGAGGATGTAGTAATATCTTTCAGGACATCAGCAGCAGCGAAGGATCCGGAGTCGCGAAGACTTCTTCGAGTTGCATAAACCAATTCCGTTGTGCTTACTGATGAACGGATTTCATCTGTACTTCGTTTTTTTGTACGTACGCTAGCTGTTTCAAAGTCCTCACTAGTTGGTCGACCAACGCTTCTTGAATTAGACGATGTACTTCTAGAACGACTCCGAATATTCTAAAACGAGGGATGAAACAAATGATATTATTATGACTATGTATTATATTAATTATTGTATTAAATATTATATGATTCATATTATAACTTCTTCGAGTCTTTACCTTCAAAGTGACAGAAGTTTCCAGCCATTTTTTATTTTTCTTGTAGAATGGATTTAGTGCGTAACATGACGCTTTCCACCATGATTTAATGTTACACAACACCTTCTTCAGTTCAACTTTCTTTGCTTTGTCTATTTCGAAATCTTGCTCCTTCAGTCTGGCGAAGTGTTCTTCCAGAAGGCGAATCTGGGTGTTTAAGTCGGCCTGCATATTTTCTTTTATAATATCAAAAATCTGCTTCTTTGTAAACCTTACTTCTCCGGACCCTGTAGAAAACATTCATTCATCAGTCAGAAGATCACGAATAAGAATATAACGAATGGCTTTTGCAACAATTGTTTAATAATTTTTTTTGTAGCCATACTACATTTTGTAGAAAATAAAAACACAGTGTAGATTTATGAGTGCTATTCAATACAAGAACACCCGGTATATCGAACGCGCAGGTATACCCCAAAAACGCTTGCTATTGTCGAGCTAAGCCCCCTTACTGTGTAAAACCGGGTGCACTGGGCCGCGCACGACGACGATCAAAATGGCCGTGAAACCGAATAAGGACAAATCTGGAATATGTTATTGAAAATTTCGAAACTAGACACTATTCTGCATGTATTCAAACTGCAAACGGCGCAGGATCTCTTGGGATCACAACTGTTAAAGCCCGCATAAGCATTTCATATTATCGCGCGTAAGCGTAGATGGCGCGACAGGTCAGATAGCGAGAATGGTGCCAACGTGGCACGATGCGATAAGCGCGCATGAGCCACGGCGTAGCCGTGTGGCCATGACTCTGGGCATTCGTTTGATAGACGTGAGAGCGAACGGTGTGGGACACCGGGAGCTCGATATATTCACGTTCGAGAAAGTTCGAGGCCACGTGGGTCTCGGAAGGCCGGTTGCCTTCGTCGCGTCGAATATCAGAATCACTGTCGTATTTATTATATTTATATATTGTTATATCTAGTCCATCATTCCGTATCACGAGCATACTGCTCACGTGTTCTCCTAATAAATTCTACTCTTTTCACCACCGCCGCCATTGTGTCGATACGCGCTTTATTCGACCCCCCCCCCCCCCCTCCAACATCCTGATACGTACACCGAGTACATTCGTTTGGTGAGACTCGAGGCCTTAAAGTCGAGAAATAAAAAGACTTTAAAACAACTTTTTCGATAAAAATGTTCAAAAGTTGATGCAAATTGCAGGGGGTTTTTCGTCCTCACGTTTGAAACATGCCATTATCGAAAAAATAGGTTTATTATGCATGAATATATTCTACATACCTCCAGAAACACCCTCCATATTGCACACAACAATCAGAACTGTAATAAAACTTCACCAGAACTTTCAACAAGCCGTTTATTTCCGAGCGGTGCCAGGTAGCAATGCCTACTGCCGCGACGGCGTACTTTGCAATACTATTGTAGGCCAAATACATGCGTCAGCAGTCTGCCCTTCTAGGATTCTATTCAGTAACCCCCCCTCTTCAACATATTTCAAAACCAACTTTAACCGTCAACTTCGAAATTTCGAATTGTGCCTACCCTGGGCCCCGAAATCTACCACTGTGGAACGAGACTACGTATAATTACCATTGAACATCACTCAGGTGAGTTCGTTTGATCGTCTAATTATACTACGTGTCTAGGTCTCGAGATTACTCATGTAGATGTTTAGCGAGAATTAACAACAAATTTCCTGTTTTTTTTTTTTTTTACTTTAAATTAAGCTTACATTTTTGTTATACACAGTGTGTTATCGGAAGGAGGTTTTCATAGTCATAATAACCTACGTACTTAGAGACTATCGAAGACTATCAACTCCTTTCTTGAGCGCGGTGGATGTGACAGCGTGCCTCGTATTATGAGTGGTAAACTCGCTACTTACAAGGAAAGTCTTTCCGCTGACGTCCTTCGATTTTCACGAAATTCAAATATGTTATTCTACATCAAAATCTAAGAGACACGTATTTTTTTTTATCGGCGGAAAAACGTTTCTAGGGGGTGAAATTGTCCTCTAAAGTTCAGACCTCCGAGGGGTACTTTTCAGGTTTCACCTATTTTCACTTGAGATAATCGAATGCACCCAAATGGATAATTACCTTAATGATAAACGATGAAAGATGCAACTGGTTTCATATCGGGGGGTTGCATAGGAAAAAAATTATAGGGGTTGAAATGCACAAAATCGTTATCACAAAGAAACTATTGCACCTATCTCGATGGATCCAATTGCACTTTGAAGAGGGCAAAAAAATAATACCTGTAGGTTTTTGCGTTTTTTTCGCATATCTCGCGAGTCTCGTCATCGAGCTCTTCTACCTCCGGAGGCGATTTTTGCGACTCGGAAAACGGTAACATCGGACGGTAACTCGTTGACCTCCTCGTTTCCGAGATCGTCATTTTCGATAAAATCGTCTTGCGAGTTAACCACGACCATGGCACCTGTGGACCCCATAACCTCAAATGATTCGTTGTACAAAGAACTAGCGGCTGAACCAGCCCTTACGAATCTTGGCCCCTTACCTATGTTCTCGTGTTCATCGTTCGTGACGTGAACAATCTTCTCGTTTTCGCCATTTTCAGACCCGCCCGCGGTAAATTCCGCCGGCCTTTGGTGGTATTGGTTTTTGACCTAAGTTCTTTAATTCCGCTTGTATTTTTTTAAGCGTTTATCGAGAATCTCGATTCTCTCTCGTTCGCTTACCAGCTCTTTTCTTTTGGGCTTAGCGAATAACGAGTTGAGAACAAGGAACCCGTAGAAAACAATCTTAGAGAAAAAAAACCCGTAGCGAAAAAGAAACAACACTCGATTTACTGAGTAGAGCTGAAAAACACTTGCGACGCCATCAAGCACAAGAAACATAATGAGGATCCAGGGCACGCGCGGGGAGCGGTATGGGTCCATTCTTTGTTAAAAATGCTGATACTTGTGGCAACATCTAGCATGGAGATGCAGTACTACATGAGTAATCTTGAGAACGAAACACGTAGTATAATCAGAGATGAGTAGGGAGATCAACAGCGCTCGGGTTTTCTTGATACCTGGCGTCGACGTGACACCTAGGAGGTCAAACGCCGAACTTGTCTCATCGCGTGAGATCGGCTTGAAGTTATGCGCACTGAATTGAGCGGTTGTCAACCGCACGGTTTCGCCAGAGATAATCTCGCGTTTCGCTCTCGCGAATCCGATCCCCGCTGTCCTGACGAAATTTTGTCTCGAGTCGATTTTTTTTTCAGCTCATATGCATTAATGAAGCAAAATATGTAAATTTCAACGTGTTGTTTTCTAAATTAATCGAATTTGGACCCAAATTGTCAAACATTATTAAGCGCGCTCGATGAACATATTCTTTTAATGTTCTTTACTTTTCGAAGTCATCATTTGGCCCAGTGGCTATCGTACACGACTGGAACTCTGAAGATTCGGGGTTCGAGCCCGGAACTTACTTTTTTTCTTTTTTTTTTTTCTAAATGTTAAAAAATATTCTTTACATTAGAGATTATATGTGCCTCCATTCTTTTTCGCATGAGTTTGAACACTCGTACGAAAAAAAAAAAAAAAAATACACGGTACTGCACGAAAGAATAATCGAAAGGGTCAAGAAACACAGCTGAAAATGCTGGAGGGCGAATATCAAAGGCTGGAAAGGTTGAAGGATATCCGCGCGACTGCATACAATGTAATTTATTCGAACAATGAGTACGTTTACACGACGCTCTAATTCCGGTGTTACGAAAACCGGCGTAGTTAAATCAGGCGTTAAAGTGCGTGTAAACGGGTCCTAACACCCGCTTTACGACGTAAAGCGGGTGTTAGGTACCGTGTAAACGCCTGGTTTAACTAAACCGGTTTTCGTAACACCGGATTTGGAGCGGCGTGTAAACGTACTCATTGTCGGATTTTTCTCGCTTATTCGATTTTTTTGTGGGCTAGCGAATAAGTATGTTCATGAGGTCGTTTAAACCTGTTGGGATTCACGGGATGGAATCATTTAAAAAATATTCCTCCTGCTCTTGCCATATCACAAAAAAACCAAAAAATCATATAAATTTTGAAAAAAAAACTTTTTAGCAGATTTTTTCACGTTATTAAAATTTTTCATGATCGTTCATCCGATTGTCATTGTTGGCGCCGAAAGAAACGGAAAAGAAAATAAAAATGAAAAGATATGAAAAAAAATGAATTATCTCTTGTCGCCGATTTTCGAGCTTTTTCGCCTTCGCCTTCTTTCGCTTCCGTTTAAATAAAATTTAATAAATATTCGCGAAAAAAACATGGCCAAACTCTAGACATATATATATATTAGGGTGGCCGTTAAATACCATCTTGAGGAGTGAAACCCCACAGTTTATAGACAAAAAAAAGAAAAAAAATTTTGGCGCCAGAGCGAGGTTTTTAAAATAAAATTAACCCGTGCCTAAAAGACCTCAAAGTTTCCCATGTAAAACAGATGCGTTTCCACGGATCTCAATTCAAAAATTTACTGTGAAGCTAATTTTAATTCAAAAAATTCTAAACTAGGTGAAAGTATCAGGTAAGTGTACTACTACATGGAGAAAAATCGAGGATACCATACCGTTGAATTTGCTTATATTATCCCACTCCAAACTAAAATTCTCTTTATCGATTTTACGGGTAAAATTCTAATTTTCGGTAAGTATCCTTCGGATTAAAATTCTATGATGATTTCAATCATTTCCGGAGTAAAGTTTCTCGATAAATTCAGGGAAACTAATTTAAAAAAAAAACTCTACTCGTAATATTTTCTGAGATATATCGATTTTTATGAAAAAAAAACTGGTGAAAATTGCATTTTTCGATGTATTCCTCATGCAAAAAGATTGAACAGATGACTTAAACATTTTTTTCATGAAGTCTTCATGTTGACTGAATATCTTCAGTCAACAGTTCTTAGAATATATTAATAAGAATACAATCAAGTTGTGAAAAATATAAAGTTTATTTTATTGAAAGAATTGGATTGTCAATTATGTGAAATCCATCATAACAGTTCTTTTCGTCGAATTTTGAAATTGTTTCCGATATTCTGCAACCACCTGTAGCATGTCACATTTGAAATGTTAAAAATGCATCGAAAAATGCAATTTTCACCAGTTTTTTTTCATAAAAATCGATATAGCTTAGAAAATATTACGAGTAGAGTTTTTTTTTAAATTAGTTTCCCTAAATTTGCCGAGAAATTTTACTCCGGAAATGATTTAAATTATCATCGAAGTTTCATCCAAAGGATACTTACCGAAAATTAGAATTTTACCCGTAAAATCGATAAAGAGAATTTTAGTTTGGAGTGGGATAATAAGTAAATTCAACGGTATGGTATCCTCGATTTTTCTCCATGTAGTAGTACACTTACCTGATACTTTCACCTAGTTTAGAATTTTTTGAATTAAAATTAGCTTCACAGTAAATTTTTGAATTGAGATCCGTGGAAACGCATCTGTTTTACATGGGAAACTTTGAGGTCTTTTAGGCACGGGTTAATTTTATTTTAAAAACCTCGCTCTAGCGCCAAAATTTTTTTCTTTTTTTTGTCTATAAACTGTGGGGTTTCACTCCTCAAGATGGTATTTTATTTAACGGCCACCCTAATATATATATATATATATACGATATATATAGAGCCTCGAACCCCGGTCTCACAGAGTTCCAATCGTTGCCAGGCGGCGAAGCTCGGGAAAAATGTAGGATAAAATTCTATTTTTTTTAGACATTATTTTCACGGTATTATAACTGTTTCGTGCTCCATCAGCCGATTATGATTGTTGATTTTTGGCGTTAAAAGAAACGGGAAAGAAAATAAAAAAGAAAAGAAATTAATAAAAATGAATTATTTTTTGTCGCGGGCTTTCGAGCTAAATTATCACTGTTGGCGCTTAAAATAAAGGCTTTCTATAGCGTCGGAAAATAAATTCCGGATAATAAATTCTTGTCAATATTCCGAAAAGTAGCAACACTTACAGAATTATGACAAAAACATTTAAAAAAAAAGAGAGAGCCTTGAATCCCGTTTCTGCAGAGTTCCAGCTGTGAACGATAGCGACTGGACCAAACGAGGACTTCGAAAATTAATGAACATTGTCCCACAGGGTTCCAATCGTAACCCTGCTAACACAGAACGTTATAAAAACGTTGTTAAGACGTTTACAAAAACACGCAAAAACGTTTCTTTTCAATGGTCGAAAAAACGTCTTGAAAACGTCATTTAAACGTTATTTTGCCACAAACGTCTTGAAAACGTCTTCAAACCGTCTTTTAAACGTTATTTTGGCCGCAACTTTTTCCCCAAAAAGTTTACAGCGTGCTTAACACGTTTTTGACAGCTTCTGTAAACTTTTTGGGGAAAAAATGCGGCCAAAATAACGTTTAAAATACGTTTTCAAGACGTTTTTTCGACCATTCAAAAGAGACGTTTTTGCGTGTTTTTTTAAACGTCTTAACAACGTTTTTATAACGTTCTGTGTTAGCAGGGACCGGCGAAGCTCAGGGAAAAATGTATGATAAATAATAAAAATGTATGATAAAATGAGAGGTTCGAACAAAATCATTTTTTTTTTCCAGAAATGAAATTAGACCCGACCAAGTCGCATGAAATTCCACGTAACCAGGATCCGTCCGACCAGGATTCTTCCTTAAAAAAACCCTCGTTGAATTCCTACTATTACTTTAAAATTTTTCTAATTTGTTTTGTCCTTATTAAAATGTGTCGCATCAATTATTTTCAGGATTTTTGACAACACGGTTTTTGAGAAAAAAATTAGGCATAGATATACGCTTTTAAACACAGGCTCTTTTAGCAAGATCAGCTTTAGAACCGATATTTTTCGATTGTTTATGTCAGATAGAAATACACGAAATCAATGAAAAAATATCTGCTGGATTCAGTGCATATTTAAGATTATTATGTGATCGCCAGGAACAAGGCTCCATAATATTTAAGGAAAATAACTAGTGTTATCGCGCTGTATAATAAATCTACGGGGCCTCGTAACACGGACCTCTCTCTTGCACGCTGCCCGCCCGGCACGGCAGCCCGCGCACCTCAGCGCCCACAAACCATCTTTCCCCACTCTTCCTCAAGCCGAGAGCTCGAGAAAATAGAAAACTTTGGCAACAAACAGTATCAAATCTCCAAGAGTCGCCAAACCGATCGATACATGGAAGTGTGTGTGTATGTGCGTGTGTATACATATACATTGTCACGGCACTCTTTGGTTCGCCGCAAAAAAAAGGGAACAAAAAAAAAAGACAAAGGGGGAAAAAGAAAATAGGCAAGTTAAAGAATGCTGAAATTTATTACTGGATCTACGCGACTCGCCACGCGACAATTTCGAGCGGGGCGAGGCCACGTGCTCAAAAAAAAAGAAAGAAAAAGAAAAAAAAAATACGAACGCAAAAAAAAACTAAAATGGTGCTACTGATTGTTGGGCGCCAGTCGATATAGATCGACAAAATTGTTATTTCTAACGACTCGATCGCAAAAAGAAAGAGAAAAAAACGGGGGGGGGGGTTACAATACCTCAGGGTCACTGGATTTCCCGGCGCGATGACCTCTTAATAATTACCCACGTCGGGTTTTCGGTAAAGTGGAAAATTAATCAAACTCGCAATTAAACGGGGGAAATTACAATAAATCAGATAAGATGGGGACGACGGGTATGAAAAATCGCGGAAGTGTACAGGGGAGGGTCGCGCTGCGTCACCACACGCTCACGGTTTCGATACAACAAAAAGGGGTATTTTGTCGCAAAAAGGTTCAAAAGGGGCAGCAGAAAAAGAAAGATAATGGAAAGGGCTTACTTTATCGCTGGGAGGATTTCCACACGCTCTCTCGCTCGTGATGCTCGTCGTGGTTCTCGATACCGCAAAAAAATGGTGGTCACGACCACGTGCTCGCTCTCTTTCGCTGTACAATTTTTCTCTCGCAATGGCTCGATACAATAGGTAGGGAATTCTCGCTGTCTCTCCTCTATGCTAGCTCTCGCCGAAGTGACGAGCTCGTCGTCTTCTTCACCGGGACAGCTCGTGGGAAAAGGATTCGGGAAAATTCGGGTAAGATCGGGGTCAAAGGGCCTGCGCAATATTAATATGGGTCATCGGGGGATCGATAATCGATGGCTTATTGGGCCACCGAAGTCGCCGTCGCTGGCGCACGCGCCTTCGATGATGGATGGCCCGGCAGGTGCTGCCGACGATGGCACGCGACGGTCGACTCGGTGACAAAGATCGTAGGGGGAAGGGGTGGGGGCTCCCTGTGGACACTGGCTCTCTCGATGGCGTAATACTTGACGTTGCTCGCTCTATGCTGATTTTTCCGATGATCCCACTCGCTCGATATACCGACCGGGCCCTCGCAGATGTTCGGCTTTTCTCGGCGGTCTATCCGTGTGAGGGCCTCGGCGCGGCGGTGTGAGTGGGATTCTCGGCGACGACTGAGATCATATGCGGCGTTGTCCTTGTCGTTGGGTCTTCTTCGCCGTCCACAGGGTTCCTCTTAATACTTTTTCTTAGGGATTTGTGGGGCAGCGGGATCCTTGGGGACATTATTGGGTTGGGATGGGGCTACGGGGATGGTGAAAGAAGAGCGACGAGGGACGACGGAGTTGTGCTAATTGTTCGAAGCTGGTCAATTCTTAATCTATTTTACATTTCGCGGGTATGGGCAGCGTGTGGTGACGGACTTCGGCGAGGCTTATGCCTCGTCTGTGACGCCGTGTCACAACTCCCCCCTACCAGAGTCGAGTTACCCTGGTAGTTCGACTCTCACAACATACTCACTCACACGGGGGAGGGTCGGACGGGGAATGGGACTGACGGGACTGCGGGGTAAAAGGACAGCTGCATTTCTTGTTTGTTCAGAACAACTCTCCAAATGTGATGTTACCATTACCGATGCCGTTTAGACGGCTTCTTACCTCGTTTCGTGTATCCGTCCCTTGGGACGACGCCTGGGGTCACCCGAACATCGACTCATCACAGTTTCCTTATTAGTTGGCATTAACTCTAGCCGCGAATTACTCGTCATCGGGCGGTGATCGCGGGCGACTCTCATTTCTCTTACTGAAAAGGTGGGTTATGGGACGGGGAATGGGACGTCGGGGATGCGGCTGGGTGACACACACACAAAGCATGATACACGGAAGAAAACACATAAGGAGATATCATTGGACTTATTTTATTAGCGATACTCTTGGTATTATTATCGTTACCGGGAGAATGTCACAAAAAAAAAGGCTCTATGGGCTCAAAAACAGAATACACAAAAAAATTTTAAGGAGGAAGATAGAAAAAAAAAGATTTTTGACTCGGGGGGGTTCTTACTCGCTGGGTTGGCTCGGTCGTCGGGGGTGGCAGGAGCATGGCGGTCGATTCTCGAAACGTTTCGGGCACGTTCGAGCCGTGTGGCTTCGCTGGCCGCACGTCCAGCAGCAGCGATGGCCCTTTTTGGGCCCTGGTCTCGGGGCTGACGGGCGCGGGGTGGCTGGGCGAGGAGTTGGTGGGCGAAGGGCAGGGAAGCGGGCCGGCAGTCGAATTGACATCAGCCCGCGGATTGAAGGGGGGTTTTGGGGTCTTGGGGTGTTTCGGCTTGTTGGGGGCGTTATGGTGAGGGTTAATAGAGATGGGAGGGGTTGGGACGGCGGGGTGCGGGGTCGGCTTAGAGTGGGGGTTATTCTTGGGACAGCGGGGATCACGGATGGCAGTTGCCGAGGACGGCTTTGCGAAGGGGGCGTTCGTGGGGCAGCGGGGTTTGCGGTGGTCGATTGCCAGGGACGGCGGGGCGGGGTGGGCATTCTTGGCCCGGAAACAGGGACGGCGGGGATCAGCAGGCGCATCGGCGTCGACGGCTGCGGTGGTCTGGCGGCGCGGAGGGCTTGGTGGGCTCGGTGGCTTAGGACGGCCCTCAGCAGGGACGCCTTGTCAATCCTCGGTGCTGCCGACGGGATCGGTTCGGGGCTGCTGGAGACACTCGGTACGATGGTTCCCTCATCGCTTTCGTCGGTGCTCTCGTAAGGCTCGTCGTGCGCGCTCTCGTAAGGCTCATCGTCCCCCTCGTCACTCTCGCTGGATTCGTCCTCGAGGTCGAAGCGTGGGGCCTCGTCGGGCCTCAGGCGTCGTGGCGGGGTGTCGGGGCGATCTCGGAGGGTGCCCGCGGGCTGGACGTACTCCCCTCGGCGTACTCGGGGGCGACTGACGGGATTCGGGGCCGGCGCGCGGGTGCCTCGTCTCAGCAACCCGCGACGGGCCCGGCTCGTCATGCTCGCTATTCTCTCCATCCTCTCGCGACGCGTCTTCTTCGTTTTCCTGCAATTCGTGGGCGTTGTTAGGGTCTGGGACGTCACGGGGTGGGCGGTAGGGTTTCAAATCTTTGATATGTACTCGGGGTGGTTTTCGGCTTGACGGGTCTTCGAGTTCATACACGACAGGGGATATTACGGTGGATATTCTATAGGGGCCACTATACCGGGGGGCTAACTTTGCTGCGAAATTCTGGGCTCCGCTGGAGAGGATGCGACTCCGACGGAGAACTAAGTCGTCGACTTGATATCGTGTGTCTTTCCGTCCTTTATTATAATAACGGGCCTGTCTTTGGGACGCTTGCTCGAGGTTTTTGTGTACCCAGTCGTGTAAGAGGGGTAATCGGGTCATACGGTCTTTCCATAGGGCAGGGTCACCGGGTAGAAGGCCAGGGGGAGCAGGGGTACGATTGCGAAGGTTCTTCGCCGGTCGAGGGTTCCTTCCGAAGTTTAAGAAGGCTGGGGTCATCAGGGTGGACGATTGAACGGCTGTGTTGAGGGCGAAACATAGTTCAGGGAGGTGGAGGTCCCAATCGCGATGATCGGATGCGATATAGGAGGTCATCATGGTTTTGAGGGTACGGTTTACTCTTTCGACAGGGTTGGCTTGGGCGTGATACGGGGGGACGGTCGTCTGATGGATGCCATACTGGGATAAGTGGTGGGTCACATGGCCATTCACGAACTCCGTCCCGTTATCAGTTAGCAAATATGTGGGACAACCCCACCGATTGAGGACCAATGTCTCTAGGGCATTGATTACATTTGGCCCTGTGGCCGCGCGGAGAGCCTTGGCTTCGACGAACTTCGTGAACAAGTCCTGGAAGACCACCACGTATCTGTTCTGGCTCTTACTCGGGGGAAAGGGTCCCATAATGTCGGTTGCTACGACGCTCCATGGGCCCTCGGTCGTTCTTTCTCTCATTAGGCCAGCGGGGGGGGTCTGGGGAACTTTGTGGAGTTGGCAAATGGGACATCGGGTAACGTATCGGGCCACGTCTTGATAGACGCCTGGCCAAAAGAAGTCTTGTATGACTCGACTGTAAGTCTTGTCTACTCCTAAATGGCCAGCTTGGGGGTTGTCGTGGGCGTCTTGTAGGGCTCTGTCTCGGGATTCTTTGGGTAGGACTAGCTTCCATGCATCTAGGTCAACGAGGGTAGGATCAATGATGGAGTGGGGGCGATGATAGTACATTTTATCCTCTTCGATTTTCCAGTTCGGGTATTTCCAGGGGAATTCTTGGACGTTGCGATATTTCTCTAGGTACCAGGGGTCATGGGCTTCACCTATGGCGGCTAGGGCTTCGTCGCAATCCTCATACATGCGCGAGAGGGCATCAGGGACCACATGCAGCGTTCCCTTCCGGTGGACGATTTTCATGTCGAGGGCTTGCATTGCCAAGGCCCAACGAGCCAATCGCCCAGCCGGATCTCGGAGGTTCTTGAGCCATTGGAGACTGCTGTGATCCGTGATCACCGTGAAGGCAGTGCCCTCGATGTATGGGCGCATTTTCTTTGCTGCCCATAGCACCGCAAGACACTCCCTCTCGGTTACGGTGTACTTCCTCTCGGCGGATGTGAGGACGCGACTCGCGAACAGGATGGGGTGTTCGTCATCTTCGAATTGCTGGGTAAGGACGGCTCCGATGGCGGTATCGCTCGCATCGGTGTGGATTGAGAAGGGGAGGGAGAAATCGGGTCTGGCAAGTACAGGGGTTCGGGTGAGGGCTGACTTCAGGGCTTCGAAAGCGGATTGCTGTTCTGGTCCCCAAGTCCAGGGGGTATTTTTATGCAAAAGGGTGGTCAGGGGAGCCTTATCACGGGAAATGTCTCCCATGAATCGGGCGTACCATCCGACCATTCCTAAGAATCGCCGGAGTTGTTTTAGGTTTCTCGGTGGAGGGTAGGATAGGATGGGGGTGATCTTGTCTGGGTCAGTCTTCAGGCCATCATGTCCGATCACATAGCCAAGGTATTTGACCTCTGAGCAAAAGAACTCGCTCTTTTCCCGGTTGATCTCGAGTCTGGCCTCATTCAAGACTCTCAGGACTCGAGTCAAGTACTCGAGGTGCTCTTCCGTCGTTTCCGTGGCTATGATCACATCATCCAAGTATGCGAAGACGTGGGGTTCCCATGCGGGGTCTATTAGTTGGTCCATAATTCGTTGAAATGTCGCAGGGGCGTTCGTAAGTCCGTAGGGCATTCTTTTAAACTGGAAAAGTCCACGTCCGGGGACGGCAAAGGCGGTGATGGGACGGCTGGAGGGTTCGAGGGCTACTTGGAAATAGGCTTGACTCAGATCGATTTTGGAAATATGTCGGGCGCGTCGTAGTCCGTCGAGTATTCGGTCCATATTAGGGAGGGGGTAGGCATCTTTCTTAGTTACTTTGTTGACGTCGCGGTAGTCTATGCAAAATCGGTGTTTTCCGTTGGGTTTGGGTACTATGACGGGGTTGCTGAGCCAAGCGCTCGCGGATCGCTCAATGACGTCTTCGTCGAGCATCTTATCCACTTCTTTTTGGGCCACGGTTAGGAGGTAATTGGAAATTATTCGGGACTTTTGTCGGATAGGAGGGTGGTTTTGGACGTCTATGGAATGTTGGACAACTTGGGTTAAACTGAGGGGGCCAGGGGGTTTCGCGGGTGCAAACTTGTCTAGGAGGGCTTCGAGGGCTTGGGTCATTTCCGGGGTAGCACCGACCAGTCCGGCGCACTCTTGGCTGGCCACCAGATTCCATCGGGTACCTTCGGAGCTTAAAAAGGGGCGGGGAGGGCCGTCACGAACACGCCATGTGTTCGTGCGGTAATCAACGCTAATCTCGAATGCTCGTAAAAAGTCTATTCCTAATACGCAGGGGTAACCAAGGGGGGCAACTCTGAATTCGTGGGTCTTGATGTCTCCCTCGATCTCGATACTCAAACGGGCGAGTCCTCGAACTGGCAAGGTGGCTCCGTTTGCGACCCGGACTGCCTCGTCGATGGGTTCGAGCTCGCCCGGCAACACCGTGGCGGTCTCGACTCCCAGGTATGTTCGGCTCGCACCCGGGTCCACCAATGCCTCGATCGCCGTTCCGCAAAGTTCCAGACCGAGGAAGTGTCTCTCGTCTCGTATTGTGTCCACGAAGTGGACGGGGTTGTCTTCTTCGGTTCGTAGGGATTCGTTCGTGGGTGTTGTCTCACTGGAGGGTCTTGTGCGTGGGATTGGAGGGGGAGGGGTAAGGTCGGGGTCTAGGAATGCTCGTTCTGGGCATTGGGGGGCCAGGGCATTTATTGTCCCCCCGGGGCATCGTTTCCCGCCCTGCGACGTTCGCAGCGTAGACACGAATTCGTGTCGTAGCCCGGGTAGCCGCAGATCCTGCAGAAATGGCCTAATGGCCGCGTACAACTGGCATAACGGTGACCCGTCTGTCGGCAATTGTAGCAGCGCTGCGGGTTGGGTGTATTGGGTTGCATGGGCTTGTAGCCGGGAGGAGGTTGAGACGGGGCTGCTTCAGCGAGGGTAGGGATGCGGGGCTTCGGAGAGGGGGTGGGTGGTCGTCTTTGTGGGTTCGGATTCGGGGCAGTAGCGGCTGCCACATCGGGGTGCTCGGGATTGCTGGGTGGAATTGGGCTGGGAGGGGATTTGGTTGGAGGGTTGTGCTCGGTCTTGGTGATGGCTGCGAGTTTGTTTCGCTGCCCTTTGTTCTCGGGGGCTATGTATGCTGTGGATGGGAGGGCTGACTGGGCTGCTGGGGGAGGGGGGCGGTAATGCCTCGCGTGTTCTCTCTGATCTTCCACTCGGCGACACGCTCTCCGTAAGTCGAGGAAACTCGTCACCTCTTCCCGGAAAACGTGTGCCGAGATCGTCGGGTGGAGATTGGTACAACAGATGTCTAATTGGGTTTCTAGGGGGAGGGGGGGGTTGACGTGGCTGAAAAGCGTGCGGATTTTGTCGAGGAATTCCGCCGTCGGCTCGTCAGGGCCCTGCGTGCGGAGCTCGACCTCGCGACGCAATCTCTCTTGCAAATTCCCGTAACTGAAACGTTCGCGAAAGAAGAAAAGGAATCCCTCGTACGAGCTCCAACTCAGTTGCTCCACCCGGTACCACAGGAGGGCTTCGCCGGTGAAGGCTTCCGGCAGAGCTCGTAGGAGGTCTTCTTCGGTAAACTCGCGACTGGATCCGTATTCGTGAAGTCGACGGAGGAACTCCTCTCCATCCTCCCCACGCCTTCCGGTGAATTTCGGGCCGAATCTTTTCCAGTGGTCTACGAAACGAGCGTCTCGCCCGTAACTCGACTCACTGGGATTGGTTACTGCTTGGCTGTAACTGCGCGTGGCTGTTGGTTGCGGGGGGGGGACTCGGGTGCTGTTCAAATCGGGCTCATGGGGGGGAAGGGCGTAAGTGATGGATGGGTTCCACGTGACGCGATGTTCTGGTACTCCGAGGGACGGGATGAGGGGAATGGGTCTGCGGTTCGAGGTGGGGGGAGGGGGTTGCGAGGAAATGGGGCTGCGGCGTGGTGATGGTGTTGGTCGGGGCTGTCGGGGTCTCGTTTCGGACGTGGGACCGAGGGGGCCTAGTAGTCCATCGGGTGCTTCTGTCGTGGCCCAGTCGTGGTCATCACTTGTCTGTCCTTGGGTCGGTACTCGCACCCACTGGATCGCTACGTCTTGTCGTTGCTGGGGCTGCTCGGTCTGATTAGCAGGATCGATAGTCCGGGGATGGGGAGTGTTCTGGGGTTGTCGGGGGTTAGGCGAGGAAGGGGGTATTACGTGGGAAGTGTGCGGGGTACTCACGTCGAGGAGGGTGCTGTAGGGGTACTCTCGTATAGCAGATTCGTACGTGAAGGGCGTCGGGGTACGTCTCTCATCTATTTCTCGATTCCAGGGGGTGGGGACTTGTGGATAACAACGGCGAATCTCGAATCGGGTGAATCTATCGAGCAATTCCTCCGCGGTACCCATCGTACTCAGACGTGCATTATCGCAACACCTGAGAACATCTCGGATGTCCTTGACCTGTCTAATCTCCTCTCGGATCGTGGAAATTGCTTCCTCGATCTCGAGAGGGACTCCTGTTGTCGGGGGGGTGTTCTGGGTATTCGTTGTCATGACTGGGGCTGTGGTGGTGGTGTACGTGGGCGTGGTACACGTGACTAGGGAAGCGGTTTCCATTTTTGGGGGATTCCTCTATTGCTGAGACACGGGGCAAAATAAAACAAAAAAAAGTGAACAGCTGATACCCCGATATCTCAAGAAAAATTCTTTTTTCAATTTACTTTGAATAATCAAGGGTCCTCGGGTATTGGGCAAATCTCGGGTGGTTCGGCAACGGTGGTGTAATGGCGGGGTGATTCGAAAAAAAAACGAAGCGCGAGAAAAATAATTGTAAACGGATTGCAATTGGGGGAAACGTTTGGGTGTGAGGGCGTAAGCAATAGGGTCGTACGGAGGTGCGATTTTATAATTGCTAGGGACTTCTATTTTAAAAAAAAAGAAAAAGAGGGAGAGAAAAAAAATATAAAGGGTGAGCGGGTCTGCGCACGCGAGGTACTCGGCGTAGCGCGACACACGGGAGTGACTAATAAGCGAGGGGGGGGTTGAATCGAAAGCAACACAAGAAAAGAAAGAAAAAAAAAGAAAGCTCGAAACTTGAGGGGGGAAGGGGGGGGCACGGCACAAAAAGTTTTAAGGGGGTAATGAAGAAAAATAATGAAGGCAGGAATAAACGAGACAGGGGTACGGACAATGTCGGTCTGCGCACGCGAGTCACTCTGCGTGGCGCGACGCAAACACGTATTAACAAGGCTGGGCGGGGGCGAGAGCGCTCTGCGATCGCCGCCGGATGATCACACGACAGCTTTACGCTGACAAAAAAAAATAGCTCAAAAAAAGAAAACAAAAGCAAACAGTGCGTCAATATTTTCGATCTGATCCTCGCGAACTCTCTCAAATTACTCTCAAATATAAAAAAAAAGGAGGAGAATGAAAGAAAGAAAAAAAAATATATGGGAAAAAAAAAGAAAAAAATTCAATAATGATATTACTATTCGCAATGAAAATGTCAATTCCGCGAGAAAGGGGAAATTTCAAAAAAAAAGAAAAGAAACGGCAAAAAAAAATGAAGAGAAAAAAAAAAGGACTCTCAAAAAAAAATGTGTTCGCAAGAAAAATTCGAGGGATTATTACTCAGGTTGAGAACCTGTCACTTGGGAGAAACGCTAAATATTTAATTTTAAATGAACACGAGAAAAAGAAAAGAGGATAAATTCGTTGTCCCGTTACGTCTATTTCCTTGGGCCTTGACTCGAAATATTCACGCGATAATCGCGCTCACTCGTCTCTCTCGGAGACAAAGGCCGCTGCTCGGCTCGAAGGTCGAGAGAAAAAAAAAGAAAACAAATCCTCGAGGCACGAGCGTCGTTGCTTTGTTCGCGTATTTCACGGGAATTGAACTTTAAGAGAAATTATATTTTCGCTATTGTCTCGAACGGGAAAAGAAATATTTCACACTGATTTGATGGTTCGGCGAGGGATCGATCGATGCACACTGTGATCTCGAAAATTTCTGCAGCTATTACACAAAAAAATTCGCACTCGTAGAAAATTTTCACACACAAAAAAAAATCAATTTCAAATTCGGAAAAAAAAACTGTGACGGTTCGATAGCGGGATCGACACCACGGCGCGCGTGATGCGTGTGGTGACGATTGCGAAACTCGAGCTTGATTAACCGATCGTGGGTGGGCACTATGAAATTTAATTATTAAATTTCTTCTCTACAAAAAATTTTCTTCCGGGGCCCCACGTTGGGCGCCAAAATTTGTCACGGCACTCTTTGGTTCGCCGCAAAAAAAAGGGAACAAAAAAAAAAGACAAAGGGGGAAAAAGAAAATAGGCAAGTTAAAGAATGCTGAAATTTATTACTGGATCTACGCGACTCGCCACGCGACAATTTCGAGCGGGGCGAGGCCACGTGCTCAAAAAAAAAGAAAGAAAAAGAAAAAAAAAATACGAACGCAAAAAAAAACTAAAATGGTGCTACTGATTGTTGGGCGCCAGTCGATATAGATCGACAAAATTGTTATTTCTAACGACTCGATCGCAAAAAGAAAGAGAAAAAAACGGGGGGGGGGGTTACAATACCTCAGGGTCACTGGATTTCCCGGCGCGATGGCCTCTTAATAATTACCCACGTCGGGTTTTCGGTAAAGTGGAAAATTAATCAAACTCGCAATTAAACGGGGGAAATTACAATAAATCAGATAAGATGGGGACGACGGGTATGAAAAATCGCGGAAGTGTACAGGGGAGGGTCGCGCTGCGTCACCACACGCTCACGGTTTCGATACAACAAAAAGGGGTATTTTGTCGCAAAAAGGTTCAAAAGGGGCAGCAGAAAAAGAAAGATAATGGAAAGGGCTTACTTTATCGCTGGGAGGATTTCCACACGCTCTCTCGCTCGTGATGCTCGTCGTGGTTCTCGATACCGCAAAAAAATGGTGGTCACGACCACGTGCTCGCTCTCTTTCGCTGTACAATTTTTCTCTCGCAATGGCTCGATACAATAGGTAGGGAATTCTCGCTGTCTCTCCTCTATGCTAGCTCTCGCCGAAGTGACGAGCTCGTCGTCTTCTTCACCGGGACAGCTCGTGGGAAAAGGATTCGGGAAAATTCGGGTAAGATCGGGGTCAAAGGGCCTGCGCAATATTAATATGGGTCATCGGGGGATCGATAATCGATGGCTTATTGGGCCACCGAAGTCGCCGTCGCTGGCGCACGCGCCTTCGATGATGGATGGCCCGGCAGGTGCTGCCGACGATGGCACGCGACGGTCGACTCGGTGACAAAGATCGTAGGGGGAAGGGGTGGGGGCTCCCTGTGGACACTGGCTCTCTCGATGGCGTAATACTTGACGTTGCTCGCTCTATGCTGATTTTTCCGATGATCCCACTCGCTCGATATACCGACCGGGCCCTCGCAGATGTTCGGCTTTTCTCGGCGGTCTATCCGTGTGAGGGCCTCGGCGCGGCGGTGTGAGTGGGATTCTCGGCGACGACTGAGATCATATGCGGCGTTGTCCTTGTCGTTGGGTCTTCTTCGCCGTCCACAGGGTTCCTCTTAATACTTTTTCTTAGGGATTTGTGGGGCAGCGGGATCCTTGGGGACATTATTGGGTTGGGATGGGGCTACGGGGATGGTGAAAGAAGAGCGACGAGGGACGACGGAGTTGTGCTAATTGTTCGAAGCTGGTCAATTCTTAATCTATTTTACATTTCGCGGGTATGGGCAGCGTGTGGTGACGGACTTCGGCGAGGCTTATGCCTCGTCTGTGACGCCGTGTCACAACATATAGCGAACACGTAGTCCGTAGTGCGAGAGCGGCTAGCGGGCCAGCGAAGATCCGAACAAAACGGAACGCGCGACAACCCGTATATATAGATATAATAAGAAGATAGTCGACTGATATAGATATATAGGAGCGTATAAAAAAAAACAGACTTTATAATTCGATATCTCGAAAACGACTGCGAATTGCGAAAAATCCTTTTATGGGTAGTCTCATTTTGTCAAAAAGAACGTAATATTTAGAAAAAAAAAACGAAAAAAAAAGAAAGTTCCGGACTCGAACCCCTATTCGACAGAGTTCCAGTCGTGTACGATAGCCACTGGGCCAAATGATGACTTCGAAAAGTAAAGAACATTAAAAGAATATGTTCATCGAGCGCGCTTAATAATGTTTGACAATTTGGGTCCAAATTCGATTAATTTAGAAAACAACACGTTGAAATTTACATATTTTGCTTCATTAATGCATATGAGCTGAAAAAAAAATCGACTCGAGACAAAATTTCGTCAGGACAGCGGGGATCGGATTCGCGAGAGCGAAACGCGAGATTATCTCTGGCGAAACCGTGCGGTTGACAACCGCTCAATTCAGCGCGCATAACTTCAAGCCGATCTCACGCGATGAGACAAGTTCGGCGTTTGACCGCCTAGGTGTCACGTCGACGCCAGGTATCAAGAAAACCCGAGCGCTGTTGATCTCCCTACTCATCTCTGGTATAATCAGTATTTAATTCGAAATACACCAACATAACCTCTTGACCGGTGATTAATTTGACGATTTTTCTTTTTTGAGAAAAAAATTCTGAATCGTGGAAAAAACAATACTAATTTGACGATTTAAGGATGTTCTGCTGGCATTTTTGAAAAATTAAAAAATATAGTAATTCAATGAAATTTTTTTCTAAGGTTCTTCAATGTGTTAGAAAACCCTATGCAAAATTTCAAAATTTTTTGCCACCGCATAAAAAAGTTATAATTTTTTCAAAACCGACGTTTAACCCGTGTTCTTACGGGGAAATCACAAAATCGTGGGGAACTTTTTTAAAAATTGTTCGAATTTAATGAAACTCCGGATATAGGTAGAAAATTACTCAACGGACAAACGGTATATTTTTATACAACGGTTAAGTCAATAATTAGGACTAAAATTAATAAAAATTGCCTTCGAGTGCAATTTCTGCGCGCGCAGTCGGCCCGGTCACCAACGTCGCAACTGCTCTAGGGAGATACGAGCGCGCCAAATACGAACCATCGCGATGCAAATCGATGTCGCGTTCCGTGTGAACGTTAATCGGGTTTAAATGATTAAAAAAAATTGATTTTATATTTTTTTGCCCTTTTCGAAAAAAATATGCCGTCATCGGAGAAAAGCTCATTAGGCAAATTTCAGGGTAATTTTTCTGTTTATTTTTTTTTCTACAAAAAGGCCACCTGGAATTCGACTATTTTTTTCCTAATAGAGGAAAGGACGCAACTCCACAGGATTTTTTTAAGATAGAGAGGGCATCAGTAACAAGGGAAAAATTGTTTTTTGTCAATTTTCTGTTTTTTCTTTTCATCTTTATCAATGGTCCGATGACAGCATATTTTTTTTCAAAAAGGGCAAACAAAAATAAAGAATTCGATTCGATCATCGATGACATCGTGACTGGTGAAATGAGGTTATGTGTGCACAAAATTCTTCGCTCGTACATAACCCATACAAACAGCATATATTCGTCATGTATACGTCCATGATATGCACGGATACAGTATCGTTGGTGAGTCCAGTGTTGCCAACTTGTATCACCAAAATTTTCTAACAATCAACGCTGCCGCTGTTCCCAAGCGAATTTATTTTTTCAAAATAATTGCGAAACCAATTTCTAAAAAAAATTAAATAATTTTTATGGGAAGTAATGACAATAATATATTATTTAAAAAATTATAACATCCCATAAGTCACCGAATATAATTTTAATAAGGAATTAAAAAACTTATTTTTTCGTGTTCAGACTGCGAAGAACTGGGATTTTTCAAAAATTAATTTGAATAATGTAAGACTCTACGGACATAAAAGTTTGCAAAATAAGAAATAAAAAAAATCCCAGTTCTCTGTTGAGTTGAAGCTCAACGGAGAACTGGGATTTTGTAATTTTTTATTTTGAAAAAATTTTCTGTATGTAGTATTTAGACTGCGAAGAACTGGGATTTTTTAAAAATTATTTTGAATAATTTAAGACTCTACGGACATAAAAGTTTGCAAAATAAGAACTGGGATTTTGTAATTTTTTATTTTGAAAAAATGTTCTGTATGTAGTCTTTAGACTGCAAAGAACTGGGATTCTTTAAAAATTATTTTGAATAATTTAAGACTCTACGGACATAAAAGTTTGCAAAATAAGAAATAAAAAAAGTCCCAGTTCTCCGTTGAGTTGAAGCTCAACGATTCTTTGCAGCTAGGAGGCCAGCAATATTTCATTGTCCTTTCTTTCAATTATTTTATCGTAACGAAATAAATGTATTATTCACGACTGCTCATACGACGGCTATAATTCTGAGGATATGATTCCGTCGAGTTATTTCACATAGGGTATAGAATTTGTATAGAACACAAACGTGGCAACGCTGCTATTGAACTAGGCAACGTTTACTCCCTGGATCACTTCTTCTTTCTCTTACGCACGAATCACTGTCTTCGTCTTTTTTGCTCTACTCGGCACGCACTCCCCAATGCTCCAGCATAGGGAATGCTCCGTCCATCCTGTATGGTCTAAGGTTGTTGGAGTCACTTTGACCCCATATAGCCATTAAGGATTAACTGTATTATATTTTCACAACAATCTTTTTTTTTTGAGGTAACTAATTTTTGAAATAACTTAAGATAACATTCTAAACATTTTTACAAAAGTTCCTGGGAAATCTTAGAATTATGTGGGAAGAAATCACTTTGACATTAATTACAAGAAATAACACTTGAAATTAAATTTTCTGTCGATTTCCAAATTTTTACGCAAGTAGTTTTAATTTATATGAGAAAAGTACAAACTGTTTTCATCTTTTTGATTGTGTAGCTAGTCGTTAAAATTTATAATAAACTGTCTATGAAAAACAAGAAATTTTTTGTCAAACGAATAAATTGCAAATATCGTGCACTTTTATATATAACCGCTCAACTTGCCTTTAAACTGGCGATTTTTTCCGCACCCTCGTTCCTCCCTTCCGTGCTTTTGGAAAAAAGTATGCATTCAAATAATTACTGTGAATACGAAAATTTACCATACAAATTGTCTTTTTCAAAACAGAAAAGCTTGAGGAGCTTGAGGAAGGAAAACATCCGTATCAAGAGAAGGAGCCACTAGAAGCCTTTCCTGACAATGTTAATCCACAAACGGGTGAAGTTGGTGGCCCAAGGGGACCCGAACCGACTCGATATGGAGACTGGGAGCGAAAGGGCCGAGTTTCGGATTTTTAATAAGCAATAGTAATGTATAGTATTAATGACCGTTGCGGCATTGATAATCTTACAGTAAAATATAGAATATTCTAGTACAAATAGAAAAAAAGAGACGAGATTTTTGCATGTTAAAATTTGTTATATGTGACTAATAAACTAATACGGTTGGATAGATTTTTTTTTCGTGTTTCCTATTTATCGTCAAACGGCATTTCTACACTATGAAGCTTTGAAATTTGTCCAAGTAGTTCTGGAGACCTCTATCTAGGCCCCAATGGATAATGTGGAAATTCAAAATCCAAGTGTATATTTTCCGCAAAAATCGGAGAGGTTAAAACAAAAATCGAGGTAGAGAATATTATAAACCTCAATTTCGAAAAATCTTGCGATTAGGTTCTAGATGGCTAAGAAAACCTATAATCAATGATTATTGTTTTGTTGGTGTACATGGAAAATTAGGGAAATAGCATTGGACCGAAAAATCCCATCTAATCGTGGACACAAAAAATCTAGAAAATCGCTTCAGGATCAAGTAATTCGCGAGTTTGACGCAAATTCAATATCCTCTACTAAACCGATGCCATTGGAGTTCCTGGTCGCCTTTCATATGCACTTATACATTGTTTTATAGAGAATTAGTTTTTTTATTCTCAATGAAAAAGTGACTTATACCAAAGACCGTTCAAATATTATGATAAGAAGGTCTATTATTATTTTTCTCCCGATCAGGGGTGCTTTCCATTTAGCTCGCTTCGTAACTATAGTCGTCTTCGTACTCTCTCTCTGTTGAAAGAAACTCATAGATCTTCATAGAAACTCATGAAGATGTTACATGACGTTATCGGTGTTTATCGGTGTTATCTGCATCGAAAAATTTTCCGCAAAGTGATCTATGAGTATTTGGTTCATTCTATGAGTATCATGTTTCTACTGGAATTTTCATCCCATGATATAATCGGTCTATACCTGTATTTCAAGAAATAACATTTTTATAAGAATGTGCAAGTTTAATGATGTTTAATGGGGAACTCACGAATCCTGGCTAATGTATAAGCATATGCTCGAATGATTCACATGTTTCCTACGATCAATACGGTACGTGAGTCGAAAAGTATGACACCTCAGATTAATGCCCGAAACTATGACACCTCCGGGTAAATTTAAATGGACGTGTCATAGTTTCGGGCATTAATCTGACGTGTCATACTTTTCGACTCACGTACCGAATTGCGGACATTACAATGTATTATCTGTTATTAGAAATGTCCACCTCAGAATAGATATTTTGCAATTACAAAATAATGACCACTGTGCGTATCTAAATTTTCCCATAGAGAAAATCCGTATATAATTGGGTTTTATGAGCTGATATACTTCGTAATCGGTAATCAGAATAGTAGGACTCAGCCAATGCACACAGTTGTTGGCTCTCTCCAGTTTTGGCACAAAACTTTAATTTTGGGTCCACCAGTAAACTGGTTAAGGGACTGTAATACGGGACCAATCCAACTGATACATCCTCATGTAAAGAAAAAAAATTTAAGTCTTGTGAATCGAAAATCTCGAAGAATTAAGCTCTGTAAGTACTGAAGATCGAGGAGAGGGCACCGTTTCTACAGAGTTCACTTCTACAGAGTTCGTTCCTACAGAGTTCGTTCCTACAGAGTCCGTTCTACAGAATTTCGTACTACAGAAGTTCGTTTCTCCAGAAGGGACCGAGAGGTTCGTCTCTACAGAGCGGACCAAGAGGCTGGTTTCTACAGAGAAATTATTCCGAGGCGGCTCACTTCTACAGAATTTGACCGAGGCGGTTCACTTCTACAGAAATTAACCGAGACGGTTCACTTCTACAGAATTTGACCAAGGTGGTTCACTTGTACAGAATTTGACCAAGGCGGTTCACTTCTACAGAATTTGACCGAGGCGGTTCACTTCTACAGAATTTGACCGAGGCGGTTCACTTCTACAGAATTTTACCGAGGCGGTTCACTTCAACAGAATTTTACCGAGGCGGTTCACTTCTACAGAATTTGTGAAGAATTTGTGAACTGCCTCGGTCAAATTCTGTAGAAGTGAACCGCCTCGGTCAAATTCTGTAGAAGTGAACCACCTCGGTCAAATTCTGTAGAAGTGAACCGTCTCGGTTAATTTCTGTAGAAGTGAACCGCCTCGGTCAAATTCTGTAGAAGTGTAAGAAGCCTCGGAATAATTTATCTGTAGAAACGAACCTCTCAGTTCGCTCTGTAGAAACGAACCTCTCGGTCCGTTCTGTAGAAACGAACTTCTGTAGTACGAAATTCTGTAGAAACGGACTCTGTAGGAACGAACTCTGTAGAAGTGAACTCTGTAGGACTGAACCGTCTCCACTCATGTCGCCGGAAATTTCGGATTCATACCCATAGAACATTGTCCAGTCAACGCATTCGGTTTAATCGGAGATCGCTGTGTGATTCTAACAAGGACGACAACACTGAAATTCATTTATTATGCTCATAAATCCTTATGCCCTGATAATTCACGAAATCTGTTGTAATATAATGAAAACAGTTAATCTTTTGGCCTGCCATTTCTTATTCATTCTTATACGAAATACGTCCTGCAATCCCCGAAATTGCCTCCATATTCCTGCCGATTCCAGTAAGCATGAATGAAAAATAGCCACATATAAGCAAATTCAATTGTGAAATCGGGTTATGTGATTTCCTATTTGATACAAGCATCGAACGTAAGCGTAGAAGTTTTTGTACATAGATTCTCATGGCAGATCTTACGGATTTTATGTGAATTTATTTGCAAGTACGATAACTCATACATCCTCATTCATTCGCTAAGGAACCAATAATTCAGTTTCTACTTTTATTCGTGTGGCCAAGCGCCGCCGATGCACACAGTTTTCTTGTAAAATCTTTTCTTACCGTAATCTCCCTCGCGGGAAAAACACTCGATTTTTGAGGGTATATCCTCAAAATTGAGGGTTTACACTAAATTTTCGGTGTAAATATTGATTTTTGGGTGTATACACTCTATTTTTGAGTATAAACTCTATACACTCGTTTTTTGAGTGTGTATCCTCAAAATTGGGTGTCGATTTCGATCGATTCGGATTTTTTTCAGTGTTAACTCTTAACATTCAGTGTAAATCTTCAATCGTTGAGTGTGAACTCAACGATTGAATGTCACTCAATGATTGTCACTTCCTTATTGAGTGTGAAACCTCAATGAGGATCAACACCGAAGGATCAACTCCAAAAGTTGAGAATCGACTCTCAACTTCAAGTTTTTATTGGAACATTGAGAGTCGACGCTCTCATATAGAGTGTCAGACCCTAAAACCACTCAGATACTGAGTGTTAATTTTCAAAGTTGGAAATCAACACAAAATGTTGAGAAGCGATCATCACTTTTATATAACTTCAATTTAGGTTTGATCCACCGGATGTTATAAAAAAATGGCTTTTAATTCACTGTGTTCATTTACAACATAATAGAAAGTTATCTCACTCTATTATCAATTGCGCACCCTGAATCTGTGAGTGCTGCGATCATATAAACCTTCCGAAATATTTTTAATTATAATCAGTTACTTCTCAATCATTATTCTCTGAGCTTAATTTATTCATCAGTCACGTAACTCATTGTACTTTCACACTCTTAATTGCATTTAACTGGTTTGAAATATAGTTTCACTTATGCGACCTTTTAATTCTTATGCTCGGGAGGATCTCGCATCTCCCAGATCATTGCATGCTGATTTTTATGTATAAAAAAACCGGGAGTCTTTAAAATAATTTTTTCAAATCACAGTGAGTACGTTTACACGACGCTCTTATTCCGGCGTTACGAAAACCGGCTTAGCTAAATCAGGCGTTAAAGTGCGTGTAAACGGGTCCTAACACCCGCTTTACGAGGTAAAGCGGGTGTTAGGTACCGTGTAAACGCCTGGTTTAACTAAACCGGTTTTCGCAACACCGGAATAAGAGCGTCGTGTAAACGTACTCATAGTGTTATATATACTTTAAAACTGTGTGAAACAAAACAAAATATAAAACTATGTTAAACAAAAAACTATAAAACTATGTTAAATAATAAAATATATTAATTGCGTGCAATAAATACTTCATTTCTGAAATTTAGGAGATTTACTTTTGTTTTACGTTGACAGTTAATTCTCAACTTAACTCTCAAGATGAGAGTTAACCCTATAAACTTGGGAGTTAACTCTCAACTTGAGGGTTAACTCTCGAGTTGAGGGTTGACCCCCAAGTTGACGATTAACCCTATATTCTAGTGTTTACGCTCAATTTCAGTGTTAACTCTCAAGTTTGGAGTACGAAATGATCATCAAATTGAGTGTCCATTTGGGTTGTCGTTTTGAGTGTTTATTTGGGTGTTGTTTTGAGAGTTTTTTCCGTAAGGGCTATGAGTCTTCAACAGGGCTGTCTAGCAGTAGGATGATTAGTGTGCTAGTCAGAGTACGGAGCCGACTATTCTCACGAAACGGACTTGAATGGAAAGCGGTCCGGAACTCGGATGTAGTATCGCTCAAAACAATATTACAGTAAACCTAGTGAGCGGACCGTTGAGAGGGCATAGGCTGTGGCTTCGAATCGAGTGAAAAAAGTAACTGTTACATACGAATTTCTATACGAACTATTATTAACCGATTTGCTGAACGCGATCAGATTGCGTATGCTTTGGTTGCGCATTTTTATGAAGTTTTGATTCTTTTCTTTTGAACTTTCCAGGATCCTTTTCAATTTTTTAATTTGAGAGCTCTTAATCTTTTTTTATCATTATCCGCTCTATCTCTCTATCTACCTCGTCAAAGCTTCGAACTATCAAGCTAAAACTTTCTGTATACTACTACCTAAATTATCTAACATTAGACAATATTTGCTATTGAATTCATTGAAAAGGTATACAATCAGAGCCTCTTATGCCTTAAGGGACGACTATGAATAGAGCCGGAACAGGTATAGAAGTTTTCTTTTCAATTGAGGGCCACATCGTCCACTTTTATTTCATCCGTGAAATAAATCCGCTAATGATAATAATCTTTGCTTTATTCCCTTAAGAGTCACCAAGCGAGGGCATACGAAGCGCTAAGTGGCCAATAAGCGAAGTAATAATTTTATAGAATTTTATATTCCAAATTTCGCCGAAAATACAATAGTATTATGCAATTAAACCTAACAAATAAATTTGATCGACTCGTAAAAAATACGATCTGGTCCTCGGCTCCGAGGGATTTTTTTTTTTATTTTTTGAGGCACAATAGATTATCGAAAACTCAAGGCAGCTGTCGTTTGCCACGCGCTTTTCTCGCTAACTGACAAATTCATTTTATTATTAATGGCACGCACATCTGACACTCTTTATCGGACCAGACCGTACTGCTCGCCACTTCACTGCACTTTTAAAAAAAAATTCCACTCTATTTCGTTGAAAAATGAAGCAAACATTTGGAATATAGAATCGAAGACGCGAAGTCCGTGCTCATGGCTATATGCCAGTACATGCTATGTATTGCACAGTTCCGGCTGCTAACGCTAGGTTCGCTAGTCACGGTTATCGGTCAAGCCGACGACACAATGCGAGGAAATTGGAAATATGAAATAAAAAACAGCGATTTGTTTGGTATATCTTGTCTGAGGTGTGATGTAATTGACTGATTTTTATTCCTATTTATTATTTCCTCGTATTGTGCCACGGGCTTAAAAGTGGATAAGCAGCAGTGATGGCTTGAATATAAAGCGAGCCCCGAAATAAAATAATTTTTTTTTCTGTGACCCAATATTCATGTGGAGCATTGGTTTCTTGGTAAATAAAAAAATTAAAATACAAGAACGAAATATAAATAAGTACTTGGCGCTACCTTCATTTGGTACATTTATTTGATTTATTTATTTCGATGTCGATCCACGGTAGTGCTAAGTACTTACTTATATTTCGTTCTTGTATTTTAATTTTTTTATTTGATCCAAACACCTCGATTTCTTTTCGAAGTCCACCGTTAAAACAATATGGTTTGATGATCAGAAAAGAATTAAAATGTAAAAATAATTCATAATATTGTTACACACGGGTTTATTTATCCCGTGGTAACTTGTTATTATTATTATTATTATTTCATTCGCTGAAGTCGAAGGTCCCGGCGAATGGATTATCTGTCCTATTTAAGTTTGGTAGCACCTCACCTTGTATAAAGTTTTAGTTGGTGATGATCAGATGAGCTGTGATGCAATGAAGGAGTACAGGTGGTTTCACACGAATGTATTTATTCAAGAACACAGATAGATCAGTCACTTTTACAATGATAGTTTAAGTTGTTACAAACGTTGAATGTTATACTCTGTGATAAACTGACGCGCAATGCCGCTAAAGTAATTGGCACGAACAATTATATCACAGAGGAAGTGGAGCGCCTCGAAGGTGTTCCTTCACTTAATCAGTTCTTTTATTTAAAACAAGGGTTTGAGAAGATCACGTCAATCACGCCCGCGAGAACCTAAGTACGCGAACGGACTTGCCGCTAAGGAACGGGATCTCTCGACCGATTGCTAAGAGCGTCGTATTAAGACTAATTTCATAATCTGTCGAGAGAACCCTTATAAGCTTTGGGTGTCCGGCTGCGGGGGTCTCGTGGGGGTGGATTGAGAAATCATCGGTGGATGGAAGTTTCGATGATTTCGAAACCCATGAGTTGAGAAATCATCGATGGATGGAAATCTCGATGATTTACGAAATCTGGTGATGCAAGGGACCGAATAACCCAGGTCATATGTGATGCAAGGGATCGGATAAACCAGGTCATATGGTAAGGTAGCAAGATTCAAAGGACGTAAAGGGGAATCTGCTGACGCGCGGTTTGCTCGAGTTTCCAGAGAGAGATTGTCGCTAGAGTCGGCATACTCTCTGGAATCTGATGACTCTGTTGTGTTGCAATGAGCGCGGGTAGCGATACCTCGGTTCGTCACAATATATTAATAATAATAAAAACAATAATAATAATAATAATAAAATAAACCTGCGTACGCTTGGTGATTTGTGCTTTGGATGGTTGGATTTATTTGACAACGTTTTGCAATTGGTACATATTTTGTCATTATTTTTTATGGAGACGATGACTTGGCCGTATAATTATATCAATGCTTTTTGTAGGGCTTTTTTATACACATTAAGAATATTTTTATGACTTTTGTATAGAGGCATTACATTTTTTTTGTGAAACGGAGTATGGTAAGAACTTATACATGTACTTGTCCAATATTTTTTTCGCCAAATTTGAACTTTCCACTCGACAACTGGCGCTACCTGTGCGTTGGGACGTAACAACTCTGTCCCCGTCACATGCGGGAACTGTGTGCGGTCCGGGGGTCGGATTTACGACCTTGGGATGACGCACGTTCGATTGCTACGGTATGGAAATTCACGTTCGGTTACCTTAAGGTAATGTGAGCTCAACTGTGGGCGGGGAATAAGCGGAAACGTGGGCGCGGTGAGCGAGGGCACGGATGAAACAAGAGAGAGTCGGACCGCTCAGGATCCGACACACGCGAAAAATTTCCTTAAAATCGATAATTGTATGTCAAAAGGTTCGTCAACCCCCATTTTTTATGGAACGTAACATTTAACCGTTTTAATATTGATCGTATCTGATCGTCAAAGATACGAATTTCTGTTTCAAAGTTGCGTCAGCCCAGAATTCGTATATGGCGTGGGATAAATATCTTGATTTCACGAATTAATTACTCGCGTAAACAGTCGTTGACCCATTTTGAAATTTTGCAGGTGTTATCCTATACACTTCTGCTACACCATATAAAAAATTCAGATTTTTATATGATCGTTAAGTTCATGCTCGTACTACCTTAAGGTTGGGAATTGGTATTAATTCCATCAGTTTCGTTGTTTTAGTACGGATTCAAGTCACTTTTTGTTAGTAAAGTATAATTGTCCAATTTAGTAATGAATCTCCATTTTGTTCTTAGTTAAAGTTCTTGTTAAAGTATTTGATTTTTCATTTGTCAAGGAGTCTGGTTCATTTTTCTCAAATTAAAGAGTTGTGGGTTATGTTATGGGTTATGTTATGGGTTCTGTCCAGCATCTCGGTACAGATACTATTCTCGGTTCTATTCTTTGCTCCACTGCTTGGCCCAATGCATCATTACGAGAATTTGCGATCCACAAGAACTTCACTTTCATAGTCTCGGATTCGATTATGCATCCATCTTTTAAACGCGGAATCCACTTTTTATCGCATAAAAAACAATTTTCTTTGTAATTGAACGTCGTTTCTGAGCTTGATGATCGTCGAAAACGATTCACTTTTTGCATTCCAGCATCAGGCTTTGCAACTCGCTCGTTGATGTAACTCAAATAACACTTTTTATGCAACACGATTTCTTCTAACGCGTGCAACTTCAACCCCTTATTGTCCTTTCATCACATACTGATTTCAATAGAAATCTGTATGCCTCTTTATTTCACTGTTTTCACGTCAGCTTACTGTAGACACAAATCGCAAATGAAACACAATTTGTGAGATGCCATTTTTAACACTCAACAGCGATGCGCCTTCTCCGAATGGCACAGTACAACTAACGAATTTTGGGTGCTGACACCGGCCTTGAGCACATTTTAGGGGGGGGGGGGGGCTTTGGTGAAATTTCGGTCAAAAATGACCAAAAAGAATTTCAGATGATGTTTTTTTTTCTTAGAACGGTCGGATTGAAAATCGCTTCCTAAAAAAGTTAGTCTATTGTGACGGAACGGAAAAGATCATAATTTTCATAAGCACTAGAAACTTGATAAAACTTGCCCTACCACTGATCCATCGGCCAATGAAATCGCGGCGCCGATGGATCGTGATAGAGTACTTAAACACAGGACGAGCAATCAACATTCTCATTACGTAGTGTGACGCAATTTTTCAGTTTTAGCGTCACAGGTCGTTCCGACCTTCGTTTACGCGCAGATATGCGAGATATTCCGGATAATTTTTAAGATTTAGGGTGTGGGTTCGTTATCGTTTTCTAAGTTTCCGCGTTATCGTACGTTTCAGTTTGCGAATTTTGTTTTATGGGGTCCATCGCATAAATGATACCGAGTTACCGTGAGACAGGGCCGAAATAACGAGCCACCCGGTATATTCGGTCTTTCGGGACAAGTTATCGAGGGAAGTATAAAGGATCGAGTGAAAATCTCGATGCTTCAAGGTAAAGGGTATGGGGAGAGAAGGACGATTTTTGAGTTACGTATGGAAGGCCGTTGTCGGATGGGAATGCGATCGCCCAGCCGTCACGGATTGCCCGATTGCTGTTATCGTAGGTTTAGTTACGTTTACGTATGGAAGGCCGTTGCCGCCTGGGATTGCGATCACCCAGCCGTTGCGGATTGCCCGATCGCTGTTATCTTAGGTTTAGTTTACGTAGTCCCAGATCTTCCCCATACTTGAAGAATACCCCTTGGAGGACCATCCTCAAAGTAAAAAGTACCCCCACGCCATAACACCTGGGCATTTTTCCGTTATCGATTATTAAGGAATATTTTCGTTCGAACTCGTGTTACCGTTCGGATTTCATCGTTTCGTGTCTGTGTTAGGGCTTTATGTGTGTGCGTGAGGTACGGAGAAGAGTGGACTTGTTATCATATTACGCGTGCGCGTAATCATCCCCTCTTTTCGCATTACCTCTTCGATCAAGCTATCGATCCGATATTCGCTCTCTTGCGGCGCGACTCTCGACCCGAGCGGTTCACCACTCGGTGAGCTCCCGACATGCTACCGTTTCTGCTCTCGTTTTGGTAATGTTACGCTACCGTTTGTTCTCGAGCTATCGTTTTGTTATCGTTTGTTACCGAAATATCGTTTGGCGTTCTCGTTTCCTGATATCGTTTGTTACCGAGCAATCGTTTCGACGTTCCCGTTTTGATATCGTATGTTACCGAGTTACCGTTTCGACGTTCACGTTTTGTTATCGTTTGTTACCGAGCTATCTTTTGCTTCTCGTTTTGCCGCTATCGTTTGTTTTCGCCTAATTTTGATCTGTCGTTACCGTGCCCGTTATCGTGCTCAGTTCCCGTTACTGACGTTATCATTCATAATTTTCGAATTTCTTTTCAGCGTTACCGAATGTATTTTTTTGTGCTACCGACGTTCTCGCCGTTCTCGAATTTGTTTTATACGTTATCGCTCCCGTTATCGTGCTATCGTTCCGTTTGATTCGTTATCGAGATCTCGTTTTGTTTTTTTTTATACGTTATCGAAATTTGGGTTATGATCTTGGTATGTAATTTAAGCTATCGAATCATAAATAAATTAGCCTGAACCAAGGCCCCCTACGTTATTTTTCGTGTTGAGTTCATTTATTTCAGGTTACGTTTTCGAAGGCACTCGAGAGTTAGCCAGCCGTCCACGCCCTCTCTCCACAACCTACACACTGAGCAAATCGGGTATACCGTCACCGATCTCGCCATCCAACACGCCGGCGTCCCTTTTTCGTGTTTCGTTCGCGTCCCTATCAAGTTCCGGTTAAGTTTAGCGGGTTTGGTAATTCCCGCCGTTGAATTAAAAAGATTACCTGGCGCTCAACGGCTCTCCCGGCGTCGAGGATGGTGTGATAGGCCGAAGGTGACGCGAATCGCGAGATTCCCGTCACAGTAGTCATCACTGGTGAGTATTACACGTGGCAGACGTCACTCTGCCAAAATTCTCGTGCTCGCACAAGTAGTATATGGACCACTCTGGCGCCCCCCACTCCTATCCCCACTCCTATCCCCTCCACTTTCCCCCCGCGTCGGAGCCTCTTTCCGAGCGTGGTGGGGGTTGTGGTGGGGAGAGGTGGTGGGGGGAAAGAGTTCTGAGGGTTCGCCAGAGTGGCCCGATTATTATCATTATTCAAATAATAATAATCCATACTTTTTTTCTCTTTATTTAATTTTATATACATTTTCACTTAATTATACGTAATGCTTTTATACAATGAGAAAAGGATTTATCTTTTACGGGCTATAACAGTTTTAACGATGTGATCCAAATGATGCGTCAGTAGATTGTCAATTATCGTTGTTTTTGTACAAGTAGGTAATTCGTCATATGAATTATTCGGTGATGTTCGTTTTTGGGTAGCTCTCTCTCGTATTTTCGCACGCTTCGTGCGAATATTACGGCGTATGCAGCTCGTTGTAAAAATGGATGTTTCTGATGTTATTGCATCTACAAGAGAGTCTCTGCAATTTGTTACCTCGTTGCAAACACGACGAAGCCATGAGATATTTCTGTTTATACTGGCTTGTAATAATGACAGTATAATGAAGTGCTCTTTTGTAAAACAGAATATCGGTAACGAGCGATGTGCAGGGTCTTCTTCATCCTCTATGTTGAAATGATTTTGAAAATCGTGCCAAGAACGGCCGTCCATAGTTAAACAACCATGGATATAACATTTGAAGCTAATCACAGGCCGTAACGTACCGTTCCGACAAATATCAAGGCCCACCCACACAGATTTCGTCCCCAAATTATTTAGCTTATAGGCGAACGGTAGCAGTAGCGCACGTAGATTCTTAGCACGTTTCGCATACATCGCAGGACTTAATGATTTGTTGACGGTTTGAATTCCAGATTATTGAATTTTGTTCCACGATATTCCATGGCCAAATTATTTTCACGGGCTGCGGCTATCATCTGCTGAAATAGCTGATCGTCTTTTTCGAACAGTTGGACGAATCTGGCTGGTAGAAAGCATGCAAATGTGTTTTCCACGTCGATGACGATACGCGTGCCCCATTTAGTTTGAACGGTTCTTATGTCGCCGATGCTGTAGTCTTTTTTGAGCTCTAGTTCCGATAACTTTTTCACAGGTAGAAACGCGGCCGTTTGTCCCACTTTGTTGATTCGTGCGAAATCCATCGTAAATATCGAGTTCGTCAAATTTTCGTGTTAAAGAGAGAAATTGCGATCTCGCTTGTATTACTGCTTTGATACTCGCAATGTCGTGTGAAAGTGCTTCTATTCGCCGCTTTAATTCGCGTCGTTTTCTCAGCATACACCTCAAATGACAGCAAATGAAAGTCTTTAAGAGTTTTGAAGTTTACTTCGATATCTGACCACGGTTTGATCGCGAATGATGGTCGTTCTCCAGGGTCTAACTTATACTCTGCAGTCGCCCCTCCACTAGACCTCCCCCCACTATAAAGATTACTCATTTTATTAGAAATACCAAAGACAAAAAGAAATCTGATCGTCTACATATGATACCCTATAATGATGACTCATTTCCTTCGACATAACAAAGGCAAAAAGAATTTTTTTCCTACCGATTCGAAGAATCGACGGTTTGATGCACATTCCGCTTGAAATATGATAGTCGCTAAAAGTGACTTTTGTACCCAAAGAATGCTGACTCCAAGGCGCGTGATCGCAGTTCAAGGATAGGTAGAAAAAATAAAACGTGAAAAATTTCAATGTCGATTTTATTTCTTATATTAAAATTAGATTCATTATTGCCGTACACGGGGACAACAGTTCTGTATACAGTGTAAGTTTTTATGATTAAAATTATTTGTACCACAGCCACCACCAACCGCAGAGTCCATATTGAAAACTTTGCCCCGAGGCTTAGACTTTTCGCGTTTTTTTATATACGCATTATAATAATCGTTCACTGTTTTATCGTTTCGGGATAAATCATCTGAAAATACGCTTCGAAACTTATTAATACCAAAGCCAGTAGACATATAATGAAGAAACATAATGCAATACTGTCCGCAACACTGCGAATCTGGACCCTGAAGCTGAGTAGCGTTGCATCGGAAAAGCTTGCAGTTTCTTCGGAGTCGGATGAGATGCTGCGGGACGATTGGAGGGATCCCGTAGCTGTCAAAGTATCGTCCTTCTCCAGTTCGATCGACGTACATGGCGACCCAGTGGGATCCGGGTAATTTGTGGCCATCGGTATTAACGACAAAAGCTGTCGGCCACGTCCACACCTTCGGGATACGATCGGCTGGGTATACGCCTATCGTGTGGTCTGGTATGTTCCGCAAGGCCTGCAGAATTTCTAGACTGTTCATAGCAGCCTGAAGCAGAAGGTTTCTTTTTCTTTTCCTCGCGAGGCCCGTCTAAGCTCCAGCTCGTGGTCGTTCTATATTCCCATAAGGAGTCGATGCGATCTTTATGACAGAGCCAATCTTTTATTTGTTTCGCATTATTCAGCGCACATTTGTACGTGAGATTGTTATGTAGCGATCCGTGGTATATGCAACGAGTGTCGTCCCGATGAAGATAGCGGAATGAGGGAGCCTCCTCCTCCTCCTCTAAATTTATAATGAAGCAACCTGTAAGCTGCGCCAGGTACTCTGATTTTATTGAACCCCTTGTGAATATTCGATCAGACTGTTCCGCAATATTTTTCAAAATTGATTCCATATGTTGCGACGTTGTATCGCCCTCACGCCATTGTAAACCATGATGATTTCTAGTCAACCAGGAATTCTGACGCTTCAGCGCCGGTGATAAATCCTCATTATCGTGAGGTGAAGACACAAGCCAATGAGCGGTGTACGGTCCGTGTAGGCAAATGATCGCAACTTCTTTCGGCACAAAACGATTGTTTTTATCTCGCAAACCCTGTATATCGATTGCGACATTCATGATGCTTTCTCGTTGCTCTCTCTGATAATACTGTTCAGCTCTTTGCGTCACGGAGACCTAGCTCGGCGGATACAAATTCTGCTGACTATCCAGAAAAGTCAACGATTACTTGTCTGGACGAGTCAATCTCCAGCACATTATCATACTCGGCGTACACAATACAATTTACCGTTGATGCGAGAGCCTTTTCGAATCGTACTTCTATTCTAACACTACCGTGTTTTACCAAATTCCAATGAGTACTGCTGTTTGCTGATAAATCGGGCGTAAGATCAAACGCGAAAAGGCAATACCCTTCGGGGTAGGCCTCCCGTGAAATACAATTACCTTCATTGAGAAAGTGAATACCCGTTCCGGAGAACAGAGTATGATACGCGTCTACGTAAAGCTTCGATTTTGTAAAGTCGGGCTGCAGAGCCTTTGACGGTATTTGCATACCATCCACATACAACGATAGATAATTGATTTGATAATTTTTAAAATTAAACGGGTTTTTATCGAGGCAGCCGTTGAACGCTTTATTATCGACGAAGCCGATGATGATACGTTTTGGTAGCTGGCCGAGGATTACATTATCGAGAGTTTCGCCATGTACTCCGCTATGCATGGATATAGCCTTTACCTCCACGCGTGTCAGGGGATATTTTGCCGTAGCTTTACACAGAGTTCTTGCATGTGCTAAAAGTATACCAGGTGCTATCTTGGCGCGACGTACGAGAAGCGACGCTTCGACAATATGTATTTTATAGTCTGGAAAATCTGAAGCGAAAGGCGGAGGAAAAAATTGATACGCTCATGAAGGGTTCTGGCTATAAAATGGCAAAAATTAATCGATCTCGGCATTCCATTTCAGGCCGCGGTGTGCGACGTATCCATAGTGTGAAAAAAAGAAAGAAAGCTACGTCTTCGTCGAGAAAACCGAGAAAGCGGGCAACGGCAAAGAGGAGGATAAATAAGAGAAGGACAACCAAGAAGAGGAAGGCTCTACGAACGGTGGCTGATATTTTCGCATAGAGAGAGAGGGTAAATATGGCTTTCTTACACACACACTCTTGCGAGTGTTTAAAGTCAGAGCTCGAGCTATTTACACTGCCTCCTACACAAACCACCATCGAGGGAACACAATGGGTGTACTACAAACCGATCTCATCTTTAACGGATGATTCACCAATTGAGTTTGTGGTACCTGGTCAGGGTGATGAATACATTGATCTTGCTCACACCATGCTAAGCATGCGCGTTCAAATACAGTGTTTGGCTGAGAAGCCTGATTCAACGATTAAAATAGGCCCCGTCAATAATCTGATGCATTCAATGTTCAATCAAGTAGATGTGTTTTTCAATCAGAAACTTGTATCGCCCCCGAATAACGCGTATGCATACAGAGCATACATTGAAACACTGCTAAATTATGGAGACGGCGCAAAAAACTCTCATCTTACGAGTGTGCTCTGGTTCGCCGATACACCGGGAAAAATGGAGGATACGGATACAGCCAACGGTGGGCTTGTTAGCCGCAGAGACCTTCTTAGCAGTGGAAAAACTATTGATCTCCTCGGTCATCTTCACTGCGATGTCTTTAATCAAGAGAGATTCTTATTGAACGGTGTTGAAATGCGTCTGCGACTCGTACGCACGAATAATTCATTTTGCCTTATGGGCGGGACGGCAGACTATAAAATACATATTGTCGAAGCGTCGCTTCTCGTACGTCGCGCCAAGATAGCACCTGGTATACTTTTAGCACATGCAAGAACTCTGTGTAAAGCTACGGCAAAATATCCCCTGACACGCGTGGAGGTAAAGGCTATATCCATGCATAGCGGAGTACATGGCGAAACTCTCGATAATGTAATCCTCGGCCAGCTACCAAAACGTATCATCATCGGCTTCGTCGATAATAAAGCGTTCAACGGCTGCCTCGATAAAAACCCGTTTAATTTTAAAAATTATCAAATCAATTATCTATCGTTGTATGTGGATGGTATGCAAATACCGTCAAAGGCTCTGCAGCCCGACTTTACAAAATCGAAGCTTTACGTAGACGCGTATCATACTCTGTTCTCCGGAACGGGTATTCACTTTCTCAATGAAGGTAATTGTATTTCACGGGAGGCCTACCCCGAAGGGTATTGCCTTTTCGCGTTTGATCTTACGCCCGATTTATCAGCAAACAGCAGTACTCATTGGAATTTGGTAAAACACGGTAGTGTTAGAATAGAAGTACGATTCGAAAAGGCTCTCGCATCAACGGTAAATTGTATTGTGTACGCCGAGTATGATAATGTGCTGGAGATTGACTCGTCCAGACAAGTAATCGTTGACTTTTCTGGATAGTCAGCAGAATTTGTATCCGCCGAGCTAGGTCTCCGTGACGCAAAGAGCTGAACAGTATTATCAGAGAGAGCAACGAGAAAGCATCATGAATGTCGCAATCGATATACAGGGTTTGCGAGATAAAAACAATCGTTTTGTGCCGAAAGAAGTTGCGATCATTTGCCTACACGGACCGTACACCGCTCATTGGCTTGTGTCTTCACCTCACGATAATGAGGATTTATCACCGGCGCTGAAGCGTCAGAATTCCTGGTTGACTAGAAATCATCATGGTTTACAATGGCGTGAGGGCGATACAACGTCGCAACATATGGAATCAATTTTGAAAAATATTGCGGAACAGTCTGATCGAATATTCACAAGGGGTTCAATAAAATCAGAGTACCTGGCGCAGCTTACAGGTTGCTTCATTATAAATTTAGAGGAGGAGGAGGAGGCTCCCTCATTCCGCTATCTTCATCGGGACGACACTCGTTGCATATACCACGGATCGCTACATAACAATCTCACGTACAAATGTGCGCTGAATAATGCGAAACAAATAAAAGATTGGCTCTGTCATAAAGATCGCATCGACTCCTTATGGGAATATAGAACGACCACGAGCTGGAGCTTAGACGGGCCTCGCGAGGAAAAGAAAAAGAAACCTTCTGCTTCAGGCTGCTATGAACAGTCTAGAAATTCTGCAGGCCTTGCGGAACATACCAGACCACACGATAGGCGTATACCCAGCCGATCGTATCCCGAAGGTGTGGACGTGGCCGACAGCTTTTGTCGTTAATACCGATGGCCACAAATTACCCGGATCCCACTGGGTCGCCATGTACGTCGATCGAACTGGAGAAGGACGATACTTTGACAGCTACGGGATCCCTCCAATCGTCCCGCAGCATCTCATCCGACTCCGAAGAAACTGCAAGCTTTTCCGATGCAACGCTACTCAGCTTCAGGGTCCAGATTCGCAGTGTTGCGGACAGTATTGCATTATGTTTCTTCATTATATGTCTACTGGCTTTGGTATTAATAAGTTTCGAAGCGTATTTTCAGATGATTTATCCCGAAACGATAAAACAGTGAACGATTATTATAATGCGTATATAAAAAAACGCGAAAAGTCTAAGCCTCGGGGCAAAGTTTTCAATATGGACTCTGCGGTTGGTGGTGGCTGTGGTACAAATAATTTTAATCATAAAAACTTACACTGTATACAGAACTGTTGTCCCCGTGTACGGCAATAATGAATCTAATTTTAATATAAGAAATAAAATCGACATTGAAATTTTTCACGTTTTATTTTTTCTACCTATCCTTGAACTGCGATCACGCGCCTTGGAGTCAGCATTCTTTGGGTACAAAAGTCACTTTTAGCGACTATCATATTTCAAGCGGAATGTGCATCAAACCGTCGATTCTTCGAATCGGTAGGAAAAAAATTCTTTTTGCCTTTGTTATGTCGAAGGAAATGAGTCATCATTATAGGGTATCATATGTAGACGATCAGATTTCTTTTTGTCTTTGGTATTTCTAATAAAATGAGTAATCTTTATAGTGGGGGGAGGTCTAGTGGAGGGGCGACTGCAGAGTATAAGTTAGACCCTGGAGAACGACCATCATTCGCGATCAAACCGTGGTCAGATATCGAAGTAAACTTCAAAACTCTTAAAGACTTTCATTTGCTGTCATTTGAGGTGTATGCTGAGAAAACGACGCGAATTAAAGCGGCGAATAGAAGCACTTTCACACGACATTGCGAGTATCAAAGCAGTAATACAAGCGAGATCGCAATTTCTCTCTTTAACACGAAAATTTGACGAACTCGATATTTACGATGGATTTCGCACGAATCAACAAAGTGGGACAAACGGCCGCGTTTCTACCTGTGAAAAAGTTATCGGAACTAGAGCTCAAAAAAGACTACAGCATCGGCGACATAAGAACCGTTCAAACTAAATGGGGCACGCGTATCGTCATCGACGTGGAAAACACATTTGCATGCTTTCTACCAGCCAGATTCGTCCAACTGTTCGAAAAAGACGATCAGCTATTTCAGCAGATGATAGCCGCAGCCCGTGAAAATAATTTGGCCATGGAATATCGTGGAACAAAATTCAATAATCTGGAATTCAAACCGTCAACAAATCATTAAGTCCTGCGATGTATGCGAAACGTGCTAAGAATCTACGTGCGCTACTGCTACCGTTCGCCTATAAGCTAAATAATTTGGGGACGAAATCTGTGTGGGTGGGCCTTGATATTTGTCGGAACGGTACGTTACGGCCTGTGATTAGCTTCAAATGTTATATCCATGGTTGTTTAACTATGGACGGCCGTTCTTGGCACGATTTTCAAAATCATTTCAACATAGAGGATGAAGAAGACCCTGCACATCGCTCGTTACCGATATTCTGTTTTACAAAAGAGCACTTCATTATACTGTCATTATTACAAGCCAGTATAAACAGAAATATCTCATGGCTTCGTCGTGTTTGCAACGAGGTAACAAATTGCAGAGACTCTCTTGTAGATGCAATAACATCAGAAACATCCATTTTTACAACGAGCTGCATACGCCGTAATATTCGCACGAAGCGTGCGAAAATACGAGAGAGAGCTACCCAAAAACGAACATCACCGAATAATTCATATGACGAATTACCTACTTGTACAAAAACAACGATAATTGACAATCTACTGACGCATCATTTGGATCACATCGTTAAAACTGTTATAGCCCGTAAAAGATAAATCCTTTTCTCATTGTATAAAAGCATTACGTATAATTAAGTGAAAATGTATATAAAATTAAATAAAGAGAAAAAAAGTATGGATTATTATTATTTGAATAATGATAATAATCGGGCCACTCTGGCGAACCCTCAGAACTCTTTCCCCCCACCACCTCTCCCCACCACAACCCCCACCACGCTCGGAAAGAGGCTCCGACGCGGGGGGAAAGTGGAGGGGATAGGAGTGGGGATAGGAGTGGGGGGCGCCAGAGTGGTCCATATACTACTCGCACATTCTCGATGCGAGCTCGAAATCTTTATCACATCTCGAAGCCAGGAGAGACCCAACGTCTCATCTAGGACTTCGAGGCCAACCCGACAACAACGCGATCTTCATCGTGTCTTCACTCTCGAATCGTCTTTTTAAAGACGATTAAAAATCTTTGGACTAAATCGTCTTTTTCAAGGCGATTCAGCTATAACGTAACATTGACTCGTCTTTTTCAAGACGAATCAATTGGCAACTCGTTCTTCAATAAATACTTTCAGGTACTCGGGAACCCGTCTCAAGTGAAGCCCTGGGCATTGCACCCAGAAGTTGGATCTTGAGACGGGTGATCGTCTCAGAACCCCTCTCACACCTAGGTAGGGCCCCTCAAACCGTGTGAAGTCCCAGCTATTGCAGCTGGAAGTTGGATCAGGGCGAGAGGTACCATTTTGTTGGAGAACCCATTCGTCTCAACCTCGTAAGCGTACTCTTCGAGGACGCACAGACTCAAATATAATCTCAACACGTGGCGACGTGTCCCGGAGCAAATTCGATTGCAAGCATACATCGCACGCGACGTGATGATACGAACACGTGGGCAATCGAGAAAACGAAACTGGACTATCCGTCCTAGCAATTAACTGTGGGACCCATCTAACAACATTATTAACTTGTTCAATTTAGCTTCAACTCCTTTATTAATTTACCTTCGTTCAAATCAACCTCTAGACTTCCTCTTGCATTGATTCTCAGTCGAATTGCAAAGCGACAATTTACAAATAAAATAATAAGTAAAATTAGACTCCTTGCATTTTACTCTCGCCTCTGGAGAGTAAAATAAAGAGCTTAATTCCGCTTCCCGGAATTAAGACGATAACTTGGACCCCCAATCCATTTTCAATGGCCGATGATGAAGGGCCAACCAACGCGTAGCACTATTGCTCACAGTCGTGGTTAGTACTCTGAGGCCATCTCGAAAAAACACATGAAAAATTCTTGGGCCTTCAGCCTGTGTAAAATCAGAATAAAATCCTCTTATTCCCGGCTTTTCCTTTCGAGTCCAGCACTTGAACTCTGCGTACGGTCACTGACCGAACCGTAAACAAATAAATCTAAAAATAAACTCGTCGCTCGCCTCCCGAGCGACAACAATCGAGAGAGAATTGTGGTAACGTGTGTCCTCACGCAATTACAAGCTCTCGATACTCGATAACGTTACACTATACTAGTATCTGTACTGAAAGTAAATTTCAGCTTGCTGCAATAGAAGTTGTAACGCAAGGAGCATTTGGAAGAATAGTGTTTCAAAATCGGAAAAAACGCTATAACTTGGAAAGTATTCAACCGACAGAGCCAAACTTTTGCTCAATATCTTGTTTGAAGCTTCCACTTACATTGTCAAAACATGAGTGATATTTGTTTACGGACAAAAGAGTTTCTGTTTTCACCGAAGTCCCCCCTTTTTAATCGTATGCGGGGACGGGAGTCCCCAACCATTTGTGCCATATAACGGATCCTGACCATGTATTGTCACATATATAGTCTCTCTATTGTGCATCATGCCTATGCACAGTCCCGGGGTAGATGCCATATATTATCCCATTAGCGCCCAAACGGACACTTTTTTTATCCATTTTTCAGCGGCTGTTCCTCCTATGAAACCTATTCTGAAAAAAATCGGGAATAACCACATCCGACGCGAAATTTTATCAGCTTTCAGAATCCGTGATTAAAATTTGCAAAAAATGCCACCCAACAGAGTTATGATTGTTTATTTAAAAAAAAAACGCGTTTTTTCGCTGCAATATTTTTTTCAATCCACATTTTCGTATCGAAATTCGATGAGCACCCCTCCGGGAGGTCAAGAAATCGCGTCCATGGACCCTAATCTATAAAATCCATCAGTAAAAAAAATTTAATTCAAGATGGCGGAGTCCAATATGGCGGTTCGAAGCCGAAAATTTGTATGTGCTTTTCTCTCACCCTGACAAAACTATCTTTCTCAATGGGATTTGCATGTCCAGCGGTATACAAGGGTTTTTGAGGTCGCTGATTACGAATCCGTTATCAGATTTGCCAAATTCAAAATGGCGGATCCAATATGGCGGACACAAAATTGCGAATTCCGTATTTTTTCGTGAAAATTTGTAGGTGGGGGTTTTCGAGAGCCCTAATTACGAATCCGTTATCAGATTTGCCAAATTTAAAATGGCGGATCCAATATGGCGGACACAAAATTGCGAATTCCGTATTTTTTCGTGAAAATTTGTAGGTGGGGGTTTTCGAGAGCCCTGATTACGAATCCGTTATCAGATTTGCCAAATTCAAAATGGCGGATCCAATATGGCGGACACAAAATTGCGAATTCCGTATTTTTTCGTGAAAATTTGTAGGTGGGGGTTTTCGAGAGCCCTGATTACGAATCCGTTATCAGATTTGCCAAATTTAAAATGGCGGATCCAATATGGCGGACACAAAATTGCGAATTCCGTATTTTTTCGTGAAAATTTGTAGGTGGGGGTTTTCGAGAGCCCTGATTACGAATCTGTTATCAGATTTGCCAAATTCAAAATGGCGGATCCAATATGGCGGACACAAAATTGCGAATTCCGTATTTTTTCGTGAAAATTTGTAGGTGGGGGTTTTCGAGAGCCCTGATTACGAATCCGTTATCAAATTTGCCAAATTCAAGAAAAAAAGTGGAAAATTGTCAGGACAATTTGTATGAAGATTTTTTTTTTTTTTAGTTTTCAGGTTTAGAACGAGATGACGAAAAACACTATGCGTTCCTCAGCCGTCAAAGTACTTTGCCGTTGCCCGGCTCTCACCACGAGGAGGTGAACGCAAAATCGAGAGCCTTTTTTTACTTTTTTTTTTGGTTTTTTTTCTGTTTTATAATTTTTTTGTTTTTTTTTTAAATTTTATAATTTTTTTGTTTTTTTTTTATTTTATAATTTTTTTGTTTCTTTTTATTTTTTATTTATCACAGATGTGGCACAAGAACGCAGAAAATGTGTATGAGCTGCAACGTTTATCTATGTTCCACCTGCTTTACGCTCGTCCATACCAATAAAAAATAGTCTTTGGTTCATTGGCAGGGGAATAGAGGAATGGGATAGAAAAAAAAAACGAAAAAAAAGAAAAATTGCAAAAAGCAACAAAAAAAATTATAAAATGAAATAAAAACAAAAAAATTATAAAAACAAAAATGAAGAACAAAAAAATTATAAAATAAAAAGAAACAAAAAAATTATAAAATAAAAAAAAACAAAAAAATTATAAAATTAAAAAAAAAAACAAAAAAATTATAAAACAGAAAAAAAAACAAAAAAATTATAAAACAGAAAAAAAACCAAAAAAAAAGTAAAAAAAGGCTCTCGATTTTGCGTTCACCTCCTCGTGGTGAGAGCCGGGCAACGGCAAAGTACTTTGACGGCTGAGGAACGCATAGTGTTTTTCGTCATCTCGTTCTAAACCTGAAAACTAAAAAAAAAAAAATCTTCATACAAATTGTCCTGACAATTTTCCACTTTTTTTCTTGAATTTGGCAAATTTGATAACGGATTCGTAATCAGGGCTCTCGAAAACCCCCACCTACAAATTTTCACGAAAAAATACGGAATTCGCAATTTTGTGTCCGCCATATTGGATCCGCCATTTTGAATTTGGCAAATCTGATAACGGATTCGTAATCAGGGCTCTCGAAAACCCCCACCTACAAATTTTCACGAAAAAATACGGAATTCGCAATTTTGTGTCCGCCATATTGGATCCGCCATTTTGAATTTGGCAAATCTGATAACGGATTCGTAATCAGGGCTCTCGAAAACCCCCACCTACAAATTTTCACGAAAAAATACGGAATTCGCAATTTTGTGTCCGCCATATTGGATCCGCCATTTTGAATTTGGCAAATCTGATAACGGATTCGTAATCAGCGACCTCAAAAACCCTTGTATACCGCTGGACATGCAAATCCCATTGAGAAAGATAGTTTTGTCAGGGTGAGAGAAAAGCACACAAATTTTCGGCTTCGAACCGCCATATTGGACTCCGCCATCTTGAATTAAATTTTTTTTACTGATGGATTTTATAGATTAGGGTCCATGGACGCGATTTCTTGACCTCCCGGAGGGGTGCTCATCGAATTTCGATACGAAAATGTGGATTGAAAAAAATATTGCAGCGAAAAAACGCGTTTTTTTTAAAAATAAACAATCATAACTCTGTTGGGTGGCATTTTTTGCAAATTTTAATCACGGATTCTGAAAGCTGATAAAATTTCGCGTCGGATGTGGTTATTCCCGATTTTTTTCAGAATAGGTTTCATAGGAGGAACAGCCGCTGAAAAATGGATAAAAAAAGTGTCCGTTTGGGCGCTAATGGGTTATAATGACCCTGAGTGTAGTTTCTGTAGGTTTTACTCAATAGTGCCAGGTGAATAGAATTCTTGAAATAATAATAATGATCGATCGGTTTATACCTGAGCCACACCTGCGCTTACAAGGGGAGCACCAGGTACATGGGTGACCGATTCGAACCAAATTTATTTTACAGGTATATCGTACCCCGGGGTGTAACAGGTGCAAATAATAGAGCACGCTTCTCAGTCGTTTTCGAGATAGAAAATTTCGATAATTTTCAAGCGTTCATATACTATATGCGTTAAGGGGTTACATGGGTTTCGTCGGGTAAAAAAAGGCCTATTTTCAATCATTTTTTTTCTGTGTAAAAAATTATTTATTTAATTTAAACTTTTTTCTGTCTTATAGATACACATTCAAAGAAAAATTTCTGAGATTTTCAAAAAAAAAATTAAAACTCCGCCATTGTGACGTCATTTCCGGTGACCCTTCGAAAAAAAGGTGCGTCCGCGTTGTCAGCATAACTCCTGACAGGATCATCTAAAATAAAAAAACAAAAATACGTGTTTTAGTTAAGACCATAAACTCGTGCTTGAACGATGGAAAGAAAAAAAAAGTAAAAATTGGAATTTTGGCAGACATTTTTCCAAAAAATGAAAATTTCGGTCAAATTTGCTTGACATTTTTTTTTTTTAAATAGTTGTAATTGAAAAAAAAAAAATCCTTCGTCCAAGCACGAGTAAATTGTATCTCGAACACCTGTGTAAAATGTTATCAAGATCGGTTGAGTAGTTTTCGAGAACTTTTGACAACCGACTTTTTCGAAGGGTCACCGGAAATGACGTCACAATGGCTGAGTTTTAATTTTTTTTTTTTTTAAATCTCAGAAATTTTTCTTTGAATGTGTATCTATAAGACAGAAAAAAGTTTGAATTGAATAAATAATTTTTTATATAGAAAAAAAATTCTTGAAATAGGCGTTTTTTTACCCGACGAAACCCATGTAACCCCTTAAATAAAATTCAACGAGCGCGTGGTGTAGTCGGTAACGTCTCCGCTTCGTAACCGCTGCATCGCTGCATCGAATCCCGGCTCGTACTTTTTTTTTTTTTATTTAAAAAAAAAAAATTTATTTTTATTTTTTAATTTCACCTATCCTACGGCAACTACTATGCGATACATTAATATTTCTGTAAATAAACGAATAAATATTTTTTATTGTGGATTATTTTGGTGTTATAACGGAAAAAGCGAGCAGCTTTTTTAATTTATTTTTATTTTTTGGGTAGGATGGTATGAAAAGAATTGTGACAAAACGAAAAGATATGAATAAGGTGACCCATTCATACACGGCACAGTATGCTATGTGTTTATCGGGTAAATTACTTCCGACCGTCTACGTTTGCTTGCAAGAGACCACTGGCAAATTTGGACCAAGGGTCCAAAAGTCTCTGGATGAATATGCGAAAAAATATACAAACCTTGTCATCACATCTTCCAAGTCCGGCAAACTGACTACAGCACTGTACAGAGATTTTTTGAGTGATGTGATGAGGCCATACGTAAAGAAGGAAAAATTCCTGTTGCTTATTAGACCAGGCAATAGAGCAGATAAAGAGTCATTCTGTGACAAAAATGGTAGAAGAAAACGGCGAGTGTGGGGGTGCGTGGGGTGGTCCGTGGATGTTTCGTGATATGTTTTCGACTCGCAAATATGATTACTTTTTTTTTAATTTGCAAAAAACACCAAAAAAACGGTGTTTTTTTAGTTTTTTGCTTGTAAAATCTGAACCAATGGAGCGATGCTGACACATTCAACGGACAAATTGTAGAGAATGAAAAGACGAAATAAATGAGCGCTAGTGCAACTCAATCGGGTCATTATTACCGGAGAAAAACCGGAAAAACCGGAAAAATCAGCGTTTTTTCAAAAATTCATAACTCCGCCATTTTCAAAGTTGTAGCGCTGGCTTTCCGGATGAAAGAAGTGGTTGATAGGTACTTTGAGTGTGCATAAACCGGACCTTGTCGGATAGTTTTTGTGTAATTGCGATTTAAATTATTTTGGGCACTATTTTGCGGAAGGGCTGGATGCGTCGGAAGTTGTCTGATTTTAATTTTCAAAACGGATTTTGAAAGAAGAAGTAAAGTACTACAATACGTCAATCTTGATTTTTCGTTAAAATGTTGCAAAATCGGTGAAAAACACGTGCAAACGTGACCAAAACCGGCCGAGCGCCCGATTGCTGTCGAGTAGTGGGGGGAGCCGGCCGACGCGGGGAAGTGCGTATATATGTCGCATCTCAATGGAAATCAGTTTCCAACGGCTCTCTCGATTCCTTCCTTGTTTATGAAGGGTCAAGTGGCAGGCGTCGGGTGACAGAACGACGACAAGACGTTCGAAGAAAGACCTACCCCGTTGGTGGTGCGTGGTGCATGTACCACGAGTGTGTTGTATTGCGTAGAGGCCTAGGAAAAAGTAGAGTGGGAGACTAAGAGGTCTCGGTCATGAGTTGATTCCTTCTTGGGTCATTGGGTCGAAAGGACTGATTTTTAATAAGGCTCTGCGCAAGGCACCTCACTAGCACTGCTATCGGATGGCTATATTTTGTTTCATTTGAATTCTTTTCTATTATATCGATTCATCAATAAATTGTGTAAGCCGTGTCACTGCGGCAGTCAGTGAGATACACTTCTCAGATTAATACCAGCACTCCTAAATCTTATTATTATTATTATTATTATTGTTATATCTGACATATATAGTAATACAAGCGCACTGCGGCCGGGCGCGAATCTTTACATTCCGGCTGCAGCGCGCTTGTATTACTATATATACGCACTTTCCCGCGTCGGCCGGCTCCCCCCACTACTCGACCGCGATCGGGCGCTCGGCCGGTTTTGGTCACGTTTCACGTGTTTTTCACCTATTTTGCAACATTTTAACGAAAAATCAAGATTGACGTATTGTAGTACTTTACTTCTTCTTTCAAAATCCGTTTTGAAAATTAAAATCATACAACTTCCGACGCATCCAGCCCTTCCGCAAAATAGTGCCCAAAATAATTTAAATCGCAATTACGCAAAAACTGTTTATCCGACAACGTCCGGGTTGTGCACACTTAAAGTACCTATCAACCACTACTTTCATCCGGAAAGCCAGCGCCACAACTTTGAAAATGGCGGAGTTATGAATTTTTGAAAAAACGCTGATTTTTCCGGTTTTTTCGGTTTTTCTGCGGTAATAATGACCCGATTAAGTTGCACTAGCGCTCATTTTTTTTCGTCTTTTCATTCCCTACAATTCGTCCGTTGAATGTGTCAGCATCGCTCTATTGGTTCAGATTTTACAAGCAAAAAACTAAAAAAACACCGTTTTTTTGTGTTTTTTGCAAATTAAAAAAAAAAGTAATCATATTTGCGAGTCGAAAACATATCACGAAACATCCACGGACCACCCCACGCACCCCCACACTCGCCGTTTTCTTCTACCATTTTTGTCACGAAAAAATCTCGATTGCCTGGTCTATATCGATTCTTGGGGCGGCAAAACGAATCCAGTATTGTATGACGAGATTTTTACCGATGAGGAGGGTTTACCAACGTGTATTATAAAGGTCATTCCACCAAAGTGCACTTCTATAGTACAGCCGTGTGATGTGTATTTCTACCACCAAGTTAAAAATTTGACCAAGAAGCTCCAGAATTGTTCTTATATTATCGAACAGGATAGGGAAATTAATTCGAGGGAACCTTGCATCAAAATTCAATCAATTGTTCACCATCAACTATCTTCTTCGATATTTACCGACATAATGCAATACGCTTGATTCGCTGCCACATTATGTGACGACAGGAGAAGTTTCGTAAACGTTAACGCGGTTTGTTTCGCGGTTGACGTTTTGAAAAAATCCTGCGAATGCGGAAACTCGGCATTTATTTCGTGTGCCCGATCCCGAAATAATTATTGTTTTCCGTGTTTTTATGATCAGTACCACCCTAGTTCTTGCGTTACTGATAACCTTTGAAAAGTAAATAAAAAGATTGGTTTTTCTTTGAAACTCGTGTATTCATTTGTCACAATTCTTTTCATACCTTCCTACCCAAAAAATAAAAATAAATTGAAAAAGCTGCTCGCGTTCCGTTATAACACCAAAATAATCCACAATAAAAAATATTTATTCGTTTATTTACAAAAATATTAATGCATCGCATGGTAGTTGCCGTAGGATAGGTGAAATTAAAAAAAAAAATTTTTTTTTTTAAATACGAGCCGGGATTTGATCCAGCGATGCAGCGGTTACGAAGCGGAGACGTTACCGACTACACCACGCGCTCGTTGAATTTTATTTAACGCAGATAGTATATGAACGCTTGAAAATTATCGAAATTTTCTATCTCGAAAACGACTGAGAAGCGTGCTCTATTATTTTTGTTACACCCCGGTGTACGACATACCTGTGGAATAAATTTGGTTCGAATCGGTCACCCATGTACCTGGTGCTCCCCTTGTTAGCTCCGAAACGACTAGAACGCAACTGGAAGATCTTTTGGACGCTCGAAATATTTTGTAATATTATTTCCTTAAGGGCTTATCCTATTGTGATTTTTGAAAAAAAAAAAAATTTTCGTTTTTTCCTTTAAAAAATAGTTTGAACGGTTAAGATTAATATGCAAAAATTTTTATGTCGATAGTCAAAACATTTTTTGTGTTAAAGCATTTGGCATGAAGTAAGATTTTGGCGCGCAGGTAAACGAGCGAACTGGGCCGTTCGGCGAAACCGGCCCGTGCGGCGATGCGGAGCGTCGAGCACCGTTGTATACAATACACCTCTCTTCTCCTTCGATAGACCTTTCTTTTGCAGCATGCATTTTTAACGAGTTTCGGTACACCTATTGAAAATGCTGCCATCAACTTAATTTTTGTTTTAATAAGTGACAAATATATAAAACGTGAACTGCTCAAATTTCAAGTCGATCCTCAATGTCGTTTTTGTAAAAATAATTTTCGAAAATTTGGCTTATACACGAGAGTAAATGGGAGCAATATTTGTTTGAGCTGTCAATTCCATTAAAATACTACCACCCGCATAAAATTTATGTCAGATCTTTATTAGATCTTTAATATAATTGTCAACAAATTTGAATAGGTTCATCCATCTGGTTTATTAGTTACAAGCCAAAACATAAGCTTACTATCCACGGGTATAGCGCATGAACGGTCAGACTCTCTTTTGTTTTATGCATGCCCCGCTCACCGCGCGCCACCGCACCCTTGTTTCCGCTTATTCCCCGTCACCGGTCTGTACCAAAACTCCTTAATAAAGGCTACGCGACTGTCCTTCAAATTATGTACACGATGAATATGATAATTGGATCAAATGCTGCTGCAATGTGCGACGACGTCGATAACCGGCGAGTATCAAATGGCGAGGCACGAACTTTTGACGCCTCAAAAGAAGGAAGGATTGAGAGAAGAACGATGAAATCGACTCTTGAGGAGACTCAATGTGAGGGGGAGGGTCCATTGTACGAGGCAGGAATGGCAGATTAACGGTAAGACATGAAAATAAAAAAATTTCACTCTAAAAACCCGTGCTCGAACTTGAAACGCGTTTTTCTCGAAACTATGTTTTCCAAAACGGTGTACACGATATCTCGAGCTGTCATCAATGAATCGACTTGAAATTTGGTACACATATTCAAAGGAATAGTACTTTTCGGCGGACCGAAGATTTTATCGTTTTTATTTTTTGTTTAATAATTATTGATAAAAATAACACGTTTGTTTAAGCCGAAAATTTCGAAAAAATTCAGGAATTTTTTTTCGTCACCAAAGAGGAAAAAATGCTCCGTCCACCGTTAGCCAATACAATGTAGTTAATGAGCATATTTTTTTTTTGTTTCAGATCACTGGTACTTGCGATATCACGTACACCAATGGACCGTGGACGAAAATCACCGGAACGCGCGAGGAGATATAACCCATCCAATTGTAAATTTTTTTCAATAAAAATTTTTGAACGCACTCTTTAACGTGTACATGACATCGTATAAAAAAAATTGTCAACATTGCATTGGTAGTTTTTCCGTAATTAATTATTGAAAATTAGTCTGTTTCGATGCTCGTCACAGTAGGCTAATCCCTTTCAGTATATTTTGATCTTTCTAGATGTTTTTAAATTATTCGCAAAGAATCGGTAAAATCCGTTAAAATACGATGTTTGGGCAAAGTAGAAAATCTGTTCAAATAAAAATTATTGTCTCGCCCTCATTTCGATTTCAGATCACTCGCTATTTAAAGTCATCCTCATTCATGTACGCTGTGACACGGCGTCACATTTATCAGCCATAATGCCCGTCGAAGTCTGTCACCACACGCAAACCGTTCCCATGTACATTAAATTTAAGGAAATAATTATAAGCAACGAAATTCACATATAATGCCTCATCGTCGTCGAGCGTCGTCTCTCTCCCCCTTCCACTGCCAACGTTGTCCCATATCCATAGCCTACGAGCCAGCACAACTGATCCCTCTCCCATGCCATTGACCCCCGAATACCCTTCCCCCTTTCCCTCTGCCACACGTAACCCCTCGCCATCGAACAGCCGTCCCAGGATCGGGAAAAAAAATATCACCGGAGACCCGGACGACGAGCCAGGAGGCAAGCCAACACCATCGCCGTGGCCACAGGGACGGACAAGAAGATAACAGCAAGGTGACGGCGGGTGAGGGAATTCCCCACGCAATCAAGCGAGCCCTCGATCAAAACGACGGGTTCGGGCGAGATCGTGGCCCTCACCTCAACCGTCACCAGGAACATCGCCTGGCACCCGTGAACTCCCTCGTTTCGAATTATCCCGTGCGAGGCGAGGAATCGTGGTGCCAGAAAAGAATACATGGAGCATCGCCGGCCCTGTGTGCCACCAACGGCCAATAATTGCCGAGAGAGAGGACCCTCGACGTCGTCCGGGTATAGTCATCAGCCAGGAGAGCGGGAGTTGCGTCACGGGTCGCCGAGGGCAGCACAGCACGGATAATCGATTATCGATCTGCTGCCCTGCGCAACGCGCTCGTGACGTCAGCTCCCGAATAACCAATAATCTATCGATCCTCCATATCCCTATGACCCAATTTCCCACCACGCATGCCCTTTCCCCCAAATTACCCTTTTTCCAAGTCCCACGAGCAGAGAGACGACGAAGAAGAACCACTTCGACGTGAGCCCTGGCATAGGAAAAACGTAGTATTATATCGAGCCATTTTGCGAGCGTCAACCATTGTACAGAGTGAAAGAGAGAGAGAGAGTAAGAATCCACGAGCCACGAGATATCGTGAGGTAGGATCGAGCGCTTCGGCAAACCGTTTGTTGCACCGAAAAAAAAAGGGAGAGGAAGAGATTAAGCGAGATCCACGGAAGCGAGATTTTTCGCTTGTACGCAAGCGATAACCACCGGCAAATCGCGACAAGTGGACTCGGCTTACCGAGTATCATTCGGCGAGAAGCGTGAGTTTTTTCCTGTTCTGTTAATTTCACTTATTCTTGTGATTTTCGCCAATATTGATTTTTGTCTACGACATTTAACCCCCATTTGGTTTTGTATAAGTTCGTGCGTGTGGTGGCGCATCGCGATCCCCCGTTTCAATAGAATCGTTGTCGTTAATTGCGTAATAGTGCTTTTTTTTTCCCCTTTGAGTTCGATTTATATCGCCGTTGACGATAGCCCGACACGGGCAATAATTAAGAGGCCTGCGAGCCGGTAAACTCAGCCCTGAGGATCCCCGACTAGTTAATACAGTTTTCCTTTTTTTATTATTTTTTTTTATCATTTAATCTCTGTTGCGTTTACCCCGTTTTTTTGTATCGAGAATCGTCATCCGAGCGACGACTGGCGCCTAACAACCTAATTTATATTTTCTTTTTTTTCTGATCGAATAAACTGGAATTTGTCTGTTTTTTTTACTTTTTCTTTGTTTCATCTCGTTTATTTGGAATTTTCCTGATATTCTTCCCACCGCAGCTCAGGTGCGCCTGATTATCATCCGGCCACGTTAGAAAAGCCGTGACAACGCACACTCGCGTGCAATGTTTACCTGTTCGTCTCTACCTCAAATCTTGCCGCTTGCCCACGTCGCGCTTCGCAGCACATCAGCCGTATTTCATGTATTGTCTACTGTCTCAAAATTCTGTATGTGTATTATCTGTGTGTATTCTCTCGTCTCTGTACACCCTCAGTTGTCGTATCAATCTCGTGCGAGATACATCGTTTCGCCCATATATATTTTAAATAAAGTATATCGTTTATTGTTCATTGAAAAACATCCATCGAATTTATCATTCCGTTCCCTCATTTAAGGCATTCATCTCTAATTCGCGGATCCTACGTCAATGATCCACATCTTTCGTTATCTCTACAAACATACGAAGATAAAAATTTTTGCTTGCATATTGGAATTTTTTTTTTACTTCTTTTTCGGTGATACAAACTTGGAATCACCACGAGAACAAAAAAAAATAATTATTGAACAATTTTTTCTAACAAAATTGTTATTAACAAATGGTATAAATAATGGAAATAAAAAAAAATAAAAACTGCCATCTGGTAGCGCGGAAAAAATCATTTCAAGCTTGTTGAAAAATTGTTATAAACAAGTATTGTTATTGCAAAAATCGATTTTATCATTAACAAATTTTTTGTAATTTAAGTGGTGAAATTTGCAAAGGAAAAATTTGAAAGAAAAAATCACATAGAATCAAACTTAAAATGTTAATTTTTTCTAATTGTTAATAACAATTCAACAATAATGGTTGCGTTAAGAAAAAAAAATCCTGAGACACTCTTCAAACAGAATTGTTAAATTTGCAAACAAAAAAATTTCCAAAAAAACAATTGTTCATTGTTAAAAACGGTCCGAAACATGATGGTGGTTGTTTACTTGCAAATAACGGCGCTGCGGTTGTACATACGGCGATATGTCAAGAGATTGAATTTTTAGAGCATCAAAAGACGAAGAGATTTCAAATATTCCATGTTCTCTGATAATTAGGGCAAAAGTTACGCCCGTTTTACGAAAAAATGTAAATTATGAAAAAAAACGGGCAATAAATGTCCGGCCAAAATTGAAATTGCGAGAAAACATTTTTTGTGACATGAAAACTCTTCTTTCGACTGTTCTATTGCATGAAAAAAATCGTCGGATTTTTTTCATACAAATTATCATGGGCAAACTGAATTTAGCAACTAAAGTGGGTTTTTGGAGTTTTCGTGCAAATCGAGCATTTCCGAGCTTCTTTTTTGGGTCGCTCTAACCGCTAAACTATAATAGATAGACAGGTGCCGTTGCTAACTTTTTTATGAGAAATCTTATGCTCTACAAGATGGTTCTATACATTTTTGTCCTCACTGTCACCATTTTGGCAGTGTAAGCCATGAGTGTCAAAAACGGGGGAAAAGACGGTTTTTATTTTTTTTTTTTTTGCAAAAACGAGCGGTGCTACAATCCCAATAACTCAGGTCCTTGTTATGTGCACCATCCCGAACATTTTCCATATTTTTTCATCCAGTAGTTAATTAGTGGAATTTAAGGCCTTTTTTGGTTCTTATTTGACTGGCCTATTAGGAATCTTTCAGTAACACTTGCGAACCATTTTAGGTAGCAGAGATTTATTTTATAGAAGAAAGTTACAGGAGATTATGAGCCTCGTACTCGAGCGTTCTGCGTAGAAATGTATGAAAGGACACAGGCAGACAGTATTGCCAACTTGCAGCTGCTGAGAATAGTTCGCCCGAGCAGGAAGTTACGCATAGAGGTCTCTAGTTATTGGCACAAATTGTTTTCGCCAACTCATTCTAACACTCCTCCTCAATTCGTGTATGATTCCAAGGAAGTAATTACATAATTGAGAATCACTACGATCTCTTACAATGGAAGAAAATTCAAACATATTAACCAAATTCACAAAATCTTTGATAATACGACAAAATCACTGATTTTCTTGTGTTTTATGCTGCACTCATCATTCCGAGTTTACGACACAGGTTCTGATGTTAGTTCTTGGGAAACGCTTTGGTTAATACGTCGGCTATTTGATCCTTGGTATTGATATATTTAACATCGACCATCTTCTCAGCTATGTCCCTCACAAAGTTGTACCGCACGTCTATGTGCTCCCATCTGTGAAGGAGGTGAATACATGACTGGTTATCTTCGTAGATGATCAGGGCATTCTGGTGATCAACCACGAGGTCAGCAAGAAACTTCTTGATCCAAAGTAGTTTCACCGCTGCCATGGCCAGGGCGACGTATTCCGCCTCGTTTGATGAGAGGCATACAGAGTTTTGTCTCCATGTTCCCCACAAGACAGGGTTTCCGTGGAGGTGAATCAGGTACCATGACGTGGACTTTCCATCCTTCTCGCTTCCGAAATTTGCGTCGGCATAGCAGCTAACCACGGGTCCCTGATTTTTCTTGAACACGAGAAATAGGTCCAGGGTTCCCTTAATGTATCTTAAAAACCTCTTTAGGCTTTTCCACAGGACTTCGGTGTATTTGGTTTGATGCCTGCTAAGGTTATTCACCGTAGCACTGATGTCGGACCTTGTTGTGAAACGCATTCTTCACGTCCAACTGCCTAGTACATAGGTCCTCTTGATTTATTACTGAGAGCAGGGCCCTCAATTTCGTGAGACGTGCGACTGGAGCGTAAGTTTTCTCGTAATCAAATCCACGTGTTTGGGCGCAGCTTTAGATTACGAGCCTGGCCTTGTGGCGTTCAACATCTCCATTTACTCCTCGCTTAATATTAAAAACCCATTTACAGTCGATTACTCGCTTTCCAGGTGGCAAGTCGACGATTTCCCAAGTTCTGTTGTCAGTTATGGATCGGATCTTCTTGACTGCGTGTTTCCAGTCCTTTCTGTCGTTCCGAGTCGCTATTTCCTCGTATGTTTCTGGGACGTCATCAACGAATGTTTCGGTATTCATCGCTAGCAAATAATAGTCGTCCAGATGTCGAGGTTTCTTTGTTCCTGGTGCTCCTCGATGTTTCTGTCGGCTCCAGATTTTCTGCCTCGGATTCGATTCCTTCGGTTTCTTCCAAGAATTCGTTTAGTTCCTCTTGTTCGAGTTCCTCGATTTCTCCGAGTTTTTCCTTTTCAGGTTCTAGTTCCGAATTACTTTCTTCATTTCCTTCTTCGGAGTCGTCTCTCAGCCAATCGCCAGAGCTGGTTCCTTCGAATTCGAATTTATTTTCCTCGAAGATGAAATCTCGGCCCTTAAGTATGTGCTGTTCCTCAGGGTACCAAAATATATATCCGTTCGGGCAGTATCCGATCATCAGGCATCGTAGTGAGCGCAAGTTGAATTTTCCTCCCGCAATTCCCTTGGGTACTTTCAGGAACGCAGTGCAACCAAAGGTTCTCAGTTTCTCCAAGTTGGGTTTGTGCCCATACCAGAGTGTTGCTGGCACTCCTCCTCGTAAGGCTGCGATTGATCAGGTAGACTGCGGTGAGCGTCGCGTAGTCCCAGAAGGCTTTTCCGAGCATGGAATTGAGTATCATGCACCTTGCTCGTTCAACAGCGGTTCTGTTCATTCTTTCTGCCACGCCGTTCTGTTCTGGCGTGTACCTAACGGTATACTCGATTTGGATCTCTTTTTATTCCCAAAAGGTGATGAAGTCCTTTGAGATATATTCTCGGCCGTTATCGCAGCGGAATCTGCTCACAAGGAAAGTCTTTCCGCTGACGTCCTTCGATTTTGACGAAATTCAAATATGTTATTCTACATCAAAATCTAAGAGACACGTATTTTTTTTTATCGGCGGAAAAACGTTTGTAGGGGGTGAAATTATCCTTTAAAGTTCAGACCTCCGAGGGGTACTTTTCAGGTTACACCTATTTTCATTTGAGATAATCGAATGCACCCAAATGGATAATTACCTTAAGGTAGTTCTATCGTGGTAACTAATCCATAAGATTTAAATTTTTTTTTTTTATATCTTCAATTTTAATATATTTATTCATTTCGCGAAACGTCAATGCCCCTTATCGACCTAATTACGGAGAAATTAATACTTGAAAATGCCAGTTCCTCAAGGCAAATTTGCTTCGGCATATAGAAGAACCGATTTCCGGTCACTTTAAAACGATATATCTTATCGAAAATCCAAAAGATTCTTACAAAAAACGAGACTTAGATTCATTAAACACGTAAAAATCTAACGGGCCTAAAAAAAATATGATTGTCGACCAATTTTTTAAGCTATACTGATTTTAATACGAGCATCCGGGTAGTGATACACAACTTATGGCATAATGTCGTGACGGTGAAAAAATGTGGCAACGCGATATCGTAACGAAAGCGGTATTTGACAAGTCGAACAACATAACCTCTCCGCGTCAACGTCAATAGAGCGGGCGAGAGAGTGAGAGGGCACGAGAATGAAAAGAGAAAGAAAACGCAACGTTGCCACACGTAAATATCATACGAGATCTAGTAATACTTAAGTCGTTGCAATTCCTATTTTACTAGTTACATAATTATTTATAATAAACCGTTGATTAATTTTATTCACCTGGGTAAGCTTATTTAATTTTTATTAATTTTAACCCATATATCCAATATTTTTAGGAATCATCATTTAGACATTTATAGCTAATTGACTAGTCTGCAGCGATAGAACTACCTTAATGATAAACGATGAAAAATGCAACTGGTTTCATATCGGGGGGTTGCATAGAAAAAAATTATAGGGGTTGAAATTCACAAAATCGTTATAACAAAAAAACTATTGCACCTATCTCGATGGATTCAATTGCACTTTGAAGAGGGCAAAAAAATAATACATACATGTTTTTGCGTTTTTTTCGCAAATCAAGTTAAGGGGGTGAACTACCCCTATGTATGTTTACATTTAATCTTAATAAAACGGCAGTAATTCTTTTTTTTTTCTTATTCCTTCTCCCAGTAATACATTTTTTTCTTTAAATTTACCACAACCGTATCACGTACACAGCATTTAATGAACTCAACGGCCCTTAATTTGTACTCGTAAGATAAGTCTTCGTTATCACGAGTGCATGTATCAGGCGGAAGTTCTGGTTCATACAGGGCGTTTGCCGATTCTTTATCTTCAACAATTTCCATTTCCCAATCCTTAAACGGTTCTTCGAAATGCAAAGAAGTTTCTTCTACCATTTCGAAACCACTGTATTCGTTCATTGCACTCAACAAAATATTTTCAAAGTTTTCTTTCAACTGTATTTCATCGTTATTTACTGGCGAATCCGGTAAACGCATAACTTCAAAAGTTGCGAGAAGCATTCTAATAACGTTCAAAGGATTCATCTTCATTTTAATTAATATTTGCAATTTCGTTTTAAATAGTCTCGAATTGTAAGTGATTCTTTCGTCGTGTAAAAGAAAAATAGCCGACTGCGGTGAATATATTCCGCGATCGCAGTTTTATCACTGCTTCTACGTCGTATTTCAAATCTAATTTTGGGAGCGAGTCACAGACTGAACAGAGGTGACTCCCAGATAACACCGTCAAGTAAGGGGGGGGGGGGGGAGTTATGATAACTATGAAGATACGTCAGTATTTACTAAATTTTTGTGAAAAATATAAGGAATAGATATTTTTGAAATTCGTCTTGTGGTTTATTCAATATTAACTAATAAAAAAAATTGTTATCCGTAAAAGTTATCCAATCTGTAATAATTGGCGGAAAAAAAATAAGTGAATTCTTTCAAACTATGGATGTGATTCGTATAAATACTGTAAAAAGTTACAAAAAATAAAAAAAACTGATAAAGTGGTAGAATTTTAACGGAAAAATTTGATTTTTTCCAATTTTCCTTGCTCAATTAGGTAAAATCCGTTGTTTAATTAATTTTAAATGGAATCTTTTAAGTATAACTAGAAGAGTCTCAAATTGCTTTCAAATAAAAAACAAACCATTAAGATTGGACGTATACTTTTGGTTCTATCGCTTTCACCAATTATGAGAACGTAATTTCGAGAAAAATCTATCCATCGTTTGATATGTAGATGTTGAGAATTTAAAGAAAAAACGTATCACTAGGAGAAGAAATAAAAAAAAAAAGAATTACTGCCGTTTTATTGAGATTAAATGTAAACATACATAGGGGTAGTTCACCCCCTTAACTTGATTTGCGAAAAAAACGCAAAAACATGTATGTATTATTTTTTTGCCCTCTTCAAAGTGCAATTGCATCCATCGAGATAGGTGCAATAGTTTTTTTGTTATAACGATTTTGTGAATTTCAACCCCTGTAACTTTTTTCCTATGCAACCCCCCGATATGAAACCAGTTGCATTTTTCATCGTTTATCATTAAGGTAATTATCCATTTGGGTGCATTCGATTATCTCAAGTGAAAATAGGTGAAACCTGAAAAGTACCCCTCGGAGGTCTGAACTTTAAAGGATAATTTCACCCCCTAGAAACGTTTTTCCGCCGATAAAAAAAAATACGTGTCTCTTAGATTTTGATGTAGAATAACATTTTTGAATTTCGTCAAAATCAAAGGACGTCAGCGGAAAGACTTTCCTTGTCAGCTTGATTTTGAAATGTGCGGTTGCCATCGCCTCGTAGGCCTTGAGATATCCAAATGTTTCTGACTTCGTTGTCATGGCGTATACCACAGTTAAGTGTGTGAAGTCGTCTACCACCATCAGTAAATAGCGCTTTTCACTCCTTGAAGATGGTGAAATTGGTCCAATGAGGTCGTTGTGTACAAGTTCCAGCGATCTGGTGGCGCGTTGTTGTGACTGCTGATGTAACAGCTTTGTTTACTTCCCTTCAATACAAACTGTACAGGTTTCCAGCCCCTCTGTGGTTCCGTCGAGCTCGATTCCGTCTACCAGATCGGACAGACGTTTGAGACTGTTGTAGTTTAGATGCCCAAGGCGTCGATGCCAGATCTGTAACGTCGTGGCACCATTGCAGAAGTTGGCGGCTACCGTACTCCTCCTGAAGTCCAGCGAGTACATTAATTCACCTTTTGTATTTTACGTGCCATCTCCGCCTCTCGGCATACGACACGGCACCCATGTGCGAGGGGCCGAGATCACGCCCTGCCATCACACCGCTCCGGCTAACTGCGCGAAGCATGTTAACCGGATTGACTACCAATTCCCTTCCGGCGGCCGAACCAGTCAGCCCCTTGGTAAGGGGGGGAGTACTTTCCAACCTCCCTACGGTCTTAGATAGGACCGCGCCCGAGTTGATGATCACGCAACTCACACGCCATATCACCACTGCCACCACGAATCCGACCCAAGGCCGGGGGATGGCGGACAAGCCGCCATCGGGCTCCCCGACACCCGTGGTACCAGTATTCGCCAATGGTGAGACGTTCGTGGGTCAACTTGGCCCACTCCAGTCTAGGCTTCAGGCCAGCCTTGGTACTGGTCGACCAGCTCGGGTACGCGGGTGCACCAAACCCGAGAGGGCCGGGGCTCTACGGCCTCCTGCACCCTCCCCTGCGAACTCATTCACACCACTACCCAACGCATACCGAGAACCCAGTGGGTCTAGGGTGGGACGACTGCCTGTCGACGCCACTGGGTCTCCGCCTTCTGACATCTCTACAACCACCTTCTGACACCTCTTGCTTCATCACTCCTCGTCTTTCCTCTTATCGCGAGTGTCGTCGTCGCGCGGCCGACACATCCAGTCCCGGGTACTAAGGCATAGCCGGACCTTTTCCCTGGAACACTGTGAAGGTCTGCCACGCTAGACGCACTGCTCACATACTAACGTACTGCGTCGGTCAACTCTCCGACGCACCGGCTTTCTGACACCTCTGACACCTTTGACACCTCTCCACCTCTTCCTCTACCTCCTTCCTCCAACGCACGCTCAACCTCCCCTCCTGCCGAGAACCTCGGTGCGCGGCCCACTCTTCTGGTCCCGAGTACTAAGGGGGGTTGGATGCCCTTTTCCCCGGGACACCGTGAGTCTAGGCACGACACACCGTACTTCCGACATATCTGTGTTGCTCTTTGCTAGGCTCTGCCGACGTCTCAGGACCGCGGTTTTCTGAGACGAACGGCTCGGCCCCTGCCCCCTCACCACGACAAGGTGGCAACACATCGAGGGGGAGTCCAGCGAGTACAGTTGGGAATTTTCTCATGAGGCGATGGCTGTGATTTTGTGGTTCTTATTGATTGTCCCGACTCCATCTTTGAAGGTTATTTTAAAGCCGTTGATTTCCAACGTTCTCACTGACAAAATATTGTGACTCAGCTCAGGCACGGCGAGTAGTTGGATACGGATAACGTCCTCACGGCCGTTGACTACGCTGATAACTTCCAGGTCCGCGATGTGGGTGGCCCTCAGCGACGTTTTTGACTTGGCGACGTTGATGGGAATGGGCTTTTCCAACTCCCGAACATTGACCAATTCCTTCTCGCGTTGAACCAGGTAGTCGGATGCTCCGGAGTCCAGTATGAATCGTGTGCTCAAGTCGCATTCTACCGTATGAGCTACAAAGGAGAAATAGTCCATTTCCTCGCTTGCCAAATTTGCCTTAGGTGGTTTCTTTTCTTCCGTACAGTCAGACCATTTGTGTCCAGATTTGCCACAGTTGTGAGATCTGTATAGGAAGGTTCCACCCTGTTTTGTGTTCCCCCTGTTGGAATATTCGCCCCCTCGACCACTAAGACGCTTCCAAACCGACCATTTTTCGGCTGCAAGTGCTGCAAACGGCTCGCTCTTCGACGTTTTTTTTTTTATGCACTTTGCTGGTCCCACCGTTTCGATTCTTCGTCCAGCAACCGGTTTTTTACGAATGCGACCATCACGTCTTCCGCAGCCAGGGTTTCGGTAGCTGTCACTACCGCGTCGAATTCAGCGAGCATGGCCGACATAGGGTGACAAGCAATATCTTATTCGGCCAGGATGGCGCCACTTTGTCGCAATTCTCTGATGAGTTCATCAAATTTTAAGAAAAATGATGCTAACCTTTCATTTCCCGGGTTAAATTTTGAAGTCAAGAGTGCTTTCCTTATCAGTAGTTGGCTCTGGAGATTTCTCCGTAAACTGAAGTAGATCAAGTTCCTCGAGTAGCGTTACCATTCGAAATTTTCAATTTCCAAAGTTGCTGCCGTCGAAAAGGGGTATTCGAGACTTCGATTCTCCGTCTTCTGACATTTTCCTTCCTTTCCAACTTAATAGCCGAGTAAAATGCCGCACACGCGACTATTATTCCGCTTTGAGAACGCTTAAGTTCCCTTCTAAATCCACCTGTGGCGTTGCACGAAATTTCTTCCACGCGAGTAGTATGTGGACCACAATATCCAGCCCCACTCCTATCCCCTCCACTTTCCCCCACGTCGGAGCCTATTTCCGAGCGTGGTGGGGGTAATGGTGGGGAGAGGTGGTGGGGGGAGAGTTCCGCGGGCTGGACATAGTGGTCCTATTATTATTATTATTATTATTTATTTTTATTATTTTCAATATTCTCATATCTCTCTGTTTCTCTCTCTCTCTCTCTCTCTCTCTCTCTCTCTCTCTCTCTCTCTCTCTCTCTCTCTCTCTCTCTCTATCTCTCACTCTCTCTGTAATTGCCATATTAATTCGATAATTGATGCGTAAATTTATTAGGTCAGTAAGTTCTTGATTTCTGATTTAGATTTAAATTTAAGTTAACTTGTACTTGATTTATTATTCTTATGTACTCAACTATTATTCTTTGATTGAGCATTGTACTTCTTTGTATCTGTTATAATTTGCCCCAAAGTTGACACTAGGGCATAATAAACATTATCTATCTATCTATCTATCTCTCTCTGAGCTATTATTTTTATTATTATCAACATCTTTGAATATTTCTACTTACGTTTCTTCCGAGCCTATTGGTCATGTATACCCCTCTCTCTATCTCTCTCTCTCTCTTCCGTGTCTGTCGCTTAGGCAGTTCGCCTCTTTCTCTCTCTCTCTCTCACTATTCTTCCTCGTCCTATCGATTTTAAATCGATGGAGAAGAAAATCACCGCACCGTATAATCATGAAGTACTCGTACTAGCACCCAAAAATTTTTCCCGATATTTGTTGATAATAAATTTTAAGCAATCCACGCAGAAATTCTTTGAAAAAACGATAGAATGCAAACCCGCACAGATGGATTGGTTATACTCATCTCTGTGAGCCCCATCTTTTTTAAATATTTTTATTAACACACACATACACACACACACATTAATCCTGAGAGCACATAAATTATTTAAATGTTTAATATTTTAACCGAGTGACGTCGCGTACACGTTTTCCCGATGTTACTCGATTAAAAGAACGATGATTACTGAGCTCTACAGCTGCTTGGAGGCAACCTCTTCGCTCCTTCAGGGATAATAATATGAAAACTTCTCGGCGCGCGCGAAATGCACCGTCAGCACCACGTGCATGCCTCATCGTCGCTCAGGCTTGCTCGAATTCGCTCATCTTTTTTTTTTATTCGTATGGAAAATAATATATTGTATTGTATATTGAATCTTGATATCTTGATACCTCATCATGCATGTTCTTGTGCCGCGAGGGGGGCATCGCTTTTTGATGTCGCTGCAGTTTAAGTAAATAAGTAAATTTGCTCAGAAGTCTCGCGCTAGGTATTTATATGGAAAGAACAAGATGCACGATTAGTCTCAATCCAGCCGGGAATTATCACGTATCGCTATCAATCATGACAGATCGAACACTTCGCGAATGTATTTTAAATCTTGCGTTTGGCCGTAATACATAGCTCCCAGCTTCGGCATCGGTGTAATGATCAATGGTGTAACGAGTTAAATCGATTATCGGGAAATAGACTCATAAGACGCCTCACATATATTATATGGTGGGCACCCTTGCGAATCATAGTGACAGCCTACAACAGAGGTGCAAGGCATGCTGCTACATCGACGGCTCTAGCCAAACTAATAGATTTAAGTATACAGTACTACCTCTCTAAGAGAGCGGTCTAGGGCGGTTAGGGGAAGAAATTCTCGAGAAATTCGTCGCCGAAGCCTTCCCCCACCGCTAGGTTAGCGCGCTCGAAAATCGCGCATGTGGTAGCGTGTATGTGTTTCTCCACTCGAACCCGATAAGAGAGAGATTATTATACAAAGGAATATTATTCATTTGACAATCGTGCGACGTGCGATTTGCTGAAATCGTTCGCGATCTCTTATCGAGTTGTCCGCGACAAACTCGAGAGGCCTCGGGTACACTGGACAGCTCGAGCTAGGTGGGGGAAGCCATTAAATGCGCTCAAGCAGAACGGCGGGGAAATTCTCTCTTATCGAGGGCTCTCTTAGAGAGGTAGTACTGTAATTAAATCAACAGCAGGGTGGTCCAAAGAGTCTCAGGTCTTTGCAAAATTTTATAATCGACCAATAGAGTCGGATAGGAGTAATTTTGCGGCTGTGGTGTTCCATTAAATGAAATGTTAAAAAAAAAATAAAAAAATTAAAAAAAAAAGAAGGCTTAATAAAAAATTGTTTATCACCTCTAAACATCTACCTATGTAATCTCGAGAACGAGACGATGATATAATTAACCGATTAAACGAACTTACCTGTTGTGAAGTTCTATCGTAATTATATCTGATGTCTCGTTCGAGAAATTACACCCCCACCCGGGCGAAGAAAAATATTTATTTTACTATCTTCTCCCACCCATTATAAATAGTCTATAAACATTATGAGGGGGACGCACGGAGCGGGGGAACGGGAGGGATGTCCCGATCCGTCGTTCTATTGTTTTATATTAACTCTGAATATTCGTGGGATATTAGGCATGAAGTAGACGGTACTACCTATGTAATCTCTCGAACGAGACATCAGATATAATTACGATAGAACTTCACAACAGGTAAGTTCGTTTAATCGGTTAATTATTGGTTGTCAATGCCCGCCGTCGGCCAGCAGCCTTCGCTGACGCTCGTGCTCAAAATGCCGGCGGGCATTGACCACGAACTCGAACTCATAACCTCAACTTTTGGAATTGATAATGACGATTTAATTTCTACAATTAATCGCGTACTTTCGACCGGCTATGAAGAAAAAAAGTATAAAAAATCGAACTTCCGTCCCTGCGTGATTCCCTCGGCTTCGCCTCGGGAATCATGACAGCAGGGACGGAAGTTCGATTTTCGTCCCTTGTAGCTTAATATACTATTCCACGAAAACCGCGTAATGGAGAATTCTGAAAACGAGTTAGTGATACACATTGTAATAGGCAAAAAATAAATTAGAAAGATTTCAACGTAACGGTATATCTAGACCAAAATTTCTGAACCTCCTTAAGGATGTATCGGACGTATCTTCCCAACCAAAACTGACTTTCGTCGACAATATTGCGTACTGCATGATAAGATAAAAATCGGAAAAAATTCAATCACAATAAAGACGATAAGAAGATTACTTTTTAATAATAATAATGCCCAATAGCTATCAATAAATTATTTAAACAAAACATTGTTTAAAAAATTTTTAGGGAATGTTTTTTTCTCATGCGAAATTAATTCGTTGATTTTTCTGACTACACATGAATTTTTAAAAAATTTTCTTATTATTTTGAAATTTCGGTTTTCGGAAATTTGTAAAGGTTGTACTTAAGAAACTATTCGTTCAATGCCCTGGAAACTTCTCAATTGTAATATACAACGTTTTTACAAAAACATATCCAAAATTCACGATTTTTCCTTCATTTTTCAAAATTAAATAATTTTCGAAAACCGAAATTTCAAAATGATAAGAAAATTTTTAAAAAATTCACGTGTAGTCAGAAAAATTAACGAATTCATTTCGTGTGTCGAAAAAAAACTTTCCCTAAAAATTTGTTAAATAATGTTTCGTTGAAACAATATATTGATAACTTTTTGGCTCTATTATTATTACAAATTGATCGTCTTATCGTCTTTATTGTGGTTGAATTTTTCCCGATTTTTATCTTATCATAAAGTATGCAATATTGTCGACGAAAGTCTCTTTTGGTTGGGAAGGTACGTCCTATACATCCTTAATAGTAACAATCCTTAAAGTAACGTATTTTTATAGAGAAATTTATCTTCGATAGCTCATAGTGTATAGTACATTATGACAAATACAGACCTTTCGAATAATTGAAAGTAAACGGACATTAAACATTATTATCCATTTTACATTATTTTTATATTTTCACAATACCAATTGAAAAATTATGAAACGTTTTAATTTGATTTTAAACCTTCTTCCTGACTCTCTTTCGTTTGAGCCGGGACGTTGCAATCATCTTCACGCCATATAAAGGATATTCGGAGGAAATTCATGGCGCGCACTGAACACACCCACACACACAGAGCGAAATGTTTTTCCGATGTTTTAGAAAATTTTTTACATATGCGCATTGAACACTCGATTTCTTCTTCGCGAAAACAAAGCTTCCTATATGACGAAGCGAAAATTGACAAAGTCGCTTATTCTTTTCGCGGAAAATGGGCAGAAAACGACGTGCAAAGTTTCAAAAAGCCTCTTTTTCGTGAACAGATAACATATTCTGTAAACCAATCAAATGATTATTAAGTAGAAAAAAGCAACGAATGTCGTGACTCGATCACCATTGATAAGTGTGTGGTACAAGGAAATTGTGTACAATAACTATTCTAATCGGGCGGAGGTACAGGGATACAATTTGGTGATCCTGTACTAATTGAGAATGATCCGAAAAACGGCGTAGCGGTAACTAACGGCGAAATGGATCTAACGAAATGGGGAGATTGGCAAAATGGCGGACGGGTCAGCGACTTTTAATTCGACGATAACATGAGTCACATAATATTGTATCTTCATTTTTTTTTAAAGATATATAATATAAATGTGTATCCAAAGTAAAAATGGGACTAACAGCATCAGTTCATTTCCATCTAAATAATAATACCGATTATAGTGTTTATTCATTATATCTCTAGATACTGATATTATATATAATTTTCGTCCATTCTCATTTCAATCGTTTTCGCATACATCCCTCTGGTATAATAAGATGTCAACTTTGATTCAAAGAAACCGAAAATTCGTTCATCATGTCGATCAAGATTAATCTTTAAAGAGTAATATTAACATCGACGCGCTAACATTTCGAGAGTTTATTCAACTCATCATAACGGGTCGATATTAAACCCGTGATAAGCGCCCATGCTTATTTACTTTGAAATTTCCAGAATTATGATTTTAAAAAAAAGTTGTTTTAATTGTAACGTAGTACGAAATGAAGGCGATTGAGTTCGAGTGTGGTAGACAGCCTGGATATCTCAGTTGGGTTTCAGCGCGCGACCGGCAATCGAGAGGTCTCAGTTGGAATTCCGACCACACTTTTTTTCCCTCAAAATTTGAGTCCCACGCTGGACGCCAATTTATAACCGTGAAATAATCAAAACATGACGACAGCACAGCCTACGCCAAGCTTTTTACCATACTTGATTCGAATCGTCATCGAATATTGTATCGTGTAAAAACTCTATAGATTGTCTCACATTACAATATGTAATTGCACAGGAAAATTCGATTATTTGGATTAAACTATTTTAACTGAGATTCCTCGTCTCCTGATAATGAAGTTTATTCAGGCTGTAACGAACATACTGTTTCAGCGTGTAGCATTTGCAAATGAAGCAAGCATGCAGAATGTTCAATTCATTCTCATTGATACAGGATGTAGAATTTATTTTCTTTTCTGTAAACTAAATGCTAGTTTTTTTTTTGCGTACGCCACCGTGAGTTACCTTTTTTTTTGTCATCGTCGTCTCACACTGACCTGATGCCTGCGATTAATCGTAATGGTAGCATATAGTATAAAATTATAGTTTGTAACATTGGATAAACTATAAAGTTTTATTAATGGCTAACACGTCACGCATCATCATGTTTCTGAGTGTCCATAAGGCATTGACCACATTTCCATGATTGCCCACACCATTACCGAGCCACTCTGAAGGCAATTTCGTCGCGTCAGGAATCTGTATACTCTCAGGATTTGCGTTCATTTGCTTGTCCCAATTCGAGATGTAGCGGTTTTCAACGTTCAAGCCTTCGATATACCTGCAAAATAATTAAGGATTAAAACATATAGTAATGCTAATTTATTATGCGCATTTTAGCGCATGGGCGTTAGCGCTGTTTCGATGTTCACTACAAAGGATAGGTTAATTGGCGTTCGTAAAACCGCGACGCGAAAGAAGCCCGAATTAAGGATGTACAGGCGTGCACGTAAAAATAGTGCTAAGACGATGAAAATGATACAGATTGTTCTTACTTGTATTCTGAACATCTGTATGAAATTTGGACGTGATCGTCTAATCCGTATCGAAGTCATTCAATTTTCCAACTTTTCGTGTTTTAACATAAACTCTTACAGGAAACTGTCAAGCTGATGCATGTAATAAAGATAATAGTATCGAAGGAAAAATGCCAGGTGACTTAAAATTTACACATTTTTAATAGTAACATCTGACAGCTATATGGGAAAATTTCACGGCTATTCCCTACCTCGTTTGGGAGAAATTAAAAGAAACCTGAATAGCGACAACACTGTAATTCAATAACAGCCACCAATTTTTTCGGGCTCGTGATGATTTTTTTTCTTATTTCGCAGATATGATCGACGATGATTGATTTAGTTGTTTTTTTCAAAATTAATTTATTGAAATTGGCTTCCGACACTAATTTGCCTCTCCAACGGTATGTTTACACTTGGTTGTTTACAACAACGGTTGTTTACACTTCAGATTGACTTACAGCCAGACGCGCGACTATAAACTCTATCTCAAACGGTCAAACAGCTGTCTGGTTCTCACCGGACTACGGGAGCCAAAACAATTCTACCAACGTAACCATACGCGCGCGGTACGGTGCAATATTGTCGCGTCGTCGGCTTAGGGTCACAGGTCTTATTCCAACTATTTATGCCACTTAAAATGAATAAAATTTAAAAAATATGATATCGGACGCACTATTTTTATATATACAATTACTATTTAGTAAATGGGGGCTATATAATATTGATAATATTTACTATATATTTCATTTTTGAAGGTTGGATTCAGGTCGGATTCCCAAATTTTTCTGCCGAGTGTCATAAATATTTGTGAATTACTTAAAATATTTAATGAAAGTACTGAAAAACATATATCAAGGCAATAATCGACCCTTTCACGTTATAAAAAACACTTTTTTTTTAAAATCATCTAAGTGTATATTATGCATGGAAGTTGTGAAATTCCAAATTCGCCCGGATATTACTGGGATTGTACAGCCAATACATCCTTAAAAGTGATTCTCTACAAAAGTTTTTTTTTTTTAATTTTGAAAAACCATGCATTACATACACTACCGGCCAAAAGTTTCCGGACAAAAATTCAGAAAAGTTCCAGAACATTTTGTAATGCTATTCCGCCGGTAAATAACAAACATATTTAATAAACGGTATTTTAAGGAGGAGGAATTCAGCTTCATTTTCGTTTATTTTTATTTTTATTTTTATTTTTATTTTTATTTTTTTACGATTTTTTCACGACCAGTACTCTATTTTGAAAACGACCATTTTTCGCCTTTTTCCGCTTTTCAGATGGGCGGTCCAGAGGAAATTTTTTTTAAGCATTTTTTCGACCAGAATCTTAAGGGGGAATATTACGCTTCAATTTTGTTCTTGAAAAAACTTTGTGCGATGTTTTCCTCCAAAGTTATTTCGTTTTTTGTGAAAAGAGTCTATTTAAGAATGCCGTGTAACACGGAAACGGTAAGGTTTCGAGAAAAACTTCAAGATGGCAAAAAGTTGGGTCGTTTTATAACGAATTAGCGAGAATTTTTTCAGAATTTTTTTCCACAATTTTTTTTTTCCTGCTCCTCGATCGAAATCTGATATTCTAATTAGCGTAACTCGGGAACTATGATGTTTCTGATAAAATATCTAGACGGGAAAAAGTCTTATTTTTTTATTCTTACTGCATTAGAATTTTTTCTCAAACTTTTTTTTTTATATTTGGTTAAAAATCAGGTGCTTTAATTACAGTTACTTGAGAAGTATGGGGTTTCTGATGATATTTTCGGAGAGAAGAAACTTTTATTTTTTCATTTTCGACGCATAGAAATTTTTGAAAATTTTTTCAAATTTTTTTCTACCTTTTATGGCTAAATTTTAGTTTTTTCTCGAATTTAATTGTTTCTCTACGTGTGACTGTTGCTCGGCTATACTAACTGATATTATGTATCAAGCTTTTATTCATTTTTGTTCATATTGCTATTAGCTACCATTCGGAAATAACAGGCGTCCTCTCGATACATTTTCTCTCATTAGAATGTGTTTTCCTGAAACTTCTTCGCGATTAATCGGTCGTGGGTTCGTTTTCCAACAAGACAACTACCCGAAACACACTTCCAAATTTTGTTCCAATTATCTCCACAATAAGGAATGAAGTGGTGAGCTCCGAGGAGAGGAATGCAATGGCCTCCTTAATCCCCTGATCTTAACCCCATAGATTTGATGTGGGATGAAATAGAGATCGTCAATCGTGAAAAAAAAACACCCGTCAGCCAAACACCTTTGGCAGAGTCTCCGAACTATTTGAAAAGATACACCCAACAACATTTTCGAAAATCTTGTCGAAAAGATGCCGCGCGTGGTAAAGAAGGTGCTGTCTGCAAGAGGTGGATTCTTCGACGAAACCAAAGTTTAGTGTGTCAAAACACTAACTACAATCTTCAATCTTCTTTCTGTAAATAATCAGTCAATTTTGACATAACAAAAATAATCGTTTTCTATAAAAATAACATTTAGAAAGTCCGAAAACACGTATGAAGGTGTGGAAGGACTCGTGCTGGCTTTTTCATTCAATAACTTGGTGTCGAGCTGCTTCTACGTCTCTTGATTTTGTCAGAATTTATTGTCAAAAATCGCTGACCCCTTCAATTGATCGATTAAGGGAGTTCTCTCGGAAACAGAATTAATGGATAGAAATTGATGAAACTTTGCAGAATGTTAGATTAAGATGTAAAAATAGCTCATACCAATTTTTGTGTGTTGAGGGTACCTCTGGATTGAGATAACAATAATTACGTTCTGTGTCAATCAACACAGGCTCTTAGGGAAAATCCCGAATTGGGTATATTTTATCATTCGTATTGGCGTAATTGATGGACAGGATTTAATGAAACTTACACAAAAGGAAGAAAAAATATTCGGAATCATTTTTCGGCCTTAAAAATTTACAAAGGGTGCTTATGAAAAGAGTAACAAGCAAATATAAAACACAAATTGTAACTTTCCATATGTTGTGAGAGAGATGTGGCGACGTTGGAGGATTGAAGGTTATGGCGCGCTATTCAAAATTCAAACGTACACTGTCACTGAACTATAGACTATCTGGAATGAGAACTACCATGCGTCAGGTTAACACACACGCATCAACAAAAGCGACGTTGCCACATCAAATACTACGTGGGTCATGAGAAATAAATTTTCTGTTTAGACTCTATAGGTACCGAGAGAACTTCCTTAACGTGATTATAAATCTATGAAATTCTAATGGCAAAAAAAATTTTGAGTAAAGATCTGAAAAAATTCCAATACATTATGAATAAAAAAATTAGACTTTTTCCTCTCTTGAAATTTTATCAGAAACTTCGTAGTTCCCGAGTTACGCTAATTGGAATATCTGAGTTTCGATCGAGAATAGAAAAAAAATGAATAAATAGAGGAAAAAAATTCTGAAAAAACTCTCGTTAATTCGTTGTAAGACGACGCAACTTTTTGCCGTTCTGAAGTTTTTCTCGAAACCTTATCGTTTCCGTGTTACACGGCATTCTTAAAACTGACTCTTTTTCACAAAAAAACGGAATACCTTTGGAGGAAAAAATCGTACAAAGTTTTGTCAAAAACAAAATTGAAGCGTGAATCTTCCCCCTTTATGATTCTGGTCGAAAAAATGCTTAAAAAAATTTCCTCTGGAACCGGGAACCACCTGAAAAGGGAAAAAAAACGCGAAAAATTGTCGTTTTAAAGATAGAATACTGGTGGTAAAAAAATAGTAGAAAAATAAAAAAATTAAAAAAAAAAAAGAAAATGAAGCTCAAGCTGAATTCCTCCTCTTTAAAATGCCGTATATTAGATCTGTTTATGTTGATTACCGGCGGAATGGAATAACAAAAAGTTCTGGGACTTTTTTTTAGAATTTAGAATAATCGTTGATACAGTATTCCGCAGTGTGATGATAGAGCGTGTCTTCAACCTAATAATAATGATTGAAAGTAAGCAAAATCAGCCAGTGCTCAACTGTTTCTTTACGATTAAATAATGCTGATAGACAGGAATATGGCATCGAACCAACAAAACCAGATTTATAATCCAGTGACAAATTGGCTCGCAGGCAGCTGGTCATAAGACTAACTGACCACGGCGTATGCGGTATACCTATACCATAGACCAGTAGACAGTGACAGAAAATCCTACCTCATTTTTTACAAGTATGGCACCCCTTCAGGGGTCGAATTATATAATTAATGAAAAGAAAATGATGGTCATAGCGCTGGCTGTCGGGGCTTTATCGCAGGATGAAGTATCGAACTTGTCGAAAAAATGACGAATTTTGAACGATTTTTTACACAAAGAATCTTGCATTATCCGGTAGTTTTTGAAAAAAAATCTGGCGGAAGCATAATGCCATACTCATGCAGTGGGACTTACAGCCCGCTATACTAATCGAAACAGGCAAGATTTTTTTTTAAACCATTTTTTACAGGCTCATTTTTGTTTAGGCCAATCATTTTCAAGTAGATATTCACGAAAATTGCTAAGAGATACCGTTTTGGCGGGTCTAAATAGTCGCCGTACTGCCGTAAAGCAGTAGATTTTTTGAAAGTTGCTCAACGATTTTTTAAGTATGGCATTTGGATTTTTTGAAATTCATGATACAATGTGACCGTTAATATATTAGCCATACTTCTGGTCCAGGGCCATACTTGGTAGTGCCATACTTGAAAAACTGTTTTTTCGAAACGTTTTAAAATACGATTGGGCAAGGCGTTAAATTATTCATTACAGCATGGCATCATTGTATTCAGTTTATTTCAATACGATTGTATCTGAAAAAAATACCCCATCCTCTGACGATGGGGCTGAAGATTGCCACACTCGTGTTAAGATGTAGAAAAAAAAAATAATTTGAAACGAATTTTACAGTATGGCGTTTTGATTTTTTCGAAACTTGATATAAAAATATGCCTCGGAAAAATTGTGCTATACTTATGGTGAAGTGCAGAAGTGGTGCCATACTCGAGAAACTGATTTTACGAAACGTCTTTCAGGTACAAGCGGTAAAAAATCGGTTAGCAACTTTCAAAAACAGCGCGTTCATCTCAGTATACGTGATGGAAATGAAACTTCTTTGGCGGCGTTTGCATGCCTGAATTTATAATAAATAGTATTTTTGATTTTGTATCTTGGGGTTGAGGGTGGAGAGGAAAAGAGAAAGAGTGTATTTTAAAAGGCATATAGTGTTGAAAAGATTCTACGCATAGGAATAAGCGTTCGGACACAAAATCAATAATACTTTATTTGTTTCGTAATTTTCCATGGATTCGTCATAAAATCAATATTTGTCAAGAAAGTAACATACAATTTATTGCTTCGATTTTCATGAGATCGTCAGCTGGTGCTTCAACGTGTATAGTAGATACTATGGTGCTATGGTGACTGAAATATGAGATATATCGAGGGCTTAGGACCAAAAGGGCGTAACCCACTGTTTTCGACGTTTCATTACCTTACTGTCATAAGGGCGTATCCCCAACTTTAACACGGAAGTTCCATAAGAACAAAATTAATCAGCCTACAGCCAGAAGGGCGCAAGCCCACTACCATACTGCCAGAAAGGCGTAACCCGCAGAGAAAAAAAAAAGTGGCTTACGCCCGTCTGGCAGATCATTGATCATTTTTTTCCGGATTTAAATCGCCTGATTACAGCCAGACGGGCGTAACCCTCTTTTTTTATTTTTCGTGGCTTACGCCTTTCTGGCGGATAACCGGTCAGTTTTTTCCGAATTTCGATCGTCTATTTACTGCCAGAAGGGCGTTACCCCAAAAAAATTGAAAACGTGATGTGTGTAAGATTCTGGCCAGTTTTCCATCTTTCTGGCCAGTTGATGGCCAGTAAACTGTCGAGTTCCAGACTAGGTGTGTAACGCAAATCTGTTCAGTGCCAGTCTTGGCAGACTGTCGAGTTCCAGACTAGGTGTGTAACGCAAATCTGTTCAGTGCCAGTCTTGGCAGACTGACGAGTTGCTGGTCAGAAAAACTCGGCAGTTGCTGGTCAGGAAACTATTTGCTATTTGCTAATATATTATTTTTTAATGCGAAATATAAACGAAAACGAAATATATCATTTGCTAAATGGTTGCATGCGCATATTTAGTCGTTGTCGCATAATAGTCGAAATTTTCAAATTTTTCAAAATAAATTTTTTTTTTAATTTCAAATTTTTCAATATTTTCAAATTTTAAAAATTTATCAAAATTTTCAAATTTTTTAAATTTTTCAAAATTTTCAAATTTTTCAAAAACTTTCAAACTTATTCAACATTTTCAAAATTTTACACATACACACACACACATCACGTTTTCAATTTTTTTGGGGTAACGCCCTTCTGGCAGTAAGTAGACGATCGAAATTCGGAAAAAACTGACCAGTTATCCGCCAGAAAGGCGTAAGCCACGAAAAATAAAAAAAAGAGGGTTACGCCCGTCTGGCTGTAATCAGGCGATTTAAATCCGGAAAAAAATGATGAATGATCTGCCAGACGGGCGTAAGCCACTTTTTTTTATTTTTCGTGGCTTACGCCTTTCTGGCAGTATTGTAGTGTGGTCTTACGCCCTTCTGGCTGTAGGCTGATTAAATTTGCTCTTATGGAACTTCCGTGTTAAAGTTGGGGATACGCCCTTATGGCAGTATAGTCCGTTTTTTGTGGGTTACGCCTTTCTGGTCCTAAGCCCTCGATATGTTCTCGACAAAGCCTTTTCCGCGCTCTATATTCTTGGTTACGCTCTGCTTCTGTTTTGGGCGTCGCGAAATCTGCAGAATAGCATAAATCATATATAATTGAACTACTCATTACTTAGAACTCCTTTAAAACTTCCAAAAGACCCAAATAAAATACCTTTTCATCATATTTGTTATTAATAGAATGAATGTCAAGATCATATAAATTATAACGACAATATTAGTAATAAATATCTTTAATTCATCGATCGATGGTTAACCGTCCGTTGTATCCATTGAAAAAAGTATTATAAAAATTATGTGAATATTTATAAAACCTTTTGGTGGGAATATTGTTAATTTGAAGGTTTTGAAATTGTCGATATAAATAATAACAATTTTAACAATATAAAATAAAATAAAAATAAAAAATTATTATTAATATATCATATGTATCATCTTTATTTTTATTATTACTATTTATTTATTTCGAAAATGAAAACAATAGACTCACAATATGATATGCATGACAAATACCGCCTAAATATTTTAAACGTATTTGTTAGTATGAAAAATTTCCAAACTTACAAATTATAAATTGTCCCCACGCAAAATGTATTATGAAATTGGACATCATTTTAATAGATGGCGAAATGGTTATCATCGATAGATAAATTAAAGTTGACTTATTATTATTATTCGTATTGTCGTTGTTATAAATGTTGATTATCATATGCAGATTATTAATCGTGAGGTAATGAATCAATAATATATTACCGTTATTATTATTACTATTATTATTATATTGCATTATTATTATTATATTATATTATATTGAAGGAATTTTTTCATATGAATTTAAGTAGGAAGTTGAAAAGTAGGAAATTAAAAAAAAGTACGCAAGCCGAGATTCGAACCCGGAACCTTCGACGCGATGAGAGAACGCGCATGCGCGGTACCCTGCCTCTCTCAAGCCGTTGCTACAATTCGTCTCTCTTGCTCTCTCTCCTTTCTTAGTGAGCACACATATACAAAATATAAATTACCCCAGTAAAATTAGCTCGAAAAGTAGATAATATCTACAAAATGGATTGAAAATCCAAATTTGTTCTGACGAGTAGAGGGTCATGAGAGATGCCAAAAACCACCAGAATCCAACAAAATTTCCTTGTGCATCGCCCGCCATCTTGAAAAACATGAAAATCAGGTAATCCTCGATATCTTGGCTCCTATTGGTTGGATTTTCGTTTCTTTTTTTTTAGTTTTGCAGAAAAAAACATTGTCTACAACTTTTATTGGAAGTATTTTTTGATAACTGTTAAGGAAAAAAGGTTACGATACAAATAATGCCATTAATTGATAATGAAAAATGTTCATTGTCGATTATATTGCCCCCCCCCCCTTCGATTTTATCAAAAAATTTTTAAAATAAAACTTGTAGAGGACTGAATTTTCAATAATTTTTGTATGAACGATTTTGCGATAACTTTAATTCTACCTGAGATAGAAAGCGTCGAAGTTGTCTGTCCGCATTCTACCTGTAAATAATCCGAACACAATAGTCGACGGAGTAGCTGTATATAATCCTCGATATCTCGGCTCCTATTAATTGGATTTTGGTTTTTTTTTTTTTTCTACAAACAAAGCTTTACCATTCCATCGCTAAGAAAAAAAAAAACATAAAGCTCAACATTATGAACAGGCCATCGAAAAGCGATGCTTATGATTTTATATCTCAGCGATGGTGTATTGTATCAAGAATCAAATACATAAAATTGTTCGCATAGGTCATGCGAGGAATCTCAAAAATCGGGAGACCTCATTAATAACATGTTGTATGCATGGAACATTTTGGAGTTTCCTAAGCTTGTTAAGGGGGTCAGGTACCGAAAATTTCACATCCAGAACCGCTAACGGTAGAGATTCGCTGATTTTCGTCTTGATATCATTTCTCATATCAAAATACCTCACATTCATGAAATTTTGAAAAATTCATTTTTTCCCCGTTTTCAAAATAATTTTTTTCGAAACCGTTCAGATATCGACAATCCCATCTGCTAGATTGTTTTTAGATTGAAATTAATTTTTCGAAATTTCATTCATGTGAGGTATTTTGATATGAGAAATGATATCAAGACAAAAATCAGCGAGTCTCTACCGTTAGCGGTTCTGGGTGTGAAATTTTCGGTACCTGACCCCCTTAAGGATCTAATAAAAGAAATGCAAATGATATTTTACGTCCTAGTTGCTAGATTGGGGCCTCTGAAATTGTAAAATAATGAAACCATCTCATAATTGTACGAAATTTTTTGGCAAGAAAAAATTTATCCTGTCGAAAATTGTTCAATTCTAGCCTGAGCATAGCAGTCACCATTTAAAGCTTTCACATAGAAATTACATGGTAAAAATGTATGTACATATGTATAATGCTTTGCAAAAAAAAGCCAAATCCCCCCAAAAAAACACCATTAATGGTGTACAAAAAGTTGAGACAAGTCATTTCCTTGCATCGTTTTGTCTATTCTTGCCAATTCGAGGTTTCTGCGTTTGACATCTTTTTGTTCTTACAAAAAGATGTCAAACCTCGTACCTTCTTACAAACCTCGTACGACCTATGCGAACAACTTTAAGTATTTAATTCTTGATACAATGCACCATCGCTGAGATATAAAATGATAAGCATCGCTTTTCGATAGTTTGTTCATAATATTGAGCTTTATGTTTTTTTTTTTTCATAGCGATGGAATGGTAAAGCTTTGTTTGTACAAAACTATAAAAAAAAAATAAATAAATAAAATTTTTAAAAAATCCAATTAATAGGAGCCGAGATATCGAGGATTACCTCTTTTTCAAGATGGCGGCCGATGCACAAGGAAATTTTGGTGGATTCTGGTGGTTTTTGGCATCTCTTATGACCCTCTACTTGTCCTAAAACATTTGGCTTTTCAATCCGTTTTGCCATTTTAAAGTCTAATTTCACTGGACTAAATATGTATTAGTCTCACGCATACGTAGGCTTATACAGCAAGTTCCTGCCACGCTAAGAAGGGGAAAGCGGAGGACCGCACAAAACGGAGACGAAGGAAACAAACGCTATGCGCTATGTATAAGCTATACGACTTATACTCTCTCCCGGTCTCTCTCTCCAAAATAATATATTTCGTCTCTTTGCGTCTGATGGTTTTTCGTGACGCGATCTTGAAATTTTACTCTCAACGCGCCTAAAGAAGTTTCACTTAAAAAATCGACTGGTTTACGGTAGTATGGCGACTATTTAGACCCGTCAAAACGATAGGAAGCGCTCGAGCCTTCGAGCGCAAGCGCTCGAAGGCTGTGCTCAAGGGAGGAGCGCGAGCTCGTGTCAGGACAGGTTCGCAACAGAGTGGGGGGGCGACATTAGTGTGTGTGACAGTTCGTGTGGCGGAGAGAGGACAGTTAAACAGCGGACAGTTAGGCGATTTCCAGTGTATCTCTGTCTCAACATGTTGGGGCCACTTCCAACAGCGCGGTTCTTCTTCCATGAGTAAAAGTTCTATGGTCGTAGTTTTTTTGCTCGAGTGGTATGGGTTATACATGTATACATCTATGTATATTGAGGTACGTATGCTCCGCGTCACTGTGCGAGGTGTATCCTTGTTTCTTATATTTCAAATGAAAACCAAACATTGCCAATTCTCCCTATCCTCCTTTATGTTTCACTATCTCTCCCTCTCTTTCTCTCAGCCTCATTGCTTGAATCTATGGTCTTTAATAGAAATTTTTTGGGTCGTTGAAACCACGCAAAATAGCTCATACACCTTTAATAAGTTTCACTTCTGACGCGTGTGCTTGCCACAGACATGGTTTTTCATAAAACTATCGGAAAATGCAAGATTCTTCGTGTAAAAAATCGTTCACAATTCGCCATTTTTTCGAAAAGTTCGATACTGCGTCCTGCGATAAAGCCCCGACGGCCAGCGCTACGACTATCCTTTTCCTTTCACTGAGTACGTTTACACGACGCTCTTATTCCGGTGTTATTATGACCGGTGTAGTTAAACCAGGCGTTTACACGGTACCTAACACCCGCCTTACGACGTAAAGCGGGTATAAAGGAGGTTCTGCTCGAACCTCAAAATGGTACCAGAGACTTGAAATTTTTACAGCGCGTACATAAGGATATATTGCGTGTATCTGCGAAATTTCAAGAGGATTGACCCCCTAATTTCAGAGATAAAAAATCGTAAAAGTAGCTTCAAAAAGCATAGAGTCTTATGGAACGAACCAACACGACCTGAAAAATCATTTGATATCGTGTGGTTAAAAAGGTACCAGCCATCTAAAAATGCCCAGATAATATTAACTTCACTTTGAACGAGGTTTAGAAAAAAAATCGACGCGATTTACCACGTATTTCACGAGTTATGGCAAACTAATGAGAGGAAAATGTGAAAATTTTGGTGGACTACGTGCGCGGGAAGGCTTCGATGCGGCAACGTAGCAATGGTTAGAGAAGAGTGAGATAGAAAGAGATAGAGACAACGAGCGTGGTAGGGGCATGCGTCGTCTGCTTCTGCTACGTACATTATATAGGAATAGGAGACTGTCGGCGAAACACTGATGCCAACCTTCATGAGCACGTGCGCGCAATACTTTTGAGCAACGTTGCCAAGTTACAAGCGTCAAGATACGGGTCAAAAATAAATAAAATTTCGCATTATTATAGCAGATTAGAGGTTCTGGAATGCTTTACTAATTAAAACGATCGGATATTATTGAATTGAGAGTAGTATTATTCGTTTATAACAATTCGTTATACCACAGAAACATTTCATTTCACAAAAAATCAAGTTGGCACTACTGCGGGCGCCCTGTGTATAAGCATAGGGACCCCCCCTGCTCCGCGCGTCCCTCAAACTGCGAGCAGAACCTCTTTAAGACCCGTCTACACGCATTTTGACGCCTGCTTTAACTACGCCGGGTTTCGTAACACCAGAATAAGAGCGACGTGTAAACGTACTCATTAATTATGTAATTCAACCTCTGAAAGGGTGCCACACTTGTAAAAAATGGGGTAGGATTTTCTGTCACTCTCCCGGTCTGCCACGCACGGCCGTGGTCAGTTGCCTGCTTACCGACAAATTTACAAAGCAATGAGACGCTCTGATGAGGAAAGTAACAAAACCAGGCTGTTCAGTATGCACATTTAGCAATAGTTTCGATTTAAGCGTGTTTTTCACCGGTCCCAAAATATACCCAAAGTAGCCGAGGAGTTACCGTGCAAAACCGATAACTCAACTTCAACTCAACGTGTCTGATCGATGCTGAAGTAAACCTAACCGGGTCATATTCATCGCTTCAGCGAGGCGTCAGCTTTCATAACATAAGTAGTTAAGTGGGGGACAAAAATCGCATTTTGCAGTAAATATATTTATATTTACTGCAAAATTCACCGGAAAATAAAAACATTTTTTTCAGTATTTCCAAGTCAACAGAGTTAATCAATTGATCATTAACGAACCTCAAGTACGCATCCGAATGTAAAACGCGACTAGGCCGTGGAGGAACTGCGACGAAAAGAGGCTCAGGTTGTTTGACGATTGGCAAATTAGTCGTCTGTGTTGCCGTCGCTGTTGTTTCTATAGAATAAAAAGAACAATATAACAAAACTGAATATAACAAGACTGAACTCTTTGGGGACGGGTAGTCCCTACAGGGATCACGTATCCGGAGGGGTCGAGCTTCCGTCCCAAAAAAGTTAATAAATTATTACATGTTAAGTTTTTCATTATTAAAAATACCTGTTTCCATCGGGGGTAAGATTGTAGGCCCTTTCGATGCCATGTAATTTCTGTAAAAATCAAGGAATTTTATTTTTCGGATTTTCAAACTGCTGTATGTTTGCTTGTACGTCGTCTATTTGATGCAAGGGTGACTCTGCCTAGTATGTTTATCAGGGTGGTTCAAATAGGTATTGTTTGGTTTTTGCTTTGCGAGATACGCACTTGCTTCTTTCCGAAGGTGGTATTATACGTCCATTTCCTTTCAGTATATGCACTTCTTTCACGTGTCTTGCAAGTCTCTGCACACTCGGGAAAGGGGGAACGGATTTTTTCGTTCTTCCACAACCACGCCACACGCACTGAAATTCTACATCTGAAAAAAAATAATGAGTCAATTGTATAATAATAAAACCGTGTAGAACTTAGTATTTACAGAATCAACAGTGTTTTATTGTCTTTGTTTGTATTAATGATGAATATTGAGACGTGTGGTATTACCAAAAGAGCTCCGAACGGGCCAGTTATCAACGGCTCGGGGAAAGATGCTAGGTGCCACCAATGCCATTCGGACGAACGATATTTTTGTATCAGTAAGAAACATATCATAATACTTTATTTACGTAAAAAACAATTCCACGATATCTCTAAATTTTCGAAAGTTAGAGCTATAGGAGAATTTTTTTTTTATAATTCAAAAACGAAAACAAACAGCAGATGTTGAATTGAACAATCGCTTCTAAACTTCAAACCTAAGAAACTTTATTTTCAATCAAGGTCAATATGATAAGTAAAACAGAGTTTGATGCGAATAGCTGGAATTTTTGAAAAAATCATCCTCGGAGACATATGACCTAAATCGGCTTTATCACCGAAATGTCAACCGTCTCTATGAACGATTGGATAGAAAAAAATCCCGAAAAACATCATACTGAGAAGAAATCGGTGTTTTGATGTAGTGGCTAGCGTGCTCGCCTCTAAACCAGAGCATCAAGAGATAGACGCGATTCGATTCCCAGTCACGTAGTTTTGTCGAAAATATGAATATGAGCATGATGAAGCTCCAGGTATACATTGTGACACGGTGTCACAGGCGAGGCATAAGCCTCGCCGAAATCCGTCACCACACGCCAAAAAACCCGAAAACTGTAATTTAGAATAAGTAACCCAAAGCATCGAAAAACCATCGAAACCCCGTCGTCCCTCGTCGCTCTTCTTTCACCATCCCCGTTGCCCAATATCAACCCAATAACCTCCTTAATAATCCCGTCGACCTAAAAATCCCCGATAAAAAGTATTGAAGCAAACCCTGTGGACGGCGAAATAATACGAGAAGCCACGATAACGCCGCATAGTATTCTCTTCTTCGCCGAGCGTCCCACTCACACCGCCGCGCCAAGGCCCTCACACGGACAGAACACCGAAAGGAACCGAACATCTGTGAGGGCACGGTCGGTATATCGAGCGACTGGGATTATCGGGAAAAATCATCGATGAGCGAGCAACGTCACATCATACGCCCTATGAGATTTGTCACCGAGTCGATCGTCATATTCCACCTTTGGCAGCACCTTACGGGGTATCAATCATCGAAGGCGCTTGCGCCTGTAACGGCGACTCCGGTGACCCAATTAAATATCGATTCTTGATCCCTCCATGACCTGCCTTTACATTGCGCAAGCCCTTGATCCCCAAATCATTCCGAGATTCCCCCTACCCTTCCACCCCAAGCTGTCCCGGTGAAGAAGACGACGAGCTCGTCACTTCGGCGAGAGCGATCCTAGAGAGCAGTAGCGAAATTTACCATTGTATCAAGTCTTATCAGAAACAATTGTAAAGCGAGAGAGAAAGGCGATAGCGTGACCGCCATTGAACGACGAAAGTACCGAGAGCGAGATCCATCGAGGATTTCGAGCGTGTGGAAATCCCACCACCAAGAAAAGTAAGCCCGTTCCATTACCCATTATTAACTGCGATTCTTCCGAATATTATTTGCGATAATTACCCTTTTTTATTATATCAATCCGTGAGCGTGTGGTGACGCAGCGCGATTCCCCCCCCCCCCCTTGTACACTTCCGCGATTTTTCTCAACCGTCGTCCCCATTTTCGTTTCTTTTTACTAGTAGTTTTTCATATTATTGTTCGAGTTCGATAGCTGTAAAAACTACAAAAAAAATCTGCCCACGATGAGACAGGGCTCAAAAATTTTGTTTTACCATGTACTTTTTTTGTGATTTAAAAAAAAAATTAAAAATGGCACTCATTTCGAAAAATTGATTTTTTATATTTCGGTAGAAAAAAAAATTGGAAATTTTTAAAAATAAATTCATAAAAAAGTAGACTTCAAGATGAAAAATTTGACCTGGTGAAGTTTTCCGATAGCGTTTTTTAATTAGAAGGTATCACTGATTGAATTGGGTTTCATCAATTTTTCAAAAAATTGTCACTCCAGAACGGGATGGTAAAAAAATCTAAAAAAAATATGGTAGTCTCTACTCGTGTGGGTGAACAACATAAAAAATTGCGAGTCGAATAAAAAATGGTGAGGGTCGGAGGCTAGTCGAATTGAGGTGGAATGCCCCATATACTTTTGAGGCAATCTTGTTGCGTAACCATCCTTGAGAGGGCAGAGATACCTAAAAATGATGAAACTTTGGAACTTCGTGAAAAAAAAAACCCTGTACGAAGAACATTGGAATAATAATTTTTTTCAGATTTTTTCCAGCCCAGTCTGTCAAAACATTTGCATAGATGAAAAAAAGTTAAAATTGGAACAGTATTTATTGTTTCATTTTCAACTTCTTCTGAAGTTCCTATTGCACAAGAAGCAAATTGACCTCGTAAGGTCTCATTCTGTTCGTAGGAAGATTCTTTCCAGTCCATGAAATGTTCGGCACCTCACAATGCGACCCGATGTAAGCCTTTCGAGTCGAACAGGGGCGTAAATCCTGACACCGATTTTATCAATTTCTGTCAAAGTGAAGGTGAGCTTCCCACCTCCAAATAACGTAATGAGGGTCATTTAAATAATGCGATTGAATTTAGGAATTATTAAATTTAACATAACTATAGTTATCAAGAATGAAGAAAAAGCCGCTCGACGATTTCAATATATAGGCGTGTTCCAGCGACACCATTTCTAGCTTTAGTTTGAACCAATCCTATGGCTTATGCATCGGCAGATTCGGAACAAAACAAAAAACTACTAGAAACTACTAGGCTTTGTATATCTCGCGAGTCAAGTTCGATTTGGCAAAGGGGTTTAAAAATAAGAATTTGACCAAATAACAAAATAATTTTTGCAAATCACAAATTTTTGCATTATGACACGAATAAATAAAATGAAAATTAAGAATAAAGGAAAGCTGTAATAACGTGCCACTAAATCGATTATTACCTGAAGCAGCGTTCAAAAATGATGCCTGTACATGTCCGTTTTGCTCGGCGATGCAATGATCTATGCAATCAGTCATATCTTCGAATTGCCAATCGCAATTGTCCCAACAACACTCAAACACTTGATCCACCGGTGTCCCGATAATAGCGGCAAGTTTAGGTTGACCTCCGTCTTCGTTGATTTTTATAGCTCTTTCCTCCCATGCTTGTTTCTCGCCAGCTGGCAGTTTACGCCACTGAAATATACATTGACTTTAGAGTTCCTGTACTTTTTTCCTCTATAGCCTAAATCTCCATGTTGACAAAAAGCATGTAAATCTTTTTTTTATTAAATATATTTTATTGACTTTATACTTTATTGCGTAAAATATTACATTTTTTACTTGCTAAAATTGTTGTTTTCTCAATATATTGGTGGAATATAATTTGCAGTGTGTTACGGACATGATGGGATGGGTGTTACGGAGGGATGGGTGTTAATTTTGTCTTCGGTTATTTGTATACTATATTGCATAAAAAAAAAGATTAGAGCCATGTGGAATAACGATGCATTCCGAAAGAGGATTATGGCGAAATAACCAAGGAAAATAATTTTAGCAAAGGTAAGTAATAATATCACGGTATATCCTCTTTGGAAATCGTTATATACAGAAAAATAAATAAAAAAAGAAAGCGAAAAATGGTTTGAAAAAATAAATACCTCGTTGCCAACAATTCTGCTAATCTCTCCAAAGGACGATTCGGGATTGTTTTGCGTAATCGTCGTTCGCATTTTACTCGAATACAAAATATAGCCCGTAACTAATTTCTTACCGGTTGTTTTCTAAACAGAAGAAAACACAAATTATAATTGTCGTTTCTCATGATTCAACATTGCCTGCTCGACACAATTGTCTTCGTATAAAGCGTATTTTCTAATCGCCAATGTGGAAGTACAGAGAATGAGAATAACGAAAAGAAAACCCATATAAAAATTGAATAGTGTAAAAATAAAAAGTAAAAATATGCTGGCATATTTCTGTAAAAAGAAATACAAAAAAAACGAACTTAATTTGCAACAAGGACGGTAGGTGAGAAAAACTTCATGACCAATCGATTTACAAATCAATCATACCTTTTTCGTCGATACAGGTGTTTGTATATTGGACAGAACAGGTTGAGCTTCGGCCGACCCGACGGACGGTGGACCACCAGCGTCCATGCTGTCCTCACCTACTCCCACTCCCAATCCCACTCCCATGCTTAGAACTTCCGCCTCCAGCTTCGGTAGCAATGGCGATGCTTCCTACACCATTTACGTCAATTTGTTACCTCTGAACTGTGTTACCCTTCATGACATCTCATTGTCCTTCGGGGATTTTATTTCAAGTATTAAAATTTTCCTGATATATCTATACACATGGGATATTGCACGCAATCTCGAACACCCGAGGGCTTTACAAATTCCGAAATATGTCTAATTTCATTAAATTTCGTCATTACTTATGAAGGGATCTTCAATTGTTTTTTTATAACTTTGTAGCAAATCAATTTCGAGATACATCAAATTCCAAATTTAGAATGGTGTTTTGAAACAGTTTTAAAGATTTTTCACAATAAAAACAAAAGGCGTGTTTTCATTTAAAAAATGTAAACTTGCTCATTGCTTCCTCGTAATTTTCGAAATTCTATAAAGTTTTTTTATCTCGCTTATAAAGCTTCCTCTATGAGCAAACGAGTTTTTCAATTTTGGTTTTCTCATAGAAGAATCTTCACGAGCGAGATTAAAAATGCTTTATAAAATTTCGAAAATTAAAAGGAAGCAATGTGCAAGTTTCAATTTGAAACTTTTTAAAATTATTTATATAACGTATCCACATGTATTCTGTTTATGTAGAAACTTTTAACTTGATATCTGAAAATGTGGGGCGTGTAGAAGTTACAGAAATTTTTCAAACAATTCAAAGTTTCGTAAAATCTGAACCCCTTTATCGATTCTTGCCAAATTAAAATTATCCTTCAATTAAAAATTTCGTAAAATCTGAACGCCCTTCATCGATTCTTGCCAAATTCAAATCTTTCTTCAATTTAAAACTTCATAAAATCTGAAATTTCATAGTCTAATTGAAAAATTTCAATAATACTATCGTATTATTCAAGGATAAGAGGAGCGCAGTGGCTCAGTGGATGAGGCTCTGGGTTCCCATGCCGCGGACCCGGGTTTGATTCCCACAGCCGACACCAATGGAAAAAGTTTTTCTGTGTTTTTCTGCAATTCTGGTTGGTTCGGACTCCACCGTAATAAAATAAAATGTCCAAAATAACCTTTCTGTGATGGGTGGGTGGTCGGCGTGCGGCTTTGCTGGACTCCCGAGGCGGTTCTCATCACTTGGATGGTGGCTGCTGAGCCGGGCACTGACTTACCTACTGAATCGCAGCAAAGGAGGATCCTACTTAGGGCGCCTCAGGAGACCGCGCTTGAGTTTACTCGCGCGGCACTAGGAAAGACTAGGTAGGAGCCAACCTGTATTGACGAAGGTTTTCTGCAGTGTTTCTCCGTCCACGGCGAATGCAATACAGGAACATGGGGAAGTGAAGTGAAGTGGCTGCAGCCGTAGGATCACAGAGGAAAGGTGGCGATAATAATGTCGGAGTATATGAGTGGAAAAGAAAGTTGTAAAGGATAAGTGAAATCGTCACCCTTGTAAAAACCCGAAAAGGGTATGCAAGTAAAACTCCCACTTTATTATTATTGAAGGATGATTTGAATGATAAATAAAAATTTAGCACGATATCTCAAAAATTGGCGAAAATAAAGCGTCATTTTTCGGAAAAATGAAAATTTCATAAAAACTGAACACTTCCATCGATTTTCGCCAAATTCGAAACTAACCGCCCTTTAATGATAATCTATTGATGTAAAAATAATTTAGCACGATATCGCAAAATTTGCGGAAGTTAGAGCGATTACGACCATTTTTCGAAAAATTGAAAATGACATGAAATCTGACTCACTAAATGAATTTTTATAAAAATTACAGTAAATAAAGGGGTTATCATGCTTTACTTGAAAGCGAAATTTCAGCGCTGTAGCTCAACCGATTATCAAGTTACAGACGATTCGATTTTGTATAGTGGTTACACACACATACGCACACGCACACACAGCGTCCGGAAATTTTTCTAAATGTGATTTCTCGACGTTTTCGCATATTTTGAACACATTAGCATTGATAACTAAAAAAAAAATTCAATAAAGAAAGCTTCTTCTATGAGGAAACAACACATCAACATGATTTTTTCTGGTAAATATTACATAATTGATATTGCTTGAAATTTTACAGAATTTTCTCTCATCAGTACGGAATAAGAAGGTAATTTCAGCCGGATGGTTAGACATCATTTAGACTGGCTGTTTTTGTCTGCAACAAGTTTCATAGAAAATGTGTAACAAAGACTTCATCCATTTGAACAAAAATATGACGTGAACCCTACAATGAAGAGAAAACTTTCCATAAAATGTAAAACCCAATCAAACAAATCAAACACACTTTCAAAACGAAATATTATGCTGGATTTTTCATTATACTGAATTCTTGATCATTCTGAAAATTACACAAAAAATTATCGTCATTCTGCACTAATGAGAGAATATTGTAGGCAGTTGGAGCCAAATTAATCGGGATATATTTGTAAAAAGATTTTTTTTTCTTTTAACAGTTAATTTAAAACCACACATTTTTCTGATTATGAGTCCTTGCAACACGAGTGAAAAAAAAATCACCGAATTTAGAGTTTGGAGTATCTCAAAAACGGTTGCCTGAACAAAAAACACAACACTTTTAGGGATGATGTTAAATTTTGAAAAAGTTACAAATTTTTTAAGAATGCGTAAGGCTCTTGAGTGTTCAAAATCACGTGGAATACCTCATATATATTAGGGTGATAATACCTTTACTTGTATCTAATTTTCAAGCCTTACTCCACAGACTTAAGCCCGCTGCACACGACGCTTGTTTTGCTGCTAGAACCCGCAAGTTTTGCAGAGCCCGCAAGCAATCTAGCAGCAAAACAAGCGTCGTGTGCAGCGGGCTTTATTCTAGTTTTCCTTTTTTTCATCCTAGCAAATGATCCAGCAGGACAAAAATATGTACATATAGTTCGCTTAAGGTAGTACCATCGTTTTGAACCTTACAACTTTTTTAAAATTTTCTACACGCGATAATTCTAACCTTATTTAAACGTGGGTAAAATTTCAAGAGACTGACGATTCTAAATTTGAGATAATTGCTATTGAAATCAGCAACTTTTTACATGTATTACCCATATCGAATGCATGCCAATGTCCTGCTTTGTCCTGCGTATTGCGAACAGGTCTTTAGATTTTAACGAAACACCACAAATTGGTAGAGAGGCCTACACAAACATTGTGTGAAAATTTCAGAATGATCGACTATCTAGTTTCTCGGGTATCATGAGTCAAAGCCTTGAACTGCCCAACTTTATTGTTTCATGCGTGCTCCACTCACTGCGCCAACCCCCCGCCTACTCCCCGATATGGTAGAACTACCTTAAAAACAACGAAGATTGCATTTTATTCGCCAAAAGTGATTATTTTAAATGTTGAGATTTCATTTTTATCCTGACTTTCTTTCATATAACAAATTCATAATATGGGTAGGTTAAATTTCAGAATTATATATTCATATTTAACCCTTTTACACACAGATTTTTTTATTTATAAATTCACAAAAATACTTCTTGGCATTCTGATTATATTCCTACTAAATTATCAATTTTTTTATTGATCGTTGGTTGGTTATAGACCCATGTATTTTTAAGGGGTCATACCATCCTGACCGAGAATAAAATGACCACAAATTTAAGATTTTTCATTATTGATATTATTGAAATTAAAATATTATTAAAATTCCGTAAAAAATGGATGCAAAGGACTCCATGGACATCTTCGCCACTGAAGCGTCCATCCGAGAGCAGGCTTGGCAGAAAAAAATATCGTTTTTTTTGTTTCCGTTGACCCACAAAGTCTACCGCGAGTCAGACGCTGCACCGGTGGATCTTTACGAGGTTTGCTCCCCTGCTTACATTTTTTATGAAATTTTCACCTTGTTTCGTATGAGGCATTCTTCGTCAAACGGGCTACCTATAATAATGTGGGAGTTTTACTTGCACACCCTATTCTAGTTCTTACAAGTGTCGGAGCTACGCCATTTTACCACTTTTTCCTTCAGACCATTTTTCGCTTTTACCACTTCTTATATTACCCTCCACTCCGACATTCTTATCCTGTTTCCTTTATGCTCCACGGCTGCAGCCGCTTCACCTCCCCTTGACCATGTATCGCATTCGCAGAAGACGGAGGGAAACTGCAGAAAACCTCCGCCGATACAGGTCGGCACCTATCTAGTCCCCTGTGGTGGCCGCGCGAATAAACTCAAGTGCGGTCTACTGAGGCGCCTTAGGCAGGTTCCTCCTTTGCTGTGATACAGTGGGTAAGTCAGTGCACGGCTAAGCAGCCACCTTCCGAGCGATAAGAACCACTGCGGGAGTCCTCCAGAACCATACGCCGACCACCCACCCATCATAGAAAGGTTATTTGGCCATTCATTTATTACGGTGGGCTTTGAACCACCGGGATTGCAAACAAACATATAGAAAATGTTTCCATTGGTGTCGACCGTGAGGCTCGAACGCGGGTCCGTGGCGTGCGAACCCAGAGCCTCACCCATTGAAGCTCCCTATCAACCGGGTTACCTTTGAACCTCAAAATAAAAAAGTGCGTATTTTTATTTTACGATCGAATAAAGCGTTTTGGACTTACACCCTGTAAAAAATTTTAATATTCATAATATTTACTTCAATAAAACGCACCCATTTTCTTTGAAGCGTGTTGCCACACGCTTATTGTATTCTTTTTTTCGCGAGGATGAAGAAACAGATGTCCATTGTTATAAATTATTGTTATAAATAATTACTATTGCTTGAGAGGTTATTATTATAACTATATCGCCTACAATGACGATTTTTGTTTTCTTTTTAAAGCCCGTAAAATAAACTATGAAAAAGTGTATGACAAATTGGCTTTTCGGTTAGCCATTTGCGAGTTAAGGAGGTTTAAGGATGTATCGGAAGTACCTTCCCGACCAAAAGTGACTTTCGTCGACAATATTGTATACTTTATGGTACGATAAAAATCGAAAAAAATTCAACCACAATAAAGACGATAAGAAGATTAATTTTGAATAAAAAATGCCGAAAAGTTATCCGTAGACTGTTTAAACAAAACATTGTTCAAAATATATTTAGGGAAAGTTTTTTTTTGACACGTGAAATAAATTCGTTGATTTTTCTGACTGCACATGAATTTTTTAAAAATTTTCTCATCTTTTTGAAATTTCGATTTTCGAAAATTTTTTAATTTTTAAACATGGAGGAAAAATCGTGAATTTTTTATTTTTTCGTTAAAACGTTGGATATCACAATTAAGAAGTTTCCAGGGCATTGAACGAATAGTTTCGTAAATACAACCTTCAGAAATTTCCGAAAACCGAAATTTCGAAATGATACGAAAATTAAAAAAAAATTCATGTGTAGTCAGAAAAATCAACGAATTCATTTTACATGACAAAAAAAACATTCCCTAAAAATTTGTTAAACAATGTTTTGTTTAAACAATTTATTGATAACTTTTTGGCATTGTTATTATTAAAAAGTAATCTACGTATCGTCTTTATTGTTGTTGAATTTTTTCCGATTTTCATCTTATCATGAAGTATGCAATATTGTCGACGAAAGTCACTTTTGGTTGGGAAGGTACGTCCGATACATCCTTGAGGTAGTCCTTGCACTTTGGCATTCATTATAGAATTTTTTGAATTGAAAATATTTAAATCCTGAAACATTTTTTTTAACTCCAAAGTTTCAGGATCACGTTGCCAACATTTTCCACTAGGAGTATCGATTTCAAAATCGCAATTTTAGCATAGGATATACGAAAAAAATAGCTCGCTAAAAGATCAATTAAAATATGAACCTACTTAAATACTGGAGAAGTCATTTATTTAAAGCCCTTTGAAGCATACATTTTTCTATTTGACAAATTTCCGTGAAACTTCGTATACAGGGGTTTTTGAGGAAGCTGATAACGAATCTGACATTACATTTCCAAAATTGCGCATCCAATATGGCGGCCCACAATTTTTTGCATTTTCAGTTGTGAGTTCGTCAAACTTCGTATACAGGGGTTTTTAAGGGCGCTGATAACGAATTTGACAATAGATTTCCAAAATTCCTCATCTAAGATGGCGGATCCAATATGGCGGCCCACAATTTTTTGCATTTTTAGTTGTTAGTTTGTCAAATTGCGTATAAAACGGTTTTTGGGGGCGCTGATAACGAATCTGGAATTAGATTTCCCAAAATTCCTCATCCAAGATGGCGGATTCAATATGGAGGCCCACAATTTTTTGCATTTTCAATTGTGATTTCGTCAAAACTTCGTATACAGGGTTTTTTTATGGGCGCTCATAACGAAGCTGAAATTATATTTTCGAAATGCTGTATTCCAAGATGTCGGATTCGAAATGACGGCTGACGACTTTTAGCATTTCCAGTCGTAAGTCTATGAAAATACGTGTACTCGGGGTTTTTGAGTCGCAGATCACGATTCTGACATGAAGCTCTCGAAATACCGTGCTAAAATGGCGCATTCAAGATAGCGGCTCATAATTTTTTTCATTTGCAGGTCGTGAGTTCTTGAAAATGTGTATATAATAATTTGTCCATTGTTTTTATGAGAATTCTCGGTAAGAATTAATTTCAATAGGCTCGCAAACAAATTGCTCTGGAGCCGTTATCTTGTCAGCCACTATCTTGAATGAACCATTTTGGACACGGTATTTCGAGAACTTTATGTCAGAATCGTGATCTGCGACTCAAAAACCCCGTGTATACATATTTTCAAAGACTTACGACTGGAAATGCAAAAAGTCATCAGCCGACGAAGTTTGACAAACTCACAACTGAAAATGCAAAAAATTGTAGCCCGCCATATTGAATCCGCCATATTGGATGAGGAATTTTGGAAATATAATTCCAGATTCGTTATCAGCGCCCCCAAAAATCCTGGTATACGCAGTTTGACGAGCTCACAACTGAAAATCCAAAAAATTGTGGGCCGCCATATTGAATCCGCCATCTTGGATGAGGAATTTCGGAAATATAATGTCCGATTCATTATCAGCGCCCTCAAGAACCCTTGTAAACGAAGTTTGACGAACTCACAACTGAAAATGCAAAAAATTGTGGGCCGCCATATTGAATCCACCATCTTGGATGAGGAATTTTGGAAATCTAATGTTTATTAGAGTACTCTAATAAACTTCAAATAGCTGTAAAAACTACAAAAAAAATTCTGCCCTCAATGGGACAGGGCTCAAAAATTTTGTTTTACCATGTACTTTTTTGAGATTTTTTTTTTTAAATGACACTCATTTCGAAAAATCGATTTTTTGATTTATCGATAGAAAAAAAAATTGGAAATTTTAAAAAAATAAATTCATAAAAAAAGTAGACTTCAAGATAAAAAAAATGACCTAGTGAAGTTTTCCGATAGCGTTTTTTAATTAGACGATATCGCTGTGATTGAATTGGTTTTCATCGATTTTTACAGCTATTCAAAGTTTATTAGAGTACTCTAATAAACTTCAAATAGCTGTAAAAACTATACAAAAAATCTACCCACGATGAGACAGGGCTCGAAAATTTTGTTTTACCATGTACTTTTTTGGGATTTTTTTTTTAAATTAAAAATGACGCATTTCGAAAAATTGATTTTTGATTTTTCGATAGAAAAAAAATTGGAAATTTTTAAAAATAAATTCATAAAAAAGTAGACTTCAAGATAAAAAATTTGACCTAGTGAAGTTTTCCGATAGCGTTTTTTAATTAGAAGATATCGCTGTGATTGAATTGGGTTTCATCGATTTTTACAGCTATTTAAAGTTTATTCGAGTATTCTAATAAACTTCAAATAGCTCTAAAAACTACAAAAAAAAATCTACCCACGATGAGACAGGGCTCAAAAATTTTGTTTTACCATGTACTTTTTTGTGGTTTTTTTTAAATTAAAAATGACACTTATTTCGAAAAAATGATTTTTTGATTTTTCGATAGAAAAAAAAATTTGAAAATTTTTAAAACAAATTCATAAAAAAGTAGACTTTAAGATGAAAAATTTGACCTGGTGAAGTTTTCGATAGCGTTTTTTAGATAGAAGATATCGCTGATTTAATTGGGTTTCATCGATTTTTTCAAAAAATTGTCACTCCAGAACGGGATGGAAAAAATATCTAAAAAAAATATGGTAGCTCTACTCGTGTGGGTGAACAACATAAAAAATTGCGAGTCGAATCGTAAATGATGAGGGTCGGAGGCTAGTCGAATTGGGGTGGAATGCCCCATTATATAATGATAGTTTACATACGCATTTGATCGGATCGTTGATTCAATACTTGCAAATAAAGGTTCAGTTTCCAACTTTCCGACTAGAAAAAGTTCAGAGTAGTGGCTATTTTCGATATATTGTGAATTCATTTTTAAAAATAGGCACTTCCATCTATTCCCTCATTAATTGGGACAACGAATTTAGGACATGTTTGAGTTATGTAACCTTATGTTACATAACTCAATGACCCTTATGGAACATGTTGGTGTTCCGTAACCTTAACAGTTTTCAGTTTTCTCCAATTTCTTTAGAAATTCTGCCCAATGTATTGGTTTTTTTTAATTTTATTTATTCATCAAATAAATGTAAATGGAACTGAGTAAATGCAAAATAAAAGTATTATAACTATTTTTTCAGATTGATTCCTGACTGTTCTTTGACTGGGATTCTGTCGTGCCATTATGTAGGTCACCAAGCTGGCGAGTTATGAGTGACTCGGACATCAAACACGCATTTTTAATTTGCTTATTTACCCCGATTTTTCAACGGTTTTACAAAATATTCAATATTATTACATTCAGCATGAACAAAATTGTTGATATGAAACCAAAATTTTTGGATGACGTACTCAGATACGATTGAAAAATGCAAAAAGAACGTGGATTCTCCATTAAATGTTCAGTAACTGGGACATTCACCGTATCAAAATCAATTGAGAGTTGTTAAATACTATTCAATATATTTACTGCAAACCTCTTAACAGTTTAGGGGTTAGCTGAGGTGAAATGATTCAACTGACTAGTCAAATAGACGACGAAAAACCTAAATTACTTTTTTTCAATCATTGGGGCGCATAATGTAGAGTACGTAAAAATAATGAGGACGTATTTTTTATTTTTCGTTAAATTGACAGATGCACCTGTTTTAGGCAATTTAATTTCGTGGATTTGGATATATATAGATATAGCGTAACATGTGTGACGTCATAATGTTATATTTTTTAATTTGTTATATTAACGGCAATTTTGATTCAAATAAAAAAATAAAAAATACGTACTAAATGTTTTTTCCTAAACTACCAGATTTTGAAATAAAAAAATTTAATTTATACTCCCAATTCAAGCGCTAGCAGTTCCACGGTTATTATAAATTCTGATAATTACTTTTACGTCTTATCAGGTCATGCAGCTTTCTCCTATAATTTTAATGGCAGAACCGTCGATCACACGACTAATCTGCTACAAGGACTACCTTAAAAGCGGGTATAAAAGTGTCAAAAACGTTCTTTGTGGTGTAAATTGAAAACTACTTATCTGATTACTCAATTTAAATACTCAAAAAGTTTTCCTTCATTTTCAACTACAATATGTAATGAATACAGAATGATGGAAATTATTCATTAGCGAAAGATTGCAGAAAGATTGAAACTATTCAGGTATGAAGTTGACCCAGTGGACGTGGAATGCCTCATATTTTGAGTTAACATCATACACAATACACTCTTTAAAAATAAATATTCAGTGATTGCATGGAAAAAAATCTTGAATCTACCCAAAAGTTTGTTACTCAATACCAACATCTCCACCAGATTTTAGACTATCCAAAAAAGTCTGCTGAATTACAACTTTACCGGAAAACAACTTAACCAGATAAAAGCAATGCCTAACAATGCTATCTAATAATATCTCTACTAAAATGAAGCTTTCGCTAACATATCCACCCTATTACAAATCTACCACACAACAACTCTCTGGTGTGGTCGATTGTAAGTTACCGGAAAATTACCTTGTGTGTTATTCAAATAATCTGCCGGTAACTTACCATTCGGCACAGTTGTTATCTAGTAGACTTATTATTGGTTAGAAGTGTTAGCGAAAGCCTAATTCTGGTAGAGAAGGTAGGCTTAAATTTGCGTAGAAATGATAAATTTTGGTAGAGGTGCTAAAATTCTGCTAGAGATGTTATTGGGTATTAAAGTTTTGGGTATGGTTGTTAATGTGTCAAAATAAATTAAATTTTTAAACATTAAAAATTATCCTATTAAGGAGGTTCTTAACCCAGAGAAAAACGGTAAGAATGATTCTAAAATTTGAGGGGAGGTTTGTGCTGGTCCTAGGAATACACCGTAATTATTTTAGATTTTTTGACCACGTAGTTGAGGAGAAAAAAAACATTAAATATGCTGCTCATACATGGGCTCTTATGGAAGAAGTATTTAAAGTTATGATTGGAGATTATTTTAGGAGTGAAAAAACGGTAACATTTCCCCGAAGAACCGCTTAAACGACAGATTAGACTTTCATAGATATAATTTGCCCATAAAGAAAGTTTTTCCACCGTTCCGATTGTGAAATATACTTGTGAACATAATTGAGCGTGAGTAATGGCTTGGTGAAACAAATGCCAAACGCAACCTGCCCCGCTTGTCGCCCGCGCCGCACCATGACGTTCCCCTTGCCGCACCAAATTGATGTTAAGAACCTCCTTAAAGGATCTAGCCGGACAATAAATATTTACCTTGCCCCTCAGCCCATGTGACACACTGAACGCAGCCTGTTACGTGGTCTGAAAAAGGGGGTTGACCATGAATCTCCCTAACCCACCCACGTAACGAATTTGGGGGATAAAAAATATGGTTAGACGTGAAGAGCGACATTTAACCTTAGAACTCATGTAGTAATTTTGTTTGCCTTCAAACCATACACTGGGGTACAAACGTTGGCCAATCTTCTTGTTAGCGTAAAATAGTTCCAACATACGATATTGTGGTTCCATTATAAATCAATCACTTCGTTTTTCATAACGACGAGAATGGAATATAATAACGTTGAATTTGGTGAACATGCATTGTGAAAAAATTATTTTAAGGGAACAGAAGTATCGCAAAATAAAAAAATCGACTTTTTTTATCATCTCGTGGGGAACGTTTGTAGCCCACTTTAGGGGCCTAAGGGTTAACAAAAACTCGATGTTCGGTAAAAATTTAAATTCTTAAATCTTCAAAGCGATCTCTACATATTTTTCTCCGATAGGATTCTTTTCGACGAATTTTTTGGATCGACGAGATCTCTAGTTGTTTAAGAATATGTGTTCATTACCAACCATTGATCAGTATACAATTGAAAATTTAGGAGTATATTTCAGAATACCATAATAGGATTTTTATGGTATTCTGAAGCATTCTGAACCATAGGATTTGTATTCGTCTTACTTCTTCTCATGAATTTTTTATTTTTCACGAAAAATTGGTGTTTTAAACTGTTATATATTAATAACTTATTCCAAATCCTCTCATTATTTCCTCATCAACTCATCATCTTTGCCCATTCGAAAATCCCCCGCTATGAGTAAGTGGCTTTCTCTTGTCTTCATTGTTGGGGAAGCTTCGTGAATGCGCAACGATACTGAAGAAGCAATGTGTGAGTTTCAATTTGCACCGTTATTCTTGCTTGTTTAATTTTAAATCCTGAATTTTGCTTCAGTTTTAATGTTAGAATCATTTGTCAATACATTCAACACTTTGTGAACTTCATTCGTGTTATAAACTACCTTAAATTTTATATCATTTTACAGGAAAGTATAAAAGGATTCTCTTCCACGACGTCAATGCTCGACCCTACTCCTCCTAAATCCATGTCCTTGGATTGGAGTGTGTCGCGGCTTATTTCTCATTCCGAACACTTCGCTTTCCCACCCTTGTTTCTCTCCGCCTCTGGATAAGAAGCGATCTATTTTTCTGACCATTTTATTTCCTACCGTACTATCTTCCTTTTTTGGTCTTTCCTTGCTCCTATTTATTGGTAAGCCCGTCTACCCCGCACTCGTTGCGCCATCTATCGGTTTCCCTTCCAACTACGTTATTCTGTTACTCTCTCTACCCAGAATCCTCTCTTTCACGGTGCCTATCCCTGCTTTTTCCTCTATTTGCACGCAGTCTGTTGCCGTATGTCAATTGGTAAGGGCACCTTTGCGCATTTGCCTTTCGCACTTGCCCTAGGTCTTGCCTTTTGCCTACTAATTGGACTGCTACACGTAAATTTTTTTTTTTAAATTTAAGAGTACAAGCTGTACGTAAGAAAAGGCCTTGGGAAACCCTGTCCCATCTGGGCGCTTTACGTAGAGGTATAATTGGACGAGTGGCGCGCTCTTGAATTCTGAATATACACTACGATAATCGATCATCATCTAGTGTAGTATTGTATTCTGTGATTTAAAATAGGAGCAGAAGAAGAACTTAACCCTACTTTCATGCCTATGCGATGAATTTTTACGATTTCAATATGGCGGCTGGGCGAAAGGCGGACGCACGGTCTTACATACAGGTCGGGAAACGATAGTGGTGGGGGTATGTCCGCTTAACGTGACGTTTTTTATTTCGGCCTATGGCCTAATTTCGGCCTATGGCTGCAGGGTGCGTGACGATAGAGCGGTGTCCGAGTGTGACAGAGACAGAAGTAGCATTTTTTCTCTTTTTGTACCGCACTCAGCGTATGCGATTTAATACATAACCTTATTCGCTTTTGTTTCGTCTTTCGTTAACAACATTTAATTAACGGGTGAAGCAAATATAAATATCTATTCTTCGTGACCAAAGATGATTAACTAATTAATAAATAATTGAAATTATGTTAAAATGCCAACAAGCTATTCGTGAAATTTAAGCAGCCCTGATAAAGATAAACGACATTTAGCGCTGCGCACACGAAAGCACATCGGTCAAGTGGATCCGTATCAGGCTCACAATCCTATGTATCCAGGTTCGACTCCTAAACGGATTTTTTTTTTTTTTTCAATAACTAAATAGATAATTTTTCACACAATTTGGAGTAAAAAATGAATTACTGTCGTTGGATGTTTTGACAAAATATTTTTTTCTTTACATGAAATCATTCTTTGAAACCTATTAGAATTTTCCATTGAGACAGAAATGATAATTATTATGTGTAAATATTTTTTTTCAACTTAAAAACAACGAATTCTTGTCTCGCGCGTAAACGGCTTGTGCTATATGTTGATTGGCTAGTGCTGCAGATACAACTGTCATGGCGGTTCAATTAAGTGACTTTTTATGAATGTGAACCACTGACAGGTTGTATAGTATCTCCAGGGTGCCAGGCTCTAAGAACCACTGCTTGAGGCCTCATCTGATTGGTTAGTACTGTCGCCCGCTATCTAAGGCCACTCAGGCGTTTCAAACGTACGACAGTTTTAAACTTTTTTTTAAACCAAATTAAACGTTTATCAATTTTTCAACTATCATATAGCTTAGTTTCGTGAAATATTATCTAAAAATAATTTTTCCAAAAATCATGTTACAAACCCATCGAGACACGGCATTTGCTTAAGCTCCCAAATTATCGTTCACTCGTTGCACATACATTCGACCCACACTGAACTCTCACCTTCGGTCACCAACTCTCTCACGTGTTCTTACCACCTCTCTTAACTTCTCCACTACTTCCTACACACCTCTCTTGTCTTAATAACTTTTTATCCCATACATTCTCAAAGCCCCCACATATGCGTCCACACGCCTCGCTCGCCAAACCAGAAGTCTGTTTAAATATATTTTTCGTTATATATTTTTTTAAAAGCAGTAAAAGAACGCCTGTCTCAATCAATATATTAGTTGTACAAAATTCTCAGATACATCACAAGCAAACCTTTTTAAACACATGAATCTTCAAGAGACATCTTTCCGAAAATTGAAGATCTCAGAAAATGTTGATTCCATTACGGATTACGACCGAATTCAAACGTTATCGTCGCGGGTCGCAGTTTTACTCACGGCTTAAAACCTTACATTATAATCTGTAAAATTTTTTAAAGAAATTGACAATTCACTGTTCTCGAATAGTTTTGCGCGTAGGTTGTCATCTCGATTTCACTCTCAGTCCGGTGGCTCAAAGATTCGCGAGAGCTAGAGCGCTTTCGAGCATTTCTCGAAAATTTAATATCTCCTAAATTTCGAGCCCCTTTCTCGTTCGACGCAAATTGGTACCAAATATGCTTAAATTTCACTCGCAGCATTATGACGTGCAAACCTTTAGCTCAATTGGTCAAGCTATTTCAAAGCTATAGAAGTTTGATTTTTGCAAGCTCATCATACGAGCCATCACAAATCCATTCAGGCATTTTGTCTAGATACGTTTTCAGTCGTTTCGATAATTATCAAACTAGATGGAATAAACGACTTGAAAAAAATGTTTGCGAAAGTAAAGCTACATCTAAGAGGAAACAAACAAAAGTAGCATAAAAATGGGAGATAAAAATGAAAAAATGCGTAAATTAGAAGTTTGTACATTACTTTCGTAGTATTTTACCTCTCACTAAGCTTCTTTTATCAGGAAGTCGGGTTTTCAATTTTCACTTCCTCATGAGAAAGCTTGCAAGCGAAATATAAAGCAAGATGCAAGTTTCTAATTTGATCGCTTTTGTTTCTTAGTCAAGTTTTTTTCGTAAAAAAAAAAATCGAGATTTTTATGCCGGCATGTTCAATGTGTCCGAAAACGCCGAGAAAATATATTTAGGGAAAATGTCCGTATGTATGCGCATGTGACAAAATTAGTGTCCACGACCTAACTTTCGTTAATTTGAAGTTATCGAGCCGAAACTTTGTTTCTTAAGTCGGGGGAAAAAAAGATTGATATTGAATTTAGCAAGAATGTCGTATGGGTTCCGATTTTACAAAATTTCAAAACTTTCGAAAAATGTATGTGCACCCTCTAACTTTCGCAAATTTCACGCTATCGAGCCAAAACGTTTTACGCTGATAGTCCAAGGGATAAAGATGTTTGGTATCAAATTTTGTGACCATCTCTGACGTGGTAAAGATTTTTTAATTTTGTGAAATTCTCGAAAAATGTAAGCGCGCGCTCCAACTCTTAATAATTCGGACTATCGAGCAAAAATGTTTACTCTAATAGTCTAGGGAGGGCGCATAATAATAGTCTAGGGAGGGCTAATAACAAGGGGAGGGCGCATCCTTGGGGTCACGGATTTCAAAGCCCTTTTTGGGTAGGAAAGTGCTTCATAATAACGAACTACAGTCCAAGCGGCAGGACTAGTTACGCAACCGTTTCCGAGAAAAACCGATTTGAAAAGCGCAGCGGTATTCATATATCTGCACCGTTGCATGTTGTACCGTCGAGGCGGCATGGCTCAAGGACTATGCGCCCGACTACCTCCCGGTCAGCCTAGGTTCAATCCCCGTTACGATTCTTTTTTTTTTTCTCTTTTTTTCAATGAATTTTTTCTGTCTTTTGCTGCCTGACAACACAGCAAAAAAAGAAAAAACTTTATTCGCCAACAATTTCGCCAATTAAATTACAAAATGAGTGGTTGTAACGCTATTATTCTTTGTTATTAACCATCGATTTATTAAAAAATGATACAAAAACGTACAATGGCGTTATTCATCGCTATCGCTTCCATGGTCTGCCGCATAGCCGGTGCAGCTATTCGAATGGTACTTATCGTAGAAGCACAGAAACATAAATTATTTTCACACCATGCACACTTTATGAACGCAACGTTTTCGCACTGCGCGATGCTATTTCTCTTTGGTCTTATTGTAATAAAGCAGGGGCATTTTGCAAGCGCTTTATTAGAAGTTTTACCCTAACCCTGGCGGCCCCATAAGCGGCAGCAGGTATGGGCCAGTCGGAATAAAGAGATTTATACGAGGGACGTAAGAGCAGATATACAAGTTCTACAAATACTTGTGAAATATGCAGAAGTCGAGCGTAAAATTATTTTCAAAACAAAATTATGCCACTTGACATAAATCAGTGATTAATAATAAAGAAGAATGGCGTTACGACCTATTAATTTTGTGATTTAATTGACGAAATTGATTGAAAAAAAGAGAAAAAAAGTCGTAACCGGGATCGAACCCGGGCCGACCAGGTGGTAGTCGGGCGCGTAATCCCTGAGCCACACAGCCTTGACGGTACAATGTGCAACGGTGCAGGTATATGAACAACGCTACGCTTTTCAAACCGATTTTTCTCGGAAACGCTTGCGTAACTAGTCCTGCCGCTTGGACTGTAGTTTGCTATTATGAAGTACTTTCTTGCCCCAAAAAGGTTTTTGAATCCGTGACCCCAAGGATGCGTCCTCCCCTTGTAAGATGTTTGGTATAAAATTTCGCAAGAATCCTAGGGGTTCTAATTTTGCAAATTTTTGACATTTTCGAAAATCTGTGTGCGTGGTTCAACTTTCGCAAATTTAAGGCTATCGAGTTACAATGCTTTACCCTAATCGTCTTGGCAATAATGAAAAATCGTGCCAATTAGAAATTTTCAGATTGCTTCTTCGTTGTTTAATCTCACTTACAAAGTTTCCTCTAGGATGAAACCAAAATTTTAAAAACCCGCTTTCTCAGAGAGGGGGTTAATTAAGAAATAACATTAAGTTCAAGCAAGGGTTTTGTTCACAATCAGTATAATGAGGAGAGGTGATAGTGTATTTGTTTTCAGCTAAATTACCGATACGAAAAAAAAACCAACGAAAAATCAATGTCTAAACGAAAACTATCCAATAAAAATCGAAGATCGGCTCAGACCACGTTCAGATTAAGCTTAAAAGTTGCGTAATCATTAGATAAAGCGTTATAAATGTGAGTTTTTTTTTTTTTTTTTTCGAAATTAGGTGAAAAAACTGGCAGTTGTTTTGGTATTCTAAGTTTTTTTTACGAATTCGCATTCCTTCTGCTCGAAAATTGGCCTTAAATGTCATTTTATGAGAAACTTTGATGGGCTATCCTGACTGAATGAAGATAAAGATAAAAAAAATCCTCCTAGAGATGTGTTTAATACACAAAAATCCGAAAAAAATAAAAATACATTTTAGAGAAATTCCAAATACTATCGTCTATTACCTCTCGTTTTTTTTTTTTGTGAAATCCCCCATATGTATGTATACTTTCGTATGGATACATGCATTTCTACATGGAAAATTTTTTTCCGTAACCTCACCGTTTGAGCGGAGTTCCGAGAGATAGCGTTACCGCTCCGCGCCAAAGTGAGGAGCGTAGCGTATAGGAGCAAGGTATGTATTAGTAAATGTACTTTCAAATTTATCAAAATATTTAGAAGCGTTTTTTCGAAATTTTTTTCTGTTGGTTTTGCTCTTGTTCCGAACGCAGGTAGATTCAAATCGACTCGGTAAATTACAGGATGTATAAAACATGGCTAATTTTCTACGGAACCCGCGCACATTCTGTAAAAATTCGGGTTTAAAAAATTCTTATTCACGATTCACGCTTTTTTGAATAAATCAGACAAAGAACTTCGTTTCCAAAAAATTCGTCGTTTTTTGGTCGCTACTTTAATAATTTGGTTTTTTTTTCTCTTTTTTATAGGTTTAGTGAAAAACTATAGGTCTAAAAATGAACATCCCGGAAGAAAGATTGGATTGCCTCACGTGTTCAAGTTTAGATCACGGGAAACCCAGAAAAATATGTTGAAATTTTCATCAGTGTTTCATGCAGTTTTTTAAAAATATATATACCTTCAATGCCAACTTTTTTTCAGCTTATATGATAGCGATAAACATTAGGTAAAAAGATATATCTGTATTTGATTATAATTTTTTTTTTAAACAGAGTCGCAAAAAAGTCTTTTTACAACACTTTTGCCTGCCCTTAAACGTTTTGAAATTTCAAAAAAACTAACTAAAAACCGTTAAAATTAGAAAATTGCATATAGCTCCTTCATTATTTGATCTGGGTGACAAAGTTTCCTCTAGGAAAAAGCTTAAGTTACAAAACCTTCCTTCTTATGGAGTGAGCTTTGTGAGCCAGACCCTAAAATAAGGAAGCAATGTGTAAGATTCTAAATTTTACGAATGTTAAACTTATTTCAAATTTTATTGGCTACCTGCAAGAGCTCTGCGGAATGAAGAAACCCTCACATGACCTTCATGAGATCAAAAAATATTTTATGGTTGCTATCGGAGATTTAAACCATTTTTACTCCATCATAAAGAAAAATTTTCGATGGTGAAAACTTTTTTCTCTACGTATACATGCTAATGTACTCAAAATGTATCAAAATATCGAAAAATCACATTTACAAAAAATTTCTAGGCGCGGACCGCGTTCATGTATAACGACCGCGTTAAATTCAAACGTCTACAACTCAAGAGAAAAAAGTCTGCGAAATAATGATAAAAAATTTGTGAAAATTATAAACATAGGCAGTGCTTCTTCATTATTTGATTTCGTTTAGAGATCTTTCCCCATGAGCAAGTTGATTGATCAATTTTGACTTCCTCATAGAGGAAGCTTTGTGAATGAAATAAAATAATGAAAAAGCAATGTGCAGGTTTATAATTTGCGCGCTTTTTTTACTGAAGTCGATCTGAATAATTCAATGGTAGCCGTTTAAGGAGGAACGACTAGTTCTTTGGAGTAAAAAAAAAGTCTAAATTTATTTTACCCACAGCTGTTCTGATTTATGTTAATTTATGTTGATAATTCGTATTATGAATTAGGACTTCCGTTTCCGGGCGTGTGTGAGGTGGACGTGTGCGAGTGAGTAAGTTAGGTTTTGAGGTGAGAAAGTGGAAAAGGGGGGGCATAGAGAAACGAGAAAAAGTGCTGGGATGTGGGAGTGAGCGGGAAAAAGGGCGAGATAAACGTGTCGAAGGGCGAAGAGGAGGGAAGAGGGAATCGGAAAAAGAAAGGAAGGAATGAGGTCAGGAAAAAAGGACGTGCGGGGACAGGGGAAAGCGGTGATACGGGAAAGTAGATTGGGTAGGTAAAGCAGAGAGGATGTGAGGAAGATGAAGCAAAAAGGCTAGAAGAGCGAGTAGTAGAAGTAAGTAATAGATGGAGCTGCGAGTGAAGGGGCAGAGACACGAAAGAGGGAGAATAGATTAGACAGAAGAGATAGATATAGATATATAGAGACGGTGGGTAAGGTAGGCAAAAAGTAGAGAGACAAAGATGAGCGGAGGATCTGACGAGGAGGAAGATGGGAGCAGGAGAGGTAGAGATGGAATAGAGAAACAGCTGGGCCGCGCCACACTCTGCCTATAGGCAAAGTGTGGCGCGGCAGGAGGGCAAGAAGGGCAAGGATGGGTCTCAATGACAGAGCGGACAGAGAGGGTGAGAGAGATAGGGAGAAAGACGGGAAGACAAAGCAGAGAGTAAATAAAAGATATAGTGACGTTTCAGGAGAGATTGAGAGGGAAATAGGTGATACGGGGGAAAAAGGGGGAAGAGGAGGAGAGAGGAAAGGGAAAGCGACAAGGAAAAGGATATAGGCGATAGGGGCTAACAGAGAGAGGAAGGGGAAAGAGGACAAGAAAGAGATAACACGTAGAGGGCAGGGGATGTGGAGAGAAGGAAGGAGCGGAGTGGAAAGAGGAGAAAGAGAGAAAGGAAAATACTGGCGCGGGAGAATTGAGTATGCCTGAGGGAGCGAGGGAGAAGTCAAGGGAATGTGTAAAGAAGTGAGAGGAGTTGCCGAGGGACGGTGAGGTGTATAGATAATAGGGAGTGAGAGGGAGGCGGGAAAGGTATAAGGGACTGAGGGAGAAAGAAAGAGAGAAAATCAAGGGGAAGTTAAGAGGTGGCAAGCGGGAGAATGGGAGAGGTAGAGGAGGAGACGTGGACAGGGGGGAATGGGAGTGGGAGATAAAGTAAAGGGGAGTTGATCGGGAGGGGCGAGAGAAAGGGTCGGGGAGAAAATTAGAGAAATATTAGAAATATGGTCAGATATTGGATAAAGGGGGAGGAGGGGAGAAGTAGATGAAGGAGTTGGAGAGGGGCAGAGGCGGAAAGGGAGAGAAAATGGGTGTGAAAGAAGGAATGGAGCGAAAGAGAGGAAACGGAAGTCAGCGAGAGGGAGACAGGCGGTAGAATAAGCGTAGGTTAAGAACTTGGAAATAAGAAAACGAGCGGAGATGACAAGGAAGAGAGAGAGACGAGCATGCGATTAATGCAGGCGAGCGGGCGAGGCGAGCGAGCGGAGGATGAGAGTGGATCGATGAGAGAGAAGAGTGGAATGATATATGTAAAGAGGAATATAAAAGTTTGTAAAAGATTGTAAAAGGGGTAAAGGGGGTAACCTTTGAAAAAAATCTTGTAACCCGGTATAGGGAATCAATAAATACATACAATACAATACAATTCGTATTATCAATTATAATGTGATAAATTTTGTGATAAATAATTGATTTATTGCACATGAACTAATAATAACTGAAAAATTAGTTTGTCAACGACTCGATAGTAGTCTCCATCATAATAATATTTCAAAACAAAGCTAGGTTATGTTCACCAAACCCATCAGCTGTTACTCGCGACGTATCTAAGTCTGTGGGTGCTATTTCATCGTTCTGACCAATTTCAACCGGAAATTGAAACTTTTTTGTGATGTAGTGCTTGAACTACACGGTAAATAGTAATTTTTCAATTTTTTACCATATTTGTTATATCTAATCTATCAAATTTCAGTTTTCCAACGGGTGTAGTTGGATACGTCAGCAGAAAAACCGCGATCACGGCACTTCCGGTTGACCGTCTCCATAGGACGACGTACTTTAGTAACTCAAACTGCTCGACTTTGCAATTTTATTACGAATAAACTAAACGGTAAATATAGCTCAAATTTTGGCAATAGGCGCATAAAGTATTCGTCAAAAACATATAAAAATTTCAAGTCCGAAAGTTGGATTCGTCGTAATGATCGTACCTCCTTAACCCAAGCAATGCGCGCGAAATTGAACACCAAATATCCTTGGCCCTTAAATTATTGGTGTAAACCTTTTCGACTTCATAGCTGGAAATTTACGAAAATGGAAGTGATTACGAACTTTTCGAAAATTTAAAAACTTTTATAAAATATGGACCCCGCAAGTGATTACTGCCGCAATAAAAAATTCCTTGTCCTCTATCTCATTTTTATAAACATTTTCGCCTCGATAATTTTAAATTTACAAAAGCTAGAGCTAACACAGATGTTTCTCGAAAATCTCAAAATAAAAAAAAAACGTGAACTGTCGCAGGACACCTGGTAGATGTGAAACATCAGATTATATGACATTGGAAGAATATAGTGTCGGATATGAGGTATTGAGAATGAGAGCTAAAAAATTTCGAACTTTGTGAAAATAATTCAATTAGATGTCCCATCCGTTATATCGGTTACAGTAGCGTTATCTTCTAGGAAAGTTACAATTGGCCGGTAATAACTAAAATAGGTGATAAACGTTTTCGATGTAATATTTTCCAGATATTGTGACAACACTGCATCTATGGTCGTCCCATGCCTCGTTGTTGATTCATTTGCATCGTTGTTCATAACCAATTGAAATTCATTTTGAAGAAAAGTAATCAGATGTAATGATTCTTCAGTGGCAAAATTTGTATTAAATCCCCCGCTAAAATTAATGAAAGTTTATGGAGATTTTCATGTAGTAGCATTGAACCAGCTGGACAGTTAACAATTAAGCGTCGATGCAAAAATTTTATGATTTCGTCAATTTTTTGAATTGGAGAAATATACACAACAACGATAATAAGCTCTCTTCCGTCGTCCATAATGATTTGAGTACACTGTAAAAAATGTTCGTAAATTCATAGCACAACTTAATATTAAAATTTAGAACCAGGTGTATGAAAGTAAAATTAATATAAACGGCATTGTAAATTTCATAAACTTATATGAAATTTATTTAGTCAGGTTTTAAAAATATCATACTGGTGTATTAATTTCTTCGTCGATATACTGGTGTATGAAAATCAATACACAGACAGTAAATACAAAGACCGAATAAGGTTTGTAAGATCTTTCTTGATATTGAAAATAGTGGTCAAAGTTGTTGAAAATTAAGTTAAGGCACTTGAAAAATCAGACAACAGTGTCTTGTCAATTTTCCCCACACTGGTGCATTAAAATCCATAGATCGATTGAGAATTATAAAATACTGGATATAAAATACTGGATTGGAAGTACCGTTCTGGAAAAATGATAGCAGAGATAATTTATTTAGCACACTGGTATTTTCTGTTTACAACACGTGATAGAAATTTACTATACTCGTGTATGAGTTTCGTCATTAATGGATTTGCGTATGAAAATCATTATACAGTTTTGTAAATACAAAGACCGAATTAGGTTTTTAAGATCTTTCTTTATATTGAAAGTAGCAGTAAAAGTTGTTGAAAATTAAGTTAAGGCACTTGAAACATGAAGCAACGGTGTCTTGTTAATTCTCGCGACACTGGTGTATTAAAATCCATAGATCGATTGAGAATTATAAAATACTGGATTGGAATTTAAGGTATCGTTCTGGAAAAATGATAGCAGAGATAATTTATTTAGCACACTGGTATTTTCTGCTTTCAACACGTGATAGAAATTTACTATACACGTGTATGAGTTTCCTTAAAAATCCTCGAGAACAATGTTCAAGTGAATTCTATTTAACCCTTTGCGGCATAGTGGGACACCAGAGTCCCACCTTTTTGATTCACAACTTTCCTCGGTAGATTTAATGCTTTCGAAGTAACATCCACGAATCTTTGTACTATAATAGTAGAAGCATCGTGGAATGTGACAAAAATGATGATACATGCAGTTATGCAAAATTACGTACAAATATAAATAAATAAATGTCAAAAATCGTTCATTTTTTAGAAAAAAAATCATTTTCGAACGAACTTTTGGGTAAATTGCAACCAAATTTGGTACTCGGGGGTTGTGGGGGTCGCTGATTACGAATCTGAGGTCCATTTTTTAAATTAAAAATGGCGGATTCAATATGGCGGACAAATTTTCGAAAGTTTATCGGATTCACGTGAAACTAGTTACTCGGGGGTTTTAGGGATCGCTGAATACGAATTCGAAGTTCGTTTTTGAAAATTAAAAATGGCGGATTCAATATGGCAGACGAATCTTCAAAAATTCATCGGATTCATTTGAAACTAGTTATTCAGGGGTTTTAGAGGTCGCTGATTACGAATTTGAAGTCCGTTTTTGGAAATTAAAAATGGCGGATTCAATATGGCGGACGAATCTTCAAAAATTCATCGGATTCACTTGAAACTATACTCGGGGGTTTTCGGGGTCGCTGATTACGAATTTGGAAACAGTTTATAAAAATTGAAAACAGCGGAACCAATACGTCCCAAACGTTCCGCTGTTTTCAATTTTTATAAACTGTTTCCAAATTCGTAATCAGCGACCCCGAAAACCCCCGAGTAACTAGTTTCAAGTGAATCCGATGAACTTTCGAAAATTCGTCCGCCATATTGAATCTGCCATTTTTTATTTTCAAAAACGGACTTCGGATTCGTAATCAGCGACCCCTAAAACCCCCGAGTAACTAGTTTCAAGTGAATCCGATAAGCTTTCGAAAATTCGTCCGCCATATTGAATCCACCATTTTTTATTTTCAAAAACAGACTTCAAATTCGTAATTAGCGACCCCGAAAACCCCCGAGTAACTAGTTTCAAGTGAATCCGATGAACTTTCGAAAATTCATCCGCTATATTGAATCCGCCATTTTCTATTTTCAAAAACGGACTTCAAATTCGTAATCAGCGACCCCGAAAACCACAAGTTCGATAGTTTTAATAAAAAACCGTTCGTCTGCAAAATGTATGCCGCAAAGGGTTAAGCTCAAATGAAGGCCTCAAAGAGTCAATGGATCCGCAATTCTGAATTCTGAAAACCTGACTGCCGATTCGAAATGAATAACATTTTTCCGTATAAAGAAGCTCTATTTCGTTTATATGCTTCAAAATCTTTTCGTCAAATGATAATATTCAATTTTTTATTAGTGTGAGTCAGCATGCAACTTATATGTCGAATTTGATGCAACGAAATTAAGTAGTAGTGAATAGCGTAATAGGTAGCGTCCCGGGTTAGTAAGCAGGCATTAGGTAGGAAACTTGTTGGTAGGCGGTTCGAATCCCGCTTCAGACCGAAATTGTGTAGTGAGTGAATATCGACGCAGAACGTTTTTTTTTCTTGTTATATTATTTCTGATATCATAATAAGTGCATTATAGTTTATTACTAATTTTTTAGCTTGAAATTTAAAAAAACGATTTATGTACAAAAATGGGTGTATTAATTTTAGAGCACTTTTTTACTTGAAATTTCATGTACCTTCTTTATAAAATTTCAGCGATTTTATAGTAAATTTCAAGTACCGAATTATTGTAATCCTACGTTACCGTCATGATTTTTCATATACCGGCACATTAAAATTCCAACGTATATGCGCTTGAAATTACATGTACCTTCGCCATAAGATTTAAGTGACTGTTTGGTAGATTTCAAGTACACGGTTATTGTGATCCTGCATTACCGTCTTGCTTTTTCGTAAAACGGTACATTAAAAATCGAATACGGTCTTCTATTAATGTCAACAGATTTTTTCCTTAATAGTAGTACACCAGCACTGTAAATATACAATATGTATGCATATAAAAATTAATATACGGTATATGCATCCGAGCTTTGTACACCGGTATATTAATTTTCGCACAAAAATTTTTTACAGTGTAGCACATAAATCGCCAACAGCAGTATGACCAACATCAACTTCCCTTGCATTTCTTATTGTAACGTCGATGTGAGATATAGTAACATTTAGGGCCGGTTTCTTCACCTCTGGTTATGTTCCGGTTAGAGTAGATGGTTATGTTCCGGTTAGATAACTCTAACCGGAACATAACCAGAGGTAAAGAAACCGGCCCTTAATGCATGTCTATTCCGATAGATAGCTACCCCAGCAGCTCTAAGGTTTTGTCGTTTGAATTGAACAGTACAATCAAAGTTAGGTATGTCCACGTTGTCTTCATCAGGAACCCATGTTTCACTTAATAATAAGAAGTTACTGTTCTTGACAATAGAATCTTGTAAATTTGGAGCATGCTTTCTGAGACTTTGACAGTTGACAGTGAATATAGACAATCCCTTTTTGGCCGTTATGAAATCTGAGACCAACCTTTGCAATGTGGTAAGCCTATTTAACGATATTCTTTTAAATTCTTGTTACAAAGACGACGTCGTCTTTTCTGTCCGCAGCGCAACGCGCCATAAGATGTTTCACATCAAAAGTTTTGAATTGAAACTTGCACATTGCTTCCTCGTAATTTTATAAATTTTATACAGCTTTTTTATCTTGCTCGTGGAGATCCCACTATGACGAACCCAAAATTTTAAAAAATCACTTGCTCATGGAGAGAGCTTTATGAGCGAGACAAAAGCTTTACAAAATTTCGAAAATTACGAGTACAAGTTTCAATTTGAACCTTTTGATGTGAAACATCTTATGGCGCGTTGCGCTGCGGACAGAAAAGACGACGTCGTCTTTTCAGGCGACGCCTATCTCTGTGTGTAACTGTGTACGCTCCCCTCCACTCCAGCGCGTTGCGCTGGGAGCAGAAAAAAGGACGTCGTCTTTTCAAGCGACGCTCATCTCTGTGTGTAACTGTGTACGCTCCTCTCCATTCCAGCGATTCAGCGCGTTGCGCTGTGGACAGGAAAGGCAATGCCTCACTCGTCTATATTCCAACGTGGTGAGACGACGCTTTTCAGACGACGCCACGCTGTTTATTGCATTTAAATTATTTATCACGGTAGAAGAAATGGCCCATCAGTTCTGTCGTTGTAACAAGAATTTAAAAGAATATCGTTAAATAGGCTTACCACATTGCAAAGTTTGGTTTCATAACGTCCAAAAAGGGATTGTCTATATTCACTGTCAACTGTCAAAGTCTCAGAAAGCATGCTCCAAATTTACAAGATTCTATTGTCAAGAACAGTAACTTCTTATTATTAAGTGAAACATGGGTTCCTGATGAAGAAAACGTGGACATACCTAACTTTGATTGTACTGTTCAATTCAAACGACAAAACCTTAGAGCTGCTGGGGTAGCTATCTATCGGAATAGACATGCATTAAGGGCCGGTTTCTTCACCTCTGGTTATGTTCCGGTTAGAATAACCATAACTATATAACCCTAAATGTTACTATATCTCACATCGACGTTACAATAAGAAATGCAAGGGAAGTTGATGTTGGTCATACTGCTGTTGGCGATTTATGTGCTACTCAAATCGTTATGGACGACGGAAGAGAGCTTATTATCGTTGTTGTGTATATTTCTCCAATTCAAAAAATTGACGAAATCATAAAATTTTTGCATCGACGCTTAATTGTTAACTGTCCAGCTGGTTCAATGCTACTACATGAAAATCTCCATAAACTTCCATTAATTTTAGCGGGGGATTTAATACAAATTTTGCCCCTGAAGAATCATTACATCTGATTACTTTTCTTCAAAATGAATTTCAATTGGTTATGAACAACGATGCAAATGAATCAACAACGAGGTATGGGACGACTATAGATGCAGTGTTGTCACAATATCTGGAAAATATTACATCGAAAACGTTTATCACCTATTTTAGTTATCACCGGCCAATTGTAACTTTCATAGAAGATAACGCTACTGTAACCGATATAACAGATGGGACATCTAATTAAATTATTTTCACAAAATTCGAAATTTTTTAGCTCTCATTCTCAATACCTCATATCCCACACTATATTCTTTCATTTTCATATAATCTCATGTTTCACATCTATCATGTGTTCCGCGACAGCTCACGTTTTTTTCAATTATGTACGTAACGTATGTACGTGAATTACATTTATGTAGAAATCTCTAGCTGGATATCTCTAAATGTACGATTGTTACAGAAATTTTTCGATAATCTGAACCCCTCAATCTATTCTTACCAAATTCAAACCTTCAATTTAAAATTACATAAAATCTGAACACTTTCATCGTATGTCGTCAAATTAAACACAAATCTTTTTTCAATGATATTCTACTTCTGTTGAAAATTTAAACCGAAAATTTTCAAATAATTAAATATTTCATAAAAGCTGAACACTTCTATCGATTTTCACCAAATTCAATACCAACCTCTTTAATGATAATCTATCAATGAAAAAAACATCTAGCACGATATCTCTAAATTTGCAGAAGTTAGAGCGAGTACACCCATTTTTTTTTAAAAAATTGAAAATTGAATAGAACCCCTCCAACGATTTTCGTCAAATTCAATAGCAACCATCCTTTAATGATAATCTATTGATAAAAAAAATGTAGCATGGTATCTCTAAATTTGCGAAAGTTAGAGCGAGTTCGACCATTTTTCGAAAAATAAAAAATGACATAATCTGAGTAACTGTATGAATTTGTATAAAAATTAGAGTAAATAAAGGGGTTGTTATACTTTACAAGTGTAATTTCTCGACGTTTTGGCACATTTTGGCAAAACAAAAAAAAAACACTTCAACAAAACAACGCTTAAACAGTATCAAAACATCAAAAAATCCCATGCAGGAAAAAATATTCGAATGTGCGCATGTCCTTACGCGTGTATGATGAGCTCGCAATATAACTTTAGCACGTACTTGACCGAATTTTGTTGAAGTTGCTTAAGGGATTCAGGTTTTAAAAGACTATGATATTAATAAAAAATGTTTATGTACGCCCTAGTTTTTTTAAATTTGAAGCTATCACGCCGAAATTTTGTATAACAATAGTCCACGCGGCAAGACTGTTTGCTACTTAGTTTGGCTGGAATCGCTTCAGGGGTTAAAATTTTTGGAAACTTTTGAAAAATGTCTGAATCGCTCTAACTTTCGTAAGTGTGAAGCTATTATGGCAAATTTTTTTACACAAATAGGGACGAGGTCAAGGATATTTGTGTTATTGATTTTGGCAATAAACGCTCAAGCGGTTATTCTAATCTAGCGCACCGGAAAACGTAATTTTTTTTTCATAATGTTCAAGCATTTGGTATGGAAAATGTCTGGAAAAGGATTTAGCACGATTCACATAATTGACAAAGTTGTAAGACTTGGTAGGGGCAGGTATATGAAGCCGTCTTCCGGCGCGCCTATAGCAGAGCGCCCGGCGGGTCCCATAACTTTACACGCGTTTTTCTCGAAACCACGTTTTTCAAACTGATTCTCATGATATCTGAAAAACAAGTCGACCAATTTTGTCGGGGTTGTGCAAAATCTTCAGCACATGTATGGCTGGAGGCTCTACCACGATCAAGTCCAAATATTTTTTTTATTTTGTTCTTTACAGTCCTTTCATTGTAAAAATAACTCCCGTCTTTTACCCGGAGGGCAGTCGGCAGTTAAAAATAGCAAAAATCGAAAAATGATTTTCAAAATGACAATATTTTTTATAATTTTCAAGCCATTATTTATAGTTATTTTGCCATAAAAACGTTTGGAAACGTTTTTTAATATGCATAAATATGTAGGTAGAATTCCCGCCCTCAAAAGTGTATAGTATCCTATGAAAAAATTAGCAAACTCAGCATAAAAATTCGGTTTCTAGTTAAGAATACCCCCTAAAGGTTTAAAGTTATGAAAAAAAAAAAAAAATTTCGAGGAATGTCTGTAATCGCTATAACTGTTTAAATTTGAAACCCGTCAAGTCTAGGAAACAAGAATACTTAGGCCCGGTTCCAGAATCGTGGTTTAAGGATGTTGAGTTCAAAATCGAAAATGATGACAGTATTCTGAAAGTTTTGTGTTTTCATATGAAATATTCAAGAGGTCGTGTAAACATTTCACGACGATTAGGAAGCTCGTTATTGAGAATAAAATTCGGAAAGTTGATATGTTTTGTAGGTTACGGCACCTATGATAGACAAATTCTGCAAATTTTTGCAGTATTTACGTAATATCTCACAAGAAAATGGTGCCAATAAGCTGAAAAATATAATTATGTTTTAAGAGACATTAACTGGATATTCTGTAAAAATTTCAGAACTTTTTGGAGTACAGTTTTTAGAATATTTATAATGAAAGAGAAAGAGGATCCGCTCGCCCGTGAGCAGCGCAACAATGTATCGTCGATGCATGCCCCGCGCTCACCGCGCACCGACTCCGCCCTATCCCACGGCTGAGTAACCAACTCAACATCCTTAAGCCTGGTTTAATTTTTTTTACCTAGTTTTAGCATAGGATAACCAGACTTTAAACTGCTAAACGACGATTGTGGAAGCAGGCCTTGGTATTAAATTGTGCGAGAATCGGTTAAGGAGTTGCAAAATGCTACCTTTTAATTATTCAGGGCAAACAAGAAAAAAGAAAAAAAAAAAGTACAAATTAGAATCTTCTAAATTGCTTCCTCATGATTTGATTTTGTTCACAAAGTTTTCTCTATAAGGAAGCTTTTTCTTGAAGAACCACTTTGATCATAAGGATAAATTCAAGATTGAAATGAAATAATGAGGAAGTCGTATGCATTTTTTTACAATTTTGTATTAATAAAAGAGTAACATTTCAAGCAAATGTTATCGACCTGTAATATCTATATTGCATTTGAATCAAAGTATCGAAATAAAAAGATTTTAAGGTGATGTGGCACACCGACGGGGTCGCTGGGAGTGCAAAAGAGCTAGCGCCATCGATCTTACAGTGGAGCGAGAAACTACGCAAGAGAACGTGTTCCACATCACGTTAAGGTTGGTTAAGGTGATGTGCAAGTCACGTGACCCACGCGTGAAAAAATAGCAAAAGTGATGGTAACCATTCGCGTTCACTATTTTCTTGAAAATGAGTATACGAGATGTATTGAAGCTTGCAGGATCTATGTGAAATTAGAAGATCTATGAAAACCTAATTTGTTTTTTCCCGAATTCAGAGAAAAAAAATGCAAGCCAATTACCACGAGAAATCTGCTATAGGAAGGTTATGATAGTTAATTTTTATCGCATTGATATGAGAAAACCAATTGAGGTTTTCATTGCCGCGGTAAAAATAGACACTTTCATCCGGAACAATTAGCGTTTCATTATAAAAATACAAAACAATAGGGAAACCCCATCGTGCAGAGGTGAACTTCAGTTTACGCGAACTCCCACGAGTGGCAGCAGGGTCGGATTTTCGCGGATAACAGACATTTACTGACTTGGTTTCACAGCACAGCTGTATCTCGTCAGTTGTCAACGAAATCGGAATCGCCAATGAAAGCAATGTGTCGTATTAAAACCTCGTTACGGGTTTATAAATGGAAAAAATTGTCAATAATTTTGTTATAAATGGAAAAAATTGTTAATAATTTAAACTAATGTTTTCATATTATGCAGCTATCGATTGACCTAAACCTTTCATTTTTAATATTTCTTCACTCTACCGCAAAACCAGTGACGCTATCGCTCTCGTACTCCTGGCGTGGGTCACGTGACTTTCACATCGCCTTAAGGCGCCGGCTTGAGCACTGACGAACACTTATATATTCCAATGTATCATTTTTTTAAATTTAATGCAACTAATTCGTCAATCTCACGCTGAATCACGTGCGCTAAAAAATCTCTATATACTTATGCGATATAACGTTATTTTTATCGTTTCTTTGGTTCTTGTATCATATCGATCCGCTCGTGCAATCATCCAATATGATATTATAATATGAGCTCAATTTTATATTACAAGTAATAGCCGTTTTTAATCATTATCGTATAGATAATTATTGATGACAGCCTTAAAAATGCTTAATAAATTAACAGAGTGCGTTAACGAGAAAAAAAAACAACGTAAAATGGGAATGTAAATATGCCGGCATAGAATAAGGGGCATGCACACACGCAGACTAACACAGTAGTGATTATCGTAACAAATGCCTTAAAAATTTTTTCAATAGTGTCCCCAAAGTCCTTGTTATACAGGAGTAATACACATGAGCAGCATTCGAATGAAAATATTTGTCCACTGAAATAATGATGAATCCTAATTCGAAAAAGCTTTTCAATCAATTGGAAAAAAAAAAAAACATTACAAATATTCTATTTCTCTGTTAATTTACAAACTTTTAAGTTTCGATTGGTTCAAAAAAATTACTGGTAAATATTGTGACATACAGACCGTTAACGTTTATTTTTTTTCATTCAAATGGTGTTCCGTGTTGGGCACAAGGTCAAGGCTAAAATTCGCAATTGTCCATCAAAATCGACGCTGAGTTAGTTTACGCTCAACCACGTCTTTCTGTATCGAAGTTTCGACATTCGTAGCGAAAGATAATTTATATAAAAAAAAAAAAAACAGATAATTACCATTTCAAAGTGAGCTGTGCTGGGTATAACAGATTTTATGGGAGATCGGGCCTGAGCGACGTCGCTGGAAACCTATAACAAACACAACAGGCATGCAAGAGCATTAACGAGTCGTTTAGGTACGTAAAAAGAGAAACAAGTTCTGCATGCGTCCGCACGAAAAAGGTACATATTTTTGGTATAGAATTACGCACGTGAGCGTTTTCTCAGTTTCATTTTACATGTTAAAAAAAAGTCTTAAAATTAAAAATTTACGAATTTATTCACTTTCAAAGTTGGAAGTATAGAAAACAATTTTGAGAAGGTCGAAGTTAGAGTTTGAGTTGTGATCACCACATTTCCAGTCCGAAGTTAAACGGATTATTAATGAAAACAATCGAGAGCATCGTGCAGAAAAGTGCAAAAAAGTGACCCTAGAGCAATTAATTACCAAGAATGGGGTTTGACACTTGGTAAATTGTGGAAGAGCGACGCGTGTGAGCACCACGAGCCTTCGATAGTTCTCTGTCACTCACTCCGCTCTCCCTCTTGCAACGTTGCAACGTCGTAGCTGTTCTCGACCGTATCCCATCGAATTTGGCACATTTTTATTTCATTAATTTTTCAGAACTCATAATAGCCGTAGTAAATCAGGTTCATATTGTTTTCGAGGTTTTTGCAATAGATAAATTTACACTTTCCTGAAAATTTTAATCAGCCAATTTTCTTTTAACTACCCGATATCGATCGATTCCTCACGTGATAACGGTTTATGCAAGACCCTATGTATTTCGAGGGTGTCGTTATGATTTTTTATCTTGGGAAATAGGTAGTGAATCTTGTTAAAAATTTTCAGGTATGCGGGTATACCTTTGGAAACGCGCTGTTAAAATTTCAAGTAGCTGTCACTTTCTTCATGTTCTAGCAGAACCTTCTTTTAAGATCGCACCGGTCATGGGCACTATTCGAGTAAAATTCACTTAAAATAACGATAACAATAACACTTCATTGAATTACATTTGGGTCTGTCGGCGATGAAAAATCTTGTACTTGAATCAAAAATTTTTTGTATAAGTATTTATTCACTGCTTATGAATACATTTTAATTCAAACAAATAGTTAGTCGTCAATTTTCCGACTCAAGGGTATACACCGGAATAATACACATAAAAAATGAAATTATTTTTCACTTACTAATACAATAATATTTGAATAAATTTAATATCTCCCACTCACCGACGGTAGTAGACGCGTGGTCGGTGTGCGGCTCTGGCGATCTCCCAAGTTAAGCAGTATTGGCCGAGGCTACTACTTGGATGGGTGACCGCTTAGCTATGCACTGGCTTGGCACGCCGACTATCGAGCGGGAGGCAGTTTTAACTGAGATTCTAATGGCATACCAACGGAAACTCAGTAAAAAAAATAGGGCCGTTTGTATCAGCATGGGTTTTCCGCAGTTTCCCCATATCCATGGTGAATGCGATACAGTGTAGCTAAAAAGCAGCTGCAAATGCTACGGAAGTTAGCGAAGTTAGGCAGTTTTAACTGAGATTCTAATGGCATACCAACGGAAACTCAGTTAAAAAATAAGGCCGTTTGTATCAGCATGGGTTTTCCGCAGTTTCCCCATATCCATGGTGAATGCGATACAGTGTAGCTAAAAAGCAGCTGCAGATGCTACAGAAGTTAGCTTAGCGAAATGCGGGCATGGAGTGATAGGAAGGATTAAATAGAAAGGGTTCAATACGTAAAAACCTGCAAGGGTATACGTTGGAACACACAAAAATAAAAATAAAAAAATCTCCCGGTCACGAATAACATGTTTTACGAAAAATTTTGCTTTTTTATAGAGGAAGCTTTATTTCCGTTAAAAAAAAATCCGGTTTCAAAGTCAATTGAAAATGTGCAAAAACACATTTAGAAAGATCGTCCGGATGACTACGTATTTATGTATATGTCGTGTGCGTGGGAGCGCAGTGGCGCAGTGGGTGAGGCTCTGGGTTCGCACGCAGCGGACCCGAGTCGATCCCCACGGCCGGCACCAACGGAAATTTTTCTGTGTTTAATCTGCAATCCCGGTGGTTCGGAGCCCACCAAAACAAATGCCCAAAAAAAAACACCTCTCTGTGATGGGTGGGTGGTCGGGGTACGGCTCTGGAGGACTCCCGTAGCGGTTCTTATCGCTCGGAAGGTGGCCGCTTAGCCGTGCACTGACTTACCCACTGTACCGCAGCAAAGGAGGAATCTGTCTAGGGCGCCTCGGGAGACCACGCTTGAGTTTACTCGCGCGGCCACGAGGGGGGGGGGGGGGGGGGGGGCTAGGTAGGAACCAACCTGTATCGACGGAAGGTTTTCTGCAGTTTCCCTCCGTCTACGGCGAATGCGATACAGGGGTAAAAAAGGGGAGGTGAAGCGGCTGCAGCCGTGGAACACAGAGGAAGGGCGAATAATGTCGGAGTGGAAGGAAATGGAGGCAGTATACGGTATTGGGGGCTTTGGTCAAAGTAGAGTGGCCAAAAATAAAAATAGAGAGACTCCGACCTTGTAAAAACCCTGAGTAGAGGTATACAAGTAAAACTCCCACATTATTATTATTATATGTCGTGTGCGTCTGTTTCAAGTAGAGCAAGTAGAGCTGATTTCGTTTTCAGTGTACAGACAGCTTTCATAAGTTTCCCAAGTGCTAACTGTTAAGGTGTTCCTTGCACGGACCCGAATATCTTACAATTAACTGATTTTTGTCTATAGTAGAGTACAAGTACATCCCAACATACTTGAAAAATTTCAAGCTAATTTACCGAACATTTATCCAAAAATTATGTGTTTGAAAATCGTTAAATTTATACGGCACTTTATGGAGATGACACGTTGGCCACATTTTCATCTAATAAATCATATACTGAATAACCCTAGATGTCCGATACAAACTGCCCTATGCATGTAAAAAATTCCTAAGAATCCGAAACAACGATAAAAACAGGGGGTCACCGGATGTTTAAGGAGTTTTAACGAAATATTCAATGTAGCCCCTGAGCGGTCCGACTCTCTCTTGTTTCATGCCGCTTACCACGCGCTCTGCTGCAGCGCCGTTCGCGCCCACCCCCACCACCGTCCGCGCAAGGACCACCTTAACTCCTTGAGCGACAAGAAAAATTTCACTGTTTGTACCCCAAGCGCGAAATGAAAGTATTTTTACCCGACTACATGAAAATTACCATATTCTATCCTTGCAACGCGGGCGGAAAGAGATCAATTTTTGACCAGAGGGAAGAAATATAATTTACTTTTTTGTCTGCAAAATCATTTTTCTTCCCTCTGATCGAAAATTAATTACTTTTCGCACGCGCTGCAGCGATGGAACATGGCCATTTTATCAGTCAGGTAAAAAATTATAATATGCCACACGGAAGGAGCAGATTTTCACCTCGTGCTCGTGCTGCTCTCGCTTTGCTTGGGCAGCAAACCTCGGACTCGGCGAAAATCACGCAATTTCCTCCCTAGAAGAATAATGTATGGTATGAGTTCTTACACCGACTCCCCTGAGGGTTGCGGGCTCCCAACACCATCTAACCTTGGTCTCCTCTCGTATCCGTTTGTCCCCGGTTCGATCCCCGCTGCCGGAGCTTGTCACGCACCCGCTAGATGTCAGCACCTAGGACAAAAACAGTCGTAGTTCGTACGCCCTGCCTCTGGAGCTACGTCCGAGCCCGTTTGTGCTTTTACCATCTGATGTGCTACGGCAATGCTTCTCGCTGCCGGAGCTCGTCTCGCACACGCTAGATGTCAGCACTTTGGGACAGAGGCAGTCGTAGTTCGTACGTCCTGCCTCTGGAGCTACGTCCGAGCCCGTTGTGCTTTCATCAGCCGTGCTACGACATCGGGAATCGAACCCGAGACATCTTCCCAGCCTTTCGGTCACCACACCAAGGTGCTGGTTTCCTTTGGTCCTAATTTTTTAGGTGGGTTCCGAACCACTGGGTCACAGAAAAAGCATTTAGAAAATTTTTTATATTGGTGCCGACAGTGGGAATCGAATCCGGCCACATCACGCGCCACTGCGTGCGAGCCGAGCACGCTACCCACTGCGCTACTGCTCCCCTTTTAGTAGCATAATGTACTATTCGATTTTGATGAAACATTGCACCTGAGGGTTTTTTTGGTCGCTGATTACGAATTTGAGGTCAAAATTCAAAAATACAATACGGAGGATCAAAATTCAAAATTTACTTAATTCAAATGAAAATCGGCACTCGGAGGTTGCTGATTACGAATCCGTCCTCAAAATTCATAAATTCAAAATGGCGAACCATAATGCAAAAATGTACTTGATTCGCATGAAAATTGATACTAGTGGGTTTTCGAGGTCACTGGTTACGAATCTCCACTGAAAATTTGTATATTCAAATTGTTACATAAAATATGGTAGACTAAAATGCAAAACTGATTAAATTTGGATAGTGATGGCGCAAGACGAGATTGTCGAAAATCTCGTCTCGTCTTGTGGAGACGAGATCAATTGTATTTCGCGCCTCTTCCTCGAGATAGACAGTGTAGTACCCCCGTTCCACGCCAGTGTCGCCACAAGTTTAAAGCAAAAAACTTTTTGCCTGCGCTCCGTCGTCATGACAACGCGTACTACGATATTTCTCATTCTTTCGTTTTGTGCCGGTGTAAACACAAGTTTTTTTGCACGATAGTGCAGATAATAGAATAAGTAATGTAATATTCGACGAAGAGTCGACGATTTGTCATGGAAGTGGTATGAAGGGTAATCGCGGAGATCGGGGACCCTTACGGGAGACCCCGGGAACAAATTGAATACAGAGAACACTCGCAGTAAGTATAACCTAGAAAAGTGTCAGATCAGTGTTTTTCAGATGAGCCAAATAGAATTGGACGGTTTTTGAGCGATAATCGGAAGATCCGTGACCGAATCTGTTCAACACATATGAATCCATGACGGTTATATGTTTCGTGCTTTCGGCTCTTACCGAAACGCACAATCGTGTCTATTGACACGGGACTCGAGCTTTAGGCTGCCGTCCCATGGGACGGAATTTGTTCCGTCTCCACGAACCCGGAATCCAGTGACTTTTCAAGCCCCAATCAGAGGCGTTCCGGACATTCCGTTCCGTGTGCACTACCAGTATTTGCGAACTGTCAAACAAACTCCGTATCTGTGTGTGTGTGGGTGCGTAACAAAAGACAAAAATGAATTCGTCAGATCCTGTAAGTATAAAATTCTTCAGAATACGAAATTCATTTATTTAATTGTTCGTTGTAGTTGTTGTTAAAGTGGAAATAATTCAAACTTTCATCACGTTTGACCTAATATCCCCCAATTTCTAACCTATAATTCGAGAATATTCATATCATAACCTCTTATTTGCAGCCTGTGAAATGTGGATACTGTGGCTGGCTAATACAAGGTTGTCAAAATATCCTACAACACAAATGCTTGGAGCATTATGACGAGCACGTACACTGCCTGAAAGTTGATGAAAATTTTGTTGTTACTTTGAGTAAGTTTAGCTGCAAGTCTTCTCCGCCAACGAATAACTTTTTTTTTCAATCGAGTCACAATAAATTATTGATTTAACTGAACCTTTAAAGCTATAGTCTAAGGGTGATAGGTTGGCTAAGATTTGGCTAAGCGTTTTCATGACACCTATAGAATTGCGAGAAGCTAGGTAAAGCCCGCTGCACACGACGCTTGTTTTGCTGCTAGATTGCTTGCGGGCTCTGCAAAACTTAACGGGTTCTTGCGGGTTCTAGCAGCAAAACAAGCGTCGTGTGCAGCGGGCTTAAGGGGCCCATAATACGAAAACTGTACATGACCACGTACGACCAGTAGTTTTTTTAAACATATGGTTTATTTTATTGTTTATCGAACCAAGTACTTATGTATCTCATTGATACAGGGAAAATATCCCTGAGCAATAAAGATTTCATACTATTTTATTCTTCTAATCACATCACGCAATTTTTGTAGTACCAAGACCAGGCGTTACGGAATCTCCAAGTACCGAAGAGGTCGACGATGAGAATGTACTGTCCGACGAGCTCCTCATTGAAGCTGTTTCGAAAAGACCAGCCCTGTACAATGCGCAATTACCTGTAAAACAGAGGACAAAATTGAAGATTAACGCTTTGTGGTTGGAAATCAGCAACACCTTGGGAGGTTCGTGCGAATAGTAATGTTCTGATGATCGAAGCTAGTTAGGTTAGGCTAGCTAGTTGGCTATCTTCAAGTAGTCAATAAGTCCATATTCTATCAAATGTTACAGGCATAACTACAGATGATGCGAAAAAAAGATGGCAATACTTACGAGATTGTTACATGAAGGAAAAAAAGAAGCAGCAGACATACACACCTAGCGGGTCTGCAGCTGGCACATTAAAAAAACCGTCATTCCGACATTATGACCTAATGAAGTTTGTGGGCGACTCATTACCGAACGCACAGTACGTTTATTTTCTTATCAGAAATATGATGGGAGATATACACTGCCAGCCAAAATTTTGGGTACACTAGTTGAAATTTCTTGTCGCACTGAAAAATTAGATAGCGGACTCAAAAATGATGATAATCGAATTTTCCAAGCGGCGTTTTAAAGAGGAGAAATTAACTTTCATTTTTCTTTTTTTATAAAATTCTCCAATTATTTTTTATCTCAGTACATACTTTTGAAAATGGCCATTTTTCAGCTATTTTTTAGCTGCCGAAAATTACACCTACAGCTCAGGGAAATTTTTTTCCTCGGTTCTATCTACACTAAAATTGAAAAGGATATCATCAAAACCTACATTTTCGTTTTTTAGAAAGTTTCGTACCATTTTTTTCGCTCCAGTATTGCATTTTTAGTTGAAAAAAGGCATGTTTTAGAAAAAAAAAAAAAACGTAATACAATAACTATGGAGTTTCACAGGAAATGTCAAGAGGGTAAAAAGTTGCGTAGGTTCAGACCGGAGTAGTTAGAATTTTTCAGATTTTTTTTTTTTTTTTTTTTTACAATTTTTTGTCGGGACTCTGAAGAGTGGAGGGGCTCCATTTGGGAATTATGGGGTCTAGGATAATATACCAAGAAAGAAAATTTGTTTACTTTTTCATTTTTAATTAACTACAATTGTTTCAGAATTTTTTGAAATGTTATGTTAACATTTTTTTCGGCTGGAACTCGGAGAATTATCGTCAGTTGATTGACGTCAGTTAAGTTGTGTCTCAAGAACTATCGGATGTAATACAAAATATTAAGAAGAAAAAACTTAAAACTTTTGAACTTTCTTTTTAACGCAAAAAAAATAGTCAATCACGTCTCTTACCTCATCTACACGAGTTTTTCGTTGAAAAAAATCGCCTTTACGCCGGCCAGACCATATTTATCGATGAATTCTTTTTTTCACGATAATTTGAAATGACATGTTTACGTAAAGTAATAATTATGTCTCGTTTTTTAATACGAAGTTCTTTATCTTCAGTCAATTTTACACGTTAAACTGGTATAGATGAGGTAAGAGACGTGATTGATTATTTTTTTTTTGTGCTAGAAAGCAAGTTAAACGTTTGCAGTGATTTATTTTTAATATTTTTTATTAAATCTGATAGTTCTCAAGACACAATAACTCAATTGACGATGATTCTCCGAGTTCCAGCCGAACAAGTTGTTAAAATAATATTATTAAAAAATCTGAAAAAATTGTTAAAATAATTTTTTAAAAATTCGAAAAAAATTATAGTTTATTGAAAATGAAAAAATAAACAAATTTTTTTTCTTGGTATATTATCCTAGATCCCATAATTCCCAAATGGAGCCTCTCTACTCATCAGAGTCCTGACAGAGTCTCGTGTCGGCGTCATATAATATTATAATGTTTCACTTTGCAGAACTACGAGTAACATTGCTATGCCTCAATCGCCTGATGATAGCGGCTGCTCGAGCTTTTCGCCTATCCAGGATGTCGATTGCAGCATAGTTCTTCCTCGTCCCTCATCAGGGTCATCCACATTCTCGACCACTTCTAATCCCGAGTTACTGATGCCACAAGCGCCACCTCCAAGAACTCCAACACCAGGCCAAAAGAGTTCGTATATAATTCATAATAACTGCTGTTTTTCTTTATACCTTGTTATCTTACCTGAATATGTATTTTACCGGTTTCAGAACGAAAGATGAGTGAAAGTAACTCTGATCTACGCTCAGCGTTAATAGGTATGTTGCAGCAGCCTGTAGCGCAACAAGATGCAGTCGATGGCATATTGGTTCGGTTAGGCGAAGGGCTACGAAGACTTCCATACCGCGAGAGAACGGTTTTGGAAATGAAATTTCTCACAATGCTTATGGAAGCCGAAGAGAAGCTCGATTTGCAAGGCTGAGATGGAATTCTGGCAGAATTATTTACTATTATTCATTTATAAACTGTATTCAAATAATCCGTTTATTCTTTATATACACTACCGTGCCTTATTTTTTAATATAAAAAGTTTTAATTTTACGTTCGAGCCAAATATCTCGTGCCACGACTACCTCGATATCTTTATGAAATAGGATAAGTTTACAGTTATTCATATATGCAGAATGTTATCCTTCTTACCTAGGTTTAAGGAAATCTTTCTATTACTTTTATAAGCATCTGAGGCAATACAAACAGACCGAGCGATTATTATCTACTTTTTCTGTATTTTTTTCACTTGACCGCCAATTTTCCAGATTAGTTTTTCATAAATGTGAGCGTAATTTTGTATGTTTCCATCTTTTTCGTCTTTGCCAAAACACAGTAATACAGGTTTCAAGAAATCGTAATCAAATACATAAAAAATAATAATACACATGGGCCATTACCACGGCACTTCCGAACATTACCTTTTTTCAGTTATTGTACTTTTTGAACGAACCTCTGTATTTTTTCAGAATTTTTTGTCCATCCACTAATATGATATGATTTTTTTCAAAATTCGTTTTATTTTTATTTTTTTAATGGTCCATAACTCGCCGAAAATTGGATCAAAATGAGCTTTTTTTTAAAAAAATTGGTTGTTTGCCGTACTTTTCCAAAGTATTTTAAAAAAAATCGATAATTGTCTTGTAATTTTTTTTTTAGTTTAAAGCCAAAAATCACTGTTTGTGAAAATTCGGATATAATTAATTCTTTTAAAAAAATTCTCAAAAAAAATTTGAATAATTTAACGATTTTTGCAACTAGTTTCATCGTGGGCTCATTACCCTTTGTATTTTTTTCAAAATTTTAAATTGTTTTTTTTTCTTTTTGCGAACGTACGTTTACTTCTATAGTAAAGTGGAGTAGTATTGTAATTTCTTCAATTGTAAAAAATTTGCATCCCATTTTTATCGTATTTAACAATTTTTTTTTAAGTACTATGAAACGGAATTGATTTTTTTATCAGTAGTAACAATTTGACCCATGCAGGTTGATTACAAGGCTGTATTTCGTGTTAGATACGTAACGGTCCAACGCTAAATTTAAGAATGCTAATCAAGAGACGCAGCAGCGTCTGAACGCTAAATTAAAAAAATAAAATTTTTAAAAATAATAACTCCAATTTATTAAACCATGGGATTGACCCCGCAGGCAGATATTTACAATTCACAAATCAGAAACCGATGGATAAAAAAAACAGTTAAGAAAATAAACATTTTTAATTCTTGAAAATGTTTCGTAAGTTTACGACTTCCCAACTTTTGGTGGTCAACCTGAGGTATAGGATTAAAAATCGTTCCTCATTACTTTTTCCCATTGCCAAGGCACTGCACCTTCACCTTCGAAAAATCTCGCATACTCCGCTCTGATCTTTGTAGCCTGCACACTGTATGACGCCGATCCAGCATTGTCAATGTCACGAAGGGCATAAGAACCTGCACTGCGTTCTTCGGTAGTAAGTGTCGAGTAGAATCTCTGTGTAGCGGGCATTTCAGCTTCGTGTGATAATATGTAATTGTGTAAACAACATGTTGCTTGCACAATCTTTATCGCAGTGGGTATGGATGCAATAATCGGCCTACGATAAATTCGCCACTTTGCTGCCATGATTCCGAATGCACTTTCTATAACTCTTCTCCCCCTACTCAGCCTATAATTGAATATCTTTTTCGTTCTATTCAGTGCAGAGCTACGAGGATATGGTCTCATCATATACTTGGACAGTGCAAAGGCTTCATCACCAAGTAATACAAAAGGCAAAATTGGTCCATCGTTACCACCAACAGATTGGGGCGGAGGAAGTTGTAATGAACCTTCTTCGAACCGTTGGCCAATATTGCTGGTCCGAAATATCCCACCATCGCTTCGACGTCCCTCAGCTCCTATGTCTACAAATGTGAAGCGATAATGTGCATCGCTGGATGCCAGCAACACTAAACTATGAGAGCCCTTGTAATTATAGAATGTTGAGCCACTGTTCACCGGTGCCTATAATAATAAAATAAGACACAAACGTTTCTAGAGCAATTAAGTTCAAATATTGTTATGCGCACAGCTAGTTGTCACCTACCAAGTGCGAGCAAGTGCCACGTGACAGCTTGCCTACAAAGGTAACAAATATCTGTGCCAATGACTGTATCTGGCAGTAAATACATTACCTGCAATATTACATGCTTGCCGTCAATAGCTCCTGTGCAATTAGGAAAGTTCCACTTTTCCTCAAAGCTGTCAGCTACAGATTTCCAATTGTTTGTATTCATTGTCAAAAATACTGAATCTTTCAAACTCCTCCATATCTCGTTGCAACCTTCTGATACAATTTTAGAGACTGTATTGTGTCCAATTCGAAAAGCGTAGGAGATCGATGTCATGCTATCGCCTGATGCTAGGTACCGTAGAACAACTTGTAGTCTAGTTTTAGCAGGAATCGGGTCACGAACCACGGTCTGTTTCGTCAGGCCAGGTTCCATCAAAGCGAGTAATTGATTGAAAAGTGTGGGTGTCATCCGAAAATAATTCACGTATTTGTCGTTGTCAACGAACTCCATTTCGTTTATCAAGTTGTCACTTGCACCCTGTTGAAATCGCATCTCTGTAGTGAATATCGGGCGAACCCAAAATTTACGTTTATCACACGATCGTTTTCTGACTCCAAAACATCGTAAATGCACATAAATCGTAACAACTTGCGGCGCAGCACTTCTCTCTGTCTCGGCGGTGCTGCCTTCCATTTCATCCACACAGCCGCGATGGATAACAAAACGGTTTCAGCATCCATTTATTCTTAACAATATTACAATTCATTTACCAAAAAGAGGTTAAGCGCGTAACGTAAGCATGTAAACAATACATATGCTTGTGTGAGTAATACGATTCCGTCTCTGTCAGCATCGAGTGTCCCATGACACGGAATGCACAGGGCCGGAAGTGCCGACACCCAATCACAGTAGCGCATTTCAAATTCAGCGCTAAAAGGAACGATCGCAATTTGCCGGCGATCGTTCCGTGCGTGTCATTTCCGTATCATGGGACAGTAGGAAAAATGCATCCCGTAAATCAGTGGAGCCGGAACGCCTCTGATTGGGGCTTGAAAAGTCACTGGATTCCGGGTTCGTGGAGACGGAACAAATTCCGTCCCATGGGACGGCAGCCTTAGCATGGGATTTCATCAGTCTGCAGGGTGATATCCTGTGCGTGACTGAATATGCTATGTGCATTCGGCTCTAACTGAATCGCACACCCGTGTCTATGTACACGGGATTCGAGCTCCAGCGTGGGATTGCGTCAGCCTATAGTTAGACTGTGCGGCTGAATATGCCTTGTGCATTCGGCTCTAACTGAATCGCACACCCGTGTCTACGTACACGGGATTCGAGTTCCAGCGTGGGATTGCGTCAGTCCATAGTTAGACTGTGTGGCTGAATATGCTTTGTGCATTCGGCTCTAACCGAATCGTACATCGTTGTCTGTAGACACGAAATCTGAACTCGACAGCGCGAGATGGGAAATCGCAGTGCCAGCGTCGGTTGCAACCGATGCGGGCAGTTCTTTTATGCTGAAAGCTGGCGTTAAACGAGTGGCCGAGACCTTAATCTCTGCAAGATTAGGGTCTCTTATTGTTCTGTTTAGAACACCGTCTCTGCAAGACGTATGGCCGCTGCGTACTCAGAGGAATGAGTGAGGTCAAGGCCTTCGAGATCATTCAAGACCTTTCGTCCCTGATTCTTTAGAATCACACGATGGCGATCGGCGTACCTAACTAAAAAAGGGATGACGAAATAGTCACAAAATCTCACAATATTTTGTGACACTCCTTGCAAGGAGATTTCACATCGATGAACCTGTTAATAAAAAAAAAAAAAAAAAAAAAAAAAGAATTGTTCTGCATAAAACACCGTCTCTGCAAGACGGGTGGCCGCTGCGTATTCAGAGGAATGAGTGAGGTTAATGCCTTCGAGAGATGATCTCGCCAAGGCGCTACGACGGAGAAAAGGTTAGTATTTTTCTCAATGAACCATCCCAGAGGCCTATATAAACAGGTTACTGCCTCTGGCGGTGAATATTTCTTCACATAGGAATACCAATTGGTTCTATTTGGCTATGTATTTATTAGCCACAGGCCGCTAGAGACAGCAAATATTCTCAATGAACCATCTGAATGGCCTATATAAACAGGTTACTGCCTTTGGCAGTGAATATTTCTTCATATATATTAATATTGAATATACTATACTTATATACTATTCATATATACTAATATTGAATATATTCTAATAGTGAATATTGCTTCATATATACTAATTGATTCTATTCGGCTATGTATTAGCCACAGGCTGCTAAAGACAACAAAAGAACCATCTCAAAGGCCAAACAGGTTACTACCTCTGGCAGCGAATATTCCTCCAAATAGGAATACCAATTGGTTCTATTCGGCTGTGTATTTATGAGCCACAGGCTGCTAGAGACAGCAAACATTCTCAATGAACCATCTTGGTTCCATTCGGCTGTGTATCAGCCACAGGCTGCTAAAGGCAGAAAATATTCTTTCATAAGGATGAATTCTGGCTTGATCAGTCAGTAAATTTGCTCTTCAGCTAATATTCCTCCATATGAAAGGAAAACCTGACTTTGCGAGTCAGCAAAGCCAATTGCAGCAAATATTCCTCCACAGGAGAGAAAATACTGACTGGGTCAGTCAGCGAAATAACATAATCGTGAATATTCATCCACGGCAAAGGAAAGCTGACAATCTCAGCCAGCAGGACCAATTTTCAACGAATATTCCTTCAACAACGAAGAATCATACGAGGTAGGCATTTTTCTTTTGACTGGCCGAAATCTCAAAATTTCTTCTCGAGAAAAAAATTATTCACGAGATGGATACGATAAAAACTGAATCTGAATCTCTCCGGCGCTATTCCTGAATGAAAGATTGTAAGCTGACCAAATGTTTTGAACTTTTTACATAAGGATAAAACCACCCAGTTAGTAGGTGAAAAATTAATTTGATAATTTCGCCATTCCTTTTCCGAGATATTCAATGTGACTCTACAAACAAGCCGATGCTCGAGACATACAGATTTTCTTTGCAAAAATTTGGCTACTCGCATACCATGAAGGATCTTGCTCATAGTAGAAGTTTATGAATATTTTCATTAACGTCTTCACTAGTAAAATGGTCATCAGCTCAACGACTATGAATCCAGCGAAACGGGCCGTATTGAATCAAAGAATTAACCTTTAAGAATATTCGGCTACTGGTAGCACGATGAGCCAGCCAAGAAAGATTGTTGTCTCAGAAATGCAGACTTCTTTTGAAAATTATTATTTTTTTTTTGTTTTAACGAGTGAATAGTTATATATATACACTACCGTCCATAAGTATGGGAACACTCACCCCAGATCCGAGCCACACAAGAAGTTGTATCCCTCTTTGAAAAATGAAGATATCTCAATTTTCCAAGCGGCGTTCTAAAAAGGACATATTTAGCTTCATTTACCTTTTTTGGAAAAATTTTTGCGATTTTTTTTAGCCCAGTACGCACTTTGAAAGATGGTCATTTTTTGGCTTTTTTTGGAGGGTGGAAATTTTCCCGCATATCTCGTAATAAAAATTTTCAACTTTTTTTCCGTGAAAAACTTGAAGCGAACAACCTGAAACTTGAAACTTGAAGGAGTACAACCTTCAATCTCATTTTTTGGAAAATTTTTTACGATTTTTTTTCGCAAAGATATTCAACTTTTTGCAAAAAACGACTATATTGATAAGGGGTAGTCTCACTCTGAAACTACTGGGTTTTCGTAAAATTAAATTAAATAAAATTAAATAAAATTTTTTTCAAAAATAAAAAAAAAAAAATTTCAAAAATTAAAAAAATTTTATTTCTATGATTTTTTCTTAAATCAACGAAATATTTTTTTTATCGTGAAAAATCGGGTCTCTTACCTCATCTACACGGCTTTTTCATCGAAAAAGCCACCTTTCGCTGCGATTACAGCTTTGACGAGACGTGGCATCCGCTCGATGAGTTTGTCCATTTGACCCTGCTCCAAACTGGCCCAAGCTTCCTGTAACTTTGTCCACAAATCGCAGCGAAAGGTGGCATTTTCGATGAAAAAGCCGTGTAGATGAGGTAAGAGACCCGATTTTTCACGATAAAAAAAATATTTCGTTGATTTAAGAAAAAATGTTGAAAATTTTTTTTTTTAATTTTTGAAATTTTTTTTTTTTTCGAATTTGTTTTTTTAATTCTGAAAAAATGTGATACATCCGAAATGATTGTATGCAACTTTTTACCCTCTTAGTAATTTTACGAAAACCTAGTAATTTTACGAAAACCTAGTAGTTTCAGAGTGAGACTCCCCTTATAAATATGGTCGTTTTTTGCAAAAAGTTGAATATCTTTGCGAAAAACAATCGTAAAAAATTTTCCAAAAAATGAGATTAAAGGTTGTACTCCCCGCTTCAAGTTTTTCACGGAAAAAAAGTTGAAAAATTTTTTTTACGAGATATGCGCGAAAATTTCCACCCTCCAAAAAAAGCCAAAAAATGACCATCTTTCAAAGTGCGTACCGGGCTCAAAAAAAATCGCAAAAATTTTTCCAAAAAAGGTAAATGAAGCTGAATATGTCCTTTTTAGAACGCCGCTTAGGAAATTGAGATATCATTTTTCAAAGAGCGATACAACTTCTTGTGTGGCTCGGATCTGGGACGAGTGTTCCCATACTTGTGGACGGTAGTGTATATAAAAGGGCAATGTGGGTATCGGGTATATTATGAAACAATTACCTACTCATTGATATCTTCCTTAGTGAAATGTTTCTTGTCAAGGCTGAATCTTGTATTAAGGTTCATCAGCTTGGTGCGGGAAAAGGAAAAGACGAATACAAGATAATGGAATACAAGGGACAAGAGAAAAGAACTAAATCATTTATCTGCAAAGGTTTTACGAGTCATCACGTAACAACCACTATAGACCGGGAGCCCATAACACTTTTTCCATGTCTCATTAGTTCAGGCTCAAAACTACCTTAGATTCCATAAATCTGTGTCCTGCATCACAAAAGTCGCATCACCGAACAAAATCAGTGGACCAAAGATGCCGAACCGGCGAAATCACATACAAAAATATATCTATATATAATTTGTACATATAGATATATATTTGTATGTGATTTGGCTGGTTCAGCATCTTTGGTCCACTGATTTCGTTCGGCGATGCGACATGTTTGTGATGCAGGACACAGATTTATGAAATCTAAGGTTGAGCCTGAACTAATGAGACATGGAAAAAGTGTTATGGGCTCCCGGTCTACTACCCGCGATCATGAATTCTGAGACTGAGTGACTGATCGCTTTATTACAATTAATGAATTTTGACAAAAGTCAATTCAGTTTTCAGTCTTTTTATATTAGAGATGCAAGGGTACCAAAGACTCCGTTTCCTTGGCATCTCCGATATGGAAATTTTTATGTCCTGATACTTATAACGGTGTTAACTTTATGTATACAAATGTTATAATCATAGAAGAAGAAAGGTCGAAGAAACGACAAGGAAAGGTGGTTGGTGCTTTCGCAAGTTCATAGGTGGGTAAAAATAGCCTACGGGAGTTGTATCAGCATAACGTATAATCACGAGTCGAGTTGAGATTCTGATTGATAGTGAGGCAAGCACCTATCTGTGACAATGCATTGATGACACCATTAAGAAAAGAGGTAAATAATCTCCGATTGTCATATTGCCTTTGAGATCGATACCTGTTACGATGGTTTCGAAGATTCAAAATTTAGTCTATTTAAGACTCGAGCAGTCTAACTGTATCACGGTTGCCTAGACAACTTTTAGCAACAGGTCTAATATCGTTGCAAATGTATATTAATAACCTTAATGGTAAGCTAGTCACTGACATTTGAATCGGAAAATTCTCCCCCAACGGAGAAAGAACTTTATCGTCATTCGGGCCTTTATTTTTTAATTTATGAATTCGGAAAGATATATTGGATTGGGTTGCACCCGACAGAGACAGAGGTTGGCTCCTCGGGGTTACTAACTTTCGGGAGTCGAACCTGAGGTATCTCGCAGTCTTTCGACTACCACACCAAAGCGCTGCACCTTGCTTTTGGAAATGCATTTTTTGGGTGGGTTTTTTAACCATCGAGGTCGCCGAAAAAGCACATAAGAAATTTTACCAATGGTGCCCGTGGTGGAAATTGAACCAGGGCAGTGCCCTCTGTGTGTGGGCCGAGCATGCTACCACTATACCGCTGCTCTCCCTTTTGAAGGGTTATTACTATCGCCTTAAGTTCTTGATCATTTAAGGACTTCAGACTCGAAAGGGTTACAAATAAGTAATGCGCCAAAGTCGCTGTGAGTCTGGTATAATTAGAGTTACCTTGAATAAATAATTTTGGAAAATATATCAAGTCAAGAAATTTTGATATTTCATAGCATGATCAAAATTATAAATTAAAAAAATAAAATAAAGTTAAAAATAATGAAACAAATTGTATGAGACAAGTCACTGATGGGTCAGAGAATACCCTATCATTATTAACTGAGCCTCGTATGGGTCATTTTTTTTTTTTTTTTTTCAAAAAAGGGATCAAAAGGGATCTCACAAATTCGCTTAAAATCTCAATAGAATATTAATATTGATGAATAATGCAGAGGCAACTGCTCTGCACATGGCATAAAGATTTTTATACCAATGAATACCCATACAGTACGCAACATTGCAGCAATGTCTCAGCAACGTTGCACAGGGTCTCATAAACATTGTTGAAATCTAATTTTCTTGCAGCACTGCAATGCTGCTGCAAGATCTCTGCAATATAATATCTGATACCATAATATATCATAATATTTATACTAGATTATAATATACACCTACGTAATTATAAGGAATTACGGAGATGGGCATACGCACGACTTGTAGGTCATGCATGCTCATTATCTACCGCAACATTCTTTAAACAGCTACACTGTCTATCTCGAGGAAGAGGCGCGAAATACAATTAATCTATTAAACGAACTTACTTGTAAGTGAAGTTCTATCGTAATTGTATGAAGCGCCTCTTCCGGAAAGATAGCTCCCTCCCTCAATTCATAACCCATCTCCCTAGGATTACCGAGATTACCCTAGGATTGTTGCGGCAGTGCTTAGAAGAATGAGAAATATCGTAGTACGCCCTGTCATGACGACGGAGCGCAGGAAAAAAGTTTTTTGCTTTAAACTTGTGGCGATACTGGCGTGGAACGGGAGTACTACACTGTCTATCTCGAGGAAGAGGCGCTTCATACAATTACGATAGAACTTCACTTACAAGTAAGTTCGTTTAATCGATTAATTTCTTTTCTCTTCTCGAAATCTCGCCTCGTCTTGAGATCTCGTCTCGTTTTGTCACTAGTTATTGCACGGGGAAATTTTTACGAATATTTTCACTAAATACTAAACCTATACTAGTGTATATAGCAGTACTACTAAACTAGTACTAATACTTTGTTCTTGAAAGATTTTCAGAATTTTATATCCACCACATACAATCCATCGATTCCAATTTCCCAGATACAACCTGAAATTCATGGTTATGGAGAAATAAAACCCGTAAATGCAAAATACTACAAAATGTGATACATCAAAGTATTTTCGAGCCATCATATTTAACCTACTATTTCGAATTTCTTCATTTTGACCTTGAATTTGCATTATGGGACGCACAAAACCTCTAAGAATTAGATTTCATCTCAACACTTCACGTTTTGAATTTGCATCCGTCATATTGGATCCGCCGTTTTGAATTTATGAATTTTTAAGGCAGATTTGTAATCAGTGACCTCGAAAACCTCATGACACCAATTTTCATGCGAATCAAGTAAATTTTTGTATTTTCGTCCACCATACTAGATCTGCCATTTTTTTATTTCTCAATTTTGAAGGCACCTTCGTAATCAGCGAACTCGAAAACTCCATAATACCAATTTTCATGCGACCGTTTCGAACTCGAGATAATTATAGTTAAGGTGGTTCTTGCAAAGTCATCAAATCTAGATAGACTGATAAAAATACGACAAACGTAAAAGTTGAGGTTCCTATAGTATGCTTGCAAAGTTTTAGATTCTTTCATCGTTTGGTTCCGGAGATATATGCTCGTAAACTTTTTCAATTTAACACCGTGGGTATAGGCCCCAAAGTGACAAACGAAGCTAGAGTCCTTACTCCTATCAAATTCTAATACTTAAAAACTAGATGAGCGGACGAAACTTTGCTGGATTGATGCAATAAACATTATTGAATATTCTGATGAAATTTCAAATTTATTTACCGTACCGTTAGAATTAAATTAATTTTCTAGCCTCAGGAGCAGACCGATTCTCGCTTGTTTCATGCGTGCCCGCTCACCGCGCTCCGCCGCGCCGACGTTCCCGCTTATTCCCCGCCGCCGGTCGCGCAAGAACTACTTTAAAATAAGCCTGATTAACATGTAACCTATGCGCCAGTCATACCCTAACGACACGGTTTTCGCTGTACCACCTAGACGGGTGTTGAAAATTTACCAAAAAACTAAAGTAACGTAGATAAGTATCATAGGAATATTTTCGTAAAAGCTGAAGAGGATTAACCGTTTAGTTATTGAGATATATCAGTCGATAAGCCCCATGAGCGGACCGACTCTCTCTTGTTTCATGCGTGCTCGCTCACCGTGCTTCACCGCGCCTATATTCTCGCTTATTCCTCGCCACGGGTGCAGAGGTACGACCTTAAGGGCAGATTCGTAATCAGCAACCGCGAAAACCCTATGATTCTTACGGTTCATTCACAATCGACTTACAAGGAAAGTCTTTCCGCTGACGTCCTTCGATTTTCAAATATGTTATTCTACATCAAAATCTTAAAGACACGTATTTTTTTTTATCGGCGGAAAAACGTTTCTAGGGGGTGAAATTATTCTTTAAAGTTCAGACCTCCGAGGGGTACTTTTCAGGTTTCACCTATTTTCACTTGAGATAATCGAATGCACCCAAATGGAAAATTACCTTAATGATAAACGATGAAAGATGCAACTGGTTTCATATCGGGGGGTTGCATAGGAAAAAAATTATAGGGGTTGAAATGCACAAAATCGTTATCACAAAGAAACTATTGCACCTATCTCGATGGATTCAATTGCACTTTGAAGAGGGCAAAATAATAATACCTGTAGGTTTTTGCGTTTTTTTTGCAAATCAAGTTAAAGGGGTGAACTACCCCTATGGATGTTTACATTTAATCTCAATAAAACGGCAGTAATTCTTTTTTTGCTTTATTTCTTCTCCTAGTTATACGTTTTTTCTTTAAATTCTCAACATCTACATATCAAATGATGGATAGATTTTTTTCGAAATTACATTTTCATAATTGGTGAAAGTGATAGAACCAAAAGTATACGTCCAATCTTAATGGGTTGTTTTTTATTTGAAAGCAATTTGAGACTCTTCTAGTTATACTTAAAAGATTCCATTTAAAATTTATTTAAACAATGGATTTTACCTAATTGAGCAAGGAAAATTGGAAAAAATCAAATTTTTTCGTTAAAAATTCTACCACTTTATCAGTTTTTTTTTAATTTTTTGTAACTTTTTACGGTATTTATACGAATCACATCCATAGTTTGAAAGAATTCACTTATTTATTTTTTTCCGCCAAAAATTACAGATTGGATAACTTTTACGGATAACAATTTTTTTATTACTTAGTATTGAATAAACCACAAGACGAATTTCAAAAATATCTATTCCTTATATTTTTCACAAAAATTTAGTAAATTCTGACATATTTTCATAGTTATCATGACCCCCCCCCACCCTTTACTTAACGGTGTTATCTGGGAGTCACCTCTGTTCAGTCTGTGACTCGCTCCCAAAATTAGATTTGAAATAGGACGTAGAAGCAGAGATAAAAATGCGATCGCAGAATATATTCACCGCAGTCGGCTATTTTTCTTTTACACGACGAAAAAAGTCACTTACAATTCGAGACTATTTAAAACGAAATTGCAAATATTAATCAAAATGAAGACAAATCCTTTGAACGTTAGTAGAATGCTTCTCGCAACTTTTGAAGTTATGAATACATGCATAAAGCTGCAGTCACTCGTTCATAACCAACTGTCGTCACCGCACGTTATATCGATCTTTTTAAATATTCTTGGTACAAAAGTGGTTACATAGAAGAAAAACCAGCGAATTTTGAAAATTCTGTACACTTTGCATTTGGAGATCCCTGCAACTCACACAGTGAAGTTCCAGGATGTGAAAATGTTGCTATTGTTTGTTGTTCCTGGTATAAAAAGTCGTTATGTTTTAAACACTTTTTCAATGACTATCATTACTGCCGTACTTACAACGGCTAATAGAGCATATGATTATATATTCGCTTCTATTTATTGCTATAGTGATTATTTTGTTAGACTGTTGACATATTATCAATAAAAGATACAAGCATATTGTACGCTCGCTTTTTTTTACTTGACTACGCAGTTTTTCTATGCATCATCGCAAAACTTGGTCTTATCTACCTAAACGAATATGTGTAAGCGCTTATCGTATGCCTATGTTATCTCATTGCCAAATATAAATCAGTCGAATTATCGATAAGTCAGATATAAATACTTTTTCATCGAAAGATCGATCTATAAATAAGTTGGCTCTTAGATAAACCGTTCATTAAATTCTATGTACGTGATACGGTTGTGGTAAATTTAAAGAAAAAACGTATCACTAGGAGAAGGAATAAGAAAAAAAAAAGAATAACTGCCGTTTTATTGAGATTAAATGTAAACATACATAGGGGTTTACATATAGGGGGGGGGGGGGGGGGGGTGAACATACATAGTTCACCCCCTTAACTTGATTTGCGAAAAAAACGCAAAAACATGTATGTATTATTTTTTTGCCCTCTTCAAAGTGCAATTGAATCCATCGAGATAGGTGCAATAGTTTTTTTGTTATAACGATTTTGTGAATTTCAACCCCTATAATTTTTTTCTATGCAACCCCCCGATATGAAACCAGTTGCATTTTTCATCGTTTATCATTAAGGTAATTATCCATTTGGGTGCATTCGATTATCTCAAATGAAAATAGGTGTAACCTGAAAAGTACCCCTCGGAGGTCTGAACTCTAAACATTGATTTTTTTCCCAAAATATACAAAAAAAAATGTATGAGCATCATAATTTTTTTATTGTAAATTAATGTCCAACTAACTCCGTCTTTTAAAGCCGTTAAAATCGATGCGGCACCACTAAATCTTATCGTACATCTTACGGACTTCATAAGACTTTTTTTCTACCGCAAAACGAGAAAAAAAAATTTCTGAGCAACTGTATATCTACATTTTTTTAATAGAGTGAATTTTGTGGTTTTTCAAAATATCACCTGGATGCGGCAGTTCTAAAAATTGTCGCAGTATTTTCGGATTTCGCAGATTGTATTTTTATATCAAATACAATAAGTAGCTCGATGAGCGTTTGGCTGTGTTGAAAAAAAAATTACCGAAAAGGGTCACTTTACGCAAATTTGCCATAGTGCCGCAGTACTAAATATGATCGCACAGCCCCCAGGTTTTTCCAGAAATTTTCTTTTTTGGTGTTTATGAACGCAGATAGAAGAGCAATATGATTTTAGAAAAAAGTGTTTTTTTTAACCGCCCTAGGGTACATATATTAAGGATGTTCCTCTGTTATATCGATTTAATGTCATCGACTTGAAATTTTTACAGCCTGTTAGTGTTTATCCCCAACACGTATGTGCAAAGATTCAATGAGATTAGGAGCCTCGTTGTCGAGATATTAAATGTTTAAAAAAACATTATTTAACATGCGTTCTTACGGGCGAACACGAAAAACAGGTTCCAATCGTTCTGTAATTCACGAACTCGAAATGCCAGCACCTTTTAAAAATTATATGACCTAGATCTATATATAATAAAACCGTGTGCGAAAGCTCACCTTAATTAGGAGAATTTTCGTTGAGTAATTAAATGTAATATGTTTAAAAATGCTGAAAAAAAAACGGGCGTTCGCTGTCGATTTTAGACGCGACGGACAATGTTGCCGAACTCAAAAAAAGTGTTTTTTTGAACCGCCCTAATGTACCTCGAATGTTCTACAAACTTCATTGGCTCCTGCTAAGCCGACGACAGTGAAGTTCGTCAACGGCTTTTACATACTCTTAAGAAGAATTGCTCTCGTGTTAGCGCTACGCGGTAAACAATTTTTCGTACATGTTTCCACTAGTGAAGTAATCAAGAGAAATTTTATTCGTGATTTACGGGTATAAATTTATTCGAATAATTTATTTATTATTCGAATGATAATATACCCAACTCTATGTCGAAATGACGTTTTATACGTTTTAAACGCCGACCTACGAAGAGATATGAAAAAAACTATAGAAACTTACGATTCTCGTTCAACAAGAAATAGTGACCATCCGAAGAAGTTTTCGGAAAAATACTATTTAGGTACAATACAGTAGTAGGATTTCTATAATTTTTTTGCGCAAAAAAAAAGAATAATAATCAAATTAAATTTTAAAAAACCGTCACTATTGATCATTACCAAAAATAAAACTCGAATATCTCAAAACTCGGATCGACAATATGCGCCCTTTTCATGTGGACGACCACATAAAGACATTTAGATAATTGGAGTTTTATTATTATACTGTAAGCACATACCTTAGCAGGATTGATCGGCCTCCGGAAGAAATATATTTCGTCCTCCATAACCGCTGACGTGTGATTGAATTTCTTGAGACCATCTTGATTCAGCTTTTTCATGAGATTCTTACTTTCGTCGTACGTCGATTCGCAAATGAAAACGTCATCTTCTGGAATTTCGGTTGGTCGACCTGCAAGTACCAATTTTAAAATTAATTTTAAAAAAACATTTTTTTTTTAGTCAAGGCAGGCTATAATGAAAGTTGCTATGTGGATCAGCCTGGAATTGTTGGAAGGCTTCAATCGAATCTATAACGAAAAATCTTTGTACGAGATGTCCTCGAAACATTGAATTCGAAATTCCCAACTCTTCCAGGTTGCCCGAACCAAAATCACGTCGTTTTCGTTTTTGGTGAATACATTTTCTCAGAGCCCGGACCCGTGAAATCCATTAATTTTTTTTCACAAAACAAACTTCATTATTTCGAACGAAGTTTCAACAACGACCTTGGGGTATTTAGAATAACTTGAGAGTGAAATTTAAAGAGCTTTTAAATGGCAAAAACTTAATTTACAAAAGCGATGTGCTTTTGATTATACGCCCATACTCAGTCTTACGGCATTGGAATGTTTTTATATGCTTCATACTCGTTCTAGTTTTTTTTTAGTATGATGAACAAACTCATCCCCTTGGAATTAACAAACACGCTCATTGTCATTTTTATCGATGAGCACACTGGTTTTCGTTGTCTTGAGTTGAACGCATTCTTGTTTTCATGTAGATTCCTATCGGATTATCAGACTAGAATTTCGTTAGAAACGGCCTGTATCTCGATAAACGTTAAAAGCTCCAAGTGAATAGATCTGCCGTTGGTAAGAACATATTCGATCGGATTCAGTCAAAAATCGTTTTCAAACTCTACAGAACCGATACATTTTTGGGCGAATTTTTTTAGTTTTAGTGCTAGAACATTTTTTTTATTGTCAATGAGTTCAACTACGAAAACGAAGATGTCATTCCAGCGCCTAATCGAGAGACTCGGTAGAGTCTCGGGACAAGTACATTTCCCGCCGACTCGACGAAGTATCTATTCCCGAGCCAACTCCGTCCACGCGCATTGCCTACCTTTGTCATGCATTGTAGAACAAATTAATGGATAATCATAATTTCTAATCATAGTTTCATTACATAATTCGATAACGATCTACCGATTAATATCAGAATTAATTGAATCGGTCGACACGTTATCGAGTTTCATGACTTTCACAATTTCATTGGGTCACTTTTATCTCACTTAGCCGTCTCCTCATCGTAAATGTCACGCAAGGCGAGTTTCTATGGCCCGTGTCACGCAAGGCGCGTTTATATGTACGAGGCACACGAAGCGGCGAATGGGGATCCGCACTGTCAAACTTAGCCGCGTGGCGGCAGCATCATAGATTGCGCCTTTTGGCGGAGCTTTTGAATCTTTTTTATCAAAATAAACATTTGTATTGAAAAATGAGCTCTCCTCAAGAGAAAATATTACGAAATCAATTCAAAATAATACAATATTTTACCTAAATTAAAACACTAGTTGATAATTGAATTTAATTAACCCATTATGCGTAATTGTTGTGTTCTGTTGTGTAAAAGAGAGGGAATTTTTTCATTTCCAAAAGACGATAAACGTTGGAGTCGCGATAATTGGTATCACTCGGACACCAGAATTCTGGATCGGGATATAATTACTGATGCATGATGCATCTGATAATTGAAAATTATCACTGTCATCGTAGAAGAACAATCGAAAAGAAACAAATATTACATTATTATTTTAGAAATTTTCGTGATGCTATTTGCGAGATTATACTTTTATTTATGTACCAAAAATTATATTTTTAATATCGCGTACCTTTTTTTTTATCAAATAATGTATTTTTTTTTCAAGTAAACATATCTCTAAAAATATAGATCGCAGAAAAAAAATGATCCGAGGTAAAAGTCATAGTTTTTCATCACCTTTTCAATTAAATCGGTATCATAATTTTATCGTCCTTGTAAACTAGATTTTTTTACGAAAATGTAAGAAATGTTTTTTTTCTTCGAAAAACACTACTTTTATTTTGCTGCCGAATTTACTCAACCTTCGGGCATGTGTGTCGATTTAGTAGAAAAATCGCCAGAATGGGAACGTCAACCCTTCTGGCTTAAAAAAAAACGATGCAGGTGTTACAAAAACTTGTTTATTTACGGGAGAGAGCGTTGTTCTGTTCAAGAATAAGGATGAAACGATGCTAGTCGAAAACTTGTATTACAGAGCTATTGTTTCGCAAAAGAGTGCCATAATATAAATGAAATTTGAGAGACAAAAGTTGTAGACATTACCCAATGATTCCAAGTATTGGGAGCGATTCCTCCATCCTTATAGATACGAAACAATATGAATTATTCGTCAAACTGATTTTTTTCAAGGAGGGAATGTATGTATTCAGTGCCAACACAAAATAATCGATAGGTTTTTAGGAGTAAAACATTTTTAGCAGGGTAATTCTCAGTTTTATACAATTTCACACGATTAGTTTTTTTTTAGTCCAGAACCCCTGGCGGTCCTATTCTGGAGATTTTTTTTTGCCGAATCTACACGTGTGCCCAAAGGCTGAGTAAATTTTGCAGCAAAATAAAAGTGGTGTTTCTTGAAGAAAAAAAATGTTACTTTTTCATTGAAAAATTTAGTTTACAAGGATGATAAAATTATTAGTGCTGTACGGCTTAGCCGGCTATGGCAGCTAAGCCGGCTAGAAGTTAGCCGGTTAAAATGGCTTAACCGGCTAAGCCGTTTAGCTGGTTAAAATTTAGCCGGCTAAAATAGCTTAAGGCCGTCCTCTAGTTTCTCGGCTGTTTTTTTTATGGCTTTTTCAATAATTTTTTTACGGGCAAAGCATCGAAATAATCAATCTCATTATTTTTGCATAATCTTTATTAACATTTAAATAAGCTTTACAAATTTTTTGAAGTCAAAATATATAATAGAATAGCAGTTCAAACGCGTTTTTCTCGAAACACCATTTTTCGAAACGGTAACCACGATATTTCAGAAACTATTGCACCGATCTTGTTCAAATTTATACAGCATCTTTAATATGTTATAAGCCAGCGATTGAACTAGGATTATCATGATTGCTTCGATAGTTTTTTTCGTACGAGCGAAAAACTTAAGAAAAAATGAGTAAAAAATAGAATGTAATTTTCAAAAGTGTATAAAAAAGTCAATTTTTGTAATTTAGAATTCACTCTAGTTCAATCGCTAGTCTTGAATATGAAGATTAAAATGCCGTTTGGTTTTTTGATTTCGGATAAGCAGAACAGCCGCAATCTTGGTCACCGTCAAGCACCTCTTTTACTTGATGTCTTCCTGTCGGCCACTATAACTGCTATTCTATTATATATTTTGACTTCAAAAAATTTGTAAAGCTTATTTAAATGTTAATAAAGATTATGCAAAAATAATGAGATTGATTATTTCGATGCTTTGCCCGTAAAAAAATTATTGAAAAAGCCATAAAAAAAACAGCCGAGAAACTAGAGGACGGCCTTAAACGGCTTAACCGGTTAAAAATTAGCTGGCTAAAACGGCTTAGCCAATTAACCGGTTAAGCCGGTTAATCGGCTAATCGGCTAAGTTAAGCCCATTTATATTTTTTCCTCATTCTAACCTCGAGATCGAAACTTCGTTGCGATTTCTCGGCTCTCATGAGGAAAAATAATGTTCGATACGCGTACGAAAAGGCTTTTTGACGAAACTCGTTACAGCACTCGCCTTCGGCTCGTGCCGTAATCCTCTCGTTTCGTCAAGAAAGCCTTTGCGTACTCGTATCAAAATGTACTATTTTACGGCACAGGCATTGAAAAGCCACTTTTCGATGCCTATTATCGATCCGTAAAGTAACACTTTTCGTGGCTATCTTCGCAACTGACACAAAAAAATTTTTTTATGGCAGTTTTGAAAATGCCATGAAAAAATTTTCGTGTCAGCTACGAAGTTAGCCACGACAAGTACTACTTCACGTATCGATAACAGGCGTCGAAACGTAGCTTTTCAATACCTGTGCCGAAAAAATATGGTATGCGGCGTGCGCATAAAGTGACTGTTCAAGCGACGTGATGTTTTTAGAACTCTCCGTTGGTTTCGCCTGGTGAGGCGAAGGCTCGCCTTCAGGTTCGCCTTCGGCTCACCAGGCAAAGCCAACGGCTCGTTCTAAAAACATAACCTCGCTCGTCTATGTGTACGCGCTTGCCGCATAATATACTATTGTATGTATAGATTTAGAATATTTTTGAAATTTAAATTTGTATATGGCTTTCATATAATTTTCATCATTCATATAACGGTTTACATGAGGATATGGTCCAGTCGAAATTAGTGATGCCGCGGAGATTTTTCTCGTCTCGTCTCAACGAGACGAGTGTGCGTGTGAGCATGTGCGAGTGTGTTCAAGTGTATGCGAATGTGTGCGTGTGTGTGTGAGTGTGTTCAGTGTATGCGTGTGTGTGCGAGTGTGTCTGAGTGTAGTCGAGTATGTGCGTCTGTGTGCGTTTGTATTCGAGTGTGTGCGAGCGTGTGTGAGTGTGTTCGAGTATGTGCAAGTGTGTCCGACTATGTCCGAGAGTATGCGAGTGTGTTCGAATGTGTGCGAGTGTGTCCGAGTGTATGCGAATGTGTTCGAATGTATGCGAGTGTGTGCGTATATGTGCGAGTGTGTTCAAGCGTATGCGAGTATGTGCGAGTGTATGCTGATGTGTGCGAGCATGTGCGAATGCGTGCGAAGGTGTATGAGTCTGTGCGAATTTTTGCCAGTGTGTGCGAGGGTATGCAAGTGGGTGTGAGTCTGTGCGAGCATATGCAGTTGTGATCGAGTAAAGCCTACGAACCACAATAATCCGAAATATTATGCTAACGAAATTTTTTGAGACATGATGAGCTTTCGAAACGAGACGAGACGAGAAATTGGTCTCGCTTGGACACACACACACTCACACTCGCACGCACACACGCGCACACACACACATACGCACGCATGCGTACACATGCACTCACATACTTGCAAACATTCGCACACACTCGCTCATACACGCACACTATGGCTTTTGTTTTTTTTTCATTTGACAAACGATAACTTAACGACGACTTTACGTCTCGTCTCGGCGGCATCACTAATTTCGACTGGACCACATCCTTATGTATACCGTTATGTGAGTGAGGAAATTATATGCAAGCCATATGCGAATTTAAAATTTTATCAATATTTTAAATCTAGATACAAAAATATAAATGAGCTTAACTTAGCCGATTTACCGATTAGCCGGTTAAGCCGTTATTCGGCTAAGCCGTTTTAGCCGGCTAAGCCGTTTTAGCCGGCTAAGCCGGTTAAGCTACTTTAGCCGGCTAAATTTTAGCCAGCTAAACGGCTTAGCCGGTTAAGCCATTTTAACCGGCTAACTTCTAGCCGGCTTAGCTGCCATAGCCGGCTAAGCCGGCTAAGCCGTACAGCACTAAAAATTATGACATGGATTTCATTGAAAAGATTATGAAAACTACATCCTTTACATAGAATACTTTTTTTCTGCGACCTATATTTTTAGAGATATTTCTACTTGAAAAAATATAGTATTTCTAAAACGGTTATTGAAAAATCTGAAATAATTCACTCAAAGGCTCTTAAGGTAGTATCTCCACAGGATAGTTGAATTATGGAATGGTCGAAATTTGGCATACAGGTTATTTAATATGTTATCCGAACATCCGTGCAATTTAAATAAGCTTAACCATCCCGAACCCGAGATATTTTCACTCAAAGGTGGCTTGATTTACACGTAACATATGCGCCATGCATGCACGAAGAGTTAGTTATTAATTCTACCGTCAAAACTAAAAAAAAGACGGTGATGAAAAAAGAGAAGAAGCTAGAAAGGGATGTCACGAATAATGTGAAAAAAAATTCAGGAAGATATACGATTTAGTTTTTGAGATATTGTACGTGAAAGAGGTACGTCTATGAGCCTTGTTTCATATGCGTGCTTGCTCATCGCACTTCGCCGTGCCTACGCTCCCGCTTATTCCCCGCCGCCGGTTGCGGAGGTACTACCTTAACTAGTTTTACAAACTCGCAAAGTTTCGAAAATTTCGGGGAGAGTCGCAAAAAAGTGGCTGGTATGGTGGAGAACGCTTCATATATATATATCTCGCCTTAAAAATGTATTTATTTGTTTTAATGAGAAAAAGATCCTCGCGATAGATCTAACAAAAAAAAAAATTACTTTGAAAAAAGACGTGATATCACAATAAAAAACGCCTCCGGCGAAAAAAAATTGGACAAGTACATTTTAAGTATTTTTCCCCACACAAAAAGCATTGATATCATTATACGGCCAAGTCATCGTCACGATTGAAAATAATGATGAAATATGTTCTTACATTATACTCTCTTTCACTTACAATATACCAATTGTAAAAAATTGTAAAATAAATTCAAATCTCACGAAAAGTTATGACTTAAATTAAACCTTATGGCGGGGGTTTCATCAACATGAACAACACCTTTAAACTACATCCTTAAAAAAGTTATCAAATAAATCAAATGTCAAATTAAAACACAAGAACGAAATATAAGTACTTGGCACTACCGTGTGGTTCGACATAGAAATATATGTATCAAATGAAAGTAGCGCCAAGTACTTACTTATATTTCGTTCTTGTGTTTTAATTTGACATTTGATTTATTTGATAACTTTTTTAAGGATGTAGTTTAAAGGTGTTGTTCATGTTGATGAAACCCCCGCCATAAGGTTTAATTTAAGTCATAACTTTTCGTGAGATTTGAATTTATTTGACAATTTTTTACAATTGGTATATTGTAAGTGAAAGAGAGTATACTGTAAGAACATATTTCATCATTATTTTCAATCGTGACGATGACTTGGCCGTATAATGATATCAATGCTTTTTGTGTGGGGAAAAATACTTAAAATGTACTTGTCCAATTTTTTTTCGCCGGAGGCGTTTTTTATTGTGTATTAGGCTTCCGGGGAGACAAAATTTTTACAGGTCTTTTTTTGTTGTATATTAGAATATTATATTATTTTTTATTGTTAAAATGATTATTGAAAATAATTTTCAATAAATAATTCGTTGAAAAAAATGTATAATATCACGATTATGTCGTTCTTTGTGAGGTATGAGGCAGTAAAAATTCATTATACAAAGTAATATCAATTAATCTCAAAATAAATGCACATATTGTAATGGATACCAATGAAAGATGTAATTCTAGCCAAACGAATAGTTTTTTCGATAAATCTAATAATTTTTTTTTCTATGGTAAATTTTGAAATCAAGAGGCTCGGTAGAGCCTCGAGACAAGTACATTTCCTCCTTTACCGACATGGCGAGAGGTACTAACAGCCTCTATACGCCACACATCGCGCTTATACACGGGAGTGAATCTATATAACGAATCTTATTTTCCTAATTATTAATTAACTATGCGGACTTCGGTAATGATACTGACACGAATATTTTTTATTTTTTTTTCTCTTTCGATTGTGAAAAACATCAATGCCGTGGCTATAAGCAAATCGGTGATATCCCTTTTCTTTGTTTTCACGGAGCTACAAACATTTCGTCGTTTTTTCGTCGTCATCCGTTTTCTTCGCACACTCGATCAGCTGTTTTCTTCGCACACTAGACTACGTCATTCAAACCGATAACTTCATGGAGTATATGTTAAAAGAATTGACAACTTCATATGGCTACCATATGGCTAAAATAAATTATGACGGATAACTGGCATATTAGATAATTTATGACATGAGAAAAGAGATATTAATTTTTGTTAAGTGAAAGTGCGAATATGTTTTATATTTTGGTGATAAAAATATATATTTTTTAAATCCTCACTTATAAACAGCCGCGTATCTGATCTTGTAACTCTACTCAATGTGAATCTTGTAATCGTGACACGAATGTGTATATATACGCAGTTTATTTACATACTTTACAAGAAAAATATATTGAAAAAAAAAACGAACAGTGTTAGAGTTTATGATTTTCTCATTTTGGGACAGAAACGGTGAAAAAAACAATTATATACTTATATGTGCGCTCTCGTAGTGATATGACTCGCCAATTAAGAGGTTATGTTGGTGTATTTCGAAATACATACTGATTAAATAGCTATTGAATAAAGTTTAGAGTATATTAATGAAAAAGATTTGTGTTTTTTTCCCCACGATTCAGCTTTTTTCGTCAAAAACGAAAAATCATCAAATGAATATTGTTTTTTTTCCACGATTCAGCATTTTTTTCTCAACAAAGAAAAATCGTCAAATTAATCGCCGATCAAGAGATTATGTTATTAGTGTATTTCGAATTAAATACTGATTGGATAGTTATTAAATAATGTTTAGAGTATATGACTCAGCTTTTTTTTGTAATCGTATGTGAGATCAAGCAACCCGTACCCCGGAGGAGAGATGTATTACTAGGCTAATACTTGACAAGACTCATTAGGATAGGTGTAAGATGATTCGACCTTCGACAGGATCATCAGGGCTTCAAGAGGTTCCGTGAGCATTGCTTGTTATCGATAAGTCGGAGCTCTTCTAACGTTTTTTAATCCGCACATGATCTACGCCATCAACTCCGAGTATTATATTTGACATCATACAAAGTCCCAGCTGCACTGCCTTCTTATCACAGATTTCATCTGAATGCAAACCAGAGAAGCTCACGCAATTCGAGACAGTAAAATAGTATGTGTCATCAACTAAACACAGAAAAATTTGTTACATCGCTAAGCCGTCACAGAAACATTTCCCCATATCGGGATTTGACCCAGTAAATTTGGCCCATAACCAACTTGATAAAAAGAAACTCGTTGCGCCATCAACTTGCTACAATGCAACACAACGCACCACCAATTTGGAATAGAAAAATTCAACGCATCACCAACTCGACGCACAAAAAATCTCCTACGGGCTATCTCGATGGAGATATACTCTCCCATAGTACAGTTTCACACAGCGAAAACTCTCATGCGGCGTAACTTGGTCCGCTTCAACTCTCAACAGACGCAACCATAGTTCGTTAGACTGTGTAGAGTTGGAGCGGGCCGAGCTGTGCCACGAAAGTTTCGCTGTGGCGAGTTACGCCAAGGGAGAATTTTTCTGTGTTAGCGTGCCCTGGCAGTTTTTGCATGTCGAATTGGTGATACGTTGAGTTTTTCCATGTTGAATTGGCAATATGTCCAGTTTAATCGGAGCAAGCCGATGGCGCATTGGGTTTTTCTGTACCAATTTAATTATGGGCTGAGTTTGTCTGGGTCATGTCGCTTCATGGGATTTTTTTTTGTTTTACAGTGCAATGTGTCGAATTTTTCTGTGTTCAGTTAATTATGTGTGTGACTTTTATGAGCAGAATAACGTCGGTCGGGTTGAGTCTGCATTCAGTTGGTATCTGTACAAACAAAGCTTTACCATTCCATCGCTAAGAAAAAAAACATAAAGCTCAATATTATAAACAGACTATCGAAAAGCGTTGCTTATGATTTTATATCTTAGCGGTGGTGCATTGTATCAAGGATCAAATACTCAAAGTTGTTCGGATAGGTCATGCGAGCATTCTCAAAAATCGGGATATTTCATTGATAACATGTTGTACGCATGTAACATTTTGAAGTTTGCTAAGCTTATTAAGGGGGTCAGGTACCGAAAATTCCACATCCAGAACCTCTAACGGTAAAGACTCGCTGATTTTTGTCTTGATATCATTTCTCATATCAAAATACCTCACATTGATGAAATTTTGAAAAATTAATTTTTTCCCTGTTTTCAAAATAATTTTATTCGAAACCGTTGAGATATCGAAAATCCCATCTGCTAGTTTATTAATTGTGATAAGTGTTATATAATTTCGCCCAGGAAAAGTTTTATTACTTGATCATATCATAGAATTTTTTATATTCAGGCCAAGGAATCCATTTTCTTCTCATTTATTATATTCTACCAATTAATTTATCATACATTTGGACAATTTTTGTGCCTTTAAGGCGGCCCATCAGTGACAAAACTAGTCAAAAATCGTGACGTGAAAAAAAATCATAAAACCTATCATAATATTTTCTAAATACTCTGTCGAAATAAAATTTATGAATTTTGATGACGTAAATGGTATCTCCTCCTACAATTTTGAACTTTGAAGGTTATAGATTTTTTACACATTCTTTGGGTCACAATGAACAATCTAGCAGATGGAATTTTCGATACCTATCTCAATGGATTCGAAAAAAATTATTTTGAACACGGGGAAAAAATTAATTTTTCGAAATTTTATCAATGTGAGGTATTTTGATACGAGAAATGATATCGAGACCAAAATTAGCGAGTCTCTACCGTTAGCGGTTCTGGATGTGAAATTTTTGGTACCTGACCCCCTTAAGGATCTAATAAAAGAAATGCAAATGACATTTCATGTCTTAGTTGCTAGATTGGGGCCCCTGAATTTGTAAAATAATGAAACCATCGCGTAATTGTACAAAATATTTTGGCAAGACGAAATTCATCCCGTCAAAAGTTGTTTAATTCTAGCCTGAGCATAGCAGTGACCATGCATTCTAAGCTTTGACATAGAAGTTACATGGTAAAAATGTATGCACATATGAATAATGCTTTGCAAAAAGAAGCCAAATCCCCCTAAAAAACACCATAAATGGTGTACAAAAAGTTGAGACAAGTACATTTCCTTGCATCGTTTTGTCTATCCTTACAAAAATATGTCAAACATAAATAGTTGTAAAATAAATCCTCACAAAAAGTTCTCCAATAAATTCAAATCATCCAACTCACAGTTGCCAAGTACATCCAGCATTTTTATTGTTTACATTGTTTATCAACCGTTTATAAGTAAGTCATAACGCCCGAAAACGTCTTGAAACGGGACATAGGGACTTAATCTAAAAATGGATCGTTTGAAAAATTTTTATTGAAAAAAAAAAATCGAACGAAGTACTTGGCGAGTTCGTAACAGGTAGTCCGTACAGTAATTTTACATAACTCGCCAAGTACTTCGTTCGATTTTTTTTTCAAAGCGAATTTTTTTTTCAATAAAAAATTTTTCAAACAATCCATTTTTAGATTAAGTCCCTATGTCCCGTTTCAAGACGTTTTCGGGCGTTGTGACTTACTTATAAACGGTTAATAAACAATGTAAACAATAAAAATGCTGGATGTACTTGGCAACTGTGAGTTGGATGATTTGAATTTATTGGAGAACTTTTTGTGAGGATTTATTTTACAACTATTTATGTTTGACATATTTTTGTAAGGATAGACAAAACGATGCAAGGAAATGTACTTGTCTCAACTTTTTGTACACCATTTATGGTGTTTTTTAGGGGTATGATATAACGCAAAGAAGCACGTCGCAATCAGGGCACATTGCTGTCGATCGCTCCCCCACTTCGGAAACGCAGTTATCAAAGTTTCGAGATAGTTAATCATTTTGTAAGAAATTTTAATACTGTCAATCCCATAAATACAATAAAATTAGTTTTAATTGCCAGAAACATAAGATTAGATTTCTGGTCACAGAAAGGTTAAATGCGTTTGAACGGGGAGAAGAAGACGGTTCAAGAATTTTCCCAACTTTCCAAAAAAATGTATGACTTTTCTCTGACCTTTCCAGAAGATTTACTACCCACACTGTTGTACTAATTTTTTTTTCTAAATACCATGGATACTTTAATAACTCGTCGAGACTTTCGCGAAAACGCACACAAAATTCAAACTGCAAATCCGAATTAGTTCATCAGACGCGTATATTTGACAGTTTGGCAGCGATATTATTTAAAGATTTACAAAAAATTATTCAAGATGAAGAAATATGGATTATTAAAAATCTATCGATTCTTTAGAAAATTTTAAACACAATATTTTTCTACAAATCGCAACAGTGCGTATATTCCTCATTTCATCAATTTTCGAACGGTTTCCAGTACGACAAAATTCGATTTGTCTAAAATTCTCCCATCCCAAGTAAGGTTATACAAAAAGCTTACTCGACAAGTTTCGGTCGCTATTGATCTCCACGAGATTTTTTGTTTTTGTTTTTTTTTTTTTTTTTTTTTTTTGCATTTTAGCAACACATACGTTTTTCCATATTCTGACGGCTCTACTGGACACAAAAAACGCTAGATATAATTTCCGATGTGAAATTTTCTGAAAAAAATAAATGCTATTTTTGTTATTTTTACCTCTTAAACTTTTAGTTTTTGACAAAAACGGCTGGGTTTGGTCGAATAATTTTTTTCTTTCATCTCAAATGAAATGAGAGAATTTTAAACAAATAAAAATGTTTGTGCCAGAAACCGTCCGAAAGTTGGTGGAATAAGTTATGCATTGCATTTTATGCGAAAATTACGTATTTTCTAGGATATACAAGATTGTCGAAAAAAAAATAATAACAATAAAAAAGTTACAATGACAAAGTTATCAAAAGTTCTCTAGTCACTCTACGAAACAATTATGCTGAAGATAACAAGCATTTTCTCGTGCGCGAATCTTCACATGAATCGAGAAAGACATACATTTTCGTACTAACTGATGAACGACAAATTTTACGAATCATCGTGCAGCAAAATAAATAAGCCATCGTTCATTAATCTCATTTTTTTCATAATTTCTCTTCAAATAAACTTCGAGATATTACTCGAATCAATTAGTATGATTTATGATGTGCGGACTACAAAAAAGTTTAAGTAGACCGATTCAAATCACAGATTATCTGCATTTCGTACTGAGGTTCGATAACAGTAAACGTTACTTACTGCATATGTATTCTCCATAATCGAGCACCGCGCACTTTCCAACTATCGCCACGATCGGATGGGTCCCATCGACAGTGGACAAGAATAATTCTTGTTTGTAAAATAATTTCGTAGGTGCATGAGGGATTTCCGGCGGGTTGAGTAACCAAGGTCCCTTGAAATAGCACTTTTCGCTGGCAAAAGATCAAATATATTTTATAGAGATGTTTAGTTTTTTTTATATTATCAAACAGTAACATCAATTTCATGAAACTTACTCTTTGGTCGACATTATGGAATCAATTTGGGCAATTTGTTGCCTTCCCCCGTCAGTGGCCACGTATACGAAATCACCAGTTTTCGCTGGTCCCACGCATGTAGTGTATTGCTCGTAATAAGTGTTCTCAGGATCGTCCGGGTTAAAAATTACAACGTTCTGAAATTGACAAAAAAAAAACGGCTTCTTCAGAGGACATGAATCTCAGCAGTAAGGCGAGGAAGATCCAGTAATCGACATAAGAAAAGTAACGTGAGTGTACCAACTCAATTTTAACGTACAGCGGAAGACTAAATTATTTTACCTTTACATTTTAAATTCAACAGAACTTTTACACAGCAAAATGAGGACAGAGCTTTTTAAGAAAAGCTCTGTGAAGAGCTTTTCAAGAGGAAGCTTTGTGAAGGTGATTTTTTTTTCTAGAGTCTTTCATGTCAACGTGTTCAAAACGCTCCAACATCCGAAAATCACATTTACAAAAAAAAATGTCAAGATCTAATAGAGCGGATTGAGCTAAAGTGCAGCGATTACGTAGACGAGTGCAGTATTATAATAGTTTTATTCACAGCAATCTTTTTAACGCAATTGGAATTTTTTTTATTCAAATCTTTATAAACGCTCCATGTTCCGCAAATTTTGAGATACCACATAACATTTTTTTAATTTTTTATATAAATGAAAAAATATTGCAATGTTCATATATCCTTAAAGCCTGATTGGTATTGAATTCGACGAGAATCGATGGAAAAGTTTAGATTTAAAAAAAATTAAATTTTTAATTTTTATGAGAAGCAGAATGTTCGTTGTAACTTTCAAAGGAATCGATAAAGGGCTCGGCTTTTATAAAATCGTGCAAATCAGAAATTTGAACATTGGTTCCTTATTATTTTATATTTCTGATGAAGCTTCCTCCATAATATGAGGAAGTTAAAGGTAAAAATTCACTCGTTCGTGTAGGGAGATTTATGAGCGAAATAAAACAACGAGGAAAAATTATGAAGATATGTGCAAATTTCTTAGTGATATTATTTTGAAAAACAAGATCCACAAAGTAGGTCCAAGAGCGCGCGTAAGAAAAATGAGATCCACTCCAGGTGCTCGGTGTTATAATAGTCATAATTAGGGAATTTTTACTCGTACATAAAGCTTTTATGTAATACTTGGCGTCGAGAAGCTGCTATTGATTTTCTCTCAGAATTTGCATGAAATACTTTTTGATGACTCCCGAACAAAATGGGACATAAAATGAGGGATGTTTTTTTTTTTAAATTCTTTACTCTGCGACACTTATGTATAATCGATAATAAATAAAATGCTTCCGCTCTTACTTCAGCTGGAAACACAACTCACAGGCTTTTCCTTTTCAGTCAACTTCTCTCCTTCTTCCAGTTCGGCAATTTCTTCTTTGTGCTTTTCGAGACGTTCCTTATAGACGGAAATGACGCGTTTCGGTTCCAACTGCTTTTCCCTTGGGACCAGCTTTAGATGATGTGGATCGAAATTCCAAACTTTAATTTTTTTGAAAGCCCGAGCCTTCGTCGAATATCTCGATTCGCAAACGTACACGTCCTTATCCGGAAATCCCTCGGGTACCATTCTGAAGTAATCTTTGACGCTAAGTACGCTACATCTGCCAGCGACTTTTGCCAGTGGAATTGCCACGTGAGCATCGCTCTTGAACAATTCTTTGTCGAGAAACTTTCGCGAGGCAACGTGATAAGTTTCACTTGGTCTGTAGAACATATTTCCGTAAAGCATTTGTTGATTCTCAGCGTTTGTCCAAAGACGCTCAATCAAGACAACACTGTACTCCATTCCACGCTCCGTTGCCTCGATGTAAGCAAAATCGCCGGCTCTGTATACTTCTTGATTAAAACTCATTGAGCCTGCGCTGTCATTACAATTTCCAGTGGTGATAGGGCTCGGTTCCTAAGATTAAGAAATAAAGTTTTTAACATCAAGGCATTACGTAAACAATAATAGTAAATTACGACACAGATTATAAAAAAAAAAAACAAAATAAAAAATTGTAACTAATATAAAAAAATTTGTTAAGATTCATTTGTTTATAGGTAACGCGATAAAATCGAGTTAAACATAGAAAATTTTCCGAATTATTCCCATTACTTGCCACATTAAATATTTTTACATCGATGCATTGCGATTTTTACGCGTTGCAATATTTTTTTTAAGTTTTACAGAATTTTTTACAATCTTATCAAATTTTTACAGTCGGCATTTTTATACTGTAGGTGTAAAAACAACCATATCCATGTGAAGGATCACGAAACAAAGGATTATTTTATGATAATCAATGGTTTTATCAGGAAAAACATGATCCTGACTCAAGATTACATAAACAACACCGTACTCAATTAACTGTATCTTACTACGTAATCCTCCATCAAGTCCAAAGCTAACGTTTTGTTTCAATGATTTTCACTTGAATTTGATTCTTTACTCTTATATAACGATGCTGACCGAAATCCATTTTGCCATATGCAATTAATAATAGCTTTATTGGAAGTCTGGGCATCCTTTTCTCGAACAATCTAACAGATAAAATAATGACGCACACTGCTTAGAGCTTTGTTTGGTCTTTATTATGCGTGGGGCCTTAGTAAAGCTTCGAAATGTAACCCTGAGGATTTACGGGCCGAAAGAGCGGGGTTTAATATAATTTCGTAGAACCAAATTGGCGTTTAATCGATCAAAATTTCTTTTATCCTGTCTTTGCTTTGACGACGGAGTGCAAAGAACGAGACGACAGATTCACTGCTATTCACGAAATTTGGAACGATTTTATCGATATGTACATAACTGTAAAAACTATAATTCGCCATCATAATGGTGCACGATCGACGAACAAAAATTAGGCTCTCGCAGTCGCTGTATGTTCAGAATTCACATGAAAAATAAACCAGACAAGTATGGCATTAAAATAATGATGCTGAATGATGCGAAGCCAGGACACATGTTGAATGCTATATCCTTCGCAGGTATTGTCCATAATGATTTCACAGAAAGTATTTACGAGTATTATGTTCGGAAACAATTTGAAACCATCTATGGGAACAGCAGACCCGTCACGACGGATTTTAATCTTAATTTTCGCGCACATCAGGTACATCTATTCTTATGACGACAATAAAAAGTTTGTATTTTATGCGTCAAAGAAACGTAAAATCGTTTTGATTTTATATCTCATTGAATCGAGATCCCGCGATAAATCCAGATACTGGAAAACTAGTTGTAGTTCTTGATCACAGTAGAACTAAGGCTGGCACTAATTTATTTCGCCAGTATTGTCATTTCTACATGAGAGCCAGAAAAATGAAGCGATGATAATTGAGAGTATTTTACAATATGATCGATCGATCCTTCCTAAAAAGCTGCATTTTGTATAACTTTTGTACTGAAAGCAATCCACTAGCACACCATAAATTTATACTTTAATTGAGTGAGGCGCTGCTGGAATTTCATCTCCGAAACACCTGACCAACCTTACTCTACAAAAAAAGCTTGAAAGCTAATAGTCTGCAAATGCCCAATACTGAAGATTCAGTGAACCGCTCGAAACTTGACTAGTGTCCATGGCTATTGATCGAGACACGAAAGAACAATCGATAAGTTGCCAAGATTGCTAGATTTTTGGATTTCGAAAACGATACTCACTTTGGTTTCATTTCCATCGCAGCTTTCCTCTTCAGAAGGTAGAGAGAGCTCTTGCTGGAGCTTAACGCGTTTCAATTCGCCAACTTGGGTCGAAAGATCGAGCAGTGTATAGTTAAGCGCAGGCGAGTGAAGAAGATCTCCGCTTCGAGTTACTTCGTCTCGTGTACGTAGGAAAAATGCTTGAAGCTCGACACTGTCTTCGAAAGGTTGAGAATCAGAGCGTGAGAGTTTTCGTGCTCTCTCCAAACACGAAAAAACGTCTTCTTGAAAACGATCCAGTCTCTTATACACGCCTCTGTCGAGTCTTCGTTTGATCAGATCGAGCGACAATCCCCTCATCCTAATAGAAAAGTGGACAATGTTAATTTATCGAAAGATAATACTTTTGAATATGCTACAACGACGTTTGCTGGTTTTGAATAAAAAAAATATAAGACATTTCACATTATGGCAATGAATGCACGATTACTATTAGACTTTTATTTTTATCAAAATGTTGCGGACTACTGAACGCGAGTTTAACAATGAATGCACGTGCTCAATGTTAGATAGCTATGCGGGACCAACAACATTTTACTTCCTCATAGAAGTTTGGTTTTCATTTAAAAAATGTATTCGAGTTTTATGTCAGAGTGCTTAAAATGTCTCAATTAGTCAAGAAATCACACTTCGAAACAAATTGCTGCACGTAATGTATGTATGTGCTGGCCTTGTAAAATTCAAACGGTTATATCTCGAGAACGTTTACAGTCATGGTGCCCTACTTTTGCATACAAGTAGGGCAGCAAACCCGCATGGTTTATTACAATTTTTGTCAAAATAAAAAAAAAAACTTTAGATTTTATACAATTTATAATTTTTCAAAAAATGACTGTACTCGCTCCAACTTTCGTAAATATTCAGCTACCGGTTCGGAACTTCTTACATAAATAGGCTATGGAAAAAGGATGTTTGGTATTGAATTTTGAATTTTTACGGGTAATGTCAACTCTGAGTTTCGTGAATAAGCTAGTGTTAAAAATTTATGCATTTTTTTAAAAAATGTATATGTATACATTTTTTCTCAGATACGAGTTAATTTGTTTTTACGTGGATGGAGAGTCGTGAGAAGATAACTAGATTCGGTACTGGGTTAGAAACTATCAGTAAGGGGGTTCAGATTTTACAAAACAAATGTTTTTCTTTCTCATAGAGAAAGCATTGCGACGGTAAATTTTTTTTTTTCAGTTTTCAATGCCAATGCGTTCAAAATGTGTCAAAAACGTCGAAAAATTACATTGAGAAAATATGTTCGGACGTGCGTGTGTGTGCTGACCATAATAATGTAAAGCCCCCATCGCGAGAATGACTTGACCGATCTCACTGAAACTTCGCACACACTTCAAGATCAAACCTCTCTCGTTTAGTGCAATTTTTGTTGAAAATACTTGTGGAGTTTAGATTTTAGATTTTAAAATTTTCGAAGTGTTCGTAACCGCTCTAGTTTTCGTAAATTTTGAGGTATCCTGTAATTTTGTTCCGGCGTTGGTATTGAATTTGGCGAAAATCATTGACAGGGTTCGTATTTTATATTTTTAATTTTTTGAAAAAGTTCTGACTGCTCTAATTTCCCCAAATTTTAGAATATCGGACTATTTTTTTTTTTTTGCATAAATAAAGTATCATCAAAGAATGATTGGTATCAAATTTTTCGAGACTCGGTGGAAGGGTTCAGATTTTGTGCAATTTCGAATTTTCCAAAAAAATGTCTGGACAGCTCTAATTTCCTAAATATTGAAAATACGGGCAATTTTTTTAAATCTTTTTTACAACAGAATATTCTGAAAGAATATGAATATAATTAAGGTAACGGTCCCGTCCTCTAACCTAAACCCTTTCTCCCAAGCACACCATTCTCACGCCAGCATTGCCAACTTCACTCTCGCTATCAATGCACTCTAATACTCAAACCTTACATCTCAGCTCAACTCTAATCTCATATCCAGCTAATCTCCTAATGGTTAGGGAGCTGGCGAGCGTTTTGGTATACTCACTTGATCTAACAATAAAACCAATGTCAACATTCACCCAGTATATTATTCAGTCATAAAGCTCGAACATCAGATTAATAATGATAGAGCTATGGTTAGTGCAAAAAAAAATCTTAATCTCAAAAAAATGAATCTACATGACAGAAAGAAGGGAGAAAGCTTCAAGTTGAAACTTGCAAAATGCCCCTTCCACATTTCGCACAATGCTTAACGCTTCCTTTATGAGAAACGGAATTTTAGCGTACAAAATTTTCAGGAAACTATTTGAACCATACGCAGAGTGGTATTGACGCAACAGTGCGCACATCCTTTTTCTTTGTTTTATCTTTCTCCAAATTGAAATTCCAGCTAAGCTCGGGAATTTTTTGGACAGCTGAATCCGAATTTCAAGTAAAAATTGTAAAATTAAAAATGGCTGTCACAGAAAGGTGGACCTAAATTTAAAAAATGTACAATACTGATATGAAGTGTTTGAAGATATCCTATTCTTAGCAAATCATTGAAAATTATCTGTTATGACATAGTTCTGACCGTTCTCGAGATATCTCAAAAAAAAATTTCACTTGAGTTTTCAAAAATTTTGTAAACTTGAGTACTGGGTCCGTTCTATGTGCATTTTGAAAATTTGTAAAATCGGAATACCATATTAATTTAGGTTGCTCGAGGACATATTGTAAAAAAATATTCAACAGTAACATGAATCAGTTAGTTAGCAGTTACAACATTCAAATCTGGTGAATTTTTGCATTTTGGTCCACATTGGATCTGTCATTTTGAATTTCGAAATTTCGACATCAATTTTGGATTCAGCGACTCGTTCATACCACCGAATACAGATTTCCGGCTAAGTTGAAAAAAAAAAAATTAGTGTACAGTTTGGGCACTTTTAGTCCGATTCGTTGCACTAACGAAGAGGTTAATTATTAAAAAATTAAATAAAAACAGCAAAAATTTCAGATGTGCACATTAGTTTGTCATTTTTTTTTATTCGATGCATAGATCTTTCCTCCATGAGGTAGAAAAATTTATCAAACCCTTTAATTCCTAGAACAAACTTTGTGCATCAGATAAAAGAAACGAGAGAACAATATGCAAATTTCTAATTCGTGCTGTTATTGTATGATCCCTTTGTACTTTAGTACCGCTAATAATAAGTATTCCACAGTGTTGAATTATAAAAATTTTTTTAAATTTCAATAAGCCAAAAATATATTGCATCTCTGATCGAAATAGGTGTTATAGAATTTTCAACCATTCTCAAAAAAATGTGAAATAAAATGTTAAACGGGAGAAAAATGTACTTTTTCCCATCGATGATATCGTGCTCCGGAAGTTCAGCCATGGAATCCGAGTAGCATCTTCCTTCCTCGTCCTGATGATTGTAGAGAGCGGTAAAAATGGTAGCTAAAATTTCTTGCACAGCCGCGGCGACATCAGGCACGCTTTCCTCGTCCTCGCTCAATTGTAGCTTTGTTTGCAACACCAAACGTTGGAGGATTAATGCATCCTACAAAAAATAAAATAAAACTCCTGAATTAAGTGTCTCGGTGAGTCAAAGTCCAGGAAAAGAAGATGGAAGATCAAAAATGTATTGTTCATTTGTTCACACATCTAAGGCCATTAATTTAGGCATTACATTTCCTTCGATTTTTCTGCATTTTTTTCTAAATTGTTGATCAATCTCGTTATCACGAAGAATTCGCACTGAACAGGGACGTATTTGCCTACGTCTTTGAGGGCAATGTTTACGATGCTCCGGATGTCTGTACACGTTGGAAGATAATGGAGTACTCATGATAACCGTCAAAAAACGAAATAACGCTTTCACTTCATATTTACGATTGATAGTTTTTTTTTCGTCAAAAACACGGAAATTTTTGTTTTCCGCAGATAATTTCACAAGAAGTACACTGATATTTAAAAAAAAATATCTAAAAAACGTCAATTAGATATCACGAACTCCAAAACTCTTGCGCGTAAAACTTTCTCCACATAACCTCAAAGTTTCGACGAAGAGCGCAAGCCATAAAGGATGTGGTCTCAATCGAATAGCGGGAAAATTCAAAATTTACCTACGTCATACTAAGCGATCGACCGACCTTGTATATTTGTGAATCTGGCTCGTTGTACTTGCAAGCGTTATCGAACATCAATATGAAATCCGAAACCAATTCCTCAAGATTCTCATAGCCATTATTCTTCAATGCCGACGCTATTTTTTCCATGTTCATTGGTTGTTTGATAACCTCGTAATAATCCGGATATTCATTTTTGTTTGGCAATTTCATAAATATCAACGACAATTGACGTCCCTTAGCGTCGTGATAATCCTTTAAAGTGTCGTACATCGTACGTAATTTTTGTAAATGAAGAGGTACCACCTTTTTTGGTCTCCTAAACAATTATGTGTTTTGAAATTTCACTCGTTATTAATCACGACAACACAATTCGGATTTTTGCAGTTCGGTTAAAAAAACAAACAAAATTAATTTGAAAAACGTACCCAACGTTGCGAGTCGGTGTCGATCCCGTTGATTTGATCGGTTTTCCTGTATCCGGCAAAGGACCTAATTCTCTTACCTTGTCCATCAACACCCTTTCCAATGTATTTGCATCGTCATAAATCACTGAACATTCCTCGTTGTACTGGCGACAGTTGTTGAACATTAGCTAAAATGAATGAAGATTTCTTTACATTCCTGATTGAAATTTTTTTATATTTTGCAAGCACGGATGTTCTTTATCTGAGAAACAAAAATCTAATAAATAAATCTTGTGGTTGGAAGCACTTTAAAACAATGTGCCCAAAAAATGTCTGTTCCGATTACGGATAATTTACAAGAATCGTTGGATCTGCTAATTCGATCAATTTTCAATTTATGTAACGTATTTCGCTGCCCCGAAGAATTACATCCGTTATGAAGAATTGAACTGTATAATTTTTGTTGCTGTATAATGTACTATTTTTGCAGTTCAATGTAATATTTTCGTCTTATCGTGGTTCAAATTTAAAATATACAAAAAATTATAAATTTCATGTAACCTAAAATTTTTTATCGAATCTCGTAAAATTCAATACCAAAGATCTTCTTAACATTGGCATTAAGCGCTCAAATTTTTGGTTTCATGAAAACATTGTTTTCTCTGCAAGGAAGTAATTACATATTATATTTTTTATTATTGACCACCGAGACACTTTTTCTATGATCAGTTTACCTGTTGGTTGAAGTCAAATTGTCCAAATTATAAGATTAAGGCCCGGTTCCACAATCGTCATTTAACAGTTTAAACTCTGGTTACCCTATGCTAAAACTAGGTAAAAAAAAAAAGAACGAGGCTTAAACCACGACTGTGAAACGGGGCCTAAAGATATTTACGAGACGTTAACGGCGCTCCTGCCGCAGCGAGAAGGCACAGTTCACTAGGAAGAAACAAATACGCGGAAAAACTCGAAAAACTTATTTAACAGTTGCTTTAAGATTTCAAGGAGATGCAATTGGCAATGTATTGCGATCTCAAAGCACCCATGAAAGAGGTTAATTAAGTACTGTTTTTATTCTTAGGTGCAGTACACTGTAAAAAGTTTCTGTATGAAAATTAATGCACAAGTGTAGGAAGTTTTTATGCGGATACCGCTTATGAAATTTCAAATACGGTACTTAATATTACAATTCTGGTATTGTAAAAGTGAAGGTATCGAGCAGTGATATTACTACACAGATAGATTGAAAAGTTATAACCTTTGTAGGAATTTTCAACTTAAACTGTAGTAAAATCAAGACACATTTACTAATATCCATATAGGGATGTATATTAAATGTACTACTGTGTATATTAAAATAAATATTACCGCATGGAATATCAGTACACTTGTGCATTTGAAACGTACGCAGTCTTGATTGAATTTTCAGTTCAACGTTAATGAAAATTAATAAATGTTTGCTAATATTTTTTGTAGCAAAATTTAAACAAATACTAAATATATCACTTGAAAAATAGTTACAAACGCATATTTTGTGATTGCTATAGGTCATAGAAGGGTTACACTGGAAAAAAAAAAAAATCATGCACGGATTTCTCGACAGAATTTTTCTTCTCCTCGACCGGGACTCGAACCTGCGACCTACCTACCTATCCTACCTATCTACCTAATACGCTACCCACTACGCTATCAACTGTTTATGTGGATTGGTAATTCAGATCATGTATTTTACACGCCAGAGAATCTTGATCAGTTGTATGTTGCAAGCTACTCAAAAAATGGTGGTGGTCCCGTCTTCCACCCTTTATTTAGTATAACCATGTCGGTTTTGAAAAAAAAATAACAAAATTGCATAAATAATAAAATTGAATCCAATATGGCGCATCAAAAATTCTAAAAATGACATAATATAATATATGAGACATTCCACAAATAGTGTGGCATAGGTTTTTTTTGTCCAGGGTCACATTGTTACAAGCATGTTATGTAAACGTTACAGAGCCATGTTACATTACTGTAATGTCACTATGTTACACCCCATTAACGTTACATAAATTCACCAAAGGTACACTCACATTGTTACAAGCATGTTATGTAAACGTTACAGAGTCATTTTACATTACCGTAATGTGACTACGTTACACCCCATTAACATTACATAAATATCACTGAAGGTACACTCACATCGTTACAAGCATGTTACGTAAGGGCTACAAAACTTTTTTACAGCACTGTAATGTAAAAACGTTATATACCAGTTATGTAACCAGCATATAACAAATGGTACATGACAATGTTACTTCCACGTTATATAACACTTATGTATCACAAGAATAACACTGTGACATTACCTGTAACTTCCATGTTATATTGCCACAATAATACGTGTTTACTGGGCACGGTCTTGTATACAGGTCTGGGCACGGTCTTGTATACAGGTCTGGGCACTTTCCTACCCTCACCCACGGTCTTACATACAGGTCTGGAAATTCCTATGGTGGGGGGAGTCTCACTTACAAGGAAGGTATCCCAGGTCGATCTCTCCGAATTTGATCTAACTCATATATGTTGTAGTACATCGAAAACTAAGCGACACGTATTTTTTTTTATCTGCCATTAAACACTTTAAGGGGGTGAAACCACCCTCCAAAGTAAGGCATGTCAAGGGGCCATTTGTGAGTTTCACCCACAAGGACATAATATTTTTTAACCAATCCAAGTGCAAAAGTTTCCTCATAATGAGAAACGAAAAATGTAATTTTCTCGATTAAAAAAAAAACAAGGGGGTGAGCCACCCCTAAATATTATTACATTAATGCCAAAAATGGGCAAATTCAAGTTTAAAAAATCTGAAAAAAATATATATTACGTATGAACACAAAATAAAATTTACGTGTTTTTGGATTTTCCCGAAAAAAAAAAATTGGCCGGGGTAACTACCCCTGAATGCTGTTTATCTTGCGTGTATGCGAAAAGTCGTCAAATTCAAGTTTAAAAATCTGAAAAAATGTATATCGCGTAAAAACACGAAATAATATTGACTTGTTTTTAGATCTTCGCGAAAAAAAATTTTGGCCGGGGTAACTACCCACACAGCATTAGATATTCACCGTATGTACAAAATAAGTGCACAATGTGAAAAAAATATCGTGCATGTGAAAACGATATTTTATGTACATACCCGGAAGGATATTCATTTACGAGCATATCATGAATATTATATGTATATTAGGGTGTGCGGAAAGAAAAAAATTTTTTTTTTCGGTTGCATCCACCAAAAAAAGTTGAAGTAAGGTAAAAAAAGAACAATCCTAAAACGGGAGGTCAAAAAAAAATTATTTTGAACGGCGCATTGCATTTGAATATTTTCCATAAGAATAACACAGGAAAATATTGGGATTTCTGAATGTGGTAGTGCAACTCGTCAGAAAAAAATCACACAAAGATGTCATTAACATATTCTCATGGACAATCGAATTCCCTACAAAAAAAGTTCTTACGAAAAATTAGCTCAGAACAACCGTTCAAGTGGAATATAACGCGAATGAATATAGTGGAAATAACGCTGTCTGAAATTGAATTGATAGGAAAAAAAATTCAAAAGGCTGTAAAAATCGAATTTTTCGCTTTACGAAAAAACTTTTCGGGGGTTTTTTGTAGAGAATGTTCTGCTCTAACAACGTCGCTTTGATAGAAGCATGTAACGGTTCATTAACAAAAAACGAAGAGCAGCTACAATATTTATTGGGCATAGTGCAAAATTATCGATATAAATACCCTAATTGCAACAAACAGACTCTTAAAAAAAGAAACGATGATTATTAAGCATTATAATGTAAAGAAAATCTATTCTATCTTATTAAACAAAATTCATTGAATAAAGCTTTTCTAAACACGATCAATGATGAACGTCGTTTCTTTTATATTTCTTGTTGTACTTGATTTTTTTTTGTATAAGAGAAATATTTTGAGAACAATTTCATGCAAGTATGTTAGAGCAGAACATTCTCTACAAAAAACCCCCAAAAAGTTTTTTCGTAAAGCGAAAAATTCGATTTTTACAGCCTTTTGAATTATTTTTTTTCCTATCAATTCAATTTCAGATAGCGTTATTTCCACTATATTCATTCGCGGTATATTCCACTTGAACGGTTGTTCTGAGCTAATTTTTCGTAAGAACTTTTTTTGTAGGGAATTCGATTCTCCATGAGAATATGTTAATGACATCTTTGCGTGATTTTTTTCTGACGAGTTGCACTACCACATTCAGAAATCCCAATATTTTCCTGTGTTATTCTTATGGAAAATATTCAAATGCCATGCGCCGTTCGAAATAATTTTTTTTTGGCCTCACGTTTTAGGATTCTTCTTTTTTTACCTTACTTCAACTTTTTTTGGTGGATGCAACCGAAAAAAAAAATTGTTTTTTTTTTCCGCACACCCTAATGCATATGCGTTTTTAGAACATTCCGGGATATTCATCGTTATATATTCCCCGTATGTTTTCAAATGTTCGAATCCGTAATTGAAGATTCTGATACCCCCACAGCTCACGGACTTGCATAGAAGTGTGATTTCTGAAGCATATTCGTTCAGTATAAACAGTATATATAATAATTATCGAATAACTACGTTCAATTGGGTTGGAAAAAATTATGTAGGTACATTTTTAATCAATTAATAATTTAGTTGAAAAACGAGTAAAAAAAATTGATAAAATTATTATATATATGAATAAGTACGATGAATAATATAAGATAGAAGGTATACAGAGCTATTTCTCTATTTTGAGAACGTATTACAGAAAGCTTTCGCTGTTTTACGTTTCAAAATTCGCGCCAGAATATGAGTTGCGCTGCGATCGACGGCCAATCCAAGAGGATATCTGCTCACGTGACTTTTCAGCGAAGAAAGCAACCAGTGGAAGTGCAGTGCTGTTACTGTGCGAATAAAGGCTTCATTCTCACTCAATCCCGCGCACGAAAGTTTGTCGCCGCACGTGTTTTAAGAATAAACCAGGAAAATTATTTTACATATTGACGCGTGTACGTACGAGAGTATTATATTCATAATAGGAATTGTAAATATAGTTCGACTTGATATATTATTTCCACCTCTTCTAGTTTATAATTTATGTTAGGTTATGTTAGACGAGTCCTCGCGCGTTGTTAACCTTTTATGCATCAGGTGATTCACCACGTTTATTCGTCGTATTTATTATTTCTCAATTGAGTTTTTAAACTGTATTTTATTGATTGTGTGTTCACCATGCCCAAGGCATTGAAAATAATAATAATGCTTAGAAAATAATAATGAGCATTTTATTTTTATCTGTTTTTTAATGTTTAAGATTTTCATGATACGCGAGGACCTCGATTTAACGGCCGGTGGCGGAACCGGCTCCGCATCGCACCTTGTTAAATCGAGGTAGAGTATGCCCGCCCATGCTGTATCTGCGCATCTACACTCCGTGCTACGGGCCTGATCGGGGAGACTTTAAGCGTCCCCCACCATCTCCCACCACGCGAAAAACCGATTGGTAAATGCGACATGGTGGGGACTGTCTATTAAATCGAGGTCCTAGTGTACATGTATCAATAGATATTATGAGTTTTCCAATTTTTAGTTAGAGCTCTTAAGCGAGGTCACGGTTTTTTACGTTTTAGTATTTGTTTCATCATTTAGATTATAAAATCAAATTCCAGTGCCATTATGTGATCTGATAATAAATGATATCAGGCGAGATAAGATATATGCCCAAATGTAAGTGCATAAGTATCATACGGGAACGTAGACGTGCAAGTATTACGCACTTTTAATTATAATATTTAACTATATGTACTTACGAACTTATATATGTGATGTATATGCTTCAATTTGAGCGAAACGTTAGTTATCTAAATGGGCAATCTTGTTTCATGCTCACAATGTAACGATTGCTTATTCGCAATATTATTTTATATATTGATGTCAACGCTTCGAATTAAAATGCTTGTATGCTGATAACAACAAATAAAATGTGATTTAAATATTATAAAAAGGGTATATAATTAAGCGATAAAATGAAAAATGTCTGGAAACGTACTTTTTGTATTTGTACTTTTTTGATTTGTTGAAATGTACAATACGACAATACGAGTAGTACTTTTCCGAAAAGATACCACCTATAATATATACCCACACAGCATTATAGATATTCATTGTACATATATTTTTCATGTTCCAGAAAAAATATTCGAATGTCCATAGAACATTCACTTTTATCTCAGGGATATGTTTTGAATGTGTAATGAAAATGTCACCCCAAAATAATGTCTGCAAAATGTCTATGGGATCATTTAAAGGACATGCATATTATGTACACGATATTCGCGTATATTCGATTTCGCGTATGAGAAAACTTTTGCACTTGGATTGGTTAAAAAATATTATGTCCTTGTGGGTGAAACTGACAAATGGCCCCTTGACATGCCTTACTTTGGAGGGTGGTTTCACCCCCTTAAAATGTTCAATGGCAGATAAAAAAAAAATTCGTGTCGCTTAGTTTTCGATGTACTACAACATATATGAGTTAGATCAAAATCGGAGAGATCGACCTGGGATACCTTCCTTGTTAGTGTGACCAGAATCTTGAGTTCATGATTTGACCGCTAGGTTTGCGGCGATTTAGCTGCGACCTTGCTGCGATCTAGAAGTACTCTAGCAGTACCCTGTCTTCACAAGGGTAGTTCCACAGATTCATATACTTGAAAAGCGGTACATAACTCCTGTCTTTTTAACTGGCGAGTAGTTGGATGTAAAAAAAGAATTCTAAATCTTATATAATCATAAGCGCTAAATGTCAGCGTTCAGGAACGGTTCAGGGTTGAGGAATTAACCCTGTACTCCAAACTAGCGCGATAAACATAAATGAATTTCGATCATTTTTCGCTTAAACAGGTTTGCCCAAGTGCGGTAATGACTCCGGCTTGCCGGCTCGTATTTTGGATGTGGTGGTTCGATCCCATAGGTTTTTAAATCCATATTAATGTTACTATAAAATTTTTATATTTAGTTTTTTTATTATTTTATGTTAAATTTATGTAGAGAACGCAATTTGTAATAACAAAATGTCAAGTTTTACTTGTACATCCCCTCGGGGGGGGGGGGGGGGGGGGGGGGTGTCTTGCAAGGGTGGTGATTTTGTACTTCCTACCATTTAGCGCCTGCTCCGACCATTATTATCACCAACTACTCCTCCTCGCGATCACACGTGTGCAGCCGCATCGCTCGTTTACCATTTTACCCTGTATCGCATTCGCCGAGGACGGAGGAAAACTGCAGAAAACCTTCCGCCGATGCAGGTTAGAGTTTCTCTAGTTCCCCTCTGGTGGCTGCGCGAGTAAACTCAAGCGCGGCCTCTAGAGGAGCCCTAGGCGAGCCCCTCCTTTACTGTGATTCAGTGGGTAAGTCCTTTACTGTGATACCTAACCTAACCTCCTTTACTGTGATTCAGTGGGTAAGTCAGTGCGCGGCTAAGCGACCTCCTTCCGAGCGATAAGGACCGCTGCGGAAGGGCCTCTAGAGCCACGTCCCGACCACCCACCCATCACAGCAAGGTATTTTTGGGCATTTCTTTTGATGGGATCCGAACCACCAGGTTTGCAGATTAAACACATAGAATAAATTCCATCGGTGTCGGCCGTGGGGCTCGAACCCGGGTCCACTGCGTGCGAACCCAGAGCCTCACCCACATACTCTCCCTTTGAGAACGCAATTTGTATTTTGCAAATGAATCAAATTCGTTGCTCTCCATCGAAGAAAGTTTTTGGAACTAAATTATTAACACCGGCATTATTCAAAACGACCGTTCCAAGCTACAATATGGTTTATTTGTTTTCGTTATCATATTAACGCAAAAGAGCACGGCAAAAAAGTACGATGTAAGGTTGTTATATCACCAAACAGTGTCAACGATCGTTGACAGTGTGCTTCTGTCTCTCTCACGCCGTACTTCTAGATCGCAGCAAGCCTAGCGGTCAAATCGCGAACTCAAGATTCTGGTCACGCTAAGTGAGACTCCTCCCACCACTCAAAAACGCTACAGTTCCCAGACCTGTATTTAAGACCGTGCCCTCACCACATTCGCGAATGTAACCATTTTCGTGGCCGGTTGATACCATTTTTGTCCACAAGCGCTAATATCGAGAAAGCCGGGTGCGACAAGGACGAGATCAGTGTGGTACAGCATTTGCTGTACCACACTGATCTCGTCCTTGTCCTAGTAAATATAGCGCCAAAAATGGCGCTATATTTACTATGCGCATATGCGCACTAGTAAATTCTTTAAGCTGTACAACCTCTTGTCGGACGATAAAAAAGTTCAATAAATAAGTTTATTGAATACATCTATGATATTTAGATGAAAATGATAGAATATCCGATGTAGCAAAATGTTTCTCACAGACCAAATGTGCAGGCGTTGAAGGAACGTTTGCTTTTGGAATCGCCTCTATCCACTTCTTTTTCAACTCAATATTTTTGGGCACATAAAATAGAGAAACTTTCTCGTAATTACTTACATATTCACTTCTACACTGAGTCACAATGCACTTTCTCGTCATCTCGGTCACTCGAAAGAAGAAAAAACTGACAACTCGAGACTGTAGGAGGTTGTGTTAAAAACCTAACATTTGAAATGCGATTGACGACATTGCGCACGCATGTTACTAGGCTTTAAGGATGTATGAGCACTAGCTTCACGATCATATAAAAATCTGAATTTTTTAGATGGTGTAGCAGAAGTTTATAGGATAAAACCTGCAAAATTTCAAAGTGGGTCAACGACTCTTTACGCGAGCAGTTAATTTGTGAAATCAAGATATTTATCCCACGCCATATACGAATTCTGGGCTGACGCAACTTTGAAACAGAAATTCGTATTTTTCACGATCAGATACGATCCATATTAAAACTGTTAAATGTTCAGAAAACTGTCACGATTACATACGTTTCATAAAAAATGGGGGTTAACGAACCTTTTGACATACAATTATCGATTTTAAGGAAATTTTTCGCGTGGGTCGGATAATAAGTGGTCCGACTGTCGCTTGTTTCATGCGTGCCCCTCGCTCACCGCGCTCACCCGCGCCCACGTTTTCGCTTATTCCCCGCCACCTTGTGCTCATACATCCTTAAGGTAATATTTCGGAAGGTATGGACCACGAAGACAGAAAGAATAGGAGAAACCAGGCACGAGTATTTTCAGGAAAAAAGTGTGATTATTTTGTCTTACTTTCATTAAATTCCACGAGATGGCGAATGAGTCGTGGTACTGATCGAGTGACGTATCAGCGTGCCCAGCTGACAGAAATAACCTGACTAACCTTGTTTTCTGTGTTTGACACGTGTTTGTTTTTCTTGCTGAACAATAATTAATTACACTTGTAAAAGGGTTTGTTTCAGTGCACAGTTGAATAAGAATAATGGGTAAAAGCTGTGGGACCGTGGGCTGTGCGAATTGTAAAAAAGAGTACCCAAATGTGAAATTATTCAGTGTTCCAAAGAATGCGCTTCAATTTGTGAAATGGAGCACTTTTGCTTCTTGTGCAAGAATTAAGCTGAAAGAGAATTCCTGGTTATGCCAGAATCATTTCAAAGAAGAAGATATCCATGATAAAGTGATAAAGAAAGACAGGACTGGTAACATTATATTTACTGTAAGTAACAGACTTGCTCCTCGCCAAGCTATGCGCATGCAAAGTATTAGTGCATGATTATTCTTATCATTGAGATTTTCCATTCTTTCTTTTTTTAAGGATGTATCGGACGTACCTTCCCAACCAAAAGTGACTTTCGACGACATTATTGCATACTTTATGATAAGATAAAAATCGGAAAAAATTCAACCACAATAAAGACGATAAGAAGATTAATTTTGAATAATAATAATGCCAAAAAGTTATTGTTGGATAAATTTGTCGTGCTTTTGATTTTCGTTGTCCGTAAACGCGTAACGAGCGCTCATGGAAGGTTCTCGCATTCGTTACGCTCTCTCTCTTGTTCCCCTTCCACGAGCGCGCGAGACGCCAGCGTTGGTTGTTGGGCGAGTCAGTCTTCCTTTGTACACCAAAGCGATCACACAGGATCGAGCATTATATCAAAGAGTACATTATAATAAAGCTACATTATTATCTATATCTATTTCGTGCAACACGAGTCACTTATTTCTCCACTCCTTTTTCCCTCACGGTACAAAGCAGCATCGACGCATATATGCATATTCGTCGTTGGTGCGCAACAGGTTATGGGCCCAGTTACGGCTTTGTACTGAGAGAGAGAATAAGTGAAGAAAAGGCGCGCGCGGTGAGTGTCGCGAGTCAAAAGTTCGGCCATCTTGGCAACTTAGAAAATTCGTGAATACGGGATCGAGCCTTTTGGATAGTTACGAGAATGCCAGACGATCTTTCTGTAAGAAATGTACCGAAGTTTGATGGAAGAAATTTTCTATCGTGGAAATTTCAAATAAAGGCACATTTAGTCGCGAATGGGATCGACGATGTGGTACTGGGTGCGAGAGTCAAGCCGGGAAACACGGCGGCGGAAGACAATGCGAGAAAACAATGGATCAAGGACAACGCAAAAGGGATGGTAATTATTTCTCCGCGCTTGAGGTCAACGAACTCGAAGGGCTTCTCACCTGTGACACGGCGAAAGAGATGTGGGACAAGTTGTCGGCAATTCACGAACAGAATTCTGCGACAAATCGGCTCTTATTGACTCAAAAATTCCACCGGTACTCGATGGGTGCGAACGATACCGTTGCACAACATATCGCGAGAGTACAGAACATGGCGAGGCAACTGTTGGATCTCGGTGAGAACGTATCAGACATCACTATCATATCGAAGATTTTGGCGGGATTAACGTCGAAATTTAACACGCTACAAATAGCGTGGGACAGTGTGGAACCTCAGAGACAAACGATAACTAATCTACAGGAGCGTCTAATCAAGGAGGAAATACGTTTAAACGAGGAAAGTGACGGTGCGACGGCATTGGCGGCGACGAGATATAGCGGCGAGAAGGCCGGGAATAATGGACAAAACAAAGGAGACTCGAAAAACAAAGGAGACTCGAAAAACAAAGGCGACAAGAAAGCTCGTCGCGAGAAAAAGAAAAAAGAAAGTGAGTGCTACAGTTGCCAAGAAAAAGGACATTACGCGAGAGATTGCCCGGCGCGAAAACAAAACAAAGGTGAGTCACGAGAATATGCTCTGGTTGCCGCGAGTGAGGGGTACGAAGGAGAGAGTCAAGCGCGAGGTCGATACAGTAGGCCGTCTAACGAGCAAACGAGGAGGTTACTCGCAACAGATGCGCGAGAAATCTGGTATACCGACAGCGGCGCGTCTCGGCATATCACCTATCGACGAGATTGGTTTATCGACTTTCGGCCGAGTAAAGGCAGCACGATATCATTGGGTGATAACGGTGTTTGCGAGGTTGCCGGCGAAGGGACAATAAAGATAGAGAGACTCGTGGATGATGTGTGGTGCGCGGCGCGACTTGACAATGTCTTATATGTACCGGCAGTGCGTAAAAATTTGTTCTCGGTGGGCACATGCACGTCGAAGGGTTTTGAAGTGAAGTTTAAAGATGAGTTTGTCCGTGTATTGGATAAAGACTATGTCGTAGCGATTGGTGTGAAGCAATCGAACGAGATCTACCGTATGTTCGTTCGAGTCAAGAGTGTGCGTGAGGTGGGGGAAGCTAACGTGTCGGCAACGAGTTTCAAAGTATGGCACGAACGCCTGGGACATCTCAATCAGCGCGCGCTGAGCGAGCTCGTCGAAAAAGAACTCGTACAAGGAGTAAATAAGATCTCGAAGGACAAAGACTTTTTCTGTGACGCGTGTCAATTGGGCAAAGCCCATCGTTTACCGTTTAAAATCGAGAGAGACAAAATAGTGAGCACGAAACCAGGTGAACTTTTCCACAGTGACGTGTGTGGACCTATGTCCGAAAATTCCGTATCAGGATTGCGTTTCTTTGTCACGTTTATCGATGACGCATCGGGATATCGTCACGTGTATTTTCTTAAACATAAATCGGACGTGTTTGAGTGTTTTAAGAAATTCGAGAGTCTCGTGACGAATAAATTCGGTAGACCGATGAAAACGTTGAGATCGGATAACGGTCGAGAATACGTAAATGAGAGGATGACGCAGTTTTTACAGTCGCGCGGGATAAAATTCGAGACAAGTGCGCCGTACACACCCGAACAAAATGGGAAGTCGGAACGAGACAATCGTACGATTGTCGAATGTGCGCGTACGTTGCTGAAGGCGAAAGAGTTGCCGATTTTTCTGTGGGCGGAAGCTGTAAACACTGCGGTTTATCTGCAGAATCGAGTGTTATTTTCGAAAAAACGAGGAGGAAAAACACCATGGGAAATTTGGACGGGAACGAAACCAAATCTCGGACACGCTAGAGTGTTCGGTTCGGAGGTGTTTGTTCACGTGCCTAAAGAGTTCACGAGAAAATTCGATGCAAGATCGAAAAAGGGATTGTTCGTCGGATACGAGGGCGATTCGACCAACTACAGGGTGTACCATCCAGAAACAAGAAAAATTACGGTGTCGAGAAACGTAGTTTTCCACGAGGAATTCGAGAAATCGACAATACTCGAGCCAAGAGAGGCGAGAGTGACTGTACCGATGGCAGACGACGACGAGGACGACGTAGAGGAAGATGACGACGAAAACGACGGAGCAGAGGTCGAGCAAGAAGAGCTCGCACGAGATGTACCGGCTGAACAGGCAGTCGATAACGTAGGAAACGCACGTCAAGCGAGAGATAACGAGCAACAGAGGCAAATTATCGATCATCGTCAACTTCGAGATCGAGCGTCGTTGAAAGGTCCTACGAGATTCGGTGAGTACGAAATGAATTTTGTCGAATTCGAGGTACCCGAGAGTTATCGAGAGGCAATCAACGGAAAAGATTCATCAAGGTGGGTGGAGGCAATTCATGAAGAAATTGTTGCTCACGAGAAAAATAACACGTGGTCGATCGTTCCGAGAGAAATCGGGAAGAAAACGATTGACGCAAAATGGGTGTTTAAAATCCTTCGAGACGAAGAAGGTCACATCAATCGATACAAGGCTCGATTGTGTGCACGAGGTTTCAAACAACGAGAGGGGATCGACTACAAGGAGACGTTTTCGCCAGTAGTCAGATACGATTCGCTTCGTATTTTACTGGCTGTTATCGCACAAGACGATCTCGAGATGATACAATTCGACGTAAGAACGGCGTTTCTTTACGGCGATCTCGAGGAGGAGATCGATATGGATGTACCAGAGGGGTTGAGTGTGAGTGGCAGTGGAAAACGTGCTTCGGAATGGGTATGTCGATTGAACAAATCGTTGTATGGTCTTAAACAGGCTCCTCGTTGTTGGAACAAAAAGTTCTGTGATTTTTTGCGATTTTTTAATTTAAAATCTAGCGATGCGGATAAATGCGTGTTCTACGGAGAATTCGAGGGCGAGAAAATTTATTTGGCGTTATTCGTGGACGACGGGCTGGTCGCGTGTAAGTCTCGTGAGATTTTACGTAAAATAACGAGTAGGTTAAGCGAAGAGTTCGAGATTACCGTGGGCGACGCGAGCACTTTCGTAGGTATTCAAATCGTACGCGACAGAGCACAAAAGACGGTGTTCGTTCATCAAAGCTCATATGTCAAGAGAATACTCGAGAAATTTGGGATGAGTAACGCGAATCCAGTCAGTGTACCGGCGGACCCTCACGCCGCATTATCTCCCGTAGAAACGCACGAGGAAAAATTGTCAGATGTACCGTATCGCGAGGCCGTAGGGTCTTTAATGTTTTTGGCAATTGTGTCAAGACCCGATATCGCGTTTGTCGTTAGTAACGTGAGTAAGTTCTTGAACAATCATAACCGTAGTCACTGGCAGGCAGTGAAGAGAGTGTTTGCTTACCTAGTCGGTACAGTAGGTCTCGGAATCGAGTATAGAAGTGGCGGAAGCGAGCCTGAGCTAAGGGGTTATTCAGACGCCGATTATGCGAATGATATCGAGACGAGAAGGTCAACGACCGGTTACGGTTTTTGTTTGGCAAATGGCATAGTCTCTTGGTCGTCACAGCGACAGAAAATGGTCACGAAGAGTACGACTGAGTCGGAATATGTTGCGGCATCGTCAGCTGCGAGCGAAGCGGTGTGGCTGCGAAATTTGCTGAATGACATCGGACATGGATGTAAACAATCTACCGTTTTGTATGTAGATAACGAGAGCGCCATTAAATTGGTCAAAAATCCAGAGTTCCATAAGAGAACTAAACATATCGATGTCCGATATCATCACATTCGAGAGTTGGCTGAGAGTGGTGTGATTCGAGTAAAACATGTAAGCTCGAAATTGCAACGTGCGGACATGTTCACCAAAGCGTTGCCAAGAGTGGCTTTTAGTCAGCTGTGTGAGAGTATAGGAATGTGTGTGGGAGCGAACAAGCACGCAAATGGCGGAAGTGTTGGATAAATTTGTCGTGCTTTTGATTTTCGTTGTCCGTAAACGCGTAACGAGCGCTCATGGAAGGTTCTCGCATTCGTTACGCTCTCTCTCTTGTTCCCCTTCCTCGAGCGCGCGAGACGCCAGCGTTGGTTGTTGGGCGAGTCAGTCTTCCTTTGTACACCAAAGCGATCACACAGGATCGAGCATTATATCAAAGAGTACATTATAATAAAGCTACATTATTATCTATATCTATTTCGTGCAACACGAGTCACTTATTTCTCCACTCCTTTTTCCCTCACGGTACAAAGCAGCATCGACGCATATATGCATATTCGTCGTTGGTGCGCAACAGTTATCAATAAATTGTTTAAACAAAACATTGTTTAACAAATTTTTAGGGAAAGTTTTTTTTTATACGTAAAATGAATTCGTTGATTTTTCTGACTGCACATGATTTTTTTTTTAATTTGCTTATCATTTTGAAATTTCGGTTTTCGAAAATTTTTTAATTTTGAAAAATGAAGGAAAAATCGTAAATTTTGGATATGCTTTCGTAAAAACGTTTTATATTACAATTAAGAAGTTTTCAGGGCATTGAAAGAATAGTTTCGTAAATACAGCCTTTACAAATTTCTGAAAACTGAAATTTCAAAATGATCAGAAAATTTAAAAAAAATTCATGTATAGTCAGAAAAATCAATGAATTTATTTCACGTGTAAAAAAAAAACTTTCCCTAAAAATTTGTTAAACAATGTTTTGTTAAAAAAATTTATTGATAACTTTTTGGCATTATTATTATTCAAAATTAATCTTCTTATCGTCTTTTTTGTGGTTAAATTTTTTCCGATTTTTATCTTATGATGAAGTATGCAATAATGTCGACGAAAGTCACTTTTGGTTGGGAAGGTACGTCCGATACATCCTTAATTCTTCTCTAACGTATTTTTCAGCAACAACTACACAAGAAAAGTCTTGTGGCTGGGGCAGTTCCTTGCTATTTCAATAGCATTGAGGACCCATCGGTGATTCTCACTATAGAAGGTAAGCTGTACATGAAACCATTCTGATAATAAAAACTACTTTTGATTCAAGGTACCCATTTTCATTCTACTTTCAACTTTCTTTGCAGGGATGAATTCTGAAATACATTCTGACAATCAGGATGAAATTATCTCGGATCCAGTAACACCTGAGAGGAACATAGTTGCAGCGGAAATTGAATCCGTTAATGTGCTAGAAGAGGAGCAACTTGTTGATGCTAGCTGCAGTGTTGAAAATTTGGGACTCCTAGAAGAGGTAATACAAGAGGAACATGTTGGTGAAGATTTCAGGGAAGATGAGCACATTGAGCATCCGATACAGACATAAAGGGAGAAATTTTCTCATCGATATGCCACAGACCAGCTATTTTAGAATTACCTAGTAAATCTTGGGGAATCAGTTTTAGCCAGCAACCAATATGTATTATTGAGGTAGTTCGTTGCGGGTCCACCCTAAGCAGAAGGCTTGCTTCTCGTTTTCCCCTTCTCCTGTCAGATCTCGAGGAGAGAGCGCACTGCGAACAAGTCGAGTCGTGTGCTGTACGGAAAAGCATTGCCCTCGCCAGTTTTTTTTCTTTCTTGTGTTTCTCTTTCAAATCGATTATTTTCGTTATATTAAAATAAACAACTTTAAGTATTGTGTTAAAATGAATATACGTGTTTAGTGAGAAAACTTATTAGCCCGCTAAAGAACTCCTTTCCTCACTCTCCAAGCTTGAACTCGATCACTCACGCAATATTAAAGTGACTGCTTTAATAGGTTATGGGCCCAGTCACGTTGACTGGAAAATTGCGTAGAGTCAAGGAAATCGATCAAGCAAGGTCTCGTGAGTGTGGTGAGAGCGACGAAGCGAGAAGTCTTCGTCGAGCGGAAAGAAGGGTGTGCGAAACACGTGGCAAGAAAAGCGCGCGGCCATATTGGCATCGGGACTAGAGTGCGTGTTCGCGGAAAGAAAAAAAAAAAAAAAAAAAAAAAATAGAATAAATAATCCGCGATGGCTGAGGCGATCTCGACGAAAAGTGTCGTGAAATTCGACGGTAATGACTATCAGGAATGGAAGTTTCAGATGCGCTCATTATTTGTGGCGCATCGTATCTGGGGGATCGTGGACGGGACGGAATCGCGACCGGCGGCTGGCGCACCAGAGCTCGATACATGGGAGGTAGAAAACGCGCGCGCAATGTTTCTACTATCGTCGACGCTCGAGCCAGCTCAGATGAGACCGTTGCTCATCTGCGACACCGCGTGTGAAATGTGGCGAAAGCTGGCGGCTCTTCATGAGCAGAGATCGTCGTCGAACAAGTTGCTGCTGGCTACGAGGCTGTACGAGTACAAAATGTCGGCGAACGACTCTATTACAGATCACATCGCGAAAGTAAGTAACATGGCGGCGCAGCTACTTGACGTGGGAGAGACCGTTGCGGACACGACGATCATGGCGAAAATCCTTGGAAATCTCACACCGAAATACGCATATTTCCAGACAGCGAGGGACAATGTTTCGCCGGATATGCAAACGCTGAACAATCTAGAAGAGAGATTGCTTCGAGAAGAAGTGCGGATGTCAGCGAATGACAGTGTTAAGAGTGCGTTTGTGGTAACGGACAAGGACAAAGCAAAAAGTGAAAATAAAGTGAATTCGCGTGAAGTGAAAACGAAAAAGAAATCGGACAAGGACAAAATAAAAGTGCGTTGTTATAGGTGTCAAGCACTCGGACATTACGCGAGCCAGTGTAGAAACAGAAGAGAAGAACGCGAAAGTGATCGTGGCGACAATGATGCGCGTGATTGTGCGTTTGTGGCCGAGGGTGCGAGTCGAGAGACGTCGACGAGCGCAGTCAAGAACGACATCGATGGCATACCGACTGGAGGGGTACGAGCCGTACTGGCGGCCGATAAACGTGACATCTGGCTGACCGAAAGCGGAGCCTCGCGACACATTACCTTCCGACGAGAATGGCTCACAGATTTTCGCGAGCTGCCCGATGGTAACACTGTGTCTCTCGGGAACGGAAAAGAGTGTCGAGTTGTGGGAGCCGGTACGGTCGAGATCGAGCGCTACGTGCGCGGCGAATGGAGACCGTCACAAATCGAAAATGTTTTATATGTACCGGACATGACAAAAAATTTATTCTCAGTTCGTGAGTGTGCGAAGAAAGGACTTGGAATGCTGTTCCTCGGAGATTTCGTTCGTATCGAAAACAAGAATTTCGTCGTAGGGTACGGCGTGGCACAAGGGAGCGAAATCTACCGATTGGTTTTTAAAACGAAGTGCACGGAAATCGTCAACGAGGCCAACGTGGGAAAAATTGACTCTCGAGTATGGCACGAAAGATTGGGCCACGTAAATGGTCGAGCAATGCACAAGCTCGTGAAGGACAATTTAATACGAGGAGTCGAGTGTTCCGAGAGTGCCGAAAAATTTTGTGGTCCGTGTCAGGAAGGAAAGTCGCATCGAAGTTTTTCGAAAAATTCGAGTGCGTGCAGAAACGGTCCCCGGCGAAGTGATTCACACAGACTTATGCGGGCCGATGACCGTAGAGTCTCCCGGGGGTGCTCGTTTTCTATTGACTTTCAAAGACGATGCTACGAGTTTTCGACACGTGTATTTCTTAAAGCACAAGAGCGATGTGCTGGAAAAATTCAAGAGATTCGACAAGCTGGTCGAGAATAAGTTCGGGAGAACGATGCGGGTTTTACGGTCGGATAATGGTCTCGAGTTTAAGAATCATGCCATGGAAGATTACACGGATTCGAGAGGCATTCAACGAGAGTTTACTGCTCCGTACACGCCGCAACAGAACGGCAAAGCCGAAAGGGATAATCGCACGTTAATCGAAAGTGCGAGAACCATGCTGTTGGCGAAGAATCTTCCGAATTTTCTTTGGGCGGAAGCGTGCAGCCCAGCAATTTATTTGATGAATCGAGCCGGAGCATCAAGTGTGAAGAGTCAAGCAACGCCGTATGAGATGTGGTTTGGTGTGAAACCAGATCTGAAGCATCTCAGAATTTTCGGATCTGAAGCTTACATGAACGTGCCAAAGCAGCTTCTGACGAAACTCGATCCACGCGCGAAAAAAATGATCCTCGTGGGATACGAGAGCAGCTCATCGAATTATCGAGTATTCGATCCAGTAACGAGGAAAATCACGGTGTCACGAGACGTGACGTTTCGAGAAAAAATTGGACCGACGTTGCCTGTAATGAACGACGAAACAGGAGAGTTGATTTTGCCGAAACTTGAAGAAGCAGCCCCAGTTCCGGCGGAAGAAGAGTCGGATGAAGAAGACGACGACAACGAGGTCTTCGAAGAGGCCGAAGAAAATCCAGCTCAAGCTCGTGAAGAGGATCCACCGGAAGGGCATCACAACGATGGCCGGAATCTTCGAAACCGAGCTTCGATAAGAAGACCATTAAGATACGAATCGAACGTGGTTGAATGCAACATTCCAGAGACATACGAAGAAGCTCTTGGGAGTCAAGAGGCAAGCAAATGGCGAGAAGCGATTCGCTCAGAAATACGCTCACATCGAGAAAACGAAACCTGGACACTCGTGAGGAGAGAAGCACGCATGAAGACAGTGGGTTCGAAGTGGGTCTTCAAGATCAAGAACGAGGGCGGCGAGATTCGACGTTTCAAGGCTCGGTTGTGCGCGAGAGGGTTCTTGCAGAAAAAAGGCGTAGATTTCTTCAAAACTTTTTCTCCGGTCGTGAGATACGACTCGTTGAGAGTTCTGCTGGCGATCGCCGCATTGAAGGATCTCGAGCTGGCTCAATTCGACGTACAGACTGCTTTTCTGTACGGTAAGCTCGAGGAAGAAATTTTTATGGAGCCACCAGAGGAACTGGTCATCGAAAAAGGGTCATCAAAGGACACGGTATGCCGACTGAATAAATCCTTATATGGTTTAAAGCCGGCTCCACGCTGCTGGAATCGAGAGTTCAGCTCGTTCCTGAAGAAATACGATTTTCAAGAAACCAGCGCGGACAAATGCATATTCACTGGACGAATCGGAGATAACATCGTTTACCTGGCTCTGTTTGTCGATGACAGGTTGGTTGCAGCGAAAAACAACGAAGCAATTGACACAGTTCTCGAGCATCTGAAAGAAGCTTTCAAGATCACGGTCGGAGACGCGAGCTCATTCGTGGGGATGCAGATAGATCGAGACCGAGAAATAAAATCCATCTTCGTTCATCAGAGCTCATACGCAAGAAGAATTCTCGAGAGATTCGGAATGATCGACGCAAAGTCAATGAGCGTGCCATGTGATCCGAGCTCGACGCTGCAGCCGCAACCGGAGGAAGAAGAAGCCGAAAAAGTTCCGTACAGGGAAGCAGTTGGGTCGCTGATGTTCCTGTCGATCGTATCGAGGCCTGGCATTTCATACGCTGTCAACCTCGTGAGCAAGTTTCTGAATCGACACGGCAAGGAACATTGGCGCGCTGTGAAGCGTATTATTTCATATGTTGCAGGAACAGTCAATCACGGGATAGAGTATCAAAGCGGCGGAAGCAGCTTAATCCTAGAAGGATATTCAGACGCTGACTTCGCAGGAGACGTCGAGACGAGAAGATCGACGACCGGTTACGTGTTCGAATTGGCTGGAGGTCCTATTACGTGGACAAGTCAGCGACAAAAACTTGTCATGCTAAGCACGACAGAGGCGGAGTACGTGGCAGCGTCCATCACTTCACGAGAAGCCGTGTGGCTACGAAAACTCCTCTCAGAAATCAAGTGTCCATGCGAGGGAGCGACGATGATTCACGTGGACAACCAGAGCGCCATTCGACTCGTGAAAAACCCAGAGTTTCACAAGAGGACAAAACATATCGACGTGCGATATCATTTCGTCAGAGAGAAAGTACACTCAGGTGAACTGAGCATCGAGTATCTCCGAACGGGAGAACAGAAGGCGGATATATTCACCAAGGCCTTGCCAAGAAATCGTTTCTGCAAACTGAGAGAAGATATCGGAATCAAAGAGCGTGGACCACGCTAGAACGGCGGAAGTATTGAGGTAGTTCGTTGCGGGTCCACCCTAAGCAGAAGGCTTGCTTCTCGTTTTCCCCTTCTCCTGTCAGATCTCGAGGAGAGAGCGCACTGCGAACAAGTCGAGTCGTGTGCTGTACGGAGAAGCATTGCCCTCGCCAGTTTTTTTTTTTTTTTTTTTTCTTGTGTTTCTCTTTCAAATCGATTATTTTCGTTTTATTAAAATAAACAACTTTAAGTATTGTGTTAAAATGAATATACGTGTTTAGTGAGAAAACTTATTAGCCCGCTAAAGAACTCCTTTCCTCACTCTCCAAGCTTGAACTCGATCACTCACGCAATATTAAAGTGACTGCTTTAATATGTATTATACTTCAAGAGGTTATGGATAGATCTCTTAATGAATACATGGATTCTCCCCCACTAAATAAAAAACAGGATAATTGCTTTTTCTTTAATACTAATTTTCTTGTGAGAGAAGTAGCGAATATTTTCTTGAACTTTTTTCTTTTCAGATTATTATTGATAATAGCCTCAGCATGAAAGTTTATTTTTTTAATAAAATTTTTGAAACCTGGAACAATTTCAATTGCTTAAAAGATGTTCAAAATGCCATTGCAAGTGTACATGCAATGTCTCTGTGTGTTTGTGGCCCCAGGTGTACAGAATATAAGAATGTTCAAGTCCAGTGTGCATTCAGGGATTTTTCTGGCCATTGGAGACATCATCTATGTTCGCTGGAAGTGAAAAATGGACTTGCATGCCCAAAATGTGTTTCATTACACAACACTTCATCCAGACATGCCAACAGAAAAGTAGCCCAGGGGGAAAATTCAAAAATTCATTTGATTGGTCTCCTAACTCCATCGAAGAGAGAAAAATTTCAAAAAATTACCGACGCCAGGAGAAAGCAGACACAAAAGTTGAAGAGAACACAAATATCATTGAAGCGAGTTAAAGATTAAGTGCGAGGCTTGATGGATAAAATGGCCAAAATCAATTCTGAAACACTAGAAGAAAAGCTTCAAGAAATCATCACAGAACCTATGCAGGTGAATGTACACCCCTGTATCCACTGTGACGCAATTTTTTAGTTTTAGCGTCACAGGTCGTCCCGACCTTTGTTTACGAGACAATATGCGAATAAATCCGGGTAATTTTAATATTTAGCATATGGGTTCGTTATCGTTTTTCTCAGTTTTCGCGTTATCGTACATTTAAGTTAGCGAGTTTTGTTTTATGGGGTCAATCACAGGAAGGATGCCGAGTTATCGTGAGACAGGGCAAAAATAACGAGCCACCCGGTATATTCGGTCTTTCTTGCGAGAGTAATCGAGGGAAGTATAGAGGATCGAGTGGAAATCTCGACGCTTCACGTGAATGGTATAGAGGGGAGAAGGACGGTTACGTTTGAGTTCCGTTTACGTATGGAAGGCCGTTGTCGGCTGGGATTGCGATCACCCAGCCGCCACGGATTGCCCGATCGCAACGCTATCGTTAGGCTTACAAGGAAAGTCTTTCCGCTGACGTCCTTCGATTTTGACGAAATTCAAAAATGTTATTCTACATCAAAATCTAAGAGACACGTATTTTTTTTTATCGGCGGAAAAACGTTTCTAGGGGGTGAAATTATCCTTTAAAGTTCAGACCTCCGAGGGGTACTTTTCAGGTTTCACCTATTTTCACTTGAGATAATCGAATGCACCCAAATGGATAATTACCTTAATGATAAACGATGAAAAATGCAACTGGTTTCATATCGGGGGGTTGCATAGGAAAAAAGTTACAGGGGTTGAAATTCACAAAATCGTTATAACAAAAAAACTATTGCACCTATCTCGATGGATGCAATTGCACTTTGAAGAGGGCAAAAAAATAATACATACATGTTTTTGCGTTTTTTTCGCAAATCAAGTTAAGGGGGTGAACTACCCCTATGTATGTTTACATTTAATCTCAATAAAACGGCAGTAATTCTTTTTTTTTTAATTTCTTCTCCTAGTGATACGTTTTTTCTTTAAATTCTCAACATCTACATATCAAACGATGGATAGATTTTTCTCGAAATTACGTTCTCATAATTGGTGAAAGCGATAGAACCAAAAGTATACGTCCAATCTTAATGGTTTGTTTTTTATTTGGAAGCAATTTGAGACTCTTCTAGTTATACTTAAAAGATTCCATTTAAAATTAATTAAACAACGGATTTTACCTAATTGAGCAAGGAAAATTGGAAAAAATCAAATTTTTCCGTTAAAATTCTACCACTTTATCAGTTTTTTTTATTTTTTGTAACTTTTTACAGTATTTATACGAATCACATCCATAGTTTGAAAGAATTCACTTATTTTTTTTTCCGCCAATTATTACAGATTGGATAACTTTTACGGATAACAATTTTTTTTATTAGTTAATATTGAATAAACCACAAGACGAATTTCAAAAATATCTATTCCTTATATTTTTCACAAAAATTTAGTAAATACTGACGTATCTTCATAGTTATCATAACTCCCCCCCCTTACTTGACGGTGTTATCTGGGAGTCACCTCTGTTCAGTCTGTGACTCGCTCCCAAAATTAGATTTGAAATACGACGTAGAAGCAGTGATAAAACTGCGATCGCGGAATATATTCACCGCAGTCGGCTATTTTTCTTTTACACGACGGAAGAAGTCACTTACAATTCGAGACTATTTAAAACGAAATTGCAAATATTAATTAAAATGAAGATGAATCCTTTGAACGTTATTAGAATGCTTCTCGCAACTTTTGAAGTTATGCGTTTACCGGATTCGCCAGTAAATAACGATGAAATACAGTTGAAAGAAAACTTTGAAAATATTTTGTTGAGTGCAATGAACGAATACAGTGGTTTCGAAATGGTAGAAGAAACTTCTTTGCATTTCGAAGAACCGTTTAAAGATTGGGAAATGGAAATTGTTGAAGATAAAGAATCGGCAAACGCCCTGTATGAACCAGAACTTCCGCCTGATACATGCACTCGTGATAACGAAGACTTATCTTACGAGTACAAATTAAGGGCCGTTGAGTTCATTAAATGCTGTGTACGTGATACGGTTGTGGTAAATTTAAAGAAAAAAATGTATCACTGGGAGAAGGAATAAGAAAAAAAAAGAATTACTGCCGTTTTATTAAGATTAAATGTAAACATACATAGGGGTAGTTCACCCCCTTAACTTGATTTGCGAAAAAAACGCAAAAACATGTATGTATTATTTTTTTGCCCTCTTCAAAGTGCAATTGAATCCATCGAGATAGGTGCAATAGTTTTTTTGTCATAACGATTTTGTGAATTTCAACCCCTATAATTTTTTTCTATGCAACCCCCCGATATGAAACCAGTTGCATTTTTCATCGTTTATCATTAAGGTAATTATCCATTTGGGTGCATTCGATTATCTCAAATGAAAATAGGTGTAACCTGAAAAGTACCCCTCGGAGGTCTGAACTATAAAGGATAATTTCACCCCCTAGAAACGTTTTTCCGCCGATAAAAAAAAATACGTGTCTCTTAGATTTTGATGTAGAATAACATTTTTGAATTTCGTCAAAATCGAAGGACGTCAGCGGAAAGACTTTCCTTGTTAGTTTTAGGTAGTTCTGGATCTCCCCCATACTCGAAGAACACCCCTCGGAGGACAATCCTCAAAGTAAAGAATACCCCCCACGCCATAACACCTTGGCATTTTTCAGTTATCGAGTATTCAGAGATATTTTGTCGTTCGAGTTTCGCGCTATCGTTCGAATTTCCCCAGTTTCATGTCTGTGATTTATTTGAGTTTTATTGTGTGCGTGATGTAAGGAGAAGAGTGGGCTTGGAATCTTATTACGCGTGCGCGTAATCGTCCCCTCTTTCCACGTTATCTTTTCGATCGAGCGATCTATTTGATTCGCTCTCTTGCTGCGCGACTCTCGGCCCGAGCGGTTCACCGCTCTGGGAGCTCCAGTTATGCTACCGAATCGGTTCTTGTTTCTCGCCACCACGTGTCTTTTCTTTTTCTCCGCTATCGCTTTGTTCATTGTTTTCACTAATAACGATCTATTTTGGCAGCGGAACTCCAGGGTACGTTGGTCATCGAGTAGCCATTTCGAGGTACAAGCTTTCTGTCTATTATCGCATTCGTTTCCGCTACCCAAATTAGTGCTGCTATCGGATGTATCTCGAAACACCGACTGTAATCTGTCGTCGTTACCGTATTCCCTTTCTGTGGTAAAAGTCTAGCGTCGTTATCGAATCTCCGTTTAGTCATCGTTTTTTGTGTTACCGAGAGTCCCTACGTCGTCGGTTCTCGTTAATATCGTCATGGATTCTTTGATGTGATTTTGGTGAAGGTTCTGATATTTTTGTACGTTATCGAAAATAATTGAATAAATTAGCCTGAACCAAGGCCCCATACCGTATGTCTCGTGTTGAGTTAATTCCTTTCAGATTACGTTTTCGAAGGCACTCGAGAGTTGGCTAGCCGTCCACGTCCTCTCACCACAACCTACATCCTGAGCGAATCGGGTATACTGTCACCGTTCTCGCCCTCCGACACGCTGGCGTCCATTTTAGGTTAAGTTTCGTTCCCGTTCATTTTGGTTCAGTTCAGCTAAAGTTACGTTTAGCGGGTTTGGTAATTCCTGCCGTCGAATTAAAAAGATTACCTGGCGCTCAACGGCTCTCCCGGCGTGAAGGATGGTGAGATAGGCCGAAGGTGACGCGAATCGCGAGATTCCCGTCACACCACATATGATTGAAAATTTAATTTTCTAATTTATTATTGACGATTTATATCCAATTATATTATTTAATGCAATAATGGGTAATGATTCACTTGATTTATAAATACAATATTAACATATGTACCATGTGCGACTTTTTCGTGGTTATTCATTTGTCTCTTTTGCAGTCAACAATTTACCACAGGAATGAATGAATTATATTATTTGTGAATTTTAAATTTTCATTGGGAATAGTAAATAATGGGCAGGTGATTTATTTTGAAGGCATTGATCAATTTTGTAAATTTACTTGATTTTTACATATGATAGCATCATATCACAATCACTTTTACGTTTCTATATCCGTGATTTTATGTTAGATTTTTTAAATTGTACTCCATTGAAAATATTAATCAATTTGTATATGTTCGTGATTTGTATTTAGAATAAATATTACCATAAAAACGAACAATGACAGTAATTAAAACTTTTTTACCATTCCTCAAATTTAAGTACGTATTACCATGCAAGTAAAATTGAATGCTTCAGGTATTTGTCATGAAGGAATATATCTCCTCGACAAGACGTCTGAAAGCAAAAGGAACAAAGTATGGGTCTGAGTGGATACTTGTAAGCTTATTATTACACATAAGAAGTCCAGCAGCCTACAATTTACTACGGATTAATAAAATTTTGCCTCTCCCGAGCCTCACCACAATCTACCGATATTTGAAAAACATCCGAGTGGAATGTGGATTTGATGAAGATTTTTTAAATCATTTTAAAGAGAAACTTTCGTCTCTAAAACGCAAAACTCGCCATGGAGTATTATTATTTGACGAGATGAAAGTGAACAAAAGTTTATCTGTTAATCCTCATACGTTTACTTTTGATGGTTTGGCAAACACTGGAGCCGATGCAGAATCAACAAAAGATCAGGCCGATTATGCATTGGTATTCATATTCTCAAGTTTACATGGTACATTCCATCAACCTATAGCCACTTTCCTGAGCAAAAATGCCAAGAAGGGTGAAGTTTTGGCCAAACTTATCATACAGGCAGTTGTAGAAGTTGAAACGCAGGTTGATGGCCTCATCTGTGATGGGGCCGCAACAAATCGAAAAATGTGGTTGCTTATTAACATCAGTGGCGACCAAGAAAACCTGTCTTATCTTGCCAAATCCAGTAAGCATGTACCGAGTGATATACTTTTTTTCTGACACGCCTCATCTCATAAAATGTATCAGGAACCGCATGTTGGACCACAATTTTAAGGTAAATGGACATTTTTATCATTAGAAAAAATAATTCTCTCCTTGAATTAATTCTTTCAATTATGACTTGCAGATGAATGGTCAGCTAATAAAATGGGAGCATTACAAAAATTTGTGCGAAGAAGATATAAAGAATGAAGCGAACCGGAGATTTTGCCTAAATGAAGATGAGAGTGTATTTAGCTACCCATGTAGGTTCTTTTACTCTTATTATTCTTGTCTATGAAATTCCAATTTAGTGGAAAGTATGCTAATTAGGGGTGTGCGGGTACCCGATTCACTCGGGTACCCGATGTTCGGGTCGGGTCGGGTACCCGACGGGTTACGTTTTTGCATTACTCGCCACTATCGGGTACTTGAATTCTGTCATCGGGTACTCGTAAGCTTCGAGTACTCGAATTCTGTCATCGGGTACTCGTAAGCTTCGAGAACTCGAATTCTGTCATCGGGTAATCGCAAGCTTCGAGTACTCTTAAACTTCGGGTATTAGTAAACTTCGAGTACTCATAAACGACTCAGGTAGGCGTATCTATTATCTATTATCTATCTACTATCTAGCTGTATCAATCACAGAATGAGAGAAAACGAAAACTCAAAGAACACGATAAAACTAAAAACGATAACACTTGAAATAGTACATTTACATTTTGCTACTAGGGAGGAAGGTGCGTGATTTTCACCGAGTGCGAGGTTTGCTGCCCGAGAGAAGCGAGGGCAACACGAGCACACGAGGTGAAAATTCGCTCTTCCCGTGTGGCATATAATGATATAAGATATAATACTTTTTACCCGACTGATAAAATGGTAAAAATTAAAAAATGGCCATCTTTCATCGCTGCAGCGCGTGCGAAAAGTAATCATTATCAATTTTTGATCAAAGGGAAGAAAAATGATTTTGCCTGAAAATTTATTTTTTTGCCCGCAAAATTATATTTCTTCCCTCTGGTCAAAAATTGATCACTTTCCGCCCGCCTTGCAGGGTTGGAATATGGATTTTTTTTAAATCGTTTAAATCCGATCAGCCGTTACGAAGTTATGATTTTTACAAAATTGAGAATTTAGTAATCATCATCTAGAGAACCAACAATAGGGGGGGGGGATGAAATTTTGCTGAAATATCATGAATATATTATTGTCCTTCGAAATGCCCATGAATAATTTTTTCGAGACAAAAGAAACGGGGTGGCTGAGTTAACGTGGAACGCGACATATTCGCGTGTCGTGTTATATGCATTCAGGAAATAATTTTTAAATAACTAATATTCATTTAAGGTATATAGCACGATTAAAAAAAAAAAGTAATCAACGTGTCGGAATGGAACGGCCGACCTCGTGTGCCCGAGCCTGGCGCCGTACCACGCGGCTATTTCGCTCGCATTTTTATTCTCAATGTTTATAAAATGTATTGTACTTAAATGGCGGGCTCCCGCTTGGAATATTCGCTTGGGCACGTAATTCAGAATTATGGTTCCTATAGAAAATATCGCGTGTCTAATGATAAAAGGTCGTATAATTTTTTTTTTGTAACGCATGCACGATTTCTGCGTTTTTTGTACCTATTAAGCGGGCGTAAAGTGACCCTTTTTTGACCGGCTCGAAAAAGCGGGCAATAATGAATTCATTATTGCCCGGTTTTTGAATAAGCGGGCTATAATGAAAATAAGCGGGCTATAATGAAAAAAGCGGGCTATAATGAAAATAAGCGGGCTATAATGAAAATAAGCGGGCTATAATGAATCCATTATAGCCCGCTTATTTTTATTATAGCCCGCTTATTTTCATTATATCCCGCTTATTTTCATTATAGCCCGCTTTCTGAAATTCGTAAAAACGACCGTGTGCGTACATATACAATATATGATATTGTATTTCGCCCACTTATAGGCACAAAAACACAGAAATCTATACATGCATTACAAAAAATATGGTGTGCACCAAGGGCTCAGTGGACTTTTTTACCTCGTGTGTTTGCAGTACTCGTCTTCGGCTCGCACACGCACTCGTCTTCGGCTCGCAGACGCACTCGTCTTCGGCTCGCTCCTGCACTCGCCTTCGGCTCGTGCGAGCTCACCCTCGACTCGTGCTAGCTCACCTTCGACTCGTGCTAGCTCGCCTTCGACTTGTACTGCAAATTCCACACTCGGTCTAAAAAAGCCCACTTTACGCCCTAGGTGCACAATATACTATTTCGTATTTGGAATAAGAACGCGGAATAATCATGTCCATAGAAACGTTGAAATTAAAATGCCGGTCAACTAATGACAGAAGGTTGTATGTACTGGCAGATACGACTTTTTATTACAAACGTACAGAGAACAAATTGCGTATTAGACTAATTGCAGAAGGTCGTACCCCCAAAAATATTATTTTTGGGGGATACGATCAAGTTTTATCAAATATCAAGACTTTAGTTGCGAATTACGTAAAATTTCGTGATTTAATCATTTCAGCGTTGAAAATTTCTAATCGAAAAATAAATTCTACTCATCCGCGGCACATACGACTTTTCGGTTGGACGTCCGGAAGTTCAAAATTTCAACAGATCTTCGCGTTTCAGGTGTTTCCGGAGCGATTCAAGAAAAAAAAATTATACGACTTTTTGTCATTTTGCTTGGGAAGGTAATGACAAAACGTCGTAACTCTTTTTTTTTTCATTGATTTTTGGTGGATACGACCTTTTGCGCTTACGTTTTTTTTCTTGGTAATTTTAATGGATCTAGGCGGTTGCTATGTTTTTAAAGAGAATGCAACAAGAAAAAACCTTTTATACGACCTTTTGCCACCAAAATCGTATTTTTGGCGCTTACGACATTCGTCATTAGACACGCGATATATTCGCGTGTCGTGTTCTGCATGCGAGACATTTTGATATTTTTTATTTTTGAAGTGTTGACAATTTAAAATAAAAAAATACATATATTCAACCTATCGGAATTGAACCGAAAACCTCGTGCATATCAACCTGGCGCGATACGACGCGACTACTTCACTCGTTCAGGATCAAGCAATAGTTATTGTACTTAAATTGCGGGCCCCCGCTTGGGATCATATGGGTATTTTGGATTTCATTATCCCGTGAATCTAATTTATATATCCATCATATATATTTATTCGCGCGTCTCATTATGCCTCGTCCCTTTTATACTCTATATTCTTTTTTATTCTTATGCTCTAAACAGAGACAGACGCTATACAGCTCTCTCTCTCTCTCTCTCTTCAGACGCCCCACTATTCCATGACTGGGCGTACTCGATCAGGAGTGACGTCACAGCCCGACCGTCGCTCCTCCAGTGGCCGTTCACATCCGAAAAAACTTGTCTTCACGCTAAGCATAGGAACTGGGCTTCTACACTGTAAAAAATGTTCGTAAATTCATAGCACAACTTGGTATTAAAATTTAGAACCAGGTGTATGAAAGTAAAATTAATATAAACGGCATTGTAAATTTCATAAACTTATATGAAATTTATTTAGTTAGGTTTGAAAAATATCATACTGGTGTATTAATTTCTTCGTCAATATACTGGTGTATGAAAATCAATACACAGTTTTGTAAATACAAAGACCGAATAAGGTTTGTAAGATCTTTCTTGATATTGAAAATAGTGGTCAAAGTTGTTGAAAATTGAGTTAAGGCACTTGAAAAATCAGGCAACAGTGTCTTGTCAATTCTCCCCACACTGGTGCATTAAAATCCATAGATCAATTGAGAATTATAAAATACTGGATTGGAATTTAAGGTACCGTTCTGGAAAAATGATAACAGAGATAATTTATTTAGCACACTGGTATTTTCTGTTTACAAGACGTGATATAAATTTACTATACCCGTGTATGAGTTTCGTCATTAATGGATTTGGGTATGAAAACCATTATACAGTTTTGTAAATACAAAGACCGAATTAGGTTTTTAAGATCTTTCTTTATATTGAAAGTAGCGGTCAAAGTTGTTGAAAATTAAGTTAAGGCACTTAAAACACGAAGTAACGGTGTCTTGTTAATTCTCCCGCCACTGGTGTATTAAAATCCATAGATCGACTGAGAATTATAAAATACTGGATTGGAATTTAAGGTATCGTTTTGGAAAAATGATAGCAGAGATAATTTATTTAGCACACTGGTATTTTCTGTTTACAACACGTGATATAAATTTACTATACCCGTGTATGAGTTTCCTTAAAAATCCTCGAGAACAATGTTCAAGTGAATTCTATTTAAGCTCAAATGAAGGCCTCAAAGAGTCAATGGATCCGCAATTCTGAATTCTGAAAACCTGACTGCCGATTCGAAATGAATAAAAAAATTTCCGTATAAAGAAGCTCTATTTCGTTTATATGCTTTAAAATCTTTTCGTCAAATGATAATATTCAATTTTTTATAAGTGTGAGTCAGCATGCAACTTATATGTCGAATTTACTTATATGTTTAATTTATTTTAATTGTTATGTTTAATTTTATATGTCGAATTACCTTGAGGGTAGGCGGTTCGAATCCCGCTTCAGACCGAAATTGTGTAGTGAGTGAATATCGACGCAGAACTTTTTTTTTTCTTGTTATATTATTTCTGATATCATAATAAGTGCATTATAGTTTACTAATTTTTTAGCTTGAAATTTAAAAAACGATTTAGGTTGGTGCCTCGGGGCGCGCGGACGTGTGTCCGAGTGCGGGCGGAATAAGGTCGGAAAAAAGCGGTTGAACGGTAGTGGTATTGCTAAAAAGTGGTCCTGGTGATGAAAGAGGACGGTGGATTCGGTGGAAAGTGTTGGAAAAAGGGTCGCGCACAACCAAACGTGATAAAGGGAATAGAGACGGGCCGTGGGAAATTTGGAGGTTAGTTGGAAGCGTGGCAGAAAATAAGGGAACCACGGAGTTCGGAGAGAGAAGGGGTAACCAACCGGAAGGCGGAGAGGGAGGAACGAACAGCAGAGGGCGACAGCGTAGAAAGGAGGAAGAGAGAAGAAAGAGTTGGAAAGAGATGGATAATGGATATTTCGAGAGCCCGAGTTGGCACGCATGGGAAGCGTGGCGTCGGCATCGAGGGAAAAGAGAAGGGGAAAATCTTCGGGAAAGCACGAGTCGAGAGGGAACGGGCAGCGGAGCGACCCAAAAGAAAGACAGGAGGGAAGAATAAGAGAAATGGAAATAAATATGAGGTACGAGCGAGAGCCGGCGCAAAATAGAAGCGTAGCGTTGTGAGGGCAAAGCTGTGGAAAGCGGCGTATTAGCGCCGAGGAAGAAGAGAGTGAGAGTGTAACAGTGTGCGTGAGTACAACAGCGCGTGGGGAAGAGTTCGGAAAGCGGTGTATTAGTGCCGAGTGCCGAGGAGGAAGAGAGGGAGAAAAAGACGGTTATAGCGGAAAGTGTTACGGCGTGGGGCGAGAACGGAAATCGGCGTATCAAGGCCAGGGGAAGACCCGAAATCTGAGAATGATGGATAGCGGATTAAAAAATGGGAGAAGGAGTCATTTACGGGCGAGAGAGCGGGTAGGAATCTACATGCGAGACGGAGTCGTCGGCTGAAAGCAAAGATAAAGCGAAGAAGAGGGTGGAACGAGTGATGGCGCAACAAAGAAGAAAAAGCTGGAAGAAGATGAAGGAAGAAAGAAGAGCGAAGGAAATAGGAGAAGATGGAAAGATGAACAGGAAAAAGAAGGAAGGAAAAATGCAACGATGGCACGCGACTGGCAGGGAGAGAGATCGAACACCGGTAGGAGCAGGAGCAACATGCCAGCAGCAGTCGATAAGACAGGTCACTGCAGGGGCCCGGAATGATAAGGACGGGTAATATAAAGACCCCCAGTGAGAGACGAAAGGACAGCCAGAGTCGTGGTCACATACCGAATGGGAATTTGAGCGGGTGGAAAGGAGAAAAAGGAGCGGAAACAACACGGGCAAAGGGATAAGGGCGGTTGGAAGGAGAATGGATGAACGACGGCGACGACGGAAGAAGGGGCGTCGGCGAAGAAGAGTGAAGAAGGAAGAAAAAAGAGAGACGACGGCATCGGCCTGGGAATAAAGAAAAGGGAAGAGAAGCGAAGGAAAAAGGGAAGGGGTGATCAAACAAAAGAAAAGCAGTTCGGAATAAGTTATGCGAAAAGAGGGAAGAGCAAAGTTTGGGAAGAGTGATAGGAATGAATATAAATGGTTGGGGTAAAAGATGATGAGAAGTAAGAAAGAAAGGTCGGAAATGTATATGGAAATGCAAATTCAGGTGTGGAAAATAAATAAGGGTGGTAGGATAAAGGTTGGAAATATAAGTGGAAATAACTAATAAGTGGAAATAATGTATAAGTGGAAATAATAAGTGGAATAAAGGCTGGAAAAATAAGTGGAAATAGCGAGGAGAGCGAGAGAGATAAAGAGTGGGAGGAAAAAGTAGACTGGGGAATATAGGATGATGCAAGAAGAAAGAGAGGGAAAGCAAAAGCAGGAGGGGGAATAAAAAGAAATAATGTAAGTGGAGTTGGATTTGTAAAAAGCGTAGGTCGTCGAAAAATGGAATAAATATCTAACGCGGATTAGGAGGGTAAAACACACAGGGGGGGGGGGGGGGGGGGGATTGAAAAACGCGAGGAGTTGTGATAATAAAAATCTCGAAGTACAGCTAGTTATAGAAGATAAAAAAAACGGCACAAGCGAGTATGTAGGAAACGAAACACAAGTTAAGTATATATAAGCTAGCATATAACTACCTAGGTAAAAAGAGAAAAATATGAGAGAACCCGCGATATCTTTTACTAAGTTAATTGAGAATGCTGAGTTCTAGTCGTGTAATGGGAATTAATAGAGGTGAGGAGTGTTGGAATGTGTGTGTTGAGGGTGAGGAAAAATAACAATATGGGTGAGAAAAGTTGGGGGGGGGGGGGGGGGGATAGAGGATGGGAGCGATGTAAGGAGAAAGAGAGGAAAGAATGTAAGCGCAGAAATGTAAGCGTGGAAAATGTAAGCGTGGAAATAAAAGAGAAATAAAAAGGGGAGCCTTGAGAAGGAGTGTGGCTCCATTAAGGAAGAAAAAAGTGGAATGTGTGAGAAGACGGAAAATTTGGGTAGATGTAAAAGGATGAAGAATGTTGGAAATCGAGTGGGAATTGAATGAGAGAAAGGCAAAGAATGTCTAGAAGCAAGCGAAGAAACGGGGATTGTATGGAGGGATTTGTAAAAAGGCAAAGTCTGCCGTACACTGGAAATAAAACTATCTAAAAAACGATTTATGCACAAAAATGGGTGCATTAATTTTAGAACACTATTTTACTTGAAATTTCATGTACCTTCTTTATAAAATTTCAGCGATTGTATAGTAAATTTCAAGTACCCAATTATTGTAATCCTACGTTACCGTCATGATTTTTCATATACCGGCACATTAAAATTCCAACGTATATGCGCTTGAAATTACATGTACCTTCGCCATAAGATTTAAGTGACTGTTTGGTAGATTTCAAGTACACGGATATTGTGATCCTGCATTTCCGTGTTGCTTTTTCGTAAAACGGTACATTAAAAATCAAATACGGTCTTCTATTAATGTCAACAGATTTTTTCCATAAGAGTAGTACACCAGCACTGTAAATATACAATGTGTATGCATATAAAAATTAATATACGGTATATGCATCCGAGCTTCCTACACCGGTATATTAATTTTCGCACAAAAATTTTTTACAGTGTATGTACGTCTGACTTCGTTGATAGAGTATAGAGTATAGGAATAAAGGAGACCCCGAGGCATAATGAGACGCGCGATTAAATATATATGATGGGTATATAAATTAGACTTACGGGATCATGAAATCCAAAATACCCATGTAAATCCCAAGCAGGGGCCCGCAATTTAAGTACAATAACTCTTGTTTAACTCTGAACCAGCGAAATAGTTGCGTGGTACAGCGCCACGCGTTCGAATGCGCAAGGTAGTGGGTTCGATTCCGAAAAGGGTGAATTCTTTTTTTTTTATTATAAATAATCGTCAACATCTCAAATGAAATCAAAATTATGTCTCGCATGCATAACACGACACGCGCGAATATATATATATATATTTGCTATAGGAACCATAATTCTGAATTACGTGCCCAAAGCGAATAGTCAAAGCGGGGGCCAGCCATTTAGTACAATAAATTTAATAAAAATTGAGATATATAAGGGAAATAGCCGCGTGGTACGGTGCCAGGCTCGAGCACACACGAGGTCGACCGTTTGATTCCGACAAGTTGATTGTTTTTTTTTTTTTTTTAATCGTGCTATACCTTAAATGAAAATCAGTTATTTAAAAATTATTTCTTGAATGCACAACACGACACGCGAATATGTTAACTCAGCCACCCCGTTTCTTTTGTCTCGAAAAAATTATTCACGGGCATTTTGAAGGACAATATATCCATGACATTTCACCAAAATTTCATCCCCCACTATTTTGTCGGTTCTCGAGATAATGATTAATAAGTTCTACATTTTGTAAAAATCATAACTACATAACGGCTGACCGGAGTGAAAAAAATCTTTTTTTTCACTCTTTTCGAAACAAATATATGCCGTCATCGGAGAAAAGCTCATTAGACAGTTTTCGGAGAAATTTTTCGATTAAATTTTTCTACGAAAGGGCCACCAAGAATTCCACTCACTATTTTTTCTTCCTGGTAGAGGAGGGCAATACGCAACTCCACAGGCTTTTTTTAACATGGAAGAGGGCATCAGTGAAGAGGGAAAGAAATGGACCCTCTTCAGATATCAAAATAAATACATTTTTTGAAACGCCTACTATGGAGCTATTGTTTTCCGTAAACTATGATATCTCAAGAGTATCACTCTAAAATTTTATGAAAATATATTAAAAATTGCCAGAGTTATGATTTTTTTAAAGTAAAAACTGGTTTTTTTTACGTATTGCCTCCTTGCTGATTTTTTTTCGCCATTTTGAAAATTTGATAAAATTTTTTTGCCATAATATTCTCATTCTGAAAGGTTCAAACTAATATCCTGAATTTTTATGAGTCGTTCGAAGCGATACTGGCAACGCGGCAATTGTTTAAACATGACTGGGGTCATTGCGACCTCCTGTGACCGGCGCGTTATTTCCAGAACGTGTGACCTAGAAGGGTTAAAAAAAATCTTTTTTATTTTTTTCGTCCTTTTCGAAAAAAAATATTCCGTCATCTGAGAAAAGCTCATTAGACAGTTTTTGGAGAAATTTTTCGATTTTTTTTTTTCTACGAAAGAGCCTCCGGGAATTCCACTCACTATTTTTTTTCCTGCTAGAGAGGGGCAATACGAAACTCCACAGGATTTTTTTAAGATGGAAGAGGGTATCAGCGAAGAGGGAAAAATTGTTTTATGTCAATTTACTCCGAGAACTGTCTATAACGAGCTTTTATCCGATGATGGCATATGTTTTTCCGAAAAGGGCAAAAAACAACTTTTCCCTCTTCGCTGATGCCCTCTTCCATCTTAAAAAAATCTTGTGGAGTTGCGTATTGCCCTCCTCTACCAGGAAAAAAAATAGTGAGTGAAACTCCGGTGGCCCTTTTGTAGAAAAAAAAATCGAAAAATTTCTCCGAAAACTGTCTAATAGCTTTTCTCCGATGACGGCATACATTTTTTTCGAAAAGAGCGAAAAAAAAGATTTAAAAAAAAAAAATTTTAATGCGACCAGCCGTTACGAAGTTATGATTTTTACAAAATCTTATTACAAAAAACTTATTAATCATTATCTCAAGAACGAACAATAGTGGGGGGATGAAATTTTGGTGAAATGTCATGGATATATTGTTTTTCAAAATGCCCATGAATAATTTTTTTCAAGACAAAAGAAACGGGGTGCCTGAGTTAACGTGGAACGCGATATATTCGCGTGTCGTGTTGTGAATTCAAGAAATAATTTTTAAATAACTGATTTTCATTTAAGGTATAGCACGATTAAAAAAAAAAAAAAAACAATCAACTTGTCGGAATCAAACGGTCGACCTCGTGTGTGCTCGAGCCTGGCACCGTACCACGCGGCTATTTCCCTTAGATATCTCAATTTTTATTAAATTTATTGTACTAAATGGCTGGCCCCCGCTTTGACTATTCGCTTTGGGCACGTAATTCAGAATTATGGTTCCTATAGCAAATATATACAGGGTGTCCAATAGGAAGGTGTGAAAACTAATAAATTGGTATTTTGCAATAAATAAAGGAACCAGATCAGTGGAATTTTTTTTTAATAGAAGAGAGTTGTCATTTTTATTTTATGTCAATTTATTACAAAAAAACGATGTTTCCATAGAAAAAATTATATATTTAAGCAAATACTAAAAAAAATGTCAAAATCAATGATAAATATTTTCAAAATGTGAGCCATTTGAATCACCACAGTACTCTAATCGCTTTTTAAAACTATTAAAAACGTGTTCTATAGTTTCATTTGAAATGCCATCGACAGTCTTCCTTATTCCTTTGACCAAATCATCTACAGTTTTTGGGTTGTTTTCATAACAGTGATCTTTAATATAACCCCACAAAAAATAATCACAAGGATTGAGATCGGGTGAATAAGGGGGCCATTCCATCCCTGTTCGTGTAAATCGAGGATATCCAAGGCCGATAACTCGATCACCATAAACTTTATTGATGGTTTCGAAAACTTCTTGTGTTCGATGTGGTGCTGCTCCGTCTTGCATAAAGTAATAATTCTTAACGAGATGTTTTTTCTTTGCATAGGGAAAGTATTGTGTCTCCAACATCTCTTTATAGCTCTGTCCGGTAACAGTAGATTCAAAGAAATGCAGGTAGATCCCTTTTATTGAGACAGCTGCCCATACGGATACTTTTACAGGATGTACTTTTTACAGGAATAACTTTTTCTTCGATAGTTAGCTCACTCATTTTTAAGAAGACTGTCCGCTTTCTACCACAGCTAGAATATAACTGACAGGTCTCAGGTACAAATTTCTGAAACGCAGGGTTCCTTACAATGTTAGAGAGGGAGGGGAGATTCGATTAGTTTTCACACATTCCTATTGGACACCCTGTATATTCGCGCGTGTCGTGTTATGCATGCGAGACATAATTTTCATTTCATTTGAGATGTTGACGATTATTCATAATAAAAAATATATATATATATATTCAACCTATTCGGAATCGAACCCACGATCTTGCGCATTCCAACCCGTGGCGCTTTTTGCAAAAAGTTGAATATCTTTGCGAAAAAAAATCGTAAAAAATTTTCCAAAAAATGAGATTGAAGGTTGTACTCCCCGCTTCAAGTTTTTCACGGAAAAAAAGTTGAAACATTTTTTTTACGAGATATGCGGGAAAATTTCCCCCCTCCAAAAAAAGCCAAAAAATGACCATCTTTCAAAGTGCGTACCGGGCTCAAAAAAAATCGCAAAAATTTTTCCAAAAAAGGTAAATGAAGCTAAATATGTCCTTTTTAGAACGCCGCTTGGGAAATTGAGATATCTTCATTTTTCAAAGAACGATACAACTTCTTGTGTGGCTCGGATCTGGGGCGAGTGTCCCCATACTTATGGACGGTAGTGTATATAACCCATACCACTCGAGCCCTCTACACGCTGTGTTCAGGCAGCAGGGAGTGAGCACGAAGATCCGCACAAAGAGGAGACCGAGGATAAGGATTTCTGTGCATAGTGTATGGCTGCGTATAGCTGTGTATAGCTCTATCTCTTCTCTCTCTCGCTAACTCTATGAGCCTTTCTTTTTACGGTCGCTAAAATATGTCGTTACACAAAATTTTGGCTTTACTCCCGTTAAAGAAGTTTCACTTCGAAAATTTTTAAATATGAAAAGTAAAAAAAAAATATAAAATCGGAGTCAACAACCACCACATCCTTGATTCATGACTCTGGATTTGGCAAAGAGCGGGATATAAAACCAAAAAAAATATTATTTTACATTTTTTACTATAGATAATAGTTTCTCACAAATGGTTTGCGGATAAACTTCCAAAAGCGTCCCGCCACCAATTTCGTTTTAACTTTGCATATAGCTTCGGTTTCATGTGAAAATAACTTGTACAAAAAGATTTTTGGCGGATCGAAATAGTTTGCGAAACATCAAATTTTGAAAATTGATAATCTAACATGCGTGTGTATATCTTATCTATCGTAGGGCGCACTCCTATCCCTACTCTTTCGACATATTACGATCGTTTGAATAAATAGTTCAAAACATACAAATCTACGTTTGTGACAGGGGGGTGGGGGGTCCGCCGCCCCGAACCACCTCGCCGGGGTTTCGCCCCTGGACCCCGGTGGGCCACCCCCTAAACACAAACACACTCTCACATACACGCACACGCAATATGACACAACTAAAGCGCCAGTCCTTGTGTCCTAACAAGTCGAATGAGTAGGGATAGGAGTGCGCGCTATGATAGATATAGATATACACGGGCGTGTTAATTTATCAATTTTCAAAATTCGATATTTCGAAAACTGTTGCGCTGTGCCAAAAATCTGTTTGTGCAAGTTAATTTCACATGAAAATGAAGTTCTATGCAAAGTTAGAACGAAATCGGTGGGGGGACGCTTTCGGAAGTACAACTTGGTTTGCCCAATTTGTATGTGTTATAATGTATCCGAGCTCCAGATACTTAGATTCAGAACTCAAATTCAACATTCGCGACCAAAAACATCTAAAGATACAAATTTTTGTCAAAATCCAACTACTTTTAAATTTTCTCCCGCCATTTCGAATTTTGGAAATCCGATTGCAGATTCGGATTCAGCGACCTCAAAACCCATAAGATAGTCACTTACGTTGAAATCAAACTATTTTTCGAATTTGCGTGAACCATATTAGATCCGCCATTTTAAATTTTAGACATCTGATTTCAGATTCAGATTCCACGACCTTAAAAACAATAATTTACCAAACAACTGTCGAATCGATATAGTAAGAACATGTTTTTTTTTCTAATGCCCACATATGTATCATGACACAAAAGTGGCACGACTTTTTTCTGCCCATATGTGTGTTACTCACAGTTAAGGGGTTATACACCTCAATATCAATGAGCTACACGTCTGCCAATATTTTTTTTCGTATTCAGGGGGCCATAATTGATCACATGGACGCAACCGGGAATATGAGCGAATGTTTTACGAGTTTTTTTTTACAACATGTTTACAGCTACTTGCCGTGATAACACAGAGATCTGGATGTCTGTCTTAGGTTTTTTCAGTTTACAAGCAATATTATTAATACAATAGATCAAAAGACAAGCGCATAATACAGTGTCCCTTTTTTTTAAATCTAGAGCGCTGTAATTCAAAAACGCAGCGACGCCCGACCTTGATTTTGGGCCTCATTGATTCGTATTAATGAAAACTGCAATACCTATCGTTATGAAACATGAGCAAATTATATACCAAAATGCTCGCTAGCTCCCTAACTAAAAGATGGAAAGCCAATAAATATCCTTACGTTAACTATTTCGATTAACGGCATGGCCTAGGGTATAAGCAGCAAAAACAAAAAGCTCTACACATTTCAGTAGAGATTGGTAGTAACTCTATCATGCAGTTGGAAGAATATTTACCTTGAAATCCTGTATGAGCTCATTCTCGTTTTGGTATTTCTCATCTTTAATATTACTTTCGATCGTCAGCATGTCGATAGGTTCGGCAATAACTTGATAATAACTTGGATATAATTTTCTCGAAGGTTTTTCCATAAAAGCAAGCATCGGTTGCCGCCCGTCCTCGCACTGAAACAATACGGCATATTAGTCAAAATGATTTCGATGTATACATGTCAATATGGAATCGCTTACTACGTATTCCATTACACATTTGACTAAAGCGTATAGTCTCTTCTTTAATGGTATATTGTCCTTATATTTTCCGCGGGTAAGCATGAGTGAAGCTCGTTTCAAGAGCTTTGGTTGTTGTGAATTGCTTTCCGACTCGCAATCAGAATCGGATTCCTGGAAAAAATATATTGTTTGAGAATGTTAACGAAAACGGAGAACTTGCAAGTGAGCGACGAAACTTAACCTGATCGAACTCCAAGAGCTCTTGGACTTTTTCTTGCATTATTTTCTGCAACTTTACTGCACACTTGTACAAACGAGAGGTATGAACGTTGTATTTTTTGGCATTTTCAAACATTATATTCATGTCACCGGCAACTTCACTCAGAGTCCCATATTCACCTTTCTGATAAGAAAAATTGTGCATGAATCAATAAGCAACGATAGGCAACAATTTACAATTAATTTTGACATTCTTATACCTTAATCTTGGTTCGAATTAGTAATAGGGATATAGGATTTTTTATCATCTTGTAATAATCCGGATACATTCGTTTTGATGGCAGCTTCCAAAAGTACTCGCTTATCCGCACTCCTGTTCATAATTTCAATCGTTACTTATTAAACATAAAAAGTTGATATTAATATAATATTCAACATTGAGTTTACGAAAAAAACAGTCCCATCCAAGCATTTCGAAAAATTACCTTGACTGTTAGGCGCTGTTCGTATAGTTTGAAATAGCTGCCATTGCGGATCACCCGCTTCGTCATTTTCTCCAGGTTCATCCTCTTCGTCATCGCTCTCATCATCTTCGTCGGGTAGCGAAGCCGTTTGATTGATTAAAGATTGCGCGATGCCTCGGTTACCTCGTTTACTTCGCGTGGATGGAGCAGTTATCAATTTCGACATTGTCGCGCTCAAGTTACTGCTCTCTTGTTTTCTCGACGAGGAAGCTATGATTTTCTTCAACATTTTTGCATCTTTGTAAATTTGCGAACCAGGTTCATTGAATTGACAGGCATTGCGGCACATGAGCATCAGGTCACGTTCCATTTCAGCTAGACCGGTGTAGGAACCTTCCAAAATCTTTCTTGCAATTGTTTTCAGATCAACAGGCGTCTCGATGACCTCGTAGTACTCGGGATAAAGCTAGGTAACCATTTTAAAAAATATCATCACATGGAAAAAAGATAACTTACTTATGTGCTAATTTGGCTAACGGGGACTATTTTAATCCTTTGCGGGGCAGCGGGAAGTATACTTCCCACCTGTTTGTTCGTAGAGTTTTTTTATAAATTTCTGGTACATTTTACAGTGTAAGGTATACGTGAGTGTATTTTCATACTCTTAGGGATCCGTGTTAAGTAATTATCATGAAAAATTGTGTGAAATTGTTTATTTATAATTTGTTATAAACATTTGAAGTAAAAAAAACCCGTTTTTTTTAAATACATTCGGCTGTTCTTCAACTACATGTCCAACAGCTTTGACAAATTTTTTACATCTTTTTTACAGATAGCACTATAACATACATTTTTTTTTTAATTTTTCGCAGGCTAGTTTTTGTGAAAAAAAAATTTGAATACGTCAAAAATTGAGATTTTTCAAAAATAGTGTTTTTATTGTATCGAATTTGTAATATTGGTTATTACATGCAATACTATAAGGTTTTTTGGGTCGCTAATTGCGATTCTGGCGTCAAAATTGCGAAATTCAACATGGCGGCTTCAAAATAGCGACTGTATTAGTCGAAATTCGCAGTTTTTTTTACAATTGATACGAAATTAGCTGAACGGGGATTTCTAGGGTCGCTGATAACGATTCTGACGTCAGATTGTTGAAATTCAAGATGGTGCATCAAAAATGGCTACTATTTCGGACTATATTAATGGTTTTTCATTGAATTGGCACAAAATTTGTTGTGTAAAGGTTTTCGGGGTCGCTGATTACGATTTTGACGCCAGATTGTTCAAATTCAAGATAGCGAAGCTGAAAATGTCTGGTTACTTAGAAAGTTATTCTCGAAGGTGGGTAGCACCATGAATAAAAATGTAAATACGTAATGTACTCCCCCTCTTAGCATGACCCATAACTAAAGACGTGGATGCGAGGAGAAACTAGTTCCTTTTTTTGGTTTTCTTTTTTTTTTCCATTTTTTATAATTTTGAGATTTTTTTTAAGATTCGACGTCAGAATCGTAATCAGCGACCCGACAAACCTCTGTACTACAGGTTTTCTGCCGATTCAATGAAAAACCACTAATATAGTCCAAAATAGTGGCGATTTTGGATGCGTCATCTTGAATTTCAACAATCCGACGTCAAAATCGTTATCAGCGACCCCGAAAACCCCCGTTCAGCAAATTTCGTATCAATTGTAAAAAACACTGCGAATTTCGACTAATATAGACGCCATTTTGAAGCCGCCATGTTGAATTCCGCAATTCTGACGCAAGAATCGCAATCAGCGACCCCAAAAACCTATAAGTAACCGTTGATGGTGGAAATTCGTCAGAGAGAAAAATGTTCCTCTCAAAAGATTAAGAAAGTTTTAATCATGACCAAAAACGCCTGAATTTTCGAAAATTGGTCCTACAATCTTTTTCAGTTATATGATCGTTTCTTTGATACAATACAGGTGTAATTAATATATCAAGTACCAGCGCTGAAATAGTACGGCACTGAATTTTTTGGCCATCGGCCCGGCACCATATATTTACAATGCAAATCACCGCAACAATGTTATTACTGAATCACCTAGAGTTTGAATAGTATAATAATGTTTCTAATAGATATTCAAACTTGAATTTATAAGCTATAGCATTATCGAAAGAAAATTCACGATATTTTAAATACGACCGATTAGATACGACTTAGCGCGGAGCCTCCGATACTTGAAGGGTTAAAATAAGGAAAATTAGAAACTTGCACGTTGCTTCCTCAGTATTTTATCTCGCTTATAAAGGTCCCTCTTTGAGCAAGTAAGTTTTTCAATTTTAACTTCCTCATAGAGAAAAGATTACGAGCAAGTTAAAATAATCAGAAAGCAATGTTAAAGTTTTTAGTTTATGCAGTATTTTGTAGTCTTTAAATTTTTCAAATGTTAAATTCAATTAAATCTGACCGCCTATACTAGTTCTTTACAAAATTTAAAACCAAATATGGCTGCCTTGGACATTGCTTATTTATGTAGTGGCCGGCTGAATGTTTAAAAATTTACAAAAATTAGTGACCATTCCACATGCTGCAAAATTTGAAAATTTCATAAAATACCCCTTCACTGTTACTTGACAAGTTCAGTACCAAACATGCTTCAACCCTTCCCTACTGAAAAAGTTCATGTGATATATCATGTAGAAAAGTACATGATAAATCACATAATAAATTGTATGAAGTTATGACCGATATCAGTGCACAATTTATTGTGTACTTTATTTTGTGATTTGTTACATGATTTATTGTATAGTTCGAATTCACATCATTTATTATGTAATTTATCATATGATTTCTCATATGGTCAGGGTTTATATCGGAGAAAAAAAATGAGGACTTCGTGCGGGATCGAACCCACGTCCGTCAATTCTGAAGCAGCCTCGCTACCGCCTGGGCTACGCCGCTTGTTGATATAAGTTAACAGTTTGAAGAATATGAAGTCCACATATGACCGGAATTTATTTCATTTTCTCTCACCGAGTTTAGCTTTATTTTAATCCAACTATGATTTGTATGTAATAAATAGCGTGGCCGAGGTGGTAGCGAGACTGCTTCAGGATCTGACGGACGATCCTTCAGGATCTTTCAGGATCTTTCAGGATCGTCCGTCAGATCCTGAAGCAGTCTCGCTACCACCTCGGTCACGCTATTTATTACATACAAATATAGTTGGATTAAAATAAAGTAAAACTCGGTGAGAGAAAATGAAATAAATTCCGGTCATCTGTGGACTTCATGTTTGTTAAACTATTAACTTATATAAACAAGCGGCGTAGCCCAGGCGGTAGAGCGAGGCTGCTTCAGAATCTGACGGACGTGGGTTCGATCCCGCACGAAGTCCTCATTTTTTTTCTCCGATATAAACCCTGACCATATGAGAAATCATATGATAAATTACATAATAATCTATGTGAATTCGAACTATACAATAAATCATGTAACAAATCACAAAATAAAGTACACAATAAATTGTGCACTGATATCGGTCATAACTTCATATAATTTATTATGTGATTTATCATGTACTTTTCTACATGATATATCACATGAACTTTTTCAGTAGGGTTTAAGCAGCATTAACGTCATATGCCGCACATCGATTATTTCGTGATTGGGTGGATCGATTTTCATGAAAAGTAGTACCCCGGGGTTTTCGAGGTCGCTTTTTACGAGTCTGCTCCCAAAATGCCGAAATTCAAACTGGCTGATCCAATATGGCGGACCAAAATGCAAAAATTGATTTGAATCGGATGAAACTTGGTATTCTGGGGTTTTCGAAGTCGCTGATTACTAATCTGCCATGAAAATGCAGAAATTCAAAATTGCAGATGCAATATGGTGGAAAAAAATGCAATAATTGATTTGAATCGGATGAAACTTGGTACTCGGGGGTTTTCGAAGTCGCTGATTACGAATCTGCCCTCAAAGTAAAAAAATTCAAAATAGGGGATCTTGTATGGCGCACGCGAATTGAAAACGTAAAATGATTGCAATGAAACTTTTTTTCATCCCATTTGTATTTAGTATGGTAGTTCTTACACCGACTCCCTTGAGGGTTGCGGGCTCTCAACCCAATCTACCCTTGGTCTCCTCTCACGTATCCGTTTGTCCCCGGTTCGATTACCGATGCCGGAGCTTGTCGCGCATCCGCTAGATGTCAGCACCTGGGACAGAAACAGTCGTAGTTCGTACGCCCTGCCTCTGGAGCCACGTTCGAGCCCGTTCGTGCTATTACCATCTGCTGTGCTACGGCAACATTTCTCGCTGCCGGAGCTCGTCTCACACATGCTAGATGTCCGCACTTTGGGACAGAGGCAGTCGTAGTTCGTACGTCCTCTTTCTGGAGCTACGTCCGAGCCCGTTGTGCTTTTATCAGCCGTGCTACGGCATCAGGAATCGAACCCAAGACATCTTCGCAGCCTTCCGGTCACCCACACTAACAAGGAAGGTACCCCAGGTCGATCTCTCCAATTTTGATCTAACGCATATATGTTGTAGTACATTGAAAACTAAGCGACACGTATTTTTTTTTATCTGCCATAAAACACTTTAAGGGGGTGCAACCACCCTCCAAAGTAAGGCATGTAAAGGGGCCATTTGGCAGTTTTACCCACAAGGACATAATATTTTTTAACCAATCCAACTGCAAAAGTTTTCTCATAATGAGAAACGAAAAATGTAATTTTCTCGATAAAAAAAAAAAAACAAGGGGGTGAGCCACCCCTAAATATTATTACATTAATGCCAAAAATGGGCAAATTCAAGTAAAAAAATCTGAAAAAAATATATATTACGTATGAACACAAAATAAAATTGACGTGTTTTTGGATTTTCCCGAAAAAAAAAATTGGCCGGGGTAACTACCCCTGAATGCTGTTTATCTTGCGTGTATGCGAAAAATCGTCAAATTCAAGTTTAAAAATCTAAAAAAATGTATATTGCGTATAAACACGAAATAATATTGCCTTGTTTTTGGATCTTCCCGAAAAAAAATATTGGTCGGGGTAACTACCCCTGAACGCTGTTTATCTTGCGTGTATGCGAAAAATAGTCTAATTCAAGTCTAAAAATGTGAAAAAATGTATGTTGCGTATTAACACGAAATAATATTGACTTGTTTTGGATCTTCCCGAAAAAAAATATTGGCCGGGGTAACTACCCCTGAACGCTGTTTATCTTGCGTGTACGCGAAAAATGGTCAAATTCAAGTCTAAAAATCAGAAAAAATGTATATTGCATATGAACACGAAATAATATTGACTTGTTTTGGATCTTCCCGAAAAAAAAATATTGGCCGGGGCAACTACCCCCGATGAACAAAATTCATTCGGGCGGTTTTTACTCTACGTACACGTTTCAAAGGTGATCGTGAGGAATTTAATTTTATACAAAATACTGAATCTGCAAGGCAGACGTCGAAATCGAAGGCTGCACAAACGTTGCTGTTATTCGATGTTCATGGTGTAAAAAATCCTTCTGCTTGAAACACTTTTTCGACGATTATCCCTATTGTTCAATATTCGAAAATTAATAATTTTTGGTTTATCATTTTCGTAACGATAAGTTACACCAATAAAACGTATTAAACTTCATTCGAAAAATTACCTTGTCTTTGTTTCCGATGATTTTTTTGTTCAAGCATTTGATGATATCGTGAGAAAACAAACAAACGTTAACAATTCAAAGCATTTAGGGGTAGTTACCCCGCCCAATATTTTTTTTCGGGAAAAACCAAAGATACGTCGAATTTCCTTTGGGTTCATACGCAATCTATTTTTTTCAGATGTTTAGAGTTGATTTGACCATTTTTCGCATACACACAAGATAAAAAGCGTTCGGGGGTAGTTACCCCAGCCAATATTTTTTTTCGGGAAAATCCAAAAACAAGTCAATATTCTTTTGTATTTATACGCAATGTACATTTTTTCACATTTTTAGACTCGAATTTGACCATTTTTCGCATACACGCAAGATAAACATCGTTCAGGGGTAGCTACCCCGGCCAATATTTGTTTTCGGGAAGATCCAAAAACAAGCCAATATTCTTTCGTGTTCATATGCAATATACATTTTTTTCTGATTTTTAGACTTGAATTAGACCATTTTTCGCATACACGCAAGATAAACAGCGTTCAGGGGTAGTTACCCCGGCCAATATTTTTTTTCGGAAAGATCCAAAAACAAGGCAATATTCTTTCGTGTTTATACGCAATATACATTTTTTTCAGATTTTTAGACTTGAATTTGACCATTTTTCACGTACAGGCAAGATAAACAACGTTTAGGGGTAGTTACCCCGGCCAATATTTTTTTTCGGGAAGATCTAAAAACAAGGCAATATTATTTCGTGTTTATACGCAATATACATTTTTTTAGATTTTTAAACTTGAATTTGACGATTTTTCGCATACACGCAAGATAAACAGCATTCAGGGGTAGTTACCCCGGCCAATTTTTTTTTTCGGGAAAATCCAAAAACACGTCAATTTTATTTTGTGTTCATACGTAATATATATTTTTTTCAGATTTTTTTACTTGAATTTGCCCATTTTTGGCATTAATGTAATAATATTTAGGGGTGGCTCACCCCCTTTTTTTTTTTTTTTTTATCGAGAAAATTACATTTTTTGTTTCTCATTATGAGAAAACTTTTGCAGTTGGATTGGTTAAAAAATATTATGTCCTTGTAGGTGAATCTGCCAAATGGCCCCTTGACATGCCTTACTTTGGAGGGTGGTTTCACCCCCTTAAAGTGTTTAATGGCAGATAAAAAAAATACGTGTCGCTTAGTTTTCAATGTACTACAACATATAAGAGTTAGATCAAAATCGGAGAGATCGACCTGGGATACCTTCCTTGTAAGACGCTGCTTTCCTTTGGACCTACATTTTTTAGGTGGGTTCCGAACCACCGGGTCGCAGAAAAAGCACTTATAAAGTTTTTCCATTGATGCCGACAGTGGGAATCGAACCCGGCCACATCGCGTACATTTTTATTTAGTATTTAGTATAAATATTAGTAAAAAATTGCCCCGTGCATAAGCTAGTGAACTTAGTACCCCGAGTACCGAATTTTATTTGATTTGAACTAATTTTTGCATTTCGGTCCACATTATTGGATACGCCATTTTGAATTCCTGCATTTTGAGGGCAAATTCGTAATCACCGACCTTGAAAACCCCCGAGTACCAAGTTTCATCCGATTCAAATCTATTTTTGCATTTTGTCCGCCATATTGGATCCGCCATTTTGAGGGCAGATTCGTAATCAGCGATTCGAAACCTCTGGGTTACCAAATTTCGTGTAAATCCAAATATTTTTTTTTTCCGTGTTTGGGGCACTCAGCGTGAAATTTTTCTTCCCGCTCAAATGGTTAATGATTCTCTAGTTAGGTAAAAAAAACCGTAGTCTGATATCTAAGAATATCAAAAGTTAAGACCAAAAATCGGTTCAAAAATTCATAAATTTGAGCTCGTTAAGGAAGGTGCTCCGTCAGTTACGGGAGGGGAAAATCGATGAAGGATCGCTTCCGCGCGAGCAGCGTACGAGAGAGAGGTCAGCGTCGCGAGTTCCCGATAGAACATTGTTATACAACGAGAGCTGTTTTATTTTTAGAATTTTTTAAGAGTCAATCTCACGCATGTCTTTTATTTTTCCGGCACTACCACATGTGCACACGTACAAGTGAATTTCGCAGGATTTTAGAAATTTTTTGTGATGAAATGATTCCATATCTAAAGCTGTTGAGTGAAATATCAGCGACGGATCACAGTTTAATCGAAAGTAATGAAAAAAATTGTTATAAAATATTATGTTGACAGCTGATATTTCAGCCACAAAATTTTTGGATAAGGAATCATTCCATCACAAAACATTCCTCAAATATTCTCTCGTCTTCGAGAATAAATCTCGCGAAATTCACTTGTACGTGTGCACATGTGGTAGTGCCAGAAAAATAAAAGATATGCGTAAGGTCGGCTCTTAATAACTATGTACACGAAACATTTCTCTCTGTGTAAACTTCTTCCCAAAGATGTGATGAATTATCGGGATCTATTTTCACCATTTTTGACGTAGTTATGAAGTATTTTATGAGATATCGTACGATTTTTCTATGGCCACCCACATATAAGAGCACGACTTCAATAATTAATTACAGGACAACTATGCAGGCGATTGTCTTCAAATTTTTCACAGCTACGTGATTTCTGTGGACGTATATAACTTCTCGGGCAGCACACCACGCGCGCGCTCTCATCGCGTTTTTCGCGCAACTCGTTATCAAGAGTGACGGTTATTTTCATTATTCTCACCGGAACCGATCAACGCGGACGTGTATTTTGCATCTATTTTCGGACAATAGCTAGTATCGGTTTCACTTCGGTTTAACTTATTTTCGGTTCGTTCGCAATATTCCGAATTACCCGGAATCATCTAAAGTCAACTCGCGAGATTTATGTCTGGACTCGGTTCATTTCGGATTGTTCAATAACGCGAAGTCTGATCGTATCGGTCTACCGTGGAACACGTGCTCAAGCGAAAGTTATCCGGTATTTCTCCTATAGTTATCTCGACATCGGTGAATCTCGTGTTCCGGGAACAATTTAATACGGCTAGACTCTCGTGGCATAAGGATTTTTTCGCGCTTGGTTACTCGGAATAAAGAGAATCTCTGTAATTCTCTCGGCGTCGGAGACGGGTCCTCTCATCGAAAGCCGGCCTCGTGGCAACGTGGTCGGCCATTTTGGAATTGTCTCAGTGTTTCTCGATTACGCCAATTGCATCGGATACACTCTCTCAAGATTTGATATTGGAGCTCATTACAAGGAATATATCTCAGAGTCCCTTCGGGGCAATTTACATTTGAGTGTGTGTGTTTAATTCTTTTTCTGAATTTCCTCCTTCCCCCTCCCAACCAGATATCTCGCCGGTGTTTTTACAAACACATATCTCACGAACGCCTCGGGCCTGAATTTTGCACATATGCGTAGAGTATCAAAACGCCATTGTGGAATTCAATTTTTGTCAGAATTACTTTAAAATTTCGGATTCACTAGAATTTTGAATTTTTCAAAAAAGTCCGTGGTCGCTCTAACTTTCGTAAATTTGCAGATATCGAGCTAATTTTCTTTACACAAATAGACTTAGTCAGAAGCATGGTTGGTATTGAGTTTGTTAAGAACGCTTAAGGCATTTAGATTGCAAAAAATGTTGAATTTTTCAAAAATATCTTTAACAGCTCAACTACCGCAAATTTTTCGCGATTGAGCCAACGAGGATGTACATATGGAATCTACATACATACATATATGTATATACATACATATATGTACATACATACATGTATATGGAAATTTGTACATATGGGGCAAAGATACGTGGCACTCGGATTGACAAAAATCGCTTTAGGGGCTTAACTTTTTTTAATTTTCTAAAAAAATCTCTGAGGGCTCTAATTTCCGCAAATTTTTGGCTAGTGAGCCAACAGATTTTTTTTACACAAATAGACTTTTATTTACAATCACGGTTGGTATTGAATTTATTGAGAATCGATTGAGCAATTCAGAATGTAGAAAATGTTGAAATAAAAAAAAAAAATTACCGTTATTGTTTTAAATGTCGTTGAAAAATTTGTGTTCGTTGTTATTGAAGTCGAATTCAGAAAATAGCGAGCAAATTAGAAATTTGCACATTGCTTCTCATTATTGTATCTTTCTCACAAAGCTTCTTCTGTGAGGAAGTCACTTGATTAGAAAACCCACTTGCTGATAGAGGGATCTTTGTGAGCAAGATAAAATAATGAGGAAGTAATGTGTAAATTTCTATTCTTTTTCTTGGGAATGATATCGCACGCACTAATCCGATGGAGAAAACAACAAAGAGGACGAGAGAATGAGAGAACCGAGTGAGGAAATTGATTCAGTGGCAATGCTTCTTCACCGCATATTTCTGAAAAATCTGGTCCTAGACGTCCAGCCAGTCGGACTCATAGAAGTTTCGGCTCAATTACTATCTTCTATCGTAGCCAATAAACTAGTTGAGAGTCCGACTCTCGTTGACAAAGACTTCTTAGCCTTCATTCCAGGCTCTATTTCATCGCATTGAGCGATTTGAGGTGATCCGCGACATTCCGATCGAAATTAGAAGCGATGGATTTGTCTATGGCCTTGAGACCTCAGTCAAAGTCAACAGTATTCGGCACCTGAGTAGACGCATATCTAACCACGTTACTAATGCCCCATCCTCGTTGTGGCGAAAACACGCACGAAAATGTTAGGTAATGCCCAACAATCGTTCTCTCACCGGTATGCCTCACTGTGAAGGCTCTCACTTACTCACGGACGCATCATGCCCGGTACTCGTTGTGAACAGAAAATTAAAGATGATAGTAGTAGCGAGGAATATTTCCATTAGAATGGCGAGAAAAGTCATAGCGACAGAGAGTCGCATCCCCGCACCACGTTTCGATAATTTAGACTTTCCCGCACTTCATGCATCATCTGAACAACAGCACATATAATGAAAACTACAAAACTCTTAGCTTCAACAACAACCATACCTCGAGCAACAACAAGAACAACTTGAACAGCACATATAATGAAAACTACAAAACTCTCAGCTTCAACAACCATCCATCGAGCAGCAACAAGAACAACTTAAACAGCACATATAATGAAAACTACAAAACTCTCAGCTTCAACAACCATACATCGAGCAGCAACAAGAACAACTTGAACAGCAATACCACGACCAACAACGACAAAAAATTTACCCCTAAGAACCAACTCACAATCAAGCTGATCAACTTGTCAATGTCAGTCTTGCCGACAATCGCACCAACAAAAAATTCAAAAATAGCAACGTAACATACCATCAATATCTCTATCTTATCCGTTCTACTCTCGTCAAATCCCGTATACACTACCCGATAAATCGCACCCCGGTACACTCGATTCGTCTTCAAGAGACCCCTTTGCAAGATGAACATCGCTAGCTCTTGATATGGCCCGACGGACATTCTCAAACTTCCCGGACAACAGAGGACGGATTCGCAATCCCCCCCCCTAGCGCGCTCCACCAATCTCGCACGCGCTCTCTTCTACCAACACTGAGGCAGTTATTTACGAGATAACGAACTTCTTCTCAGTCTTAGCCGATCACCTTCTCCTTCTCCTCTCGATCCTCGGATGCTCCGATCAATTCTCCGCCATCGCCGGCAAGCTGAAAAATTCAAGCCGAAATTCTATATCACAAAATTCGCTCGACACTGGCTCACAAAACCGATTAAGCTGTTAATATTTTGCAATGGAACTGTCAGAGTATTCGACCAAAGTGATATCTGTCTTAGCACAGGACTACGACGTCATTCTGCTTATCAAGACTTGGTTTAAGCCTAATTCGCAGTTCACACTGTAAAATTCCAATATCATCCGCTGAGACCGACAAACCTGGTGAGAAGGGGGTTCGTGATTGCTGTTAAATCACACATTCCGTACTTCATAATTGACTCGACTTTCGGACAGCATAGATACGCCGCAGCTCCTATCTCTAATCCATCAAGAGAACTGCTCATCGTCTGCATTGATCAAAATATGAGAATCTCACCGAACGCTAGCAAATGGTCAAAACTACTAGACTCGACGGCCTCTTTCTTGAGAGTATTCATTGGAGGAGACTTCAACGCTCACCATCCGAACAAGCGCTGTCCTATTGCAATGGTAGAGCCCTATCGGGAGCTCTCGATGATACTGACCTCTTACTACTAAACGATGGATCACTCACCTTCGTCACCAGGCCTAACGAGAACCCGTCGCCAATAGATCTGATAATTTGCTACCTCTTTGTTCTTGGTCGGTCTACATGGACTCACTCAGTAGCGATCATTAGCCTGTTCTTACTAGAATCAGCATTCCAGGGGAGTCCACACCCCAATTTATCATAAGCCGAACCTCGAAAAAATTGATTGGAACATGTTTCGTTCGACTCTCATACACAATATCGGGGATCTTCAAAACCACTTAGCTGCTGCCTCTGATGCATCTGAACGATATACATCTCTCGTGAGCACTATTCACGACGCCACCGAAAGCCTGTCCAACATGACAAGTAACAAGAAGATAAGTGCACACTGACCGGATCCTTGGTGGAACATCGAATGCACCACTGCAGTTGACGAGTGCAAACAGTCCTTTTCAGCCTTCCGCAATCACGCAAGCTACGAGGATTATCTGTTATACAAAAGAACGAACTCGTCAACGAATAATAAGCTATATAAGGCGAAACGCGTAGAATTTCGCAGCTACTGCGATACCCTCAACAGTCGAAGCCCTGTATCAGCGGTATGGAGGAAAATTAAAACCTTCAAAAATAAAGCATTATCAACAGCGCCTAATAGCTTACGAATGGGAAGATCAACTCAAATAAAGACGCAGACAACCATTGACACTCTCTGTCCTTCATCGACTCTTTCCTATTGTACCATTTTCGTTCTCTTTTTACAACGATTTTCTGGATTCTCCTTTTAATATTTCGAGCTATACACGGCTTTAAGCAAAACAAACGAGAAGTTCTCGCTCGGCCCTCGTTATATCACATATGACGTACTTCGATATCTTCGATTGGTGACCATAAACATCCTCCTCGAAATCTTTAATCAAATTCTCGGACAAACATCATTCCCAGAATCTTGGAAGGACTTTCTGGTCTTCCTAATTCCAAAATCGGTCCCGGATAAATTTCGTCCGATTTCCCTCGTATCCTGAAACTTCTGGAAAAGACGATCCTCGCTCGATTATCATGGTGGCTCGAGCACAACACTCTCTTACCATCTTATCGATTCGGATTCGGAAAGGCCGAATCGTGCACGGATATTATTGCCATGCGCACAAGGGAGATCTACACGAGAGTCACCTGTAAGGAGTACACGGCAACGCTGTCCCTAGACATCACTAGCGCATTTGATAACGCAGACCTCAAAATGATGACGAATGAAATTTGCGTGGAACCTGCTCACAACACGTCACTCCGTCATCAACGATCAACTCTCGGGGCACTTCTGGTCCTGTAAAGAAGTTTCCCAAGTAGGGGAGTACCTACACCCCGATTGTGAGATTCTACAGTTCACCGATATCGCCATATTCTGTTGACCTCCTCACTCGAACGAGTGTCTCGCAAATATCCAGACTAGCTTGGAAAACATCAACAGATACCTCTCACAGCACCGTTTAACCACTATCTAAATCCCAGTTGGTCGTCTTTGCGAGAAAGAAATTGAAGCCTACTTCCGCAACCATCTATCTGGACGGAGCCAATATTATGTCCATACGAATTGCAAAATTTCTAAGAGTCACTCTCTTGGGCAACGACCATCTCAACTATGTCATGCAAAAAGCGTGTCGCAGCGTCACCGTCATAAGAGCTCTGAGAGGTAGATCTTAATCAACATCTGCAGACGCTTAGTCCTAAGTGTCCTCGAGTACGAATCGCACGTCTTATTTTTCAAGAATTTTGGACTAATGCCTAAGTTATCGAGAATCCAATACCAAGCGTTGTGCCTTGCGTTAGGACTTGTTAGATGTTGGACGCCAACGAATATTATTCTCGCGGAATCCAATGAATCACCGTTAAGAAGAAGATTCAAATATCTTGCAAATCGTTACATCGCCAAAAATCTCTCGGGCAGAAATTCAACAACTATTCACAAACTAAAGATTCCTAACGATGAAATTTTACGTAACTCCAGACACGATATCAGGTCTATCTTCGTACCCTGCTCGTATACTTCACTCATTCGATACAAATAAAAAATATCCACCTTCGCATATCCAGCACCCCGTCATGACTACAAGTATAGCCTCGCCGAGTTTCTAGCAGCGCAAAAAATTGTAAGAGACCGAAAAGCCGCCGAAATCTCATCATGCTTTCAAGATCCAGAAGTAATTCGTTATCGTCAAACTGCAGTCAATTGCAACTGCTCCGTCCCCTGCCCTACGTGAAACCTCGAACGTCAGGGTAGATACTGTCTTCAAAATACCAGATAAAACGTCCAGCGAACGACAAAGAAAGCTCTCGATAACAACAACCAAAGATGAAGGCCTTGAGCAACACACAGGAAAAAAACACATATGGAGAAAACGTAAGTGCACCTCATCAGGAACAACGACAACTACAACGATGAACGACCATGCCAAGACCCTTCTCGAATCGACACCAGCTCTCGCCAAATTGGCACAAAATAGATACACGAAAAGCAACGAAATGGACGCATCAAACCGCAAGCTCGCCTGGAATGATCTGTTCGCCTTCATTCCGGGTAACAGAGTCCCAAGGTTTTGATTCATCAGGAATATTCCCCTCAAACTTTCGGACAAAAACATAATGGAAGGAATAGACGTCTCAGTCAAAGTAAACAGTGTCCGATTCCTTAATCGTTGTATCCACAATTACGAAACCAGCCTTCAAGAACTCGCACCATCCAGAAGTATTTTTATGACCTTCAACGGACAAAACTTGCCCACTCACGTGAAATTGTACCGAGTAGTACACGATGTGGAACCATGGGTTAAAAAAGTCAAAAACTGTATTTAATGCTATAGACACAATCACGTACGAGAAGACTGCCGCAGCCCAGCGCATTGCCCTTGCTGCGGAAGCAACGCACACCAAAACGTGGATGACTGCCCTTGAATACACCAACCGCCGGTGTGTCTCCACTGCCAGAGAGCTCACTTACTGACTGACACTGCGTGCCCACTACTTGCTACCGAAAAGCAAATCAAGAGGGAAACAGGCACTAGAAACTCTTCGATCAAGGAAGCGTGAGAACACATCATGGGAAGAACTGGGCCCCCATCACCGCGATTTAACAATTGAAATTACCCAGAGCTCCCGCGCTCGTCTGATAGCCTTCCATTAGAAGATAATCCAAAAAAATCTACAGCAACAACAGCGACTAATCCAATGACAAGGACAACACTATCAGTATCCCTGCCAACAACAATACTACTAACTACAACAACCGCCACAACAATTCGTCAATCAACAATCACAACAACAAACACCACGAGTCCTCTTTCCTACCCTTCCACCGCCACAATCTCATTCTCACCGACCATCGCCTCCGATCTAGGCCACGTCGACGCCCATCGTACAAAAATTGAGAACCAACTCCCCAGGAATGTCTCCTCCCTCTACTCTCGATACTTGACTGCTCCGACAAATTCACGAACATTCTCGGCAAACTGAAGAACATCAATCCAAAACAACCACACCAAATACCGTACAACAATAGCTACCATACATAACCAAGGTGTAAAGATTCTACAATGGAACTCGCGAAGTATTCGCCCAAAGAGAGTAAAAATTCTTAACGTGGCTCAGGACTAATATACTTCTTACAAGGAACAACACTTTGGTGTTCCCTTCCGATTTTGCTGAAACTCGTGTATGTTGCAGAACATTGAACAATAAAAGACACGTATTTTTTTATCGGCGAAAAAACGGTTTAAAGGGATGAAATCAGGCCCCCAAGGTTAGGAGTTGCAGCTGGTAATTTCGCTGTTTCACATTGCAGCCGTGCTCCAACCGACATGAAACCAACTGCAAACTGTTTCTTATAGTAAATAATGAAGATTACTTGTCCGACTTTTCATACACCCCTGTTGCAAGGGGGTGAATCACCCCCTATACCTTTATTTTTTACATGCTTTTTGATGTAACAAATTGGATTATTGACCGATTTTAATTAAACAAAAACCAAATTAATAAGCACAAAAAAAAGTTTAGGTACTTTTGCTTTTTTTTCGAATAACTAAAATAAAAAGGTCCCCCCTCAGAAGGAAGATTTTTTTCCACTGAAATATTTTTATTCTATTGAAAACTGTTTCTGATACTAAATAATGAAATTTTCATCGTGCCGATTGTGAAATATACTTGTTAACAGAATTAGGCGTGAGTAGTGGCAAATTAATAAAATGAAAACGTATTTGGTGAAACAAATGCTGAACGCAACCTGCCCCGCACGTCGCCCGCACCACGCCGTTACGTTTCCCTTGCCGCACCCAATTGATGTTAAGAACCTCCTTAAAAAAACGCAAAAAAAAATACAAGCAGTATTTTCCCTGCTATTTATTTTGGTTTTCGACCCATAAACATCGCTTAACAATTTGTTTTGTAACGGTTTAACGTTACAGAACGTAACTTTTCAAAAAATCTAAAAATTAACCTTCGAAGGGGCGGTCCACCCCCTTGCAACAAAGGTCATAGAAAGTCGAACATGTAATCTTCATTATTTAACATAAGAAACAGTGTATAGTTGGTTTCATATCAGCCGGAGCACTGCTTCTATGTGAAACAACGAAATTACTAGCTGTAATCCATAACATTGGCGGCTGATTTCACCTCTTTGAACTGTTTTTGCACCGATAAAAAAAATAAAGGACACGTATTTTTTTTTCTATACCAGTGAACTCGTAGTTGATGTTTCATCATGTTAAAAAATTATTAGGCGTGTTTGAGCGGGTGAACCACCCTCTCTATTTTTCTTTTTACTCACGGCATTAAACATTTACCAATTCATTCTGATATAACTGGTACCATTATATTATAAATACGAATTTTGTGCATGTGTACTATTGCATATTAAGAAAAAAAACTTCAATAAAAGGGGAGAGATGCCTGTACTAGCGAAATAACTATCAAGGGGAGGGCGCATCCTTGGGGTCACGGATTTCAAAGCCCTTTTGGGGTACTTCATAATCGCAAACTACAGTCCAAGCGGCAGCACTCGTTACGCAACCGTTTCCGAGAAATATCGGTTTGAAAAGCGTAGCGTTGTTCATATTCCTGCACCGTTGCACATTGTACCGTCGAGGCTGTGTGGCTCAGGGATTACGCGCCCGCTTGGACTGTAGTTCGTTATTATGAAGTACTTTCCTACCCCAAAAGGGCTTTGAAATCCGTGATCCCAAGGATGCGCCCTCCCCTTGTATGTCAGATGCGCTTGACGACGCGGATTTAATCTTACTGAATGACAGATCCCGCACATTCATCACTCAACCAAATGAGAACCCGTCGGCTATTGATCTCACAATCGTCTCACCACGCTAAGTGCTTCTTTGCTCATGGTCGGTCTGGCAATGGAATCCGAAGAATTGGACAATTACCTTGCTGCCATTCCGGACGTCGCTGACAAATATAATGATCTAATAAAGCCGATCAAAGCTGCAGTTAACTCGACTTGCCCTCGAAGAGTCTCAATTAGAAGCCCTCGATCTAACGTTCCGAGACCAGCTCCTTAGTGGAATGACGAGTGCATAACCACCGTTGTGGAACGGAAACAAGCCCTATCCACTTTTTCCAAATCGGCGAACTGGACGAACTACGTAAACTTCCAGAAGACGAATGCATTGACGAAAAAGATTGTATAAAAAAAAAAAAAAAAAAAAAAACGAGAAGGGTTCCAACAATTTTGCGCTTTCCTCAACAGCCGGACTTCGATTTCGGAAGTTTGAAAAAAATCAAAACATTAAAAACCGAATCATTATCGACCCCTACAAACAGATGTCGAATGGATCGTTCGACTCAAGAAAAGATGCAGGAGACCATCAATTCTCTCTGCGCCCCTTCTACCTTCTGTCCTAACGTCCCCTCCAATTTCCGCTCCTGCGATTTCTTCAACTCTCCGTACGCCATCAATGAGCTCCTCATTGCATTACGCAGCTGCAAGACGAAATAATCGCCAGGCCCAGACCTGCTACCATACACGATATTGCAAAACCTACCGCCAGAGACACGAAAGACGCTGCTCAACATCTACAACCAAATACTAGAAGAAAAATCGTTCCCAGAACCCTGGAGAGATTTTGAAGTCTTTTTAATTCCTAAAGCAGCCGTGGATAAATTCCCTCCGATCTCGTTGGCATCGTGCGCCCTCAAATTATTAGAAAAAATGATCGCGACCCGATTAAACTGGTGGCTCGAGCATCACGAACTTCTACCATCACACCAATATGGTTTTTGCAAAGCGAGATCGTGTGCGAACAACCTTGCCATTCTTACTACAGAAATTTGCACGGGGTTTGCCCACGATGCTCTTTCTCGACGTCACCAGCGCATTCGACAACGTGGATCCGAACATACTAATCGGCGATATTCAAGTTTTAGGGATCTCTGAAGGCACGAGTATCTTCATCTGAAACCTCCTTGCCCAAAAGGTGTCCCTCAAGGAAGCATGCTCAGTCCAACATTATTCACCATCTACATTCGCGGAGTAGGCGAGTACCTCCACCACGATTGCAAAATCGTCCAATTTTCGGACGATATCGCAATATTCTGCCGATCTCCTAATCTCAATGATTGCCTGGAAAAGATACAAAGCAAATCAGACGGTTGAAGGGTGGATTCAGAAATTAGAGGAATTGAAACGAATCCACAAGTGGGATGACATCACTGGCAGCTGCTTCGCACTGGAGAACCTACCAGGCGTGGCCAAGACGTGGTACGACGGATTAACAACCGTTGGCTTTAATTGGACAGAGTGGAAGGAGAAGCTGCTCGCAGCATTTACCGATCACACACAACTGCTGGAAATGCTTTCTACGATGCTAGCACAGATAAAAAAAAAAAATGAAAGTACGATGCAATACTTTTTTGAAAAAGTAGCACTCGTAAGAGCATGCAGTTTTGAGAGAAAGGACGCTGCGGATTGTATTGCACAGGGAATCTCCGATCAGTCCCTGAGAACACCAGTAAGCAAAATGATTTTCAAACGCCCGAGGCACTACGTATCTTGAGCAAAACGGATACTACAACGGATAAGTGTGTTGACGTGAGCGCTGGCAGGAAGGACAACGACCGCGCATGGCAAGATTCGAATAGGCGTAACAAGTGAAACTCTCAGTGGGTCCCGCGGCACGACAAAAAGGACAAACGAAGGCCATGTGTATCATCAGGAGGTCCTCCAAACAAAATGACGACTATGCGGTGTTTTCGCTGTAACGAGGTGGGGCATCTGTCACGGTAATGTCCGAAAGCGAAGGATGAAACAGTGGAAAATATGCGTAGTATCGGCATCAGACACAGGGTTGGGGACACACGACTACACGACGCAGTCCTTAATAGCACCCCTTAACGAACGTACATCGACGGTGGGAGTGAATGCGTTACTCTAAAAAAGAGCGAATCGGACAAGATGGGACTGGACCTGCAACCGACAGATGTGACCCTCCGAGGGTACGGTAGCGAAGAGGTTCATCCGCACGGTACTACTAAGGCGAATATTAAAATTGACCTAGCGGAGGGGCTGGTTGACGTACTCGTCGTCCCAGACGAGATCCAAGAGGTACCGTTCATCGTGGGACAACCTTTTTGGGTTTACCTGGTATCACCACTGTCCAAAGGGACGGTAACCCACGGTTGTTTGATGCATTTCTGACCAGATTGCCGGAAATGGAACGGCTGTCACCGCGAAAACTGACGCTAACAGCCGCGGATGAGACCATCATCTCACCGCGCCATACAGCAGATATCAAGGTAGCAGTGCAAAATGATTATTCTGGTGATTTATGCGTAGAGCTAAGCATACGAGGCGAAGAGGGCAGGGAATATTCCCGAGATGTGTTATTAATACGAAATCCGGAGCATTACCCGTTATTAACTTCTCAGATCAATCATTAATGATTCATAAAGTAATAATTATTGCAAAGGTGGAGGTAGCCAGATCAGAGTTCCTTGCCGAAGGTAAGCTTCGAGTAGTTTGTAGAATCGGAAGTGCAGAGAAAGACTATCTCCCAAAAGATCAAAACAAAGTTGATTCTAGCGTATCGGGGGCATGAAAAATCTATTCAGACTGTTTGACTCATACCACGACTGCTTTGCATTGAATATTTCGAAACTGGGAGCGACGCAAGCCGCGGAAATTCAAATAGAACTAACGAGCAATTCAGTTGTGACTGATCGACCTTATCGACTTTCCTACGCATAGCGTGACAAAGTTAGTAAGATTATAGACGAATTAAAAAACATCAAAATCGTGCGTGACTCAAATTCTCCGTTTTTGAGTCCCATTCTACTAGTGCGAAAGAAAAATGGGAAAGTTAGAATGTGCGTCGATTACCCCGCGTTAAATGCAATTACAAAAAAGGATAGATACCCGTTGCCGTTGATCGAATATTATTCAAACAGCCTGCAGGGGAGCACCTGTTTTACGAGTTCAGATTTAGCCTCGGGGTATTACCAGATACCGGTTGCAGAGAATTCAATAGCGAAGACATCCTTTGTAACGCTGGACTGCCCGCCAAAGCCGGACTGACCGCCATTCAGAGAAATTTGTACTGCCCGTACAAATTTCTCTGAATGCCTTTCGGGTTGGCAAATGCGCCCGCAGTCTTTCAACGCTTAATAAACAGAGTACGCCCGCTCAAGGGTCAGATTTATATTCTAGCATATTTGGACGATATTCTTATTCCATCTAAGGACGTCACGACGGGTCTGCATTGCTGGAGTTGGTGTTGCAGGCATTACGAGATAACCCGGCAAAGGATATGGCCGGTTAGCCATAAAATTGACGCCGTTAAAAACTTTCAACGTGCATGGCGTGAGACAGTTCATAGATCTTACAAGCTATTTCCGAAAAAGTGACTTTTCTTTCGGCGCTCGTGTTAACGATGACGACCTGCTTATCGACGTCTCAGTTTGGGTGGCAGTCGCCCAATCTGCTTATGAAAGGCGATGACTGCTTACACAAGCAGTACTAAGGGGCTGGTGAGCTCTATGACTCACCAAGGAATCGACGTTTCGCTCATCGAGGCAACGATCACTGCTCGAGGGACTCCCAAACCCCCAACATCGTCTAATCTCTATTCGTACATACTATACAACGAGTGAACATCGTGCATAGCAAAAAAAAATATTATCAATAAAACATCAATAAAACAAAGCATAGCTTTTTTTTTAAATTGTTCCATCGTTTTTGGGGTCCTACCCCTTTTAAAGCCTCCAACCGCCTTTTTTCCATTATTCCTCTCACCATCCTCTTCGCGATCATACGGCTGCAGCCGCATCGCTTCCTTCTCTCTCACCCTGTATCGACCCTGTATCGCATTCGCCTAGAACAGAGGGAAACTGCAGAAAACCTTCCGTTGATACAGGGCGGACCCTCCCTAGTTCCCCCCTGGTGGCCGCGCGAGTAAACTCAAGCGTGGTCTCCCAAGGCACCCTAAGCAGGTTCCTCCTTTGCCGTGATTCAGTGGGTAAGTCAGTGCGCGGCTAAGCGGTCCCCTTTCGAACAATAAGAACCGCTGCGAAAGTCCTTCAGAGCCGCACCCAACCACCCACCCATCACGAAAAGGTGTTTTTTGGGCATTTGTTTTGGTGGGATCCGAACCACCGGGATTGCGATTAAACACATAGAATAAATTTTCCATTGGTGTCGGCCGTGGGGCTCGAACTCGGGTCCGCTGCGTGCGAACCCCGAGTCTCACCCACTGAGCCACTGCGCTCCCTAACAAAGCATAGCTTTGGAACAACTAATCGAGCCATCTAAAAAAAAAATGTGTGTCTATTGTGCACACTTCAGAGTATTTTCGGGAATTTTTTTGAGATAAATCGAAACTGGCATACTGACCGAAAAAAATTATTTTCGTATACTTTTAATGAAAACGGTCATTTTTTGAACTCGAAAAATTGAAAAAAAAAAAAAAATTTCAAAGTTTATGTAAAACTGCAACTTTTTTGTCTAAAACATTATTCTGTTTAAATGTATGCTTTCAAGATATAACGGTACTTAGAAAATTTTGAAATTTTGAAAAACGCAGAAAAATGCGATCCAAAAATTTTGAAAAAATTTACGATACTCTATTTCATATAATTAAATAACTTGACAAAATTTCAATTTTTTTGAGAGTGTACAACTTTTTGACCGTTCGAAACCGCATGGAATGCCTCATATATTATACTCGTTCGACCATTACAAGTTACCCCGTCCAATATTTTTTTTCCGAAAAATCAAAAAACATGTTAATTTTCTTTAGTATTTACACGCAATATACACTACCGTTCATAAGTATGGGGACACTCGCTCCAGATCCGAGCCACACAAGAAGTTGTATCGCTCTCTGAAAAATGAAGATATCTCAATTTCCCAAGTGGCGTTCTAAAAAGGACATATTTAGCTTCATTTATCTTTTTTGGAAACATTTTTGCGATTTTTTTGAGCCCGGTACGCACTTTGAAAGATGGTCATTTTTTGGCTTTTTTTGGAGGGTAGAAATTTTCCCGCATATCTCGTAAAAAAAATGTTTCAACTTTTTTTCCGTGAAAAACTTGAAGCGGGGAGTACAACCTTCAATCTCATTTTTTGGAAAATGTTTTACGATTTTTTTTCGCAAAGATATTCAACTTTTTGCAAAAAACGACCATATTTATAAGGGGTAGTCTCACTCTGAAACTACTGGGTTTTCGTAAAATTACTAGGAGGGTAAAAAGTTGCATAAAATCATTTTGGATGTATCACATTTTTTCAGAATTAAAAAAACAAATTTGAAAAAAAAAAATTTTTTCAAAAATTAAAAAAAAAAATTTTTCAAAATTTTTTCTTAAATCAACGAAATATTTTTTTTATCGTGAAAAATCGGGTCTCTTACCTCATCTACACGGCTTTTTCATCGAAAAAGCCACCTTTCGCTGCGATTACAGCTTTGACGAGATGTGGCATCCGCTCGACGTTCGAAACAAATGGGACATTCCACGTCAACTCAGCCACCCCCTTTTTTTTATTGTCTCGAAAAAATTATTCAGTATGGGAATTTCAAAGGACAATATATCCATGACATTTCACCAAAATTTCATCCCCCTACTATTGTTGGTTCTCGAGATAATGATTAATGAAGTCTCAATTTTGCAAAAATCATAACTTCGTAACTACTGATCGGATTTAAACGATTAAAAAAAGAATCTTTTTTATTTTTTTTTGCCCTTTTCGAAAAAAAATATGTCATCATCGGATAAAAGCTCATTAGACAGTTTTCGGGGTAAATTAACAAAAAACGATTTTTCCCTCTTCACTGATGCCTTGTTCCATTTTGAAAAAAATCCTGCGGAGTTGTGTATTGCCTCCCTCTATCAGAAAAAAAAATACTGAGTAGAATTCCGATTGGCCCTTTCGTGGAAAAAAAAAAATCGAAAAATTTCCCCGAAAACTGTCTAATGAACTTTTCTTTAATGACGGCATATTTTTTTTCAAAAAGGGTGAAAAAAATATAAAAGATTGTTTTTTTAGTCGTTAAAATCCGATCGGCCGTTACGAAGTTATGATTTTCACAAAATTGAGAATTTATTAATCATTATCTCGAGAACCAACAATAGTGGGGGGATGAAATTTTGGTAAAATTTCATGGATATATTGTACTTTGAAATGCTTATACTGAATAATTTTTTCGAGACAAAAAAAAACGGGGTGGCTGATGAGTTAACGTGGAATACGACACGTCAACGCAGCCACGTCAACTCAGCCACCCCGTTTTTTTTGGTCTCGAAAAAATTATTCAGTATGTGCATTTCAAAGTACAATATATTCATGAAATTTCACCAAAATTTCAACCCCCTACTATTGTTGGTTCTCGAGATAATGATTAATAAATTCTCAATTTTGTGAAAATCATAACTTCCTAACGGCTGATCGGATTTTAACGACTAAAAAAAGAATCTTTTTTATTTTTTTCACCCTTTTCGAAAAAAAATATGCCGTCATTGGAGAAAAGTTCATTAGACAGTTTTCGGGGAAATTTTTCGATTTTTTTTTTCCCCCACGAAAGGGCCAATCGAAATTCTACTCAGTATTTTTTTTTCTGATAGAGGGAGGCAATACACAACTCCGCAGGATTTTTTCAAAGTGGAACAAGGCATCAGTGAAGAGGAAAAAATTGTTTTTTGTTAATTTACCCCGAAAACTGTCTAACGAGCTTTTATCCGATGATGACATAATTTTTTTCGAAAAGTGCAAAAAAAATAAAAAAGATTCTTTTTTTAATCGTTTAAATCCGATCAGTAGTTACGAAGTTATGATTTTTACAAAATTGAGACTTCATTAATCATTATCTCGAGAACCAACAATAGTAGGGGGATGAAATTTTGGTAAAATGTCATGGATATATTGTCCTTTGACATGCCCATACTGAATAATTTTTTCGAGACAATAAAAAAAACGGGGTGGCTGAGTTGACGTGGAATGTCCCAAATGTAAATAAAACGACGATGAAAAAGCCGTGTAGATGAGGTAAGAGACCCGATTTTTCACGATAAAAAAAATATTTCGTTGATTTAAGAAAAAAATTTGAAAAATTTTTTTTTTTAATTTTTGAAATTTTTATTTTTTCGAATTTGTTTTTTTAATTCTGAAAAAAATGTGATACATCGAAAATGATTGTATGCATCTTTTTACCCTCCTAGTAATTTTACGAAAACCCAGTAGTTTCAGAGTGAGACTACCCCTTATAAATATGGTCGTTTTTTGCAAAAAGTTGAATATCTTTGCGAAAAAAAATCGTAAAACATTTTCCAAAAAATGAGATTGAAGGTTGTACTCCCCGCTTCAAGTTTTTCACGGAAAAAAAGTTGAAACATTTTTTTTACGAGATATGCGGGAAAATTTCCACCCTCCAAAAAAAGCCGAAAAATGACCATCTTTCAAAGTGCATACCGGGCTCAAAAAAAATCGCAAAAATTTTTCCAAAAAAGGTCAATGAAGCTAAATATGTCCTTTTTAGAACGCGGCTTGGGAAATTGAGATATCTTCATTTTTCAAAGAACGATACAACTTCTTGTGTGGCTCGGATCTGGGGCGAGTGTCCCCATACTTATGGACGGTAGTGTATATTTTTTCCAGATTTTGCAACCTAAATTTGATCATTCTTTGCATACACGCAAGATAAACAGCGTTCGGGGGCAGTGACCCTATCCAATATTTTTTTTTCGGGAAAATCCAAAAACCCATTAATTTTAGTTCGTTTCATACACATTATACATATATAATTTTTTTAGATATTTAGACTTGAATTTGACTTTTTTTTGCCTAAATTTCATCCAATTTAGCAGTAACTCACCTCTTTAATTTTTTTTTTTCTAATTGAGAAAATTAAATTTTTCACGTCTTATTATGAGAAAATTTTTTCAGTTGGTTTGATTAAAAAATATTATGTTTTTACGGGTGAAATAACGAAATTGATGCTTGACACCTTCATCTTTGGAGGGTAGTTTCACCCCATTTAAGGTTTTATGGCCAATAAAAAAATATGCGTGTGGCATAATTTTCAGTACACTATAACATAAATGAACTAGATCAAAATCGGAGAGAACGACCTGGGATAACTTCCTTGTTAGAAATGAAAAACGAACATCGTGCATATTTTTACACCCCGCAAATCCCATTACTGTCCCGGGGGTGATGGAGTTTCAACCGTGGAGATGAAAATGTCTCGTTATCTTAACTTCTCTAATTTTTTTAAACAATCGCTGTTGTCTTGCTCCTTCACAATATAAACATGGCTGTATTAAGAAATGAAAAACAAACATTCTCCATATTTTTTCATTCTGAAATTAACGTGCCTGTTATGAGGCTATGAAGTTTCGACCCCAGACCGTGCTTTGTGCGAACCGAATGCCTCTTATCTCTTATGATCAAAAACTGAGACGTAATTGGGGAAATGATATGCACGCACACGGTGTTTTTTTCCTGCTGGATCGCTTGCTTGGAGATGTGATGGCAGCTGAGCAGGAAACTGTGCTTGAAAATGACCCCACTGCTGGCGCCGGTGCCTTGCAGCCTTGCAGGATCTCGGCGAATGACCATATGCTATTTTCTCTGCATGTTTTCATACTGTCAGGCGATTGCAGCGCAGGTAATGTTTTTTTGGTTAAGCCCGGCGCAAACGGTGGGTTTGCTATTTAAACAGGCAACAGCCTGGATTTACTATTTAAACAAATATGGATGCCGTTGTGATTTAGGTTATTCTTTGAAGACGGGCAGCTATCGCTGGTTTTCTACTCATTGATGCGTTGAAGAGAGAAAGTGGTCGAAAATCAAAACGCCAAATATGGAGCCGTTCTTGGCTGAAGCGGAAAGACATAGGGCGAGGTGATGTTGTTCAACGAATTAAGGTAACCAACGTCCGTTTGAGTTTTCCATGCACTAATTCCTGGGACTCGTTATTTTATATATATATATATTTTTTTTTTCATCAGCCCTGAGGATCCAATATCATTTGCAAACTGCAGACGCATGTCAGAAGTTCATTTAAACGAATAACTGATTTTATTGACTCTATATATCCAGAAGTAGGACACAGTAATGAGAGAGGTTATTTCACCGAGAGATAGATTAAGTGCAACTCTTCGATATCTTGCATCTGGAAATACCTTTAAGGATCTAGCGTATACAACTCGAATTGATCGAAATACGTTGTCTCAAATTGTGCGTTCAACGTGTTTAACAATTATCAATGTTCTTGAGGACATAGTTATTAAGTTCCCATCATCAGCTGAGAATTGAGAACTTATAGCAGATCAGTTTCAAACAATCTGGCAGTTTCTAAATTGTATAGGTTTCCTCGACGGAGAGCATGTTACCTTCGGACCTCCGCGCGAGGAAGGGTCAATTTATCGTAATTATAAGAGTACCGATGGTATTGATCTGCTTGCACTTGTGGTTGCGGAGTACAAATTTATATTTGTTGATATTGGTCGGAATGGGCAATGCATGATTCTGCAGTATTTCGGGACAGTCCATTGGGAATTAAATTGCAGTCAAATTCTCTTAATTTACCTCGGCCCAACTACCTATCCGGTTTTTGTCACAAAATCCCTTATACTATTCTGACGGACGATGCATTTTCTCTGCAACAAAATATAATAAAACCTTATGCAGATCGTGGGTTGACTCCAAAAAAAATAATTTGTAATTACAGGTTAAGTAGGGCAAGGAGAACAGTCGAAAATGCATTTGGAATACTTACAAACAGATTCCATGTGCTATTGAATCCTATTGCCTTGTCCATTGAGAAAGTTTAGGTTGTAACTTACACTTGTGTTCCACTCCACAATTTTCTTTTATCGAAAAAAACTCAGTGGTACGTTCCTTCTCAATGCAGAAGGGGATTTCCCGATACTCCAGAATCAGGGCTTGCAAGTATATCGAATCAGGGAGGAAATCGCTGCACTAGCACAGCAAGTACAGTACGTGATCATTTCACTAAATATTTTAACACTGTCGGTGTCGTGCCCTGGCAATACGATGAAATTGCTGGAGGGAATTGTTAATATTTACAACAACAGCGATATTATTATTATTATTTTTGTTGTTGTTATTGTTATTGGGTTATGAAAGAATAAGTAGGCAAGACTAATTAATTGCGAAGATTGAACTTTGTCAAACGAATAAGCAATTAAAGAACAATCTCTTCATATGGATTGTTTTTATCATTCAAAGTATTATCTGTGGGATAAGTACTAGAAATATAATACAGAACGACATAGAAATACGCATGTCAATCAATCACGAACAAAATAAAATAAGAAAATTGTTTTATAATCTACCGCTAATTAGACTTATTCCGAAATCTGGTTTAAAATGCTCGCATTGATCGTAGTGTTAATCAGGGTGTTCATCAGGTCCAATCGCAGCTCCTCACTTTGAATGCTCCGAATCACTGAGCCAAGAAAAGTTCAATACCCAGCGATACCATCTTTAACAGGCAGAGTTGTACTATCGCTTCTTGTATTTGCTATTACTATAGGCTGGCGTAAGGACTCGGCCAGGGATGCTATAGTACCAACATAACTGTCGTCACTCGGTGCCTTGCGCTTTACAGCACGAGGCTGATGATTAAATATACTGGATGAGGCGGAAGTGGCAGGGCTAACTGATGGAGATGGGAGAATAATGCTTGGGCCTGATGAAGAACTTGTTGACGGAAGCAGTCTCACTGGTGCAGCTACTGCAGATGAACACTGTTCTGGTATTTGCGGAGCTGAAGATTGGCCGTACCACAACATGCAGTATGCGAATAAATTATGATCTTAGCAAGCCCCCCCACAAAAAAAAACTAGGGTTGTCGCGTCAGCAACCCTGAACAGACCAGTATAAAGCCGCCACTAGAATATTGCTTCCAATTATCGAAATCATATGAATGAATCATATTTCAACTAGGGTCTCAATTTTGGGTCCACTTACGATCGATAATTGGCGCACATATTCTATAGCCATATTGGGAATGTTTATTTAATATTTCACTAATATCTGAGCAGCTAGTGACCAGTCAGCAGAGGGCAGCTGCAATAACAATCGGTCTTCGAATTTTACGACCGAATTCGGGCATGTCCTGCTCCGTGAACATACCACCGCTTGAGTCAATCCAGCATATCGAGGCTCGGTATCCACTACTGGATGAAGTCTTAGCCGATTGTCCATAATGGCTGAGTATCGCTAATTCGACATGGAAAACAGCAAAAAAAAAAACAATTGTTTCGAAGAACCCATCTGAATAGTGAGCAAAAGTGTATGCGAAACGCAGATACGATCGAACATTGTCTTCAGTTATTTATAGAGGCTTCAAAATTGGATAGTGCAGATAAAATCTGCTTCCGTTGGCGACCGACTTTTGATCGTGATCCCACAGCATAGGCATACTAAATTACATGTAAGCAGATATTCTTGGAATCTCTAGACCTTCGAAGGGGAAAGGAGAGGAACAAAAATTGAAGCTGCGTATTTTCATAGATTAAACCGTACATGAGAGAGTTCGGGCCAGCCTGTTGATGTATTGCCTCTATTTTACACTATTTTACGTATTTTCACAGTCTAAACCGTACAGGAGAGAGTTCGGGCCAGCCTGTTAATGTGCAGTATCTGCATTGCCTCTATTTTTTTTTTAATTTAAACAATATCTCATAAAGTTTTGTTGTCGTACCAAGATTTACTCAATCTCATACAGTTTCTTAATATTATCATTCTCATGTACAGGTCAAACAAACGACATTATTCAAATTTACGTTATTCTTTCGTTCAAATGGTTTTTGATCAATCACGGTTCACGCTCAGCTATCTACAACATTGATTGAAACATTAATTTATTTGTTCGTTTCGTTCATTTCACTACTTTGGCGCAAATAAAATCACTCACGATACGAGATAATTTCTACTTTCATGTATGAATCAAGAGAGTGAGCCGGGACACTCTAGCGAACTCTTGTGTGAAAAATATATTCAAAAATTACCCAACCGATGGTGTCCCCGAACATCGTGATGCCAGCCTAAATCATACTCTCAAGGGAATAGTTCCATATGAAGTCAGGCGACAATAGCACAGTTTACTGAACTTTCCAATTTCAAAGTCGTTACACAGGACAGAAGATAGAGCTCAATCGTGCAGATGAATGAGAGATATTGAATTTTTCAAAAATGTCTTGCATCTTCATCTTCTGAAAATTTTCCGATTGCAAGGTGAATTTTTCAAATTATCCCAGTAATTTTATAATTTTTTATCAAACAGCAGCTGGTTTTATGGGGACTGGGTAACTCGGGCGGCAAGCCTGGTTCGATCCACTCGGCCATCTCGAGCTTAACTATATAAATTACGAGCGATTCGATCAATCTGAAACATCGTGAGAGTCGGTACGAACCTCGAGTATATTCTTACTAAAACGTTGAATACGTCTAAGATTTGAGAAACATTTTCATTCAGGAACAAATAATGACCACCGAATGATTTTTCTCCTACCAAACTTTTGAAATTTCCGAAAAAAAACCATTTATTGAAATTCCAACAACAAAGTAATCAGGATTTTAACAACCAAAATATGTGACGTCACATGACGCGTCCTCTCTGCCGTTGTCACAAAAGTTCACCAGATTTAAGACCCCACCTTCCTCTCAAAGTGGAAAGTTATATGTGAATGGCCCCAAAAACAAAGTGGGAAGAAAAAAAAATCGGCTAACTCCAGGTGATAACTTTTCTACGAAATATCGGCTGTTTGGGATTTTTCAGGTATGGAAAAAAAATTCAATCTTGAAATTTTATGCTTATGCTTATCAGCATTATAACAATAATATAAAAAATGTCGAACAACTGATGAAATTTTTTCGTTATTGTATTGATTTTTACCAAAGAAAAATATCGAAAATGAAGAGAAAAAAATCGGCCCACACTGGGTGGGTCTCAGATTGTTTTTACACTAAATACCGGATTTTCCAGAATTTGTTCATTTTAAAATAAAGTAGCGTTATTTTTAAACAATAATAAAAAATTATTGTCAGTGAAAAAAAAACCCAAAAAAATTTGAGAGAACCTCATAGAATTCGAACAATAGAATAAAAAATAAAAAAAACCATGTGTGTGGCAAGCACACACGTAAAAAGTGAAACTTATGAAAGGTGTATGAGCGATTGTACGTGGCTTCAACCACCCAAAAATAGCTATTTAAAGACCACACATTCAAACAATGAGGCTGAGAGAAAGAGAGGGAGAGATAGTGAGACATAAAGAAGGATAGGAAGAATAAGCAATGTTTGGTTTTCATTTGAAATATACGAAACAAGGATACAGCGCGCACAGTGACGCGCAGCATACGTACCCCAATATACATAGATGTATACATGCATAACCCATACCACTCGAGCAATTGGTAACTCACAAATGTCACCCTGACCTCTGGTGGCCAAATACCTAACTGTTTTTCGCCTGTCACTGCCCGATGATGACCATGCGAATTGGTCACTTTTTAACAATAATTCAAAAACTGCTGCTTTATTACAAGAAATAAATCGTAAATAAACATCGAGCAGACATAGTCGATATTTGGTGCGAGGGCATGAGATTTTCAGCACACGCAGAATATGAATAATCGTTTTATTTATGTCGTGTAAACACAAGCGACGTGATTTTCAATTTCATAACTTCTGAAATGTGGACAATAATTTATAAATAAAACATTTTTCATGCGTTAGCTTGATATTTTAAGTAATAATTTATTGTTCGAACGCATTTATTTAGCCAAAAAGTGACGGGAATTTTTTTTAAAGATTTTGAAGTTAACCTCTGACAAGCAAACATCCAAACCATATTCCTCTTCAGGCAATGAATGTAAAAAATACCCAGTCGAAATTAATCTCAAATATCTCGGCTCCTAATAAAGCTAGCAGGTTTTTTTATTTTTTTTTATTAAAGTTCAAACGATTTTGCATAAAATAGCGATATTATAAAAATGATTGATTTGAACTATAGAGTAAAAAATGAACGTTGAAACTCAAAAAAATGAGTCAGTGCGCCGAGAAAAATAAATTTTTTGGGGGGAAATTTTACACTCATTGCCTGTCAGGGGTTAAACATGGGATGTCATGTAGGTTCATTGTATCCTTATGGCGATAATCACTTGATCCGTATCCAATTTGCGCAGTGGATTCTATCCACGCATAATCCTCAACGGTAATAAACCCCATTGTCAAATCTTACCACAAAAAATCGCATTTTTCCAAAAATATGCGATAATCCAATGTCAACAACTGGTACCTATGCTGCTCCATGCTAACTAGAGCTGACTACTGGCAACGAACTGGATGGGAGAGACCATATTGGATAGGCCTCGGTTCCGTGTTGATTCCCAATAAAACTACGACCATAGACCTTATACTCATAGAGAAATCGCGCTGTTGGAAGTGGCCTCAACATGTTGAGACAGAGATATCACAATAAAAAACGGCTCCGGCGAAAAAAAATTGGACAAGTACATTTTAGGTATTTTTCCCCACACAAAAAGCATTGATATCATTATACGGCCAAGTCATCGTCACGATTGAAAATAATGATGAAATATGTTCTTACATTATACTCTCTTTCACTTACAATATACCATTGTAGAAAATTGTCAAATAAATTCAAATCTCACGAAAAGTTATGCCTTAAATTAAACCTTATGGCGGGGGTTTCATCAACATGAACAACACCTTTAAACTAAATCCTTAAAAAAGTTATCAAATAAATCAAATGTCAAATTAAAACACAAGAACGAAATATAAGTAAGTACTTGGCGCTACTTTCATTTGATACATATATTTCGATGTCGAACCACGGTAGTGCCAAGTACTTACTTATATTTCGTTCTTGTGTTTTAATTTGACATTTGATTTATTTTATAACTTTTTTAAGGATGTAGTTTAAAGGTGTTGTTCATGTTGATGAAACCCCCGCCATAAGGTTTAATTTAAGTCATAACTTTTCTTGAGATTTGAATTTATTTGACAATTTTTTACAATTGGTATATTGTAAGTGAAAGAGAGTATAATGTAAGAACATATTTCATCATTATTTTCAATCGTGACGATGACTTCAGGAAGTAACGCAGGAAATAGAATTGATGGACAGAAAAATACCAAACTTGGCAGAATGTTCGATTATAATGTAAACAAAACTCATACAAATTTTTATGATCCGAGGTGGGTTTTTACGCGAGATATTTGTAATTCGTTTTATCTCTTTACAAGCCTCTTTACAACATGGCCTCTTATGAGAAATCACGGAGTTAGTTGTACATTATTCCTCATATCTCCGTAATTGATGGATAGATCAGAATGAAATTTAAACAGCAGAGAGATTGAATACTTATAATCATTTATCCGGCTTAAAAATATTCAAAGGTGACTTATGACAGGAATAATAAAAACAATAAAAAGTACTCATAGCGAATATTCGGACCCTCGCTAAAAATATTGCAACGTCGCAAATTCGAGGTTATGAGCGCGCATTTTGAAATTTCAACGTGACAGCTCGTGCAGTCTAACTACTACATATTTTTATAATTTTTTGAAGTGAATACTTCTTATGCGACTACATTAGGCCCCGCCCCCAGCCGCGTTGTTCCACCGGACAAGAGAATGACGGAATAGAAGAAGAGAGAGAAAGAGAGAGAATGATGCGTGAGCGAGCGAGAGAGCGATAGGCCATCCATAGCATGCCCGCGTGTACGTGTTTTATATGTATTAGGACAGCAGCGCGCATGTGTGTGTGAGTCCACATCCATGCGTGAGTTCACACCGTCTTCGCTTCGTGCCGAGTTTAAGCTCCTGTTTTGTGTTTTGTTTGTATATATTACATATTATACATACTCGGATAATATATAACTATGAGAAAATTACTGACGGTACAAAATGTTGGAAGAAATATTAAGGTTGATTGATAGGTAGAATGTGGAGGTATTTTCAGATATTAAAAAATGTGCTTTAATTTTAAGAAAATGAAATACGCTCTCCGAAGTTTTCCTCCGTTCGATCTTTAATAGCAATTTATATTTCGCTCAATACATCGCTTAAAGATATTATGAGGTTTAATCGCTAAAGCGTTATTGCCCTTAGCAATAGGCGGTTCTCAAGTTTTAGCCGATATGCTAGCAGACCTTGTGCATTACCGTAATGAATCGGTAATTCTCGCAGGTGATTTTAATGTCAATTTTTCATTGCCATAGGCCGAATCACTCCATCAATTTTTAGAAAAAAAACATTTCTCGTTAAAAATGATCAACGGCAGGAATGATCCGACCACTAAAGGCCGTTTAACGATAGATGCTGTATTTGCAAAAAATATCGACAAAATAGATCTGAAGCATTTTATGTCATATTTGAGTTATCATAATCCAATTTTTGGTATTGTAGAATTAGACGATTCTATAAATAATAGACACGAGAGCAATGAAAATAATATAGAACAAGAGAACAGAATTAATTTATCCCAATTTTTTACTTACAGATACATATTCTTATACAAATAAAATTGATTTCATATCTATAACTAATTCCTACTTCTTTACACACCCTATCAATTCTTTCTGCCCCCCCCCCCTCTATACAAATAAAATTTTTAACGCCAACGTCAACACGAGGTACGAAGACACTGTAAATTCAGCTGTAAACTCACACATACAACGGATAGAACACTGTGAAATAAGGACAATCCTGTCATTTCGTGTTTTTATGCATGTCAATCTATCCTCTTTCCCTCTCACTATTCTTTCATCTGATGAGAATAACATCCTGTTAACACAGAACGTTATAAAAACGTTGTTAAGACGTTTACAAAAACACGCAAAAACGTCTCTTTTGAATGGTCGAAAAAACGTCTTGAAAGCGTCGTTTAAACGTTATTTTGGCCGCAATTTTTTTCCCAAAAAAGTTTACAGAAGCTGACAGAAAAGTGTTAAACGCGCTGTAAACTTTTTGGGGAAAAAATTGCGGCAAAAAAAAACGTTTAAAAGACGTTTTGAAGACGTTTTTAAGACGTTTGCGGCAAAATAACGTTTAAAAGACGTTCTTAAGACGTTTTTTCGAGCATTCAAAAGAGACGTTTTTGCGTGTTTTTGTAAACGTACTTAACAACGTTTCTATAACGTTCTGTGTTAGCAGGGCAATAAGCGAGTTCCGTCGATCACATACGAGTATTCACTTCTGACGCGCGTACCGTGTGTACACGCACCCGTTTTTTGTTTTGTTTACACGACATATTATATTGAATATCAATGGAATAAATAAATAAATTAAGTATTCAAATACAATTTTATTTTCATACATATTATCTTACATACGTAGAATATTTTTTTACTGAAATAATATTTGGCATATTGACACAGTCTCAATTATTTTTCAAATAATTGAGATACCTATACACCTAAATTTTTTTCTTATCACGTAATGATGAGCATATTTAAAATATAATTATCAGCACATTATCACAATTTTTGCATATTAGCTGATGGGCAATCGTTTCTACGTTGAAAAATTTACAGCCTTCCTTTTGCACATCAACATATTTTGATGATGTTGATTCCTTGATTTCGAGGCTATGCTGTCTTTGCAGTTTTTCGTACCGTAAATACTCCGAACATTTCTGCCTGCTTCTTGCTGATTAATTCTAGCTCGGTACACCTTTTCGATAACTATACTTTAACTTTCCAATAAAATCTTGGCTTTTTTCTGTAGGCATATTAAACCGGCGATTAAATTAAAAGAATACGAAAAAAATTCACTGATACAGCTGATGAGCTGTCAACGGCATATTTGAACACACATATACAAGCGCACACAATCAACGAAAAGCGACGTTGTCAGGTTAAGTACTACTTAGGTCAAACGTTTTTATGACTAGGTGGGTAGTTCCGTTACTTCCTTAACCGTATAATGATATCAATGCTTTTTGTGTGGGGAAAAATACCTAAAATGTACTTGTCCAATTTTTTTTCGCCGGAGGCGTTTTTTATTGTGATATCACGTCTTTTTTCAAAGTAATTTTTTTTGTTAGATCTTTCGCGAGGATCTTTTTCTCATTAAAACAGATAAATACATTTTTAAGGCGAGATATATATATATATACATATATATATGAAGCATTCTCCACCATATCAGCCACTTTTTTGCGACTCTCCCCGAAATTTTCGAAACTTTGCCAGTTTGTAAAACTAGTTAAGGTAGTACCTCCGCGACCGGCGGCGGGGAATAAGCGGGAGCGTAGGCACGGCGAAGTGCGATGAGCGAGCACGCATGAAACAAGGCTCATAGACGTACCTCTTTCACGTACAATATCTCAAAAACTAAATCGTATATCTTCCTGAATTTTTTTTCACGTTATTCGTGACATCCCTTTCTAACTTCTTCTCTTTTATCATCGACTTCTTATTTTTAGTTTTGACGGTAGAATTAATAACTAACTCTTCGTGCATGCATGGCGCATATGTTACGTGTAAATCAAGCCAACTTTGAGTGAAAATATCTCGGGTTCGGGATGGTTAAGCTTATTTAAATTGCACGGATGTTCGGATAACATATTAAATAACCTGTATGCCAAATTTCGACCATTTCATAATTCAACTATCCTGTGGAGATACTACCTTAAGAGCCTTTGAGTGAATTATTTCAGATTTTTCAATAACCGTTTTAGAAATACTTTATTTTTTCAAGTAGAAATATCTCAAAAGTATAGGTCGCAGAAAAATAGTATTCTATGAAAAAGATGTAGTTTTCATCATCTTTTCAATGAAATCCATGTCATAGTTTTATCATCCTTGTAAACTAAATTTTTCAATGAAAAAGTAACCTTTTTTTTCCTTCAAGAAACACCACTTTTATTTTACTGCAAAATTTACTCAGCCTTTGGACACACGTGTAGATTCGGTAAAAAAATCTCCAGAATAGGACCGTCAGGGGTTCTGGACTAAAAAAAAAAACTAATCGTCTGAAATTGTATAAAACTGAGAATTGCCATGCTGAAAATGTTTTATTCCTAAAAACCTATCGATTATTTTGTGTTGACACTGAATACATACATTCCCTTCTTGAAAAAAATCAGTTTGACGAATAATTCAAATTGTTTCGTATCTATAAGGATGGAGAAATCGCTCCCAATACTTGGAGTCATTGGGTAATGTTTACAACTTTTGTCTCTCAAATTTCATTTATATTATGGAACTCTTTTGCGAAACAATAGCTCTGTAATATAAGTTTTCGACTAGCATCATTTTATCCTTCTTGAGCAGAACAACGCTCTCCCGTAAATAAACAAGTTTTTGTAACACCTGCATCGTTTTTTTTTAAGCCAGAAGGGTTGACGTTCCCATTCTGGCGATTTTTCTACTAAATCTACACACATGCCCGAAGGTTGAGTAAATTCGGCAGCAAAATAAAAGTAGTGTTTTTCGAATAAAAAAACATTTTTTACATTTTCGTAAAAAAATCTAGTTTACAAGGACGATAAAATTATGATACCGATTTATTGAAAAGGTGATGAAAAACTACGACTTTTACCTCGGATCATTTTTTTTTCTGCGATCTATATTTTTAGAGATATGTTTACTTGAAAAAAATACATTATTTGATAAAAAAGGTACGCGATATTAAAAATATAATTTTTGGTACATAAATAAAAGTATAATCTCGCAAATAGCATCACGAAAATTTCTAAAATAATAATGTAATATTTGTTTCTTTTCGATTGTTCTTCTACGATGACAGTGATAGTTTTCAATTATCAGATGCTTCATGCATCAGTAATTATATCCTGATCCATAATTCTGGTGTCCGGGTGATACCAATTATCGCGACTCCAACGTTTATCGTCTTTTGGAAATGAAAAAGTTCCCTCTCTTTTACACAACGGAACACAACAATTACGCATAATGGGTTAATTCAATTCAATTATCAACTAGTGTTTTAATTTAGGTAAAATATTGTATTATTTTGAATTGATTTCGTAATATTTTCTCTTGAGGAGAGCTCGTTTTTCAATACAAATGTTTATTTCGATAAAAAAGATTCAAAAGCTCTGCCAAAAGACGCAATCTATGATGCTGCCGCCACGCGGCTAAGTTTGGCAGTGCGGATCCCCATTCGCCGCTTCGTGTGCCTCGAACATTGAAACGCGCCTTGCGTGACACGAGCAATAGAAACTCACCTTGCGTGACATACACGATGAGGAGACGATAAGTGAGATAAAAGTGACCCAATGAAATTTTGAAAGTCATGAAACTCGATAACGTGTGGAGCGATTTAAGTAATTCTGATATTAATCGGTAGATCGTTATCGAATTATGTAATGAAACTATGATTAGAAATTATGATTATCCATTAATTTGCTCTACAATGCATGATAAAGGTAGCCAATGCGCGTCTGCGGAGTTGGCTCGGGAATAGATACTTCGTCGACTCTCGGCGGGAAAATGTACTTGTCCCGAGACTCTACCGAGTCTCTCCATATCTCTTTCTCACTTTATAATATCCAGTTCCCCTCACTGCGCTAGTGCGCAATTTTACTGGCCTAACAAAATCTAGCTAATATAACGTTCATATAAATGCATCTTGATTGCATTTGGCATAAATTTACCAAGCTCATTAAATTTAAGCATCAATAAAAATAAATTTGAGCAATAAAGTCTAGCGAAACATCATTAGCCCAGTAAGCCCTTTTTTAATTCCTCATCATTGTGTTGATCGTAATCTCACACATAAACATTAAGTATCCATTTATAACTGTAGTTTTTAAATATATAATACAACAACTTCCACAATACCAAATATTTTTCAATTGCTTCACCATGCCTTAGACACATACGCTACGCTACCTTTAACCTATAAATTTTCACGCGCTACTGTTGATGTATGCAAGAAGACTAGAGACAGGAGACCGAACTCGTGGGGTGGGGGTAGGCCCGTATACGTCCGCCGCCTAGTCACCGCTGCTAATCGTACGATCCGTGCGCAATGCATTACTGCGCAGTCATGCGCAGTGAAATAACTCGAGTCCCCCCCCCCCCCCAACGCTACATGACGCTAGGAATAGAAGGGAATATACATAGAGTATTCGCTGTGTGCGATGTCATACTATAGCGTCTGGCTAGGACTTAAGGCGCTCATGGTGGCCGGAATTCGCACATTTTAACGGACAGTCAATCGTTGTCTTATAGAGCATAGCAATGGAAAAGTCACGCAAAGTTTGACACGAAAGTTTTATATTGCACTGCTGTGGTTCAACTTACCTTAAAAAAACTATTTTATTAAAAACATTTAAATTATTGAACGTAAATAAATAATTTTAATGTTCGTACGTTTGCGTGTGAAATATTTCGTCCGTAGAGAATTTTCATATTACATTGGCACGCGGCGCCACTTGGTTCTGCGCACACAGCGAATAGAGTATAGGAATAAAAGAGACCCCGAGGCATAATGAGACGCGCGAATAAATATATATGATGGGTATATAAATTAGACTTGCGGGATAATGAAATCCAAAGAACCCATATAAATCCCAAGTGGGGGCCCACAATTTAAGTACATTCATTCTTGTTTAACTCTGAACCAGCGAAATAGTTGCGTGGTACAGCGCCACGGGTAGGAATGCGCAAGGTCGTGGGTTCGATTCCGAATGTGATGAATATTTTTTTTTTTATCATAAATAATCGTCAACATCTCAAATGAAATCAAAATTATATCTCGCATGCATAACACGACACGCGCGAATATATATATTTGCTATAGGAACCATAATTCTGAATTACGTGCCCAAAGCGAATAGTCAAAGCGGGGGCCAGCCATTTAAGGATGTATTGGACGTACCTTCCCAACCAAAAGTGACTTTCGTTGACAATTTTTCATACTTTATGATTAGATAAAAATTGGAAAAAAATCAACCACAATAAAGACGATAAGAAGATTAATTTTTAATTATAATAATGCCAAAAAGTTATCAATAAATTGTTTTAAAAAAACATTGTTTAAAAAATTTTTAGGGGAAGTTTTTTTTGACACGTGAAATGAATTCGTTGATTTTTCTGACTACACATAAATTTTTGAAAAATTTTCTTATTATTTTGAAATTTTGGTTTTCGAAAATTTTTTAATTTTGAAAAACGAAGGAAAAATCGTGAATTTTAGATATGTTTTCGTAAAAACGTTGTATATTACAATTAAGAAGTTTCCAGGGCATTGAACGAATAGTTTCGTAAATACAACCCTTACAAATTTCCGAAAACTGAAATTTCCAAATGATAAGAAAATTTTCAAAAAATTCATGTGTAGGCCGAAAAATCAACGAATTCATTTCACGTGTCAAAAAAAAAACTTTCCCGAAAAATTTTTTAAACAATGTTTTGTTTAAACAATTTATTGATAACTTTTTGGCATTATTATTATTAAAAATTAATCTTTTTATCGTCTTTTTTTTTGGTTAAATTTTTTCCGATTTTTATCTTATCATGAAGTATGCAATATTGTCGACGAAAGTCACTTTTGGTTGGGAAGGTACGTCCGATACATCCTTAAGAGTCATCGAACGAGGGCATACGAAGCGCCAAGTGGCAATAAACGAACTAAAAATTCCCTAGATGTTTATATTTGAAGTGTAGCCGAAAATACAATAGTATTCCACAATTAACCATAACAGATAAATTAGTTCGACTTGTAAAATATACGCTCTGGTCCTCTGCTCCGTGGAATTTTTTTTTTCGAGACACAATAAATGATCGAAAACTCGAGGCGGTTGTCGTTTGCCACGACGCTTTTCTCACCGACTGACAAGTTCATTTTATTATTAATTTCACGCACATCTGCCACTCTCTATCGGACCAGAGCGTATTTCTCGCCACTTCACTGCACTATTTAAAAATATTTCGAACCGATTTCTTTGAGAAACGAAGTAATCATATCGAATATTGTATCGGAGACGCCAAGTCCGTGCTCACGACTATATGACAGTACGTGCTATCAACGAAGATAGAGTCCCTCTAGAAGTGTAGTTCTTATGGGCCGCTTGAAGCAAAAAAGTTGGGGAACTCGGACGAGCTATATCCCCAACGGTAAGATGTCGCTAGCGTCAATTTTACTTGTGTGCGGCTCACGTACAGCACTCTACATGCTCACGACTGTATCCGTGTGTTCGCTCCGCCTGCCGAGTTGGGGATGTCATGCCATCTCTCTTGCATTGAGTTGGGGATGTCGTGCTGTTTCTCTCACACTCACTTGGGGAAACGGTGCGTTCTCTCTCGCGCCAGATCGATAACATGCGCGAAGTGGGGGTCTTTATACGCCGCCTTTGGTACCCCTACAGTGAAAGTCACATGTGCTCGATACGAAGCAATTTTTTTTCTCAATCTTTTAGTTGTAGGCTACCAGTTACCATACTAATTAAATTTTTGAAATTGCTTGTTAAATTTAATCAAACGAAGCAAACCTAACCTAATTGATATACAGGGCGATCGCACTTTATGTATTACAAAACTGTATTATATACTAAAAAAGTATTTGGTGCAATTGGTACGGCACCGGGTTGCAATGCTCTGTATTATACGTTCAAGTCCTACCAGATTCTTTTTTATTTTTTATTTTTTATCTTTAATAAATATTATTTGCACGCATTTATGCTCTATCACATTTTTTTTTATACAAAAAATTTTAAAGTTTCGGTATCGCGCGGAGAGAGTCCAGCTCACCCTTAGGGTAGGCATTTTATCTCTCTCGCACTCATGTGAAATCTTTTTTTTTCTAATTTGTATATTCCGTGCTTATAATTTTTAACACTTTTCCTCGTTATTTTTTTTTGTGCCTGGTCTTCGCACGATTTTGTTTTTTAACCGTTTGGGCGGTTTTTGTAACGCGGTGATTTAATTGTGGCTTAAGGCGGTGATTTAATTTTCCTTATTGCAATACATGCTTTGTTTGTTTGTTAAATACTTTGTTGTTTGTTTTTGTTTGTTTTTTATGCTTTTTTGTTTGTTTTTTTCTTTAATTTTTTAATACTTATTTGATTTTTTATATTTTTTTGTTTATTTTCTGCTTTTACCAAAATAACAAGTTCCGCCCCGGCTTATCAAAGTTTCATACAATTGTTCATCCGTCATATTGGACCCGACATCTTGGATTTATGAATTATTAAATTCTGGCTTCAAATTCGTGATCAGTGACCCAAAAAACCACCGAGTAAAAAATTTCAGGCTAAAATATTCAGTAGAAAAATGTACCACTGAAAGGGTTGAGGTTAAGATTTATAAAATTTTGAAAATTTTCAAAGCTAGCGGTAATCGCTTTAACTTTTGTCAATTTGAAGCTATCTTGCCGAAATATTTTACACAAATATTCCAGGGAACAAAGATGGTTAATATTCATTTTGGTAAGAATTCCTGAAGGGGTAAAGATTTTATAAAATTTTGAAATTTTGTAGAAATGTCTGTACGCGCTCTAACGTTCGTAATTTTGAGATTATCGAGCCGTAACTTTTTACACAAATAACCTAGGGGACATACAAGAATAAGTGGTATTGAATTTGGCTGGAATGACTTAAGGAAAAAATTTAACCACAATAAAGATGATAAGATTAATTTTTAATAATAATAATACCAAAAAGTTATCAATAAAAGGTTTTTTTTGTCATGTGAAATGAATTCGTTGATTTTTCTGACTACACATGAATTTTTTTTAAATTTTCTTATCATTTTGAAATTTTGGTTTTCGGAAATTTGTAAAGGTTGTATTTACGAAACAATTCGTTCAATACCCTGGAAACTTCTTAATTGTAATATACAACGTTTTTACGAAAACATATCCAAAATTCACGATTTTTCTTTCATACTTCCTCTACGAGGAAGTCAAAATAATGATAACAAAAGCAATATGCGAGATTCAATCTACACTAATCTTCTTCAATTTTTAATTTGAAGGTGTCTTGATTTAAATCGTATTTTTTGTTTTTCGTTAAAAATGACAGATGCACATATTATAGGCAATTAGGAGTATGAATGAAATTTTTTTTTCAATCATTGGGTCGCATAATGTAGAATAAGTAAAAATAATGACGTATTTTTTATTTTTCGTTAAAAATGACGTTATAGGCAATTTAATTTCACGGATTTTGATATATATATATATAGATTCAGCGTAACATGTGTGACGTCATAATGTTATATTTGTCAATTTGTTATATTAACGGCAATTTTGATTTCAAATTAAAAAATCAAAAATACGTACTAAATAACTATCAGATTATGAAATTAAAAAAATTTCATTCAAACTCCCAATTCTCAAATAGCGGCTCCTCGAAAAAAAAACTGAACTGTTTTTGTTAACATCATAACTTGTTATCTATTTGAAGAATTTTGATCTCACATTTTCCCTACATGTTTACCACTCTGGAATTTCTATCTCATTACGTTGGATTTGTTTTTACTCGACTTGTACTTTTTTCAATTCGCACGCAACAAAAAAAAATGCTTTTTGTTCATTACCAAAACTGAAAAATGCAAACTTGCTGCCATCGATATTTTAAAATTTTGAAAAAAATCGTGCATAGTGCGGTAGAGGACTCCGGTAAGTATTGTGGTAAAAATTTGAGTTCAATTAATTAAATAGAAACCTACCTATGCCGTCAAAAAGATATAACTGGATTTAACAAAGGTTTGAATAAAAGACTTTGAAAAAAAAAAAAAAAAAAAAAAAAAGAAGACAAAATGTGAGAATCGAACCCACGAAGTTTGCATCTTTGTACGATGCACTCTACGTACTCCGTCAAACTAGAATTCTGTAAATATAACGTAGATGGTAATATATAAATTGGGTCCCGCCTTAATTGGGTGCCATTGGGTTTACTTGGTTTACTGAAGAATCTATTTTTTTCGCATATTTATAGGTTTCCCTGATTTTTTAAATTTACTTTCGAATTATAATAAATACCGTCGCGGTAGGGAGTCGCGATATGAGATCGCGGAGGGGAAGCAGTGCGGCTCCCTACCACGTGCAATCCGCCAGAAACACGAGGCTGGTAGACGGGGTGTATCAATCGGTCGACGGTAGAGCCATCATACGGCTGTTAGAGTCGCCGAAAGCTTTGCTTCAAGCGGCCCATAAGAACTACACTTCTATAGGACTCTATCTTCGTTGGTGCTATGTATTTCACAGTTCCGGCTACTAACGCTAGGTTCGCTAGTCACGGTTGTCGGTATGAGCGGAAAAGCAGCAGTGATGGCGTAAGCGCAAAATGAGCCCTGAGATAAAATATTTTTTTATTCTTTGACCGAATATTCGTGTAGAATATTGGTTCGTTGATGTAAAGTCAATAAAAGTAATCTTTGAATTTTTTAGGCATTCTTGCCGAAATACTGTCAATAAACAATACAGCAGTATAGTACAATGCAATACTGAAATGCAAATATTCGCGAATTTATCATTTTTCGTTTTATATATTATATATGGTCCGGCTTCAAGGTCACGGTTCGAAGCGTTCCATGTGTGTGTATGTGTGTGTGTGCGGTGTGTATGGCGCGCCACGTGCGTGTGTATGTTGCGAGCGGGAGAGAGAGAGAGAGAGAGAGAGAGAGAGAGAGAGAGGATCCCAAGCGCGAACGCTTGTAACCGCGCTGTTGCCGTGCTACAGGCTACAGAAATACACGGTTGCCGTGCTACAGACACACGCTGTAGCGGCGGTGGTCCGAGTTTTCTCTCGATGCACGGATTCAGGGATTCGCATCACAACAGCCCAGATAGAAACATTTAGCTCATATTGGCATCATATGTAGATCATCTATGAGGCACAGGAAGGCTCACAGCTATGCGTCGCTTATGAGTGCTCACCTTCAAGTAATATTTGCATCATATGATGATTCACAATAACACATCCAAATGAAGCAAAGTTGTTCTCATTCGAGTATGCATGCAGTGAATTCATGAGCACTAGCAAAATCGGCTCACCAATATCCAACAATAAGTGAGTGCATATTAGGCTCATACGAGCGTCACGGCGTGACGTAATATGTTGTGCTCATATGGAGCTCATATGAACGTCACGGCGTGAGGAAATTGTAGTGCTCATATGGGGCTCATATTGGCGTCACGGCGTGACGCTAAAATAGGCGTTGGCCAGAACCTGGCCAGTTTTCCATCTTTCTGGCCAGTTTTTAATGCAAAATATAAACAAAAACGAAATATATCCATATTTTATCGTTGTTATCGGTCAAGAGTTACACTGAAAAAAAAAAAAAAATCCTGCGAGGATTTCTCGAGAGAATTTTTTTCTCCTCGACGTGGGCTCGAACCTGCGACCTACCGACCTTCCTACCTATCCTACCTATCTACCTAACACGCTACCCACTCGGCTATCGACTGTTTGTGAACTTTGGAAATTCATACGATGTATTTGACACGCCAGAGAAAACTTGATCCGTTGTATGTTGGGGAGCTACCACCAGAAAAGAAAAGATAGTGAATTATAATGAAAATCGTGTCTAGAAAATTTAATTTTCAGGTGGTGAAGGTTCTCAGTCCCGAAAAACCGCGTCATAATAATAATAGCAATAATAATTACAATAATAAGAACCACAAAATATATAATGATAATAACAATAACAACAATAGCAAAAATAAGTTACAATATTATTATTACTCTTATTATTATTATTATTATTATTATTATTATTGTTACTGTTACTGTTACTGTTCTTGCTCTTGCTCTTGCTCTTGCTCTTGCTCTTGCTGTTGCTGTTGCTGTTGCTGTTGCTGTTGCTGTTGCTGTTGCTGTTGCTGTTGCTGTTGCTGTTGCTGTTGCTGTTGCTGTTGCTGTTGCTGTTGCTGTTGCTGTTGCTGTTGCTGTTGCTGTTGCTGTTGCTGTTGCTGTTGCTGTTGCTGTTGCTGTTGCTGTTGCTGTTGCTGTTGCTGTTGCTGTTGCTGTTGCTGTTGCTGTTGCTGTTGCTGTTGCTGTTGCTGTTGCTGTTGCTGTTGCTGTTGCTGTTGTTGTTGTTGTTGTTGTTGTTGTTGTTGTTGTTGTTGTTGTTGTTGTTGTTGTTGTTGTTGTTGTTGTTGTTGTTGTTGTTGTTGTTGTTGTTGTTGTTGTTGTTGTTGTTGTTGTTGTTGTTGTTGTTGTTGTTGTTATTATTATTATTATTATTATTATTATTATTATTATTATTGTTGTTGTTAATGTTATTACTGTTATTATTGGTGTTTATTTTGTTATTCTTGTTACTATACGATTATTATTATTATTATGCCAATCGAATAATGTGTTGACAAGCGTACTTTGTCCAATTTTTTTTCGCCAAATAATTGTTTTTTTGGAATAGAAAGTATATATATATTATATTTCATCGCGTTTACCGCGACGATGCGTGGACGCGATGATGCAAGACAATGGGCGGGAATGGACAATGGACCGTGTGGACTCGTGGCGACACGTAAGACGGTGAAAAAGGCTACTGCGAAAGAACTCACATCGCCGTCATATGGCGCTCATGGGATGAATCACTGAAAAACAAGCATATCGCCGTCATATTGCTTGCATGGCATGTCTACTACCAGTGCTAACCCAGTGAATACACCAATAAAAATCATTGCATGACTTCTATATGACGCCAATCTGCAAATATTCATTGTTGAATTCAAATTTGCCGTCTCATGAGTTCATGTTGTAGTCAGCGGATGATGCATTTTGAAACGACAAATTTAAGTCACGATGTATCTCAAATTCATGATACTAAATGAGCTCATGAAATGTCTTCATAAACGTACACGAAATTGCGTTCATGTTGAGTACAATTCATGAGTACAATTGATGCTACCATAGTGAATACACGCCAAAATGTCTACACATGACTTCAATATGACGTAAAATCTGCGGATATTATTTGCGGACACGTGAGCACAGCGATATGAGTTCGACGTGCTCTAAGCGTATGATGCATTTGTAAACGACATATTGAGATCAAAATGTTTTGTAAATTCACGATACTAAATGAGTCCATGGCTTTGCATCACAACATGTGGTCAATATGCTGTGAAATTTCCTTCATCGATTGTATGCACGACATGATAATCATGACTTTCTATCTGGGAGCTGACGAGCTGTCAGCTGAGCGATATATGCAATGCTTAGGCCGTATGACGGAGCATCTGAGCTATATTTCAATAACAAACTATTGTTATTCACAGCGCTGTGACGGATGTTCTTCTATTAACTAATTATTTGATAACTGTTCATTAATAATAATAATAATTATTATTATTTAAATTATTTTATTCTATTTTTGAGGCACATTTATATGAATTAATTTTTGTCAATGTTGTAAAGGTTATAAATGTTATAATTTTTCAACATTTTTTTCCATACTTTTGAAAATTAAAAAAAAAATTATTTTGATCGAGCTTCTATTTTTCAGCCGGGGTATCTTTTTTTCTCCTAGAGGAAGCTTCGTTTTCGAGAAATTTTTTTTCGAGATTTTCATACCATCACGTTCAAAATTTCCCAAAAAATCGACAAAACACATTCAGAAAAAATGTCCGTTTGCGATGTGTGTGGTGATAGTATCAGTGTCCGCGCTATAACTTTCGTAAATTTGAAGCTATCGGGCCTACACTTATTTTTGCATTGATAATCTGTACGAGAAGGATGACTCGAAAAATGGATGCATGTGTTCTAACTTTCGCAAATGTGGCTTTTAACATAAATCGTCTGTGGAGCAAGGATGATTCGAATTAAATTTGCCAGTTTTTTCAAAATTTTTTAATTTTTGAAAAATGTATGTGTTCTCTAAATTTCGAAAATTTGACGCTATCGAGCCTAATCTATTTACATGAGATTTTAGAAAATTTCAAAAAATGTACGTGTGCACTCCAACTTTCGCAAACTTTGGTGCTATCGCGGGCCAAAACTTTTCACGCTAATAGTCTCAGGTTCAAGGAGGATGATTGGTATTTGGATGAAAATCTCTCTAGGGCTTCAGATTTTAAAAAATGTTGAAATTTTCGAACAATTATGTGCCTGCATTAAATTTTGCAAATTTTAGCCTAAGCCATAACGTTTTACCCTATTAGTCTGGGTGACAATGAAAAAATGGTGTAAATTCACCTGTGTTTTTTTGGCATTTTCGAGGCTGTTTTTCAATTTTTCAAAGGAACATGAGCTCGTATTATTGGTCCAACAAGGAGAGTATCAGGCCTCCGGGTCATGGATTATGCTCAAACTTGGTGTGCTTGGTATGCTCAAACTTCAAAATTATGCTTCATTACATAAAATACCACTTTTAAGCAATTTATAAGTTTTTCGCTACTGCTCTGTACTAATCCAACCAACTTGGATATATTTTATTGAAACTTTGTCAGAGGATCGTGAAAATAAATATACCACGGGTTAATTTACCGTATTCTATGTTGGTCGCTGCAGCTAGACGGATACACACACGCACAAGCGAAGAAAAGTGAAGTGAAACAAACCAAAGTGAAGATTTATATTACAATACGTCTTATGAGAATACGCATAGTATTCATGCTTGCGAATATGCATAGTATTCATGCTTGTAAATACTATGTGCATTCCTATAAGACAAATTGTCATATAAATCTTTGCTTCACTTTTATTCGCTTGGGCATAGTCTGGTAGCAGCCACCAACATTGAATATTCAATGTTGGTTGCTGCCGCTAGACCGATACATACTATATGCACAAGCAAAAAAAGTCGAAGCAATGCCAAACCAATAAATGAAGATTTATATTATAATTCGTCTTATGGGAATACGACCTATAGCGGCAGTGACCAACATTGAATATTAATGTTGGTTGCTACCGCCAGATCGATATACACTGCACACAAGCGAATAAAAGTGAAGCGAAGCAAACTGAAACGAAGATTTATATTACAATTCGTCTTATGGGAATACGCATAGTATTCATACTTGAAAATATTATGTGCATTCCTATAAGACAAATTGTAATAGAAATCTTCACTCCGGTTCGTTTCACTTCACTTTTCTTTCCTTGTGCGTATAGTGTGTATCGGTCTAGCTGCAGCAACCAACATAGAATACAATGAATTAACACGTGAAATCTTCATTTTTATGATCAGCTGACGAGATTTCAATAAAATATCCAAGTTAGCTGAATTAGTACAGAGTGCAGTAGCGAACGACTGATAAATTCCTTAAAAATGGTATTTTATGCAATGAAGCAAGCGACAAAAAGCCTATTAGATAGAAATACGCATGAGAGACTTGAATTTGAGGGCGAATGAAACACCTGCAAGTTTGAGCAGAATCCATGACCCGGAGGCCTGATACTCTCATTGTAAGCAGTATATGGGCTAGATATTTGGTCTTTTTATGTTGATGAGTAAACGCTGAAATTGCACGTGTATGCAATTTTGTATGCATATTCAAGTGGGAATATATATATGTCAAAGATATCCGAAAAATATAAGATAGAAGATTTTAGCATGAAAAATGCTGTATATGTATTTTCGTAAATATTAGACATTTCACATATATGTATATATTTCCGCATATTTCACGATTTCACGCATACAAATAACCCATGGAAAAAATGTATTATTTTTATATACCTAAAATCGATGTAAAAGATATGTGAAATATATTTTATATTTCTGTTACATGTTTATATGTATATTCCATAAAATAGAGAGAGAATTCGACAAATAGAGCCATGAGAGATTGAGCGTTGACATGGCAAATCTGTGGCATATGAGAGAGAGAGAGAGAGAGAGAGAGAGTATATTTACTCTACCCGGCACATATGGATCGGCGGGATACGACTCCGGTACTTGAGGGCTTTGAGGGTCAATCGGGGCGATCGGGGCCCTTCGCATGAAACATGCGCCGTCACTGTAACTACATCCTACCCTATCGACAACCGTCACTTTTCGCTGAATGCATTAGTTGACATATCTGCCGCAAGCGGCGCTAACCTCGACATGCATTTTTTTCAAATTTTTCCGCAAGAGGCGCTACCCTCGATTCCGAGTTGGTCACGTGTGCTCGATGACTCTTAAGTACAATAATGAGGAGACCGAGGATAGGGATTTCTGTGTATAGTGTATAGCCGCGTTCAGCTGTGTATTGGGAATCAACACGAAGGCGGGGCCTATTCAATATGGTCTCTCATTCCCAGTAGTCAGCCCTAGTTAGCATGGGGCAGCATAGGGAACAATTGTAAACATTGGATTATCGGCAAAATGCGATCTTTTGTTGTAAGATTTGACAATGGGGTTTGTAGAATCCACTCCGCAAATTGGATACGGATCAAGTGATTATCGCCACAAGGATACAATGAACCTAAATGACATCCCATGTTTAACCTCAAAATCATTTTAAAAAATCTTGTCACTTTTCGGCTAAATAAATGCGTTCGAACAATAAATTATTACTTAAAATATCAAGTTATAGCATGAAAAATGTTTTATTTATAAATTATTGTCCATATTTCAGAAATGATGAAATTTAGTCACATCGCTTGTGTTTACACGACATAAATAAAACGATTATTCATATTCTGCGTGTACTGAAAATCTCATGCCCTCGCACCAAATATCGACTATGTCTTCTCGATTTTTATTTATGATTTATTTCTTGTAATAAAGCAGCAGATTTCGAATTATTATTAAAAAGTGACAAATTCGCATGGTAATCGTCGGGCAGCGACTGCGAGAGAGCAGTTAGGCATTCGGTCGCCAGAGGTCAGGGTGAGTTTTGTGAGTTTCCAATAGCACTATCGAGAGACTCGGTAGAGTCTCGGGACAAGTACATTTCCCGCCGGCTCGACGAAGTATCTATTCCCGAGCCAACTCCGTCCACGCGCATTGCCTACCTTTGTCATGCATTGTACAACAAATTAATGCATAATCATAATTTCTAATCATAGTTTCATTACATAATTCGATAACGATCTACCGATTAATATCAGAATTAATTGAATCGGTCGACACGTTATCGAGTTTCATGACTTTCACAATTTCATTGGGTCACTTTTATCTCACTTAGCCGTCTCCTCATCGTGTATGTCACGCAAGGCGAGTTTCTATGGCCCGTGTCACGCAAGGCGCGTTTATATGTACGAGGCACACGAAGCGGCGAATGAGGATCCGCACTGCCAAACTTAGCCGCGTGGCGGCAGCATCATAGATTGCGCCTTTTGGCGGAGCTTTTGAATCTTTTTTATCGAAATAAACATTTGTATTGAAAAATGAGCTCTCCTCAAGAGAAAATATTACGAAATCAATTCAAAATAATACAATATTTTACCTAAATTAAAACACTAGTTGATAATTGAATTTAATTAACCCATTATGCGTAATTGTTGTGTTCCGTTGTGTAAAAGAGAGGGAATTTTTTCATTTCCAAAAGACGATAAACGTTGGAGTCGCGATAATTGGTATCACTCGGACACCAGAATTGTGGATCGGGATATAATTACTGATGCATGATGCATCTGATAATTGAAAATTATCACTGTCATTGTAGAAGAACAATCGAAAAGAAACAAATATTACATTATTATTTTAGAAATTTTCGTGATGCTATTTGCGAGATTATACTTTTATTTATGTACCAAAAATTATATTTTTAATATCGCGTACCTTTTTTTTATCAAATAATGTATTTTTTTTCAAGTAAACATATCTCTAAAAATATAGATCGCAGAAAAAAAATGATCCGAGGTAAAAGTTGTAGTTTTTCATCACCTTTTCAATGAAATCGGTATCATAATTTTATCGTCCTTGTAAACTAGATTTTTTTAAGAAAATGTAAAAAATGTTTTTTTTCTTCGAAAAACACTACTTTTATTTTGCTGCCGAATTTACTCAACCTTTGGGCATGTGTGTCGATTTAGTAGAAAAATCGCCAGAATGGGAACGTCAACCCTTCTGGCTTAAAAAAAAACGATGCAGGTGTTACAAAAACTTGTTTATTTACGGGAGAGAGCGTTCTTCTGTTCAAGAAGGATAAAACGATGCTAGTCGAAAACTTGTATTACAGAGCTATTGTTTCGCAAAAGAGTTCCATAATATAAATGAAATTTGAGAGACAAAAGTTGTAGACACTACCCAATGATTCCAAGTATTGGGAGCGATTTCTCCAGCCTTATAGATACGAAACAATATGAATTATTCGTCAAACTGATTTTTTTCAAGGAGGGAATGTATGTATTTAGTGCCAACACAAAATAATCGATAGGTTTTAGGAATAAAACATTTTCAGCAGGGTAATTCTCAGTTTTATACAATTTCACACGATTAGTTTTTTTTTTAGTCCAGAACCCCTGGCGGTCCTATTCTGGAGATTTTTTTTTAACGAATCTACACGTGTGCCCAAAGGCTGAGTAATTTTTGCAGCAAAATAAAAGTGGTATTTCTTGAAGAAAAAAAAAATGTTACTTTTTCCTTGAAAAATTTAGTTTACAAGGATGATAAAATTATGACATGGATTTCATTGAAAAGATGATGAAAACTACATCTTTCACATAGAATACTTTTTTTCTGCGACCTATATTTTTAGAGATATTGCTACATGAAAAAATATAGTATTTCTAAAATGGTTATTGAAAGATCTGAAATAATTCACTCAAAGGATCTTAAGGTAGTATCTCCACAGGATAGTTGAATCATGAAATGGTCGAAATTTGGCATACAGGTTATTTAATATGTTATCCGAACATCCGTGCAATTTAAATAAGCCTTACCATCCCGAACCCGAGATATTTTTACTCAAAGTTGGCTTGATTTACACGTAACATATGTGCCATGCATGCACGAAGAGTAAGTTATTAATTCTACCGTCAAAACTAAAAATAAGAAGTTGATGATAAAAGAGAAGAAGCTAGAAAGGGATGTCACGAATAATGTGAAAAAAAATTCAGGAAGATATACGATTTAGTTTTTGAGATATTGTACGTGAAACACACCTCGCCTGAAGTACAAACAGGTTGACCTAAAATGCCAATAAAAATGGAAAGCGGCATTTTGTTGGCGGTTAATAGTATATTAAAAAACCGCTTGAATCAAAATCCTAGCTGATCCTTTTTTCAAAATGAGTGGATTTTCACCTTTTCGTAATGTTTCATCATAATTAAGCGATATTGTTTCTTGGCGGTGCTTTATTTAAGCATGTGTGTGTGTGTGTGTGTGTGTGTGTGTGTGTGTGTGTGTGTGTGTGTGTGTGTGTGTGTGTGTGTGTGTGTGTGTGTGTGTGTGTGTGTGTGTGTGTGTGTCCATATACGTGATAAAGCGCCAAGCTCGCTCATTCGATTAATCAAATAAAAGAAAATTAGTTATCAAAGTCACCGCTATGCAGCGCATGGTACACCGGGCACTCCCGCAATAGAAAATCTAATCTGTAGGGCATATAAATGAATGTTCATTCCATAGCCGCTCCCTATAATTCTCATTCTTGCATTGCGCATCAGTAACTTAACAATTATTCTCTTGAGAAATCTTGTTATTTCTGGTCTCCAAGATCATGGAAAAAAATACTCTATCAACTCATTTAGATCATAAATGCGATCACGAAGAAAATAGGTTGAAAGTATGTGCACCATGTGGGAAAAAAATCGTTTTTGGCAACCGTCAAAGATCAGAATTTTCAATTACTGAAAATCTTTCTGGTTTAATTGAAAAGCATGTAAACGATCAGTTTGACGCGTCTAATTCTAAGTTTCCTATTAGCATTTGTAGTACTTGTCGAAAAACTATAATGGAACGAGAGAAGGGTAATGCAAAGAGGCCACTTCCAACAATGCCTAATTATGAGGACATGACGTTAGCAAAAGAAACCAGAACCAGAACAACTTATGATTGCAATTGTTTTATATGTCTAACGGCACGATTCAAAGGTCATTCTAAAATAGTTAAGGGCAAAGGTCATGTACGTACTTTTGATACTATAATAGATCAAAATTGTGGTCTTTATGGAGCTGCTCCAAATGCTCAACTTCCGTCTACAAGTGAACGAAGTAATACTGAAAAGAGAACGTCCATGAACATTTGCAGTGAATGTTTTCAAAAAATTCGCAAAGGTGTGCGTCATTCTTGTGGCGCAGGTCCTTCTTCATCTAGTGCTCGTGAAAACGTATTGAGTTTAGTCGAAAAATTACCAGAAAAGCAACAAAACCAAGTAGTAACATCGATTTTAAAAAAACGAAGGTCCGATGAAAGTACGATCGATGGTGATATTATTTTAAATACAACAGGGTCTAATATGAGGGTAATTTTGAATAAAAAAATTCAAAAGGAAATCGTTTTTCCTACTGAAGGTTTAGACATATTCCAATCGACTACTGGAGCATCTCAAAATCAGATGAATAAAATGACCAATTTCATTAGAAGTTTTGCTGGAAGAAAATCTATTCCAAAAAATTATAAACAACATATGCGTGAAAAATCTAATTCATTGGGAGATATTTATGAAGAAGCTATTTGCCCTTTTGAAGCCAAAGAAGGTATGGTTAATAGACCTGTTGTATATGCTAATGCATCGAATCTTATTAACGCAATATTTGAGAATCGGAATGTTAAAGAAATCCAGAATGCTAAAATAAAATTGATGGCAGATGGGGGGCAAGGCTTTTTTAAGTTATGTATAACAGTTTTGACACAAGAAGAAGGAGAAGAAGATAGTGATTCATATTTCAATGAAAGTAAAAGAGCTCGATACTCCACTGGTGGGAGTATGTCCAAGAAACGGAATTTGAATAGCGTTTACAGATTAATTATATTATCAATTGTTCCTCAAATAAAGGAAACTTACGAAAATGTGAAGACCTTATTTGAATTGACAAAGGTCAACGAGATACCTTTCAAATTCACCTCTGACTTGAAACTTATACTAATTATTAATGGACAGCAAACTGCAACAGCAACGTATCCTTGCCCTTACTGTTTCATCACTTTGAGCGAATTGCACACTTTTGCAAAATTGACTGGTGATGCCGATAAAGAAGAATCGATGGAAATTGACGTTGATAATATAATTTTGAAAACATTCAAAAATTTAAAAGATGACTACAATAAATTTAAATGTTTTGGCAAAGATAAAAAGTATGCTAAGGAATGCCACAGTACAGTAAATATGCCTCTCTTTTTTTATGAAAAAGAATCGGAGTATGAAGATGTCGTTAATGATGAAGAAGAAGATGACATTAACATGTACGTTCTTCAGAAATGTGTTTTGCCTGAACTTCATCTTTTACAAGGATTTACAAACCACCTATTCTGGAACGGCATAGTCCCTGCTGTAGGACGTGAGAAGGCTCTGCTTTGGCCATCAAAATTGAACCTAGTAGCAAAAAATTATCAGGGTGAAATTTTCGAGGGTAATGCCTGCCGAAAACTTCTGCAAGAATCGGATAAATTGCTTGATCCTAAAATTTACGAGCATGTTGGTCCTTTGAAGTTACAGCCATACGTCGCTGCTTTTAAGACAATGAATAAGATTGTACATGACTGTTTCTCCACGCGACGTGCAGATATTACCGATTTAGATGAGAACTTGAAAAAACTCCGCAAATATCTAGAAAGTACTGGAACATCTCAAACTCTCAAAATTCATATTATACTTGATCACTTGAAAGAGGGCTTTTCATTATTAAACAATGATGGTTTGGGTTTGTGGTCAGAACAGTCCGGTGAATCTGTTCACAGAGAATTTTTGAAATTTTGGGAAAGATTCAAAATAAATTCAATAAATGATTCATCATATTCTAGCCGTTGAAAAAAAGCGGTAGTTCATTTTTCTTCACAGCATTTATAGAAACATGCCATAGTTATTTTTCATTTCATTTCTACATCAATTTTATAATGAAAAGTAAGTATTTTTGCAGTGGATTAGGCCTATAGGGGATACCACATTACAAAAAACGCGCCATGATATTTATCTCGTTAGATGGTGCGGAAACAATATCGCTTAATTATGATGAAACATTACGAAAAGGTGAAAATCCACTCATTTTGAAAAAAGGATCAGCTAGGATTTTAATTCAAGCGGTTTTTTAATATACTATTAACCGCCAACAAAATGCCGCTTTCCATTTTTATTGGCATTTTAGGTCAACCTGTTTGTACTTCAGGCGAGGTGTGGAAAGAGGTGTACGTCTATGAGCCTTGTTTCATGCGTGCTCGCTCATCGCACTTCGCCGTGCCTTCGCTCCCGCTTATTCCCCGCCGCCGGTCGCGGAGGTACTACCTTAACTAGTTTTACAAACTGGCAAAGTTTCGAAAATTTCGGGGAGAGTCGCAAAAAAGTGGCTGGTATTGTGGAGAATGCTTCATATATATATATATATCTCGCCTTAAAAATGTATTTATTTGTTTTAATGAGAAAAAGATCTAACAAAAAAAATTACTTTGAAAAAAGACGTGATATCACAATAAAAAACGCCTCCGGCGAAAAAAAAAATTGGACACGTACATTTTAAGTATTTTTCCCCACACAAAAAGCATTGATATCATTATACGGCCAAGTCATCGTCACGATTGAAAATAATGATGAAATATGTTCTTACATTATACTCTCTTTCACTTAGAATATACCAATTGCAAAAAATTGTCAAATAAATTCAAATCTCATGAAAAGTTATGACTTAAATTAAACCTTATGGCAGGGGTTTCATCAACATGAACAACACCTTTAAACTACATCCTTAAAATTTTTTTAAAATAAATCAAATGTCAAATTAAAACACAAGAACGAAATATAAGTAAATACTTGGCACTACCGTGGTTCGACATTGAAATATATGTATCAAATGAAAGTAGCGCCAAGTACTTACTTATATTTCGTTCTTGTGTTTTAATTTAACATTTGATTTATTTAAAAAAAATTTTAAGGATGTAGTTTAAAGGTGTTGTTCATGTTGATGAAACCCCTGCCATAAGGTTTAATTTAAGTCATAACTTTTCATGAGATTTGAATTTATTTGACAATTTTTTGCAATTGGTATATTCTAAGTGAAAGAGAGTATAATGTAAGAACATATTTCATCATTATTTTCAATCGTGACGATGACTTGGCCGTATAATGATATCAATGCTTTTTGTGTGGGGAAAAATACTTAAAATGTACTTGTCCAATTTTTTTTTCGCCGGAGGCGTTTTTTATTGTGTCTCATTCTCTCTCTCTCGCTAACTCTTTGAGCCTGTCTTTTTAGTGTCGCTAAAATATGTCGTTACATTAAATTTTCGCTTTACTACCGCTAAAGAAGTTTCACTTCAAAAAATAATAAGCCAAATGAGAGCGGGTCAACCAGGGTCAGGTACTGTTAAGTTGCCATAAAAAGCCCCATATCCGGATATAAAAAGTAAATGAGATGAGATGCTCAGTAACCGCTTTTGTTGTTTCGTTTGGCTCTCCAGTTGGGCTGTCCCCGATGATCACCGACGACGGCGCGAATTTCGAACGTGATACTTATAAATGCATGTGAAAATATAATTTCATATGGGGAAAAGTACACGAGCTCAAACAGAGCGAGCGCGTTGATGCTGGTACTTTTATATATTTTTCATATAAATATGGTTGTAGGCTAGTGTACGCATTTTCTGGTAAACGCGATGGTCTCCGGCAACACGAAGCCAACTCAAAAGTTGCCATAACGGCACAATTTGCCAGCGATTTTCCCTGGGCCCTCAGCAATTGCGAAACGCCGGGACAGTTGCAAAATAACGCACAGATTTACAATTTATTATAGAAAAAATATTGGGAAAGTGACTGCGTTGACCCGCTATACACCACTAGAGATTGTGAAGCAGTGGGAATGTATAAACAAAAAAGTGACTAACCTTCTTAGATGGTTTGAGCTGGAACATGATATGTAACGGCCTGTTATTATCAGAAGGGTCAACAGCCGTCATAACTGCAGTAAACAAATCCTCGTAGGGTTGCATCGACTCTTCATCTGGGTTCGTTGAACTCTCTGAAGTATCTTCACCGTCTTCTTGCTTCAGAGCAACTTTTCTGGCCTGTAAGTACATTCATATAGATATATTAATAACTTGCATTCATGTAATGAAGTACGTGACCATTCTGATACTTACAAGTCTTCCAACTTTCAATATTATCTTTCCTTTGGGCTCTGTTTCTTCATATTCATCCATAATACGATTTTTCGTATTGACACAGAGTTCCCACAAATCAGTAGCATCTTTGTATACTGGTGATGTACGCTGTTCAGTAAAATAAAATGAGTTGCCATTTGATAAGTTACATCCGAAGTCGTTAACGCATGATTATCATAAATATGTAAATCATACGCAGAGTAAATTATTTTCTGTCTAATTAATGAGTAGCATCAATCATTGATTTTCGTAATTTTGCGATTTGAAAATATATCCCATGTCTTGCAGTTACCCAAAGTACTTAACTGATTCATTTTGAAATAATAGTTTTCAGAAGAACTATTCTTTCACTACGATTCAAATTTATTTGCACTAAATTATGCATTAAAATTCACTATAATTATGTTTTATTATTTTTTCCGATGCAAATATCGGAAAAACCGCGAAAACAAAGAGGGAAAGGCTTGCTCACTCGGGGTGATGGCTCAGAATTTTTTGACAAAATACAAGATCTATGTTCTTTAGATAACAAAAATGACTTCTTTTTGTTTTTGAAGAATGATGAACAAGTACAATAATGTAAAAAAATTTAATGGATGAAAAGATATTGTGTCGAATGCTGCAAGGAGGCTCACTACTTTGTAAGTGTCTGGTACAATATATTTTTAATAATAGGATATCAGAAAAAATACACCTTGCAAGTGTATCCTTTACACCCTTTCTTTTAAAATAAAATGAAGAAGATTCTTTTTATCGCTGTATTTCTTAAGTTATTAGCAGTTCCATTATATAATCTTGCACATAATTGGCTTTTTACTTGAAGAATTCGCCCCGTGCATGTAGGGAAAAAGTAAGGAGAGTTGACTGACAGTGATTGCCGTGGGAATTTAATAGTGAATCTTACACTTCAACACATGTACACACGTACAAGTGATTTCGCGGGATGAATTCTCGAAGATGAGAGAATATTTTAGGAATGTTTTGTGATTAAATTGATTCCCTATCCAAAAATGTTGTGGGTGAAATATGAGCGACGGATCACAGTTTAATAGAAAATAATGAAAAAATTGTTTTAAAATATTACGTTGTGCGCTGATATTTTACCCACAACATTTTTAGATAAGGAATCATTTCATTACAAAACGTTCCTTAAATATTCTCTCGTCTTCGAGAATTCATCCCGAGAAATTACTCGTACGTGTGTACATGTGTTAGTGCGTAAGGTTCATTCTTAAGGGTATAAAAATGTGCAAGTACCGTTGAATGACTCTACCTCGGTTAAGGGGGGGGGGGTCCATCAACCAAAGTAGCTACCAAAAGTATAGATAGCAAGTGGCTGTCAATTTTTTTTTCTGCATGCTGTTTGGTATTCCAAAGTACATGCTTAAAGCTCACGGCGGAAAAAAAAATTTGACCCTGGCCGATTTTGTATATACGACCCAAAACAAGATATCAAAGATCTGAAACGGTTGATTGTTTGGAATAATATACGGTGTCTGCACACCAAATTTCAGCCAAAAATATTGAAAATTGCAGGAGATGCACTTTGAAAAATCCAAAGTTTCGATTTTCAAAAATAAATTTTTGTAATAGCAATTGTAACTTTGTAAACATTTCAGGTGATACAATTGATTTTTGAAAATTCATATCTCCTAAATTATTCATGATCGCTACAAACAGTATGAGACCTTTTTTACATGAAATTGGCTACACTTTACGAATAAAAAAGTGTAGTATTGAAAAATCTTTCAAAATCGAAACTTTGGATTCTTCAAAGTGTACCTCCTCCTACAATTTTCAGTATTTTTGGCTGAAATTTGGTGTGCAGACACCGTTTATTATTCCGAACAATCAATCGTTTCAGATTTTTTATATATTGTTTTGAGTCCTATATACAAATCCAACCAGGGTCAAATATTTTTTTTTCTCCTCGTGAGTTTTAGGCATGTTTTTCGGAACACCAAACAACATTCAGAAAAAAATTGACAGCCATCTGCGATCTATACGTCTAGTAGCTACTTTGGTCGATGCCCCCCCCCCCCCCCCCCCCAAACCGCAAACTGTTGGAAGTTTTGTAATAAATATAGTGCATGATTACGTAACCCTTAATATATTTTGATAATCAATACAATTTCATCATGCTTAGAAATAATAGAAACCAACAGTTTTATATTGATAAATACTTCAAATTCGCATGAAAGATTACTGCAACTCTCGTAGCAGACGATTATCAGCTGATCGGTGATATTGTGAACTGACTGAATTGTGCTGATTGTTGATTCAAAATTTCCTTGCCAAATATCCCGCGAACCTACTTTTCGATGTGAAAACATCTTTAACTGCATTCCAAAGTGTCCTCAAAAAGAATTCTGATCCTTCAAGGAATTGAGTGAAAAAGTGAAGTGTCCTCAAACAGTGTTACAGTCGTTCAAGGAATTGAGTGAAAAAGTGACGTATCCTCAAAAAGCGTTACGGTCCTTCGAGGGATTGAATGAAAAAGTAGAATAGTGTCCTCAAAAAGCGTTACGGCCCTTCGAATGATTGAGTGAACAAGTAGAAAAATGGCCTCAAAAAGCATTCTGATCCTTCAAGGAATTGAGTGAAAAAGTGAAAAGTGTCCTCAAACAGTGTTACAGTCCACCAAGGAAATGAGTAAAAAAAGTGAAGTATCCTCAAAAAGCGTTACGGTCCTTCAAGGAATTGAGCGAAAAGGTGAAGTGTCCTCAAAAAGCGTTATGGATTGAGTAAAAAAGTGAAAAGTGTCCTCAAAAAGCGTTATGCTCCTTTGAAGGATTGAGTGAAAAAGTGAAGAGTCCTTAAAAAGCAATATGGGCTTTCGAGGAATTGAGTAACATAACGTGTCTTTCCATTGTAAGGTGTCTTTCTGAATAATAACTAAAATCCCGCCTCATCCTAAAGCTACTAAAGATGTTTTCGCATACAATTTTGGTGAGAATACTCAGTAGTACTCACTACTTTATTTTTTAAATATAATCTATCAAAAGTTCATAATTTCGTGAACAAATTGATTATCAAACGAATCACTTTTACTGTATTAACATACTTTCATTTTTCAATTGAACTTGTGGAATGCTGATTTTTTCGTATATCTTATGCTAAAATAGCGGTTTTAAAATCGAAATTTCTTGCGGAAAAAGTCGGCAACGTGATCGAAAACATTGCCGTCTTAATAAAAAGTGTTTGCAACTCACTATATCTCAATTAGGTACGAAAGTGCAAGGACTACCATACACGCATTTTTATCGAAACTACTTTTTCAATGTCAGTGAGCAATCCATCTAAAAAACTACTGCATCAATCTTTCTGAAATTTTTGTGCATTTTGCTTTCTCAGAGGAAGCTTTGTGATGGTTAATAAAAAAAATTTAGAGATTTTAATGCCAACGTGTTTAAAAAGTTCCAACAAATTGAGAAATCATATTTCGGAACAAACCCTTAGAAAATATGTCCCGGCGCGCGCGCGCGTGTGTGTGGATGATTGTGCATACCCTGAAATATTCAAACGTGTATACCTAAAAAACTACTGAAGCAATCGTGAGCAACCTTTGCACACAACTCGAGTATGAGACCCCCTTTGTTTTATTAAAGCCTCGACTACAATTTATAACGGGTCTCCCATTTTACATTATTTTGAATTATTTTCAAAACTGTCTGTGAACGCCCCAATTTTCCTCAATTTCCATTTATCGGCACGGAAATTTTTACGCGAGTAGGATAGGGGACAAGGATTCATGGAATTAAACTTCGCCAGATTCCCTTAAGGGTTTCGACATAAAAAACTGTTGAATTTTTTAAAAAATTTCTCGTAGCTCCAACTTCCGCAAATATTTGGATACTGGGCCAAAATAGATACTTGTCCATTAATAGATTATAGGACAAAAGTGCATGGTATTGAATTTGAAAAGAATTTCTTAAGGGTTCAAATTAGAAAAAAATTCAATTAAAAAAAAATTTGTAATCGCTCGAACTTGCGCAAATTTTAAGATATGGGGCTTATATTTTTGACATAAAAGAATATTTTAAAGGGTATTTGGCATTAAATTTTGCAAAATTCAGTTAAAAATTTCAGATTATATTAAACTTTTTAATTTTGCGAATGTTATTGAAAAATGTATGTTCATTACTGTATTTTTATTGAAATCAAACGCAGAAAAAAGCGTGCCAATTAGAAATTTTCACATTGCTTCCTTTCATTTTACCTCGCTCACAAAACTTCCTCTATGAGAAAGCCAAAATTGAAAAACCCACTTGCTCTTAGAGAAAGCATTGAGAGTGAGATAAAATCGTGAGGAAGCAAGGTGCAAATTTTTCATTTGCGCGCTTCCTATCGACGTACCTTCCCAACCAAAAGTGACTATCGTCGACAATATTGCGTACTTCATGATAAGATAAAAATCGGAAAAATTCAACCACAATAAAGACGATAAGAAGATTAATTTTTAATAATAATAATGCCCAATAGTTACCAATAAATTGTTTAAACAAAACATTTTTCAATAAATTTTTAGGGAATGTTTTTTTTGTCATGTGAAATGAATTCGTTGATTTTTCTGACGACACATTAATTTTTTTTATACACCTCAGGGAAATAAACCGTGGTTTATTGCCCTGCACCAGCAGGGAAAACCACTTTATTTCCCTTGGTGCATAAAATATCATATTCGGCTTCCTCGGCTTCGCCTCGGGATACAATCCTCGCATTCGTCAAAAAAAAATTTTGCCCTGTAGTGAATAATATACTATTTAATTTTCTTAACATTTTGAAATTTCGGTTTTTGGAAATTTGTAAAGGTTGTATTTACGAAACTATTCGTTAAATGCTTTGGAAACTTCTTAATTGTAATATACAACGTTTTTACGAAAACATATCCAAAATTCACGATTTTTCCTTGATTTTTAAAAAATTAAAAAATTTTCGAAAACCGAAATCTAAAAATGATGAGAAATTTTTTTAAAAATTCATGTGTAGTCAGAAAAATCAACGAATTCATTTCACGTGTCAAAAAAAAACTTTCCCTAAAAATTTGTTAAGCTATGATTTGTTTAAATAATTTATTGATATCGCTGCATTATTCCATCGCTGCATCGCTGCAGCGATGGAACATGGCCATTTTATCAGTCAGGTAAAAATTATTATATGCCACACGGAAGGAGCAGATTTTCATCTCGTGCTTGTGCTGCTCTCGCTTTGCTTGGGTAGCAAACCTCGCACTCGGCGAAAATCACGCACTTTCCTCCCTAGTAGCATAATGTATGGTATGAGTTCTTACACCGACTCTCTTGAGGGTTGCGAGCTCCCAACACTATCTACCCTTGGTCTCCTCTTGTATCCGTTTGTCCCCGGTTCGATTCCCGCTGCCGGAGCTTGTCGCGCATCCGCTAGATGTCAGCACCTGGGACAGGAACAGTCGTAGTTCGTACGCCCTGCCTCTGGAGCTACGTCCGAGCCCGTTGTGCTTTCATCAGCCGTGCTACGACATCGGGAATCGAACCCGAGACATCTTCCCAGCCTTTTGGTCACCACACCAAGGCGCTGGTTTCCTTTGGACCTACTTTTTTGGGTGGGTTCCGAACCACCGGGGTCACAGAAAAAGCACTTAGAAAATTTTTCCATTGTTGCCGACAGTGGGAATCAAACCCGGCCACATCGCGCGCCACTGCGTGAGCTGAGCACGCTAGTCACTGTGCTACTGCTCCCCTTCTAGTTAAGTACACTTGGCATACATTTGTACAGCCTGTATACCATGAATGTACCAGGAGTGAGTTTCTGAGCTATCTTAAGATATAAATATTCGGGTACCATATAGAAAGCCTTTGCATTGGTGACCAGAAGCTGCACATCCGCTGCTAAATCATCCATGTCACGATACTCATCGGTTTTCAATTTTTGCTGTACTTTGAGCAAATCAATGGGATTAGACACAACTTCGTAATATCCAGGTTCTTGTCTGCGCTTTGGTGCTCTGATGAATGCATCGCACAACAGCGTTCCATCTTCTTTCTTTTGATTACGAATTATATCGTAGAGTTGTTGGCACAAATCGCTCTGCGATAAAAACAAAATCATAATTTCTTATTGCCACACCAATGCCATCATAGACTCAAGATATTATGATTCAAGAATAGAAATTCCCTACCGGATCCAATTTCTTTCGTCTTTTGGCCGGTTCCGGTTGTATATCATCAACATCGTCCTCAGTACCGCGACTAGCGACGGATGACGTTCTGCGGCGTTTGTTCATTTTGCGTATAACCTAAAAAAAACTGAATCGTCGATTTAACTTACGGCAGGAAAAAAAATTTCTCGTTTTTTTTAACTAAAAATATCCGATAGACCGACCAACTGGCATTCGCACATTGACAATAAGAATGTAAGAACTCGCCTTTTTATTCCGAACATGGAACAAAATCAACTATTGTTGATTTCAGTCGGCCATTTTGCGAGGCTTGAATATTCGATCGAACATTCAGCTTTCTTGTTTCAGAAAAATTTTATATATAAAATATTCATAACCAGTTTACCGGGGTTTCGCGCCCAGAGAAATGAAATGCGTGGCCAAAATTTTCCAGAAATCGCAGGTACAGTGAACGAACAAAAGTTGCCATGTCTTACTATCGTGCATGTGTACGTGTGCCCGAGGGACAAGCAAGGAAAAAAACAAGTGTCGGTGGGCGAGACAGTCAAGTGATTTATAGTATGTTTATCGATCGTGAATTTGGATATACAAGATGCTGCAACAATCGCGCTTTATATTGTAAAATTGCTACCACGACCCTGACTGCGCGATGCACTCACTTCTAACTTGGCTTACTATGAATATTTAGAATCCGAAAATGAGCCGTTCAATATCGATTCCTACCTGATGTCAATGCGATTCTTATTTCAAACTGCTTGCGTACGCGGTTCATCAAGATATCTGTTTTATATTTTTCTTTTTTTTTCACTAAAATCGTTTATGTCCCGATTGTATTAATTCGCCATTCGTCCTCTATATGTAAATAATTTGCTCTTCAACACCATACTGCAGTGCATTTTGGAAATTTACACACACACGCGCGATCGCAAAATTGGATTACGCAGCAGGGCGGGAGGGGGGGGGGGGACTCCGGGACGCCGTTTGCAATCTCTAATTTTCTATTTGCTGGCTGGAGCAGTGTTGCCAGATGGTTCTCGTGGCGTCCCCCTAGGCAATTTCTTGTTACGTCCCAACCACTGAAATGTAGTAGAACTGGGGCCCAATTCTCGAGTTCGAGTGCAGGCAATGGGTGTGTTTAGCCGAACTAAACGTTGAGCAGAAAGGCTCACCACAAATGGCGGCTTGTAATCACTGATTACTGTAGTTGGGTTAGGTTAGGTTGTGTCAATCTGACGTACCGAGGGTGCTTTCCAATTGGAGCATAGTGCGACACAGTGTCGACATTTCTGATGGAATCGGCCTATCCGAGCAAAGGAATACACCAGAAATGTCGACATTGTGTCGCTCTGTGCTCTAATTGGAAAGCACGGCGAATGACCAATATGGCGTCACACTTTTTCCGACCAATCGCAATGCACCTCAACATAAACGTGTCCGGCCCGAAAATGTTCACACTCAACACTTCTCAACGTTTAGTTCGGCTAAACACACCCAATGTAAATGTTATATTGCATTACAGTTTTATAACTCAAATTTATAACGTTTACAGAACAGGCTTACACAATAAAAAACGCCTCCGGCGAAAAAAAATTGGACAAGTACATTTTAATAGCGCTTTCCACTGGGGAACTCAGTGCAGATTTTTACATGCGAGTGAGTGAGACAAAGATGCACTGAGTACATATGTGTCTCACTTACTCTCATCCGAAAAACTTGAGTCGGTGCGCACTCGGTGCACCAGTGGAAAGCGTCTTAAGTATTTTTCCCCACACAAAAAGCATTGATATCATTATACGGCCAAGTCATCGTCACGATTGAATATAATGATGAAATATGTTCTTACATTATACTCTCTTTCACTTACAATATACCAATTGTAAAAAATTGTAAAATAAATTCAAATCTCACGAAAAGTTATGACTTAAATTAAACCTTATGGCGGGGGTTTCATCAACATGAACAACACCTTTAAACTACATCCTTAAAAAAGTTATCAAATAAATCAAATGTCAAATTAAAACACAAGAACGAAATATAAGTAAGTACTTGGCGCTACTTTCATTTGACACATATATTTCGATGTCGAACCACACGGTAGTGCCAAGTACTTACTTATATTTCGTTCTTGTGTTTTAATTTGACATTTGATTTATTTGATAACTTTTTTAAGGATGTAGTTTAAAGGTGTTGTTCATGTTGATGAAACCCCCGCCATAAGGTTTAATTTAAGTCATAACTTTTCGTGAGATTTGAATTTATTTGACAATTTTTTACAATTGGTATATTGTAAGTGAAAAAGAGTATAATCTAAGAACATATTTCATCATTATTTTCAATCGTGACGATGATTTGGCCGTATAATGATATCAATGCTTTTTGTGTGGGGAAAAATACTTAAAATGTACTTGTCCAATTTTTTTTCGCCGGAGGCGTTTTTTATTGTGATGTCACGTCTTTTTTCAAAGTAATTTTTTTTTTGTTAGATCTATCGCGAGGATCTTTTTCTCATTAAAACAAATAAATACATTTGTAAGGCGAGATATATATATATATGAAGCGTTCTCCACCATACCAGCCACTTTTTTGCGACTCTCCCCGAAATTTTCGAAACTTTGCCAGTTTGTAAAACTAGTTAAGGTAGTACCTCCGCAACCGGCGGCGGGGAATAAGCGGGAGCGTAGGCACAGCGAAGTGCGATGAGCAAGCACGCATATGAAACAAGGCTCATATAGACGTACCTCTTTCACGTACAATATCTCAAAAACTAAATCGTATATCTTCCTGAATTTTTTTTCACATTATTCGTGACATCCCTTTCTAGCTTCTTCTCTTTTTTCATCACCGTCTTTTTTTTAGTTTTGACGGTAGAATTAATAACTAACTCTTCGTGCATGCATGGCGCATATGTTACGTGTAAATCAAGCCAACTTTGAGTGAAAATATCTCGGGTTCGGGATGGTTAAGCTTATTTAAATTGCACGGATGTTCGGATAACATATTAAATAACCTGTATGCCAAATTTCGACCATTCCATAATTCAACTATCCTGTGGAGATATAACCGTTTTAGAAATACTATATTTTTTCAAATAGAAATATCTCTAAAAATATAGGTCGCAGAAAAAAAGTATTCTATGTAAAGGATGTAGTTTTCATCATCTTTTCAATTAAATCCATGTCATAATTTTATCATCCTTGTAAACTAAATTTTTCAATGAAACAGTAACATTTTTTTTCTTCAAGAAACACCACTTTTATTTTGCTGCAAAATTTACTCAGCCTTTGGGCACACGTGTAGATTCGGCAAAAAAAAAAATCTCCAGAATAGGACCGCCAGGGGTTCTGGACTAAAAAAGAAACTAATCGTGTGAAATTGTATAAAACTGAGAATTACCCTGCTGAAAATGTTTTACTCCTAAAAACCTATCGATTATTTTGTGTTGGCACTGAATACATACATTCCCTCCTTGAAAAAAATCAGTTTGACGAATAATTCATATTGTTTCGTATCTATAAGGATGGAGAAATCGCTCCCAATACTTGGAATCATTGGGTAATGTCTACAACTTTTGTCTCTCAAATTTCATTTATATTATGGCACTCTTTTGCGAAACAATAGCTCTGTAATACAAGTTTTCGACTAGCATCGTTTCATCCTTATTCTTGAACAGAACAACGCTCTCTCCCGTAAATAAACAAGTTTTTGTAACACCTGCATCGTTTTTTTTTAAGCCAGAAGGGTTGACGTTCCCATTCTGGCGATTTTTCTACTAAATCGACACACATGCCCGAAGGTTGAGTAAATTCGGCAGAAAAATAAAAGTAGTGTTTTTCGAAGAAAAAAAACATTTCTTACATTTTCGTAAAAAAATCTAGTTTACAAGGACGATAAAATTATGATACCGATTTCATTGAAAAGGTGATGAAAAACTATGACTTTTACCTCGGATCATTTTTTTTTCTGCGATCTATATTTTTAGAGATATGTTTACTTGAAAAAAAATACATTATTTGATAAAAAAAAAGGTACGCGATATTAAAAATATAATTTTTGGTACATAAATAAAAGTATAATCTCGCAAATAGCATCACGAAAATTTCTAAAATAATAATGTAATATTTGTTTCTTTTCGATTGTTCTTCTACGATGACAGTGATAATTTTCAATTATCAGATGCATCATGCATCAGTAATTATATCCCGATCCAGAATTCTGGTGTCCGAGTGATACCAATTATCGCGACTCCAACGTTTATCGTCTTTTGGAAATGAAAAAATTCCCTCTCTTTTATACAACGGAACACAACAATTACGCATAATGGGTTAATTAAATTCAATTATCAACTAGTGTTTTAATTTAGGTAAAATATTGTATTATTTTGAATTGATTTCGTAATATTTTCTCATGAGGAGAGCTCATTTTTCAATACAAATGTTTATTTCGATAAAAAAGATTCAAAAGCTCCGCCAAAAGGCGCAATCTATGATGCTGCCGCCACGCGGCTAAGTTTGGCAGTGCGGATCCCCATTCGCCGCTTCGTGTGCCTCGTACATATAAACGCGCCTTGCGTGACACGGGCCATAGAAACTCGCCTTGCGTGACATACACGATGAGGAATGAGGAGAGCGGCTAAGTGAGATAAAAGTGACCCAATGAAATTGTGAAAGTCATGAAACTCGATAACGTGTCGACCGATTCAATTAATTCTGATATTAATCGGTAGATCGTTATCGAATTATGTAATGAAACTATGATTAGAAATTATGATTATCCATTAATTTGTTCTACAATGCATGACAAAGGTAGGCAATGCGCGTGGACGGAGTTGGCTCGGGAATAGATACTTCGTCGAGTCGGCGGGAAATGTACTTGTCCCGAGACTCTACCGAGTCTCTCGATGAAACTATGATTAGAAATTATGATTATCCATTAATTTGTTCTACAATGCATGACAAAGGTAGGCAATGCGCGTGGACGGAGTTGGCTCGGGAATAGATACTTCGTCGAGTCGGCGGGAAATGTACTTGTCCCGAGACTCTACCGAGTCTCTCGATAACACTTTTTATAGAACATTCGTAATGTGCAGGTTATGTGAACGTTACAAAGTGTTGTTCCGTTACAGTTGTATAACTGACATTTGTAACATTGACATAACGTACTTGTAACGACATTTATATAACATTCGTTATAAGCATGTGATGTGAAGGTTATGAACGCGTTTTAGCGTTACAGCTGTATAACTAAGATTTGTAACGTTTACGCAACATGTTTGTACCATTTTTTATATAACATTCGTAACGTGCAGGTTATGTGAACGTTATAATGCGTTGTAGCATTATATCTGTATATAACTAACATTCATCATATCAACATGTAACGGATGAAAAAATCAAAAGCATTTTGGACCCTATTCAAATTTTCATTTATAAAGCAGTATCATGTACATACATTTCAAATGTTAAATATATTGTTTAATGTGTTTGTATAATCATAATATGATTATTTATGTCCTGATATGAAATAACATATGCATATAATATTATGGCATGTAGCTCCCAACATACAACTGATCAAGAATTCTCCGGCGTGTCAAATACATGATATGAATTGTCAGAGTTCATAAACAGTCGATAGCGTAGTGGGTAGCGTGTTAGGTAGATAGGTAGGATAGATACGAAGGTCGCAGGTTCGAATCCCCGTCGAGGACAATAAAATCCTATCGAGAAATCCGTGCAGGATTCTTTTTTTTTCCAGTGTAACTCTTCTATAACCTATAAAAATGACAAAATAAGATGATGAAATGCAAAAATTTTTTAATAATAATCTTATATTTCATCATATTATTTTAGAATATTGCATTCATATAACTTTTATGACTTTTGTTACATCACCTTGTAATATAACTATTACATACCGGGTATATAACACGTTACATAACATGTTATATTGCTGAGTCGGAAATGGCAAGTTACATGCAATTTACATGTAACATCCAGGTAATATTACTTGTAATATTCGGTTATGTTGCCGTTACATTGCTGCAATATTACTGTGTTTACTGGGAATACTTGAGTCGTTGCAATTACTATTTTACTAATTACATATTATTTATAATAAACCGTTGATTAATTGTATTCACCTGGGTAAGCTTATTTAATATTTATTAATTTTAACCCATACATCAAATATTTTTAAGAATCATCATTTAGACATTTATAGCTAATTGACTAGTCTGCAGCGATAGAACTACCTTAAACCACGATTGTGGAACCGGGCCTAACTGTAGCAACTAACAGGGGGTGCTTTCCAATTAGAGCACAGCAGTGCGATACGGTGTCGACATTTCTGATGGAATCGGCCTATCCGAGCAAAGGAATACACCAGAAATGTCGACACTGTGTCGCTCTGTGCTCTAATTGGAAAGCACGGAGAATGTATTTAGAATAACAAAAAACGTACAATTTTCATATAGCAGTATACCCCCTACTGAAAAAGTTCATGTGATATATTATGTAGAAAAGTACATGATAAATCACATAATGAATTGTATGAAGTTATGATCGATATCAGTGCACAATTTATTATGTACTTTATTTCGTGATTTTTTACATGATTTATTATATAGTTCGAATTCACATAATTCAATATGTAATTTATCATATGATTTCTCATATGGTCAGGGTTTATATCGGAGAAAAAAAATGAGGACTTCGTACGGGATCGAACCCACGTCCGTCAGATTTTTCGAAGCAGCCTCGCTACCGCCTGGGCTACGCCGCTTGTTTATATAAGTTAACAGTTTATATATATTTTATATATATAGTTTATATATATAGTTGTTTATATATAAGTTAACAGTTTGACGAACATGAAGTCCACATATGACCGGAATTTATTTCATTTTCTCTCACCGAGCTTAGCTTTATTTTAATCCAATTATGATTGTATGTAATAAATAGCGTGGCTGAGGTGGTTAGCGAGACTGCTTCAGGATCTGAAGGACGATCCTGCAGGATCTTTCAGGATCTTGCAGGATCTTTCAGGATCTTTCAGGATCGGCCAGTATATTACATATACTCAGGTGACCACCGCTCATCTGTACACGCGGCAACTAACCACGGACGTTGTTATCGGACGTACGGGTGTAAGTGGATACTGCTGGACGTTTGATCATTCGACCGTCCGATGGCGCCACGAGTCGAAAACTGTAACGCTTTCCGTGCGTTAAAAGCGCGGAATTCAAATTTCATGGACCAGCACAAACGTGTGGTTACCACCGAAGTCCGTGGGAGCTCGTTTCCGCGTCAAAGAGTTTAACTCACCTCGCGCGAGCGAAATTATTACCTGAAAATCGCGAAAAGTAAACGAAAATCGAATCTACAAGGGTTTAAAGTCAGTTAATCAATATAGGACAGTTTTATTGCAAAAATTCTATCGTTCCAAATCCAAGTGATGGTGAGACGCGTTATGTTAGATAAGGGATGTTGTTCGCTTCGCGATTCGACAGAATCTTCTTGGCTACCCTGCTAGCTGCCACGAAAAAGTCAAAGTTCCCGATACTCCCCCTACTATATGCTGGGCCCTCCCGTTGGCCAATTACAAATTTTAACTCGACCACCGAAGTCCGCGCGGACTCTCCCCCACGCAAGGGTGGGTCCGTGCGTGTGTCTCTTTCTCCCCTTCCTTGTCTCACCCTCCCTCTTAAGTCCCAACTCGAAAAGTTATTTACCTCTGGAAATTTTCCCCTCTCCTCCGCTCTCGAGTTTTCCGTCGCGCCGAGCGACGACTTGTGAAAGCCTCGCTTTGTACTTTCGGGTAGAGCAATAAAAGACAAAATAAAGGTCGATAGAAAAACTGAAAGAAAGCAGACCCGTCTCTGCTGAGAGTGCGTGTTTTTATGCATTTACTTTTAACCCGTGTGCGACGAGTTGTTTCGCGTTCGCGCGTCACGTGTTGAACACTCGTCCTTTCATTTAATATTTTCAAGAAAGTATTTTGTTTTTTATGCAGCCAGCAGCGTACCCATAAGTCTCCGTCTCTCGCGTTTCCTTTTACAATTTATGGTTAAACATATACGTATTTCCTAGAATATATAAGAACGTCGACAGCGCAATAGAGTTGCTTAAATGCTACAAAAGTATTCATATTATCAGTATTATTATTATCATTTTCATGGTATCGTAATTACACCTAAAGTTATTGTATTCATGCATATATCGAGACATATCGTAAGTAATATGCTGCTATTTAAATCGTTCGTGTAGCACATGATATATAATTCAATTTAATTATACTATTTTTGGCAAAGTCAGCACGTTCTCCTCTCAATCAAAATCTCTGCTCTTATTTCGTTTCGAATCTACGTGCGATAGTACGCCCCCGGTTGATAGCGCCCTTCGCGGCTAATCCGCGAAGTGCGTATCGCGGAGCGTTACAAAACGGCGTTACTTCGTAGAATTTGCTGCCCTACAATTTTCAAGGAACGAAGCTAGCCGTTTTTTACTCGTGGCGCCATCGGACGGTCGAGTGATCAAACGTCCAGCAGTATCCACTTACACCCGTACGTCCGATAACAACGTCCGTGGTTAGTTGCCGCGTGTACAGATGAGCGGTGGTCACCTGAGCCGTGGCCACTTGATACCGTGTACAGTCGATCGGTGTACAGTTGAATGCGTGTCTACTTGATTCGTGTTTGAATGACGCGAGAGTGCGTTTGTAACCAATCGAATCCGTGGACAGTTTTATTCGTGGTCAGTCGATCCGTGTACAGTTGAGCGTGTGGTCAAACGAATGGTGGCCAGATGGTGGTGTACAGTCGACGTGGTGTACAGTTGATCCGTGGTCACTCGGCTGCCTGCCCATTAAAATATTGTTGAAATGCCCAAGTACTATTGTGACTATTGTGATACGTATTTGACGCATGATTCGCCGAGTGTTAGAAAGACACATTGCCAAGGGCGTAAGCACAAAGACAATGTCAAGTATTTTTATCAAAAATGGATGGAAGAACAGGCACAGCATTTGATCGATGCTACAACAGCAGCGTTCAAAGCCGGGAAAATAGCATCTAATCCATTTGCCACGACGAAGGGTGCAGCAATACCTCCGCCACCGAATCTAGGACCCAGATCTGGAGTACCACCACAGGGGCCAATGGGAATGATTCCACCTCCGGGGATGCATCCTGGTGGGCCAATGATGATGGGTCCACATGGACCATTGCCTCCTATGATGGGAATGAGGCCACCCATGATGGGACCAATGGGACCAATGATGGGGCCAATGGGTCCAATGGGCCCTATAAGACCACCAATGAATGGACCACCTCCTTCGATGACAGGACCACCGCCTATCAAGAAATGAACATCCTATAACAATAAACAAATTTCTAATAAACTGCATTCAAACACATACAGCCGAGTGCCCCTTATTTCAAAGATACTTGCGTTACTTCAAGTTTCTTACCTTTTTCTCATGCTGAGCATTACTGAATGATGCACAGCACACATCCAGCAGGCTACTTATAGGGGTAAGGATTGCAAACTAGTCTGGTGTATACTTATTATTTCTTATTTTTAGGGTATCTATGGTTTAGAGAGGTATACAAGATGTACAAAAACTTGAGACACGTACATTTACTTACGTAGTTTTGTCTATCCGTACAAAAAGTTGTCAAATTTGAACAATTTGACAACTTTCAATTTGACAATTGAAAAATTTGCAATGCAAAAAATTCAAAGTACTTGGCAAGTTATGTACAATGTCTGTATGATACAATTCATAATCCATGGACGATCCATGTCACGAAGTCGCCAAATACTTCGAATGTTTTCCTTAAATTCAATATAATCATAAATTTGCTATCCGTGTGGTGTACAGTTGACGCTGTGGCCAGTTGGATCGTGGTCACTCGGCTGCCTGCCAATTCAAATCCTTCAAACTATCAATTTTTAGAACACGAGCATTGGCTTTTATAAATAGCATAAATTCTCACGAGATTAAAAAAAAATTAATAATCGTAGGTGTACTTGGCAACTTTTATATTGAACATATAAAAGTTGCCAAGTACACCTACGATTATTAATTTTTTTTTAATTAAAAAATTATTTAAAAAATTAATAATCGTAGGTGTACTTGGCAACTTTTATATTGAACATATAAAAGTTGCCAAGTACACCTACGATTATTAATTTTTTTTTAATCTCGTGAGAATTTATGCTATTTATAAAAGCCAATGCTCGTGTTCTAAAAATTGATAGTTTGAAGGATTTGAATTGGCAGGCAGCCGAGTGACCACGATCCAACTGGCCACAGCGTCAACTGTACACCACACGGATAGCAAATTTATGATTATATTGAATTTAAGGAAAACATTCGAAGTATTTGGCGACTTCGTGACATGGATCGTCCATGGATTATGAATTGTATCATACAGACATTGTACATAACTTGCCAAGTACTTTGAATTTTTTGCATTGCAAATTTTTCAATTCAAATCCTTCAAGCAATCAATTTTTAGATCAAGAGCAATAGCTCCTATATATATATATACAGTCGAATTTGGTTATAAGCAATTTCCCCTCTGATTTTTTTCGAGTCCGCTCAGCGCGGTCCCCCACCACAAGCCAATTGATTATAACCAGCAGCATTGCGCATTTCACCGACGCACTCACACACATTAAGAACGCTACATTGATGCGCTGTAGTGGTGGAGCCAGATTTTACGACTCTTCGGCTTTTTTTTTTCCCCTACAGCCCCGAAGGATTGCTTATAACCAAATTCAACTGTACATATATATATCTATATAGGGCACTCATATGGCATATTCCAAAAATTAAGGGTGTGCGGGTACCCGATTCTCGCCCGATTCACTCTGGTACCCGATGTTCGGGTCGGGTTGGGTACACAACGGGTTACGTTTTTGCATTACTCGCCACGATCGGGTACTCGAATTCTGTCATCGGGTACTCGTAAGCTTCGAGTACTCCTAAAATTCGGGTATTCGTTAACTTCGAGTACTCGTAAACAACTCGGGTAGCCGTATCTATTATCTATCTAGCTGTATCAATCAAAGAATGAGAGAAAACGATAACACTTAAAATAGTACATTATGCTACTAGGGAGGAAGCTGCGTGATTTTCGCCGAGTGCAAAGTTTGCTGCCCGAGCGAAGCGAGGGCAACACGAGCACAAGGTGAAAATTCGCTCTTCCCATGTGGCATATAATACTTTTTACCCGATTGATAAAATGGCCATGTTTCATCGCTGCAGTGCATGCGAAAAGTAGTCAATTTTTGATACAGGGAAGTAAATGATTTTCCCTGCAAATTTACGTTTTTGCCCGCAAAATTATATTTTTTCCCTCTGGTCGAAAATTGATCACTTTCCACCCGCATTGCAGGGATGGAATATGGTCATTTTATCGTAGTCAGGTAAAAAATATTTTTTCGTCGCACTTTTCTATTCTTTTTCCTGTTCCTGTTTATATTTCATTTTTCGCTTGTAAACAATCTAAGCACTTCTTGGAAGCAAATAGCGCAGCTACTTCTCTCTCTCGCTCACCACCGAGAGGGGGTTTTTTCTTGCCACTTGTCTCAATGCGTCGCTGCACCGCTCTTATAGCGAATTTGACTCGCTGCAGTGGTGCGCACTGAGTGTATTTTCATCACTTTCCAAAGCGTATGGTAGAAAAGGATGAAACTGCACTCAGTGCGCACCAGTGCAACGAGTCGAATTCGCTATTATTTTTGTATGTTTTCATGCGCGTACTATTCGGTTTTTTCGATTTTTCATAACAATCGTCACGTTGTTGAGCAAGTGAGTACAGTCACTTGAAAACGTCTCTCTACATATTATTGTTTTATTTAGTAATGTCAGCCGCAAAATCGCCAAAATCGAGTGGTAGTCGATTGATTGTTAGTGAAAGCGAATCTCAATCTGATAACGAAGATGAATTCGAAAAAACTGGCGGTAACGGAAGGTGGTAGTCACTCGGAAGCGCAGTAAAAATATATAAAACAAAGAGTCCTGTATGGGTTTTTTTCGTTGCGCTTGATTTGACAGGTAAGTTGAATTTTATCAGCAATGTTTATGCCAGGGAAATAATAATATGCACTCATCATTCGACAGTTACTAGAGGAGCCTATTATCGATCACGTTTCACCGTGATTTTCCCTGTCGAACTTACACGCACACACACACACACACACACATACATACATATATGTCCATATGGCACATTCCATGATTTCTCAGCAAGCTCTAGAATTTTCCAAAAAAGATCAAAAATTTGTATTTCTTTGCCATTCTCGCATCTTATTTTTTTATGTGATAAAGTCAAACGTGCACGCACACACACACGCACACATACATATGTCGCGTTCCACGTCGACTCAACCACCCCGTTTTTTTTCGCCCTTCTACCAGGAAAAAAAAATAGTGAGTGGAATTCCGGGTAGCCCTTTCGTAGAAAGAACAAAAAAATCAAAAAATTACCCCGAAAACTGTCTAATACGTTTTTCTCCGACGACGGCGTATTTTTTTTTTTTTAAGGGCAACAAAGATAAAAATATCCTTTTTTAATCATTTAAATCCGATCAGCAGTTACAAACTTATAATTTTTGTAAAATTGAGAATTCATTAATCATTATTTCGAGGAGCAACAATAGTGGGGGGATGAAATTTTGGTGCAATGTCATATTGTCCTTCGAAAGTGTAGGAACAGCTGGTTGTTTTAGACCTTTGGCTGGTTGTTTAGACTCAATTGTTTTAGACTTGTATGAATTTTTTTTTTATTGACCAAATAATGAAGGTTTCAGTATACAAGACCGATTTATACTTATGAATGAATTATGAAAATAGGCTTATTTTGTGGCATTCCAATGTGTACAACTTCCTTATGAAATATTTGACATGAATATCTAAACAATATACGGAGTAATTAAATAAAAATATTTCCTGTAGCAAAAAGATTCATCAAAATAACAGTTAGGTGCCGTTTATTTACTAGAATTGAAATATTGTTACTACAAAATACAAAAAAAAATTAAATATTGAAAAACATATTGATTAAGAAAAAAATTGCGCGTGGTGTTTGCATAAATGTAAATAAATTAATAAATAGACTTTGTACTTCGAGGACCCAATTATTATTGGTCTAAAAAAGTTAGTGGGGGTGATTTTCTTGAGATTACCATTTATACCGTATATTTTACTCCGTACATCTGCGGGGTGTGGGGTTAAAGATTTGGTAAAAGATTCCTTATGTTTAGGATATAAAATATAAATAGGCCTATTTTTTGGGATGCCAATGTGTGCAAACTCCTTGAGGAATATTTGACAGGAATATTTGAAGAATACAGAGTAATAAAATAAAAATATTTCCTGTAGCAAAGATTCGTTATAATAACAGTATATACCATTTATTTACTAAAATTAAAACATCGTTATTACTAAATACAAAAAAAAATATTAGAAACATATTAATTCCAAAAAAAAATGCGAGTAGTAGTTTCGATCCCAAGACCGACAGGGTAGCAGACTGTGCTAGCGGACTCTGGGTGCTTTCCAATTAGGGCACAGAGAGACACAGTGCGACACAGTGCGGGGTAGTGCGTGTTCCAACAACCACTCTGTTGCCGCGAGACGAGACGAGACGAGATTTTCGAAAATCTCGTCTCGTCTTCACGAGACGAGACGAATTTCTCGTCTCGTCTCGAAATCTCGCCTCGTCTCGAGATCTCGTCTCGTCTCGTCTCGTCTCGAAATCTCGTCTTTAAAAAATCTTGCTTGCATAATATTACAGGTTATTGGAGCTCGTAGGCTTTACTCGATTCCACTCGCTCTCATTCGCACACATTCACACACACTCACACACACACACGCACACCCTCAAACACACTCGCACACGCTTGAACATATTTTCCCACACTTGCAACCACACACACACACGCACGCGCGCGCGCGCACACGCACACGCACGCGCCACACGCGCGCGCACACGCAAGCACGCACACACACGCCATCAATCAGGAACAGTGTTGGGCGAATTTTTAATTAAATACATTTAAATTACAAATTACAATTGTAATTTGTAATTGAAAGTCAAATCAATTACAAATTACAAATGTAATTGAAATATTTTTTTTAATCAATTACAAATTACAAATGTAATTGAAATGTTTCTTTGAATCAATTACAAATTACAAATGTAATTAAAATGTTTTTTCGAATCAATTACAAATTACGAATGTAATTGAAACGTTTTTTTGAATCAATTACAAATTACAAATGTAATTAAAATGTTTTTTCGAATCAATTACAGAATACAAATGTAATTGAAATGTTTTTTTGAATCAATTACAAAATACAAATGTTATTGAAATGTTTTTTTGAGTAAATTACAAATTACAAATGTAATCAAAATGTTTTTTTGGTAATTGTCTAGATTGACTACTTTTCCGAAATTTATTGTTTTTTTTTTCGACAAAACCCTTCATTCAGGCACTAATAATAATAATCAGGTGGGGGAGCATGAAAAAGTTAAATAAATAAATGAATAAATAAATAAAATAAAAAAAATAAAATTCTGAGATTTATTGTTTTTTTTTTTTTGGCAAAACCCTTCAATTAGGCACTAATAATGATAATTAGGCGGGGGAGCATGAAAAAGCATGAAAAATGAATAAATAAATAGAATGAAAAAATAAAAAAAATTTCGAATTTTATTGTTTTTTTTTTTGACAAAACCCTTCATTTAGGCACTAATAATGATAATCAGGCGAGGGAGCATGAAAAAGTTATATGAATAAATAAATAAATAAATAAATAAATTAAAAAAAAAATAAAATTTGGGAAAGTAGTCAATCTAGACAATTACCGTAATTTGTAATTGGTTCGAAAAAAACGTTTCAATTACATTTTTAATTTTTAATTGATTCAAAAGAAGATTTCAATTACATTTGTAATTTGTAATTGATTTGACTTTAAATTACAAATTACAATTGTAATTTGTAATTGATTTGACTTTAAATTACAAATTACAATTGTAATTTGTAATTAAAATGTAATTGGATGCTGCCCAACACTGATCAGGAAGAAGTCTACTTTGCATCAACGGCTGGATGTCGTGCAGCCTACAATCGCAAATTTAAAAAAATATGAAGGAAAAAAACGAGTCACCTACGTTATGATTTATAAGGAAATAAGTAATGACATTATCGATTGTGTGTATTGTTGAAGATAAAAAAAATGTACGAAATGTTTCAAGTCTCTACAAACGATTCTGTTCACTTAAAATAAATAAACACTTTTTGCTTATACAACCATACTCATGGGACTTCTATGAATCAGTTTAATTAATGAAAAATATCGCAAAATCTCGAAAATCTCGACGAGATTCTCGTCTCGTCTCGGCGGCATCACTAGTTTACACGCACTTTAACACCTGATTTAACTACGCCGGTTTTCGTAACACCGGAATAAGAGCGTCGTGTAAACGTACTCAATGAGTACGTTTACACGACGCTCCAAATCCGGTGTTACGAAAACCGGTTTAGTTAAACCAGGCGTTTACACGGTACCTAACACCCGCTTCACGTCGTAATGCGGGTGTTAGGACCCGTTTACACGCACTTTAAGGCCTGATTTAACTAAACCGGTTTTCGTAACACCGGAATTGAAGTGTCGTGTAAACGTACTCAATGAGTACGTTTACACGACGCTCCAAATCCGGTGTTACGAAAACTGGTTTAGTTAAACCAGGCGTTTACACGGTACCTAACACCCGCTTTACCTCGTAAAGCGGGTGTTAGGACCCGTTTACACGCACTTTAACGCCTGATTTAGCTACGCCGGTTTTCGTAACACCGGCGTAGCTAAATCAGGCGTTTACACGGTACCTAACACCCGCTTTAACTCGTAAAGCGGGTGTTAGGACCCGTTTACACGCACTTTAACGCCTGATTTAGCTACGCCGGTGTTACGAAAACCAGTTTAGTTAAACCAGGCGTTTACACGGTACCTAACACCAGCTTTACGTCGTAAAGCGGGTGTTAGGACCCGTTTACACGCATTTTAACGCCTGATTTAACTACGCTGGTTTTCGTAACACCGGAATAAGAGCGTCGTGTAAACGTACTCAATGAGTACGTTTACACGACGCTCCAAATCCGGTGTTACGAAAACCGGTTTAGTTAAACCAGGCGTTTACACGGTACCTAACACCCGCTTCACGTCGTAATGCGGGTGTTAGGACCCGTTTACACGCACTTTAAGGCCTGATTCAACTAAACCGGTTTTCGTAACACCGGAATTGAAGTGTCGTGTAAACGTACTCAATGAGTACGTTTACACGACGCTCTTATTCCGGTGTTACGAAAACCGGCGTAGCTAAATCAGGCGTTTACACAGTACCTAACACCCGCTTTAACTCGTAAAGCGGGTGTTAGGACCCGTTTACACGCACTTTAACGCCTGATTTAGCTACGCCGGTGTTACGAAAACCAGTTTAGTTAAACCAGGCGTTTACACGGTACCTAACACCAGCTTTACGTCGTAAAGCGGGTGTTAGGACCCGTTTACACGCATTTTAACGCCTGATTTAACTACGCCGGTTTTCGTAACACCGGAATTGAAGTGTCGTGTAAACGTACTCAGTGAGTACGTTTACACGACGCTCTTATTCCGGTGTTACGAAAACCGGCGTAGTTAAATCAGGCGTTAAAGTGCGTGTAAACGGGTCCTAACACCCGCTTTATGAGGTAAAGCGGGCGTTAGGTACCGTGTAAACGCCTGGTTTAGCTAAACCGGTTTTCTTTAAACCAGATTTAGAGCGTCGTGTAAACGTACTCCATGAGTACGTTTACACGACGCTCTAAATCCGGTGTTACGAAAACCGGTTTAGTTAAACCAGGCGTTTACACGGTACCTAACACCCGCTTTACCTCGTAAAGCGGGTGTTAGGACCCGTTTACACGCACTTTAACGCCTGGTTTAACTAAACCGGTGTTACGAAAACCGGTTTAGTTAAACCAGGCGTTTACACGGTACCTAACACCCGCTTTACCTCGTAAAGCGGGTGTTAGGACCCGTTTACACGCACTTTAACGCCTGGTTTAACTAAACCGGTGTTACGAAAACCGGTTGAGTTAAACTAGGCGTTTACACGGTACCTAACACCCGCTTTACGTCGTAAAGCGGGTGTTACGACCCGTTTACACGCACTTTAACGCCTGATTTAACTACGCCGGTTTTCGTAACACCGGAATAAGAGCGTCGTGTAAACGTACTCAGGGTGACTCCCCACGGAGCGTAACTTTCGTACGCTTGCGTACGCGTAAGATGATTCGACCAATCAGGACGTCCCATCTAGGGATCCGTTATTCGCTTCGACGTTCTGATTGGTCGAATCATCTGACGCGTACGCAAGCGTACGCAAGTTACGCTCCGTGGGGAGTCACCCACTGATCTCTACTATACACTGGATAGTGTACGCAGTGCTTTCTAGCCGTAGTCCGCTGTGACGCTTAGAAGCCATTTGTTGGTGGAAATTTGCACATTATGGCGGCAAATTTGAATAAGTTTAAAAAGTAAAGTATTACATAGTACATGCGTCGGACGCGTTGACTGAATTCTTCATTCAACGGTATATAACAGCATTATCAAATTAAATTTATGATGCAAAGGTTGACATGAAAATTTGTCATTGAATCAAGTCTTGTCTAAACTGTTTAAGACTACGTATTTGGGAGCTTATATATTAGTTAGTATAGATAAAAATTGGTGAAAGAAATAATGAAATAATAGGATTAGGTGTATAACTTTATTACATGATTTCAGGAATCATTCGTTTACATCTTTTAATTATGAAATTCATTGTACAATTAGATTAATTGGAATTCGTAAGCACAAATGAAGACCATGTAAATTAATAGTACAAATTTTATAATTCAGTTGTATAAATTCATTACGAAATTTGTAATAAATTTATCTATCATAGGTGCAGTTAACCTACGAAACACATCAACTTTCCGAATTTTGGATTGTACCCAGGTGTTACAGGAATGTAGGCAAAAGGATTATATCGATGGTTAAATTCCATATGGGCGTATAAGCTATACTTATACATAACCGATACGCCCCTTTGGCATTAGTTCATCGATATATATTGTGGAAAAATTTGATTTGCATGGCATCATTTTGAAGTATCGTGATAACAACGTTAAGGATGTATGAGCACAAGGTGGCCGCTCATTATGCGACACACGCGAAAAATTTCCTTAAAACCGATAATTGTATGTCAAAAGGTTCGTTAACCCCCATTTTTTATGGAACGTATGTAATCGTGATAGTTTTCTGAACATTTAACAGTTTTAATATTGATCGTATCTGATCGTGAAAGATACGAATTTGTGTTTCAAAGTTTCGTCAGCCCAGAATTCGTATATGGCGTGGGATAAATATCTTGATTTCACGAATTAATTACTCGCGTAAAGAGTCGTTGATCCACTTTGAAATTTTGCAGATGTTATCCTATATACACTTCTGCTACACCATATAAAAAATTCAGATTTTTATCGAATCGTTAAGTTTGTGCTCGTACATCCTCAATCATAAATATTGGTTGAATTGCATGCCTGCATACGAACTCATCCCGACCAGTCGTCTTCATCCTCCGAGGTCGCCAGTTCGAAGGGTATTTGAAATCCTTGCAGGTGTAACTAAAGAGGATATGAAAAAATAAATATATCAGGCAAATCATTTTAAGATTTTTTATTAAATATTATTAAATATATTTATTTATTAAATATACATTGTATCACAAAATAATCTCGATAATGAACTACTGCAGACTGAGTATTATACTATAAATTGCATTTTTGCTAATCACACATAATTAATACTAAATTTTTGGTTTTTTATTGACTCTTCCAAATAATCTGTCGAGTTATGTGATGACGCAACTTCGTTCCAACTATAGCTTCTGAGGCCAAGTGGGTTACCGCGAACATACGCAATTGAATATAAGCCTTGCACACCTGCTTTGTCAAGAAATACATATGATTCGAAACGTACGAAACCATACGCTTTAGGAGAGTAAAAATGAAGAGTGATGGCAAACGACCGAAGGCCAGCTGGGTATTTTTCTCTGGATATGCCACTGCATGCATCTTTTCGTTGACTCTTCCATTGCCTTTTTTTACTCGATGGTTTATTCCTACCACTGTTCTTATGATTCTTCATATATCTCTTCAAGAATTGTGACACATCATCTTCGGCGATAGAATCTAGACATGCAAGCCCCGAGTCTGGAAGAGCTCGAGTTCTTCGCAACTCACTTACGATGTCTTTTAATAAAGATATTTTTTTTCGCAGTCGCTTGATCTTCTGTTTGTGAACCCTCAATTTATTCTGCATGGTCTTGACTTTTCTTTTCGATGCCACGTATTTTTTTCTCGTGGTTCTTGGTGTACTTTCATATTGGTGATCATGTTTAGTTCCATAAGCCTGCTGTTCCAAAGTAGTTGGCGCTGCTGATAATTTGTTGCACGATGGGGCCTGTATTCTTTTCGGTGTGTTGCTCAGTTCACAACACGTGGAGACAGATTCCCTTGGTGGACTTAGACTGCCAGTTGTACTCTCCTTTTGACATATATCAACGGTAATCAGCTTCGAGGGTGCTGCCTTTTCACACTCGGTACTCGGTCGAGGTTTCTTGGTAGAAGATAATTCCTGAGATAATGAAAGCTTCCTTTTTTCGCCTACAATTGGCAAACCTATGACAAATGTTTAAAGTTATAAACTAATTACATGATGCAATAGAATTTTATTTTTATAAAACCAGACCTGATGTATTTTGCTTTCTAAAGACAAGACTTCGTTTTGGTGACAAAAAAAAATGTAGCTTTCCATGCTGGGGTATTTCAAATATTTTACAAAGTCGAGAAATCAACTTTAGATCAAATGTTTGTATGAATAATTGTATAAATCTTGATAATTATCGGGAGATATGAAATTTGAAAACGTATTTCAATACGTTTTGCAAATTTCATAGGAAATGGGATGTACTCTGTAATATTTGTAAATTCACGTCTATCAAGCCTGAACTTACCATACAAATAAGCTGGGGGAAACCATATCGCGTGTCTAATGACAGAAGGTCGTAAGAGCCAAAAATACGATTTTGATGGCAAAAGGTCGCATACAACGTCCCAACTTACACGTTGGGACGCTGAAGAAAAAGAAAAAGAAGAAAAAAAGATTGAGAAAATCATGAATTGATCTTTCAATGCATTTCGCAGTAGCCAAAAACTTCGGACTTGAGAAGTCTGAAAAGGTCTTTTAAAGATATTTTAAAGATTCGGGGGTCAATCCGAATCGATCCTCAACATATTTTTTTTTTTTTCATTTAGAGTATTTTACGGAGTGACGAGAAAAAAAAAAGTATCCACATCAGTTTTCAGAATGTTTTTTTTTTACAACTGGCCCTAACGGTAATCGTCAAAAATGTTCAAAATATATTTATTCATTTTATTCAAATTTTACTTATTTATATTATTCAAATATTTAAAAAAAATATGTATTCAATATTCACGAATTTCTCAATCTTTATCAAATATATTTTAAGCAGAAATCTCAAAATTCACCTTACCGTTAGGTTCCGCAGGCTGCAATATAGTTGGAACTGCATCGTTTTTCAAACGCAGGGAGTTCTTGTATCCAGATGGCCGAAAACACGACTGCTCAAAATGGTCAGAACAAAGGTGATTCATCTCACTGGGCGTATAATTCTCCTCACCGATATACGCAAGCCATTTTTGCAGACGGATTGGATTACGTGGAAATCTGGAAGCAGACCGGAATTTATTATAATGCAGTTCATAAAATATTGGCATTTTTTCAGTCTGATACATTCTAGCGGCTCTCGCCAAAATAACCTCAATGAAAAAATTTCCACTGGATACGCTACAGCAGCATTTAGAGAATTTCATTGTCTTACACTCTTCTCTGTTACAAATACATTGGTAGATAAGTGAAAGTGTAAATTACCTGTAAAACGAACGAGGTTCTTCTTGTGTTTTTACCGCTGAACAGAAGACACATGTTAATTTATAGGTGCCGAACAAGGTTGGAATGCTTCCATCGGATAATGTTATATTGACCCCTGATTTCTGGAAACATTGTTCCGAGAAATGGTCCGAGCACAATCTCATACTCCTCGATGGTTTAAAATTTGGGCCTAAGCACATATTATCCAACCATAACTGGAGCAGTTGTGGTTGCTTTAACGGAAACCTTAAATGAGAAGATGAAAAATTTAATTACAATTTCAGGAAAATATTTTTCACTCAATAGTGTCAGTCGTTGTGAATACTGATTTTATAGCAAATTCGACTCGTTGCACTGGTACGCACTGAGTGTATTTTCTACCATACGCTTTGGAAAGAGATGAAAATACATTCAGTGCGCACCAGTGCAACGAGTTAAATTCGCTATTAGATTTGTGGGTCCAAAGAATTATTACAGGAGGCATCCTATGAGCGTACTATTTTCGGGAAATTTATCGTAAGCCGACCACAGCACTTAATGATACTGAAATTTGAATATTCCAGATTGAACTTTACTTGACAAAAAGAAACATCATCATATACGCAATTCTATGTAGCATTCATATTTTACAACAAAATTTTAACAACCAAAGTAATGGTAACTGAAATTGAATCTAACCTAAAAACAACATCGTATTTAAGTTTAATACTTACCGATGAAATGTTCTCGTATCGTTCGTCTCGACTTTCTTGCCGCAGTAGCAGCATTCCATCACCATTTTTCACACCTTTTTTTATTTCTTGCATGACATTTATTTATAAATCTGATTTTTTATTTACTCACGGCGTTCACTTTGCACAAAACTTGGCACTGTACACAAGCACACAACAACGTGTCATGAATCGGAGAGAATCTTAGCGCATGCGTGCCGCCATTTGTAAAAGTGCAAATTTCCACCAAAAAATGGCTTCTAATGATCACAAAAATTCGACTCGATACACTATCCAGTGTATGACTACTAGCGCTTTCCACTGGGGAACTCAGTGCAGATTTTTACATGCGAGTGAGTGAGACAAAGATGCACTGAGTACATATGTGTCTCACTTACTCTCATCCGAAAAACTTGAGTCGGTGCGCACTCGGTGCACCAGTGGAAAGCGCTATACGTTTCCATCGAGGGTTAGAATGGGGTCAGAGTCGGGTTAGGGTTGAGTTCGTGTGCGCGGTTTAGCGATGGAAACGCCTCGGGTCTATCCAAACTCTACCCAATAAAAATTTAGGGTTGGGTCGAAATAGACTCCGGTGGAAACGGTTAGAGTCGAGTTGAATTAATTCAGCACTACCAACTTGATAACGTCGAATCTTTGCGCTGCTCTCCGACGCCGCTCCTTAAAAATTTCAAACAGTTTATGCATATTAGTAACATATTGATTGATAAGTATTAATCTCGGATCCATGATTTATTTCCGCTATTTTTTTGGGATTCGGTAAACTGTTTGTTATGAATACCATAACCTAGCAATCATAACGTGCTGTTTGAAATCAGTTGGTAACAGTCAACTCCGCTCTAACCCTACTCTGGCTCTGTACCGGTGGAAACAAGCGGGATCAGATCGACAAAACTCGACCCTAACCCGACTCTGACCCAAATCTGACTCTCGATGGAAACGTAGTCTATAGTAGAGATCAGTGGAGTCACCACGCGAACTACCCCCACTACCTCGCCCAGTCGAAACCCCCTCGAGCACCTGCGTTGGCGATCTCTCTACTAGAGCGTAGAGCGTGTTCGGAAATTGGCTGATAGTACTGTCAGTACTAGAAAATCTATAGTGTAAGTCATTATAGTGCAAGTGACGTATACTGTACATTTTCTAGTACTGACAGTACTGTCAGCCAATTTCCGAACCTGGCCCTAGTCTTTAGAGTAGGGAGATCAACAGCGCTCGGGTTTTCTTGATACGTGGCGTCGACGTGACACCTAGGCGGTCAAACGCCGAACTTGTCTCATCGCGTGAGATCGGCTTGAAGTTATGCGCGCTGAATTGAGCGGTTGTCAACCGCACGGTTTCGCCAGAGATAATCTCGCGTTTCTCTCTCGCGAATCCGATCCCCGCTGTCCTGATGAAATTTTGTCTTGAGTCGATTTTTTTTCAGCTCATATGCATTAATTAATCAAAATATGTAAATTTCAACGTTTTGTTTTCGAAATTAATCGAATTTGAACCCAAATTGTCAAACATTATTAAGCGCGCTCGATGAATATATTCTTTTAATGTTTTTTTCTCTTCGCAGTCATCATTTGGCCCAGTGGCTATCGTACACGACTGGAATTCTGTCGAATCGGGGTTCGAGTCCGGAACTTTCTTTTTTTTTCGTTTTTTTTTTCTAAATATTACGTTCTTTTTGACAAAATGAGACTACCCATAAAAGGATTTTTCGCAATTCGCAGTCGTTTTCGAGATATCGAATTATAAAGTCTGTTTTTTTTTATACGCTCCTATATATCTATATCAGTCGACATCTTCTTATTATATCTATATATACGGGTTGTCGCGCGTTCCGTTTTGTTCGGATCTTCGCTGGCCCGCTAGCCGCTCTCGCACTACGGACTACGTGTTCGCTATATGTATATGTATACATACGCACATACACACACACTTCCATATATCGATCGGTTTGGCGACTCTTGGAGATTTGATACTGTTTGTTGCCAAAGTTTTCTATTTTCTCGAGCTCTCGGCTTGAGGAAGAGTGGGGAAAGATGGTTTGTGGGCGCTGAGGTGCGCGGGCTGCCGGGCGGGCAGCGTGCAAGAGAGAGGTCCGTGTTACGAGACCCCGTAGATTTATTATACAGCGCGATAACACTAGTTATTTTCCTTAAATATTATGGAGCCTTGTTCCTGGCGATCACATAATAATCTTAAATATGCACTGAATCCAGCAGATATTTTTTCATTGATTTTGTGTATTTCTATCTGACATAAACAATCGAAAAATATCGGTTCTAAAGCTGATCTTGCTAAAAGAGCCTGTGTTTAAAAGCGTATATCTACACGGAGAAAAATGCTCTGTCCAAAATACCGTAATCAAGGTTACATTTACCGAACTCGCTAGTTCCTATATGGATAGTGTGCCTGTACGGTAATTCTCATTACATTTGTCTGGTAAATTGGGAACTTAGAAGTCTGATTCGCGGAGCCAGTCCCAAGTGTCAGAATTACTAAAAGTAAGGTAGATTTGCTCCATTTACGTATAGTCTGCAGTTACTAGTCAGTACGGTAACTACGACTGGAAGTCGACGCTTGGCTCGATTTTGCTCGCATATCGAGCCAATAATAAATATAGTTTATTATTTATAAATTAGCAATTAGGAATGATCGATGAATGAATTTAAAACTGTTATTCCATTATTATTAAAAACCCTGTAAATTTTGCAAAAAAAAAAAAAGTCATTGACCGGGATTCGAACCCGCTATCTTCCAATCGACGAATTCAGCACATTCGATCCTCAAATAATTATTTTTAAAAAAAATTAAAGATTTGGAGATTTTTTTTTTTTTACGAGTGTTTCCGGCTTGGTGGTCCGGACGTTTTTCCGTCGAAAATAATTTTGAACCTACCTGAGATTTCACCTGAGACCTACCTAACGACTGACACGCTACCACTACGCTATTGATTCCTTAGGACTTTTTTGTGTTTAAATGGTATTAGCCAACGCGTATTATAACGAGCACGAACTAGGGACCGTTACTGGCGCGGTGTGCGAGTTATACCATCCCGTTGGTACTCGTACTGACAAGCTGGTACGAATCATTATGCACTTCCGTAATTTTCCCGCCAAAACGTATTACAAGCTTGAACTAGTAACCGTCACTACAGCGACATACGAACAATACCGATCTCTACAGTACTCTTACAATCGGCGCTGGTACTAATCATAATGCACTTCAGTCGTTTTACCGCCAACATGTATCACAAGCACGAACTAGTAGCAATAACTAGAGTTGCGTATGAATTATACCGACTGTACAGTACTCTGACCGACGGCACTGGTATATGATTTGCAGCGCTGCATGGTAGAGCGTACCGAACTGATTCGTAAAATATGCGCTCATCTCTGACTAGTCTACGTAACCATACTCATGTATACTGTATCAGTGGCTCAGTAAAATAAGCTGTAATCACATCAGTACGCATTACCTAAAATTTTTCAGGTTCTCTGGACTATGGTCATTTGTTATTGTAACCGAAACTATAGCAAAATCATTACCGTATAAAATTTACCAGAGGAGTACCGGTAATCTGAACAGGGGGATTTTTCTCCGTGTATGCCTAATTTTTTTCTCAAAAACCGTGTTGTCAAAAACGGTTTCTCTACTGTGGCATTAAACTGATTTTCAAAATAAAAGGGTTATCGAAGTATACTGACTGTACCGTCCCTATCAGATATATGTCGTTACAGAAAAATATTCATTTTTTTCACCATTTGATTTACAAGTTATAGGCTTAATTTCTCTGTGCACATTGTCGTACGAATTGAATGGACTAGGTTAATTGAATAGTTAATTGTCGTACGAATTGAATGGAGTAGGTTAATTGAAAATCGAATTTTTGAGCATTCCTCAGCGGTATAACTTCTCAATAAAAATACAGATTCGGCAGCGGACACACGTAACATCCACATTCAACTTCGATATATATACAAATTCGGTATATGTTTGTTGTAGGAACTAATGAAATCTTATTTTCTACACACCTGATTTTTTTTAATGTGCCATAATTGTCACTCAGATTGTGTCCTTCAGTTTTAATCACATTACAAAGTGTTATATTTGTATTTCTTGTTCTATCTACAGCAAATTTGATAATCCTGATAAATGTACCGTCAATCAACTGGGCAGTACAATTATCAGAGCGCTTATTATTTTTCAAATGCGATAAATATAGGCATCCATCCTTGACCATTCTTGTGTATACTGAGGTATTGTTCAAGCATATATCTATATCTGCAAATACGTGCAAGTCATTGATAATTTTTTCACCTTTGCCAAGGTATGTAATGCCTGACACTTTGAAAAATTTCTTCATCTTTGGCGCAGTAAGTTGTTTGCAATATTCCTTTATTATGCCACAGGTATTAGGAAAAACTTTTTTTTTTCGAGTATACCTATATTGAAGGTAAGATTCATGTACCTCAAAATCTGCAAATTCACGTCTTTTGCACATTTTATTGCTTTCAATATTTGAGCGTTTCCTGCTTCAAACGCGAAAGTCGAATAACGGACCATAACGGATATATATAATAATATATATAATAATACTAGGGGTGCGTAGGGCGCTACGCGCCCTCACTTAGGTTTGGGTTTGTCATCTTTTTCAAATTGGACACCCGGTATAAGCTCAAATCCTGAAACAGCGTCGGCGGCGGCGGCGGCGGCGATATATCTTTATATTATAGAGAGATATATAATAATATATAATAATATATATAATAATATATATACATAATAACCATAACGGACCCCAATTATATACACTTTTTGCGATGTGCAACAGTTGATGAATATTGAAGGTCATGGCTTTTTTTGTGTACAGCTTCTCCGTTTGTACAACAAACTTATTCATCAAAATATCGGAACGTTCTAATTGTTCATATGTAATGTCCGTTTGAAGTAGAATATACAGACTTTCAACCAAGAAGCTCCAATGCTTTACGAATTTTTGTTCCAATCTCATTCTCCCAGCATTCACGAGCTTTCCAGAATTTTCTGTCGCTCAACCCTCTGGTCAACCGAGCAAGCTGATTGGGAGCCTTGATGCGCAATAACTGAGCACTGAGAAAATTTACATCTCCAGAGGAAAGTATGAAATCTCACATCATATCTCACGTCACGATTTTCAGGAGGGCGGTCTTCGGAAAAGTCCGCCCTCGCACGTACACACATACACATGCATACACACCGTTACATATATCGTCGAGCGCACCCCGCCAAGGGTGCGCGTGGATGCAGACATACCGGGTCCACCAGCCTAGACCCGCGGAGAGGGGGTTGTATATGCGTACGGGGCCTCATCATTGCATGAGCCCCTTTTGCCCCCCTCCATGAGGATTGACCAGCTCACAAAGAGGCCCTTTGACGTAAAACAGTCCATGTGTTTCGCACTTACAAAGAAACTTTAAAATCTTCGCCTCAAGAAACCCTGTGTTTATGTATATATCCCACCCATAAATTCTAAGAGTTATATTCTAAACCACTTGGTCACGCTTTAATCTGAAACACGATTTTCGTCACAGGAAATATTAAACATATGACCCTTCGATTTCTATGACCCTTCTATGGAGGCATGAATGCCTCCATAGAATTCATCTAAGGAAATATATTTTCAATAAAAAGGGTAAATAAATGTAAATGTATCGATCCATGAGAGCTAAATATAAATGTCCGAATATCGTGCCTCAAATTTCTCGCGTTAATTCGCAACGACCTCTTCAATGTAACTAGCGACGTTACAAGTACCTTTGTTGATTCAACAAAGTATCGCGCTGTTGAATATAGTTCTGGCTGCGCGCATGCGCACGAGGCACGAATATCAGTCCATAAGGCACTCTACAGATCTACCTTTGTTGATTTAACAAAGGTAGCCTGGTCAAGTCAACGACTAATGCCTACAAAGATACACGTGGTTGGTTTGACAATCTTACCAATGGCGTGCCAACAAAAAAACTCTACCAAGATGAACTTTGTTATAGTGGCGCCGCACGTCGGTCAGATCAACCGATATAGCTGTCAATATAACCGATTATTTTTCCCCGTGTACCCAAACCTAGAAGTCTCTGTCTCTCTCTCATCCCTCTCTCTCTCTCTCTTTTTCTATCATCTCGTTTCCTTAGCTCTCGCTCTTTCTTTTTCGCTGCACGCACACTCTCTCACTTAAACCTAGAAGTCACTGTCCCTCTCTCATCCCTTCCTCGGAAAGTTGTAGGGCCTTTCTGCTCGTAAAACTCGGGTCTCGAATTTCTGAATTTTTTTGCGTTTACGTTTAAAATAAAATAAAAGTTGTAAGCTCAAGTATTAGAGAAAGGTCACGTACGCCTCGGAGGACTGCGAGAACAATAGGGGTTTGTTTCGACTAGCATTTTATGATTTACATGTGGTCAGCAGACGTTGGTTGTTTCCATAAGCTATAAACTATAAATTTCCACTCGAGTGTTCGACGCAACAAAAGAAAAGGGTGTCGAGAAAGAATTTTAAAAGAAGAAGGAAAAAGAGCAAGACAGCAGACTTTTACAATATATTCTTATTCAATATTTGTTAATATAGATATAATTATATTTATTATTTTCCTTATCCTATGGAAGAGATGCATATACAAAACATTGCAATTAATCATTTATTTAAATTTAGCATGTGGATAGAGGAACCGCGGCGATCGTGTGTTATCAAATGCCCCGTGAGTTTATCGCGGGCTCTGTGAAAATGACGGCGGGCGCGTAGCAAGCCCGCAGACGTAACATACCTGGCGTCGACGTGACACCTAGGCGGTCAATCGCCGAACTTGTCTCATCGCGTGAGATCGGCTTGAAGTTATGCGCGCTGAATTGAGCGGTTGACAACCGCACGGTTTCGCCAGAGATAATCTCGCGTTTCGCTGTCGCGAATCCAATCCCCGAAATTTTGTCTTGAGTCGATTTTTTTTTCAGCTCATATGCATTAATTAATCAAAATATGTAAATTTCAACGTGTTGTTTTCTAAATTATTCGAATTTGGACCCAAATTGTCAAACATTATTAAGCGCGCTCGATGAACATATTCTTTAAATGTTCTTTAGTCTTCGAAGTCATCATTTGGCCCAGTGGCTATCGTACACGACTGTAACTCTGAGAAGAATCGGGGTTCGAGCCCGGAACTTACTTTTTCTTTTTTTTTTTGTAAATGTTAAAATATATTTTTTATATGAGATTAGTGTGTGCCTCCGTTCTTTTTCGCATGAGTTTGAACACTCTCGTACAAAAAAAAAATAAACGGTACTACGAAAGAATAATCGAAAGGGTCAAAAAACACAGCGGGTGCAATAATTTTGAAAACCCGAAACATCCGATCCTACTGAAATTTTACACATACGTTTTTTTTGACAAAATGAGACTACCCATAAAAGGATTTTTCGCAATTCGCAGTCGTTTTCGAGATATCGAATTATAAAGTCTGGTTTTTTTTTTATACGCTCCTATATATCTATATCAGTCGACTATCTTTCTTATTATATCTATATACATATATGTATACGGGTTGGCGCGTTCCATTTTGTTCGGATCTTGCCCGCTAGCTGCTCTCGCACTACGGCACTACGTGTTCGCTATATGTATATACGCACACAAACACACACTTCCATATATCGATCGGTTTGGCGACTCTTGGAGATTTGATACTGTTTGTTGCCAAAGTTTTCTATTTTCTCGAGCTCTCGGCTTGATAGGAAAGATTGTTTGTGGGCGCGGAGGTGCGTGGGCTGCCGGGCGGGCAGCGTGCAAGAGAGAGGTCCGTGTTACGAGACCCCGTAGATTTATTATACAGCGCGAGAACACTAGTTATTTTCCTTAAATATTATGGAGCCTTGTTCCTGGCGATCACATAATAATCTTAAATATGCACTGAATCCAGCAGATATTTTTTCATTGATTTCGTGTATTTCTATCTGACATAAACAATCGAAAAATATCGGTTCTAAAGCTGATCTTGCTAAAAGAGCCTGTGTTTAAAAGCGTATATCTATGCCTAATTTTTTTTCTCAAAAACCGTGTCGTCAAAAATCCTGAAAATAATTGATGCGACACATTTTAATAAGGACAAAACAAATTAGAAAAATTTTTAAGTAATAGTAGGAATTCAACAAGGGTTTTTTAAGGAAGAATCCTGGTCGGACGGATCCTGGTTACGTAGAATTTCATGCGACTTGGTCGGGTCTAATTTCATTTCTGGAAAAAAAAAATGATTTTGTTCGAACCTCTCATTTTATCATACATTTTTATTATTTATCATACATTTTTCCCTGAGCTTCGCCGGTCCCTGCTAACACAGAACGTTATAAAAACGTTGTTAAGACGTTTAAAAAAACACGCAAAAACGTCTCTTTTGAATGGTAGAAAAAACGTCTTGAAAACGTATTTTAAACGTTATTTTGGCCGCATTTTTTTCCCCAAAAAGTTTACAGAAGCTGTCAAAAACGTGTTAAGCACGCTGTAAACTTTTTGGGGAAAAAGTTGCGGCCAAAATAACGTTTAAAAGACGGTTTGAAGACGTTTTCAAGACGTTTGTGGCAAAATAACGTTTAAAAGACGTTTTCAAGACGTTTTTTCGACCATTGAAAAGAAACGTTTTTGCGTGTTTTTGTAAACGTCTTAACAACGTTTTTATAACGTTCTGTGTCAGCAGGGTTACGATTGGAACCCTGTGGGACAATGTTCATTAATTTTCGAAGTCCTCGTTTGGTCCAGTCGCTATCGTTCACAGCTGGAACTCTGCAGAAACGGGATTCAAGGCTCTCTCTTTTTTTTTTAATGTTTTTGTCATAATTCTGTAAGTGTTGCTACTTTTCGGAATATTGACAAGAATTTATTTCCGGAATTTATTTTCCGACGCTATAGAAAGCCTTTATTTTAAGCGCCAACAGTGATAATTTAGCTCAAAAGCCCGCGACAAAAAATAATTCATTTTTATTAATTTCTTTTCTTTTTTATTTTCTTTCCCGTTTCTTTTAACGCCAAAAATCAACAATCATATACGGCTGATGGAGCACGAAATAGTTATAATACCGTGAAAATAATGTCTAAAAAAAATAGAATTTTATCTTACATTTTTCCCGAGCTTCGCCGCCTGGCAACGATTGGAACTCTGTGAGACCGGGGTTCGAGGCTCTATATATATCGTATATATATATATATATATCAGGGTGGCCGTTAAATAAAATACCATCTTGAGGAGTGAAACCCCACAGTTTATAGACAAAAAAAAGAAAAAAAATTTGGCGCTAGAGCGAGGTGTTTAAAATAAAATTAACCCGTGCCTAAAAGACCTCAAAGTTTCCCATGTAAAATAGATGCGTTTCCACGGATCTCAATTCAAAAATTTACTGTGAAGCTAATTTTAATTCAAAAAATTCTAAACTAGGTGAAAGTATCAGGTAAGTGTACTACTACATGGAGAAAAATCGAGGATACCATACCGTTGAATTTACTTATTATCCCACTCCAAACTAAAATTCTCTTTATCGATTTTACGGGTAAAATTCTAATTTTCGGTAAGTATATCCTTCGGATGAAACTTCTATGATAATTTAAATCATTTCCGGAGTAAAATTTCTCGGCAAATTTAGGGAAACTAATTTAAAAAAAAACTCTACTCGTAATATTTTCTAAGCTATATCGATTTTTATGAAAAAAAAACTGGTGAAAATTGCATTTTTCGATGTATTCCTCACTCATGAGTATTTATTGTAAAAAAATAGTAAGATTATTCAATCGCATGATGTATTTATAAAAAATTACATTTTTAACATTTCAAATGTGACATGCTACAGGTGGTTGCAGAATATCGGAAACAATTTCAAAATTCGACGAAAATAACTGTTATGATGGATTTCACATAATTGACAATCCAATTCTTTGAATAAAATAAACTTTATATTTTTCACAACTTGATTGTATGCTTATTTATATATTCTAAGAACTGTTGACTGAAGATATTCAGTCAACATGAAGACTTCATGAAAAAAATGTTTAAGTCATCTGTTCAATCTTTTTGCATGAGGAATACATCGAAAAATGAAATTTTCACCAGTTTTTTTTTCATAAAAATCGATATATCTCAGAAAATATTACGAGTAGAGTTTTTTTTTAAATTAGTTTTCCTGAATTTATCGAGAAATTTTACTCCGGAAATGATTTAAATCATCATAGAATTTTAATCCGAAGGATACTTACCGAAAATTAGAATTTTACCCGTAAAATCGACAAAGAGAATTTTAGTTTGGAGTGGGATAATATAAGCAAATTCAACGGTATGGTATCCTCGATTTTTCTCCATGTAGTAGTACACTTACCTGATACTTTCACCTAGTTTAGAATTTTTTGAATTAAAATTAGCTTCACAGTAAATTTTTGAATTGAGATCCGTGGAAACGCATCTGTTTTACATGGGAAACTTTGAGTTCTTTTAGGCACGGGTTAATTTTATTTTAAAAACCTCGCTCTGGCGCCAAAATTTTTTTTCTTTTTTTTGTCTATAAACTGTGGGGTTTCACTCCTCAAGATGGTATTTAACGGCCACCCTAATATATATATATGTCTAGAGTTTGGCCATGTTTTTTTCGCGAATATTTATTAAATTTTATTTAAACGGAAGCGAAAGAAGGCGAAGGCGAAAAAGCTCGAAAATCGGCGACAAGAGATAATTCATTTTTTTTCATATCTTTTCATTTTTATTTTCTTTTCCGTTTCTTTCAGCGCCAACAATGACAATCGGATGAACGATCATGAAAAATTTTAATAACGTGAAAAAATCTGCTAAAAAGTTTTTTTTTCAAAATTTATATGATTTTTTGGTTTTTTTGTGATATGGCAAGAGCAGGAGGAATATTTTTAAAATGATTCCATCCCGTGAATCCCAACAGGTTTTAAACGACCTCATGAACATACTTATTCGCTAGCCCACAAAAAAAATCGAATAAGCGAGAAAAATCCGACATTGTTCGAATAAATTACATTGTATGCAGTCGCGCGGATATCCTTCAACCTTTCCAGCCTTTGATATTCGCCCTCCAGCATTTTCAGCTGTGTTTTTTGACCCTTTCGATTATTCTTTCGTGCAGTACCGTGTATTTTTTTTTTTTTTTCGTACGAGTGTTCAAACTCATGCGAAAAAGAACGGAGGCACATATAATCTCTAATATAAAGAATATTTTTTAACATTTAGAAAAAAAAAAAAAGAAAAAAAGTAATTTCCGGGCTCGAACCCCGAATCTTCAGAGTTCCAGTCGTGTACGATAGCCACTGGGCCAAATGATGACTTCGAAAAGTATAGAACATTAAAAGAATATGTTATATGTTCATCGAGCGCGCTTAATAATGTTTGACAATTTGGGTCCAAATTCGATTAATTTAGAAAACAACACGTTGAAATTTACATATTTTGCTTAATTAATGCATATGAGCTGAAAAAAAAATCGACTCAAGACAAAATTTCGTCAGGACAGCGGGGATCGGATTCGCGAGAGCGAAACGCGAGATTATCTCTGGCGAAACCGTGCGGTTGACAACCGCTCAATTCAGCGCGCATAACTTCAAGCCGATCTCACGCGATGAGACAAGTTCGGCGTTTGACCGCCTAGGTGTCACGTCGACGCCAGGTATTGTGGCCTCAAGAAATCTAAATGGGTGGCACGAGAATAATGTACGCACGAGAGAACGAGTAGTTCGTAGAAAAATATGTTTATTAATTAAATCACGATATATAAAAAGTACGTGGATAAAAGAGACGCGACAGCTATAGCGTATCGAAAGGAACCATTGAATATATTATATTTCTCTAGAGTGTCGACTACGTCGACTCTTTGGGCGCTGTCTGCGTACTCGGGCGATAAAGTAGATCGCGATAATGTAGATATAGGTGGCTTGGGACCGCCACAGTATCAAGAAAACCCGAGCGCTGTTGATCTCCCTACTCATCTCTGCTGGTATCAGATTCTGAGGCAGGCAGCCGATTACAGATCAACTGTACACCACGTCGACTGTACACCACCATCTGGCCACCATCCGTTTGTCCGCACACTCAACTGTACGCATAAAAAATTTACCGTAAATCTTTGAAGTGCAGAACTGTCACTGAAAAATTACAATATCACGTCGTAGAATCGATAATACTTAATAATCATGGGAAAGCTGAATGTAACGATGCTGCGATACTTGACTCGTGATGATTTTCGAGTTTTGACAGCGGTAATTACTTTTTTTTTATCACTATTGCACGTATTTTGTGTGTATGTGTTTTTTTTTAATTCTTCAATAACTGGACTGTACTGCTGAATTCATATGTTGAATATTTTGATACATTTCTCCGTATCCTAGATTGAAATGGGAATGAAGAACCATGAGCTTGTTCCTGCATCTCTAGTAGCTCAAATAGCCAATCTGCGTCACGGTGGTGTGCACAAATTGCTCAAGGAGCTGTGCAAGCATCGTCTGGTCAGCTATGAACGTGGAAAACATTGTAAGACAAGTATTTTACTAGAATTTTTAATGATGTAGAAATTTGCATGATTGGAATGCAATGAAAATAGGTTAAAAAAAAAATTTCCAGTATTGCTGACACTTTTTTTTAGCATATTTAGCTCCCAGGTCGCGAAAAAAAAAGTTTAAACGATTTTCGACTTCGAAAAAATATTTAAAATGATTTTTTTTTAAACCTATTTTCGTTGCGATCCAAAGATGCAAATTTCAACATCATCATGTTTAACTGGCGCTGTGTGGTCAACAACAATGTACACTGGACCACAATAATATATTAAATGAGTTTCTATGGCAAATCCTAATGCAGAACGTAGAGTCACGTGCATGAGATTATCAAACAGTTTTCCAAGTTCTCTTTGATATAAAAAATGCTTGACCGAATTATCATAAAAGAATAGAAGATAAAGTACAATCTCAGGATAAAGTTCCCAAAGATCCTGTCAGAGAAAGTGCTTGCCCTTTCAGGTAATTTTCCAGCCAAATTGCAACAAAGTTTTTCATTTTCAACTACTGTAAATGAATGAATAATTTTTTTTTGGTGTTCGCCCGAAAAAATCAGTCGTTCAAGCGTATGTACGCATGCATGGCCATAAAGACAAATTAATGACACACAAATTCACGAACAGACCAATCTAACCACATGTAATATAATTTTATATAGAATTGTAATTCCCATAGACTGGTGCTTTGGCATAGTAGCTAGCGTAATCACCTCTAAACCAGAGCATCGGGAGGTCGAGGGTTTGATTCCCAGTCTCGTAGTTTCGATGAGCGTAAAAATATTGGCGTGACAAGCTCCAGATATATACAAGCGACAAACACTCGTACTAGTAAGCGTGTGTGTGGCACGTGTAAATAGCTGAGGTCCATATTTACATTATCAGCAAAACGTGATGTAGCTCCTGGATCGAGAAACGAACCTAAGACCAGCTGTGATGGCGTAGGTTTTTCCGCAAACTTCCCTATGCCCATGGCAGAAATGCCATGGCGAATGCGATACAGAGGGACGAGCCGGATGTGGCCGCATGGGGGTCCAGCTACTGAACTGGGCTGACCCTGATATAGGCGAGAGCCGGAAAACAGGGGGAAATTTAAAAAAAATAGTATTTTACATAGAATAGTATTTTACGTAGAATTATATTTTACGTTGAATAGTATTTTATGTGAAATAGTAGTACACATGGAATAGTATTTCATGTAGAGCGAGCAGTGGCCCAGTTGGTCCGACTCTGGACTACCACGAAGGCGGCCAGGGTTCGATCCCGCGGCCGGCACCAATGGATTTTTTCAAATGCTTTTTCTGCGAGCTTGGTGGTTCAAAACCCACCTAAAATTGTAGGTTCTCCCAAATACACTGGGCCGGTATCGAAGAGGTTGCGAAATCAACAGAAACTAATAGTTCCGTAAATGAACAGAAAAACTATGTGCCCAGTGTATGAAGGGAGCCTTAAGGTAGTTCGGTCGAATTGAGGTTCACGTTTAACACCCTGTTTTTTTGCATTTAATCAAAAGAGTTGACCTTGCTCTACATGTCTGCAAAATTTCAAATTAATTTACCGTGTAGTTTTTGCGTAATTAATAAATAAGTTAACATTGCTCTTATAGGGCATATAAGGCTCAGATGGCACGCCAACTATCGAAATTTCAGGTACACGAAAAATTAATCGTTTAAGGGCAAAAAAAAAATATACCACAATAATGGTTGATATCTAGAAGAGATATTTACCAAAGATTTAAGTCGATTTACCGTACGGTTTTTTTTTATTTCAATAATTAATGCGAGTCCGCGGTCTCTGTCCTTGTCATACACCGGATCTGCTCGCTAGCAGAAGACTAGGGGAAAAAACATGTGAAAACCGAAGCTAATCCGCATCTCACTTCAGATTCGATGAACGCCAGCAAAAGTGGTTCTGAACAACTGTCACATTTGAGTTGTTCGGCAAGATATACAATGTCAACTAGACGAGTTCCGAGTTCATTGCATACTGGCGTTGATTCAACTGTACTTGCCTCGAGACGAGCCTTTTTTCCCCCCTGTTCTTCATTATACTGTTTTAAAGCATACAACAAAACTCGCGAATGCAATCTAGTAACTTTATGCGTAAGGTTAGATTAGCTCGCTCCCTAACGTAGAGAATGAGTCAAGTTGAGTCTGTCATGATTCCGGGTATTAATTATTATTAACTTATTATTTACACCCTAAAAGAAGCTTGTAATATTTTTTTATGCAACAATTCAATTTATCATAGCTTTCATATGGTTAAATTGTACGTAAATAAATCTGAATTACGGATGAAATTTGACTTCGGCCAAACTCGACCGAACTACCTTAAGCCCGATAGGGCAAGGCAGGTGCCCCCACCAAGTAGTATTTTATGTGCAATAATGTTTACGTGAAATAGTATTTTATGTGCAATAATGTTTACGTGAAATAGTATTTTATGTGGAATAGTTTTTACAAGTAATAATATTTTGACCGAAATAGTATTTTATGTTTAATTGTATTTTTTGTGGGCCTATTTGCGCAAGGGAATATAGCGAACCCATGCAAACACTAATGTTATACTAGATAATCCACGTAAAATAACTCGATCAAACGAGCCCGCCGAAGGCGGGCGAGGTTCGATCGGTATTATATGAAGACGTCTCGTTCGAAGATGATTACATGTAGTAGTGTTAGCTATGCTTCAATCCACAACGTTTAGAGTATTTGAATTTTAACTTTCGCGCCACTTCCGGCCTCATGGTCTCGTCTGAAGTCGTCACCAATGATGTTTCATTTAGTTTAGAGCTTATTCTCAAAATTTTTCGCTTTGATGATTACGGGATAAATCGGGTCAAAATATAGGGTGGGAGGTAATCATCTTCGAACGAGACGTCTTCATATAATACCGATCGAACCTCGCCCGCCGGAGGCGGGCTCGTTTGATCGAGTTATTATACTATGACGTCTCGTTCTCAATGATTACATGTAGATGTTTAGAGTCTGCGGAAAATTTTGACCGATCTTTTTTTTTTTTTTTTTTTTTAATCACCCAAATAAACATTAGGATATACAAAAACAGATCATCATTCATTTTTTAAGTATAGAGAGAGCAAATGTATCGTTATGATCTATTATAGGCCTGTTATAGAATTTTGCAAGTACCGATGATTTTTCTGACCAGCCTGCTGTACGCTTAATAGTATCTATATTAACACCCTTTATCAGTGCCTTAGATACTGAATGCTTGGTGCTGTAGGCCGAAAACTCATTTTTATCAATTCCGGCTTTTTTCATAAAGGATTTCACCCAATGTCCGAGGGTTTGAGCACTGACTGGCTTATGAGGCTTGACTGTAGAAATAAAAAGATTTTTATGTTCTCCTCTTAAAGACTCGGTATAATCCATGTATTGCAAAAGTGTTTTTGCGACACAGAGATTTTCATTTTCTCTGAAAAAAAGGTAATATTAAATTCGGCTGATTGGCTCCAGGTCTTGATGTTTTTATTCGCTCCGGGATTCTTATCTAGATTCCGGATTGAAATCGGCGAATATTATCGATATCGATTAACGACATTGTTTGTAACCGATGAGCGGTGGTGAGTAGCATTAGTGTGACTGTTTTTTCCGCTAGAGTTCGAAGATCGCACTTGCGTTTACTTGATATATCCTCTATTAGCCCAGTCGAATTAGATCAAAAAAGGGGCTGACCCGGAAAAAATTGTAAGTAGCAATTTTCCTTCAGAAATCGTTGGGGAGAATATCGATCCTAGGGAAAAATTGATAAGGACTAAAATTGTAGAAAATTTAATTACAAACAACTTCGGTAATCACTATTTTTCGTATAAAATTGAAAATGAACGAGTTATTCAATAAAAAAAAATTTACCATCTTTTTTGGGTCTAAAACGAAAAATATCGATCCTAGAGAAAAATTGACAAGGACCGAAATTGTAGGAAATTTTATTACAAGCAACTTTGGTGATAACTATTTTTCATGTAAAATTGAAAACAAACGAGTTATTCAGTAAACAAAAATTCACCCTTAAATTCAATATGGCGGCTGAAGCAATGGGGTGGGGCATTCGAAAATCGAAATTTAGAATGTCAGTGACCCTCCCCAACGATGTTACTTACAAAATAACCAAAATTGTTACTTACAATTTTTTCCGGGTCAGTCCCTTTTTTGATCTAATTCGACTGGGCTATATGTACTGCAAGGCTACATCAACATTCCACGTGGTATCATATTTAGCACGAGTCGGTCGGCTTTTGTAGACTCCACGCATAAATCGTGACAATAATCTTTCGCCGCAGATATTCTCAGAAGTAATTAGAGCTATCGCTGCTCTGTCTGAGTTTAGTGTCCCATATTTGGCACCACTATTATAACGTTCTGTGAGGAACTCGATGATCTTAGACTCGTCTGTGTTGTAAATATCATAATTTTTTTGTTTCGTGAACTGCCACCATTGTTTTAAGGATGACTCATACTGTTTTTGCGTAGACTGAGATATAGAATTAATCATAATATTCGTCGTCGCTTGTGAAAATCCCTTATTTAAAAAAGACTGCCTGATAATTGTCTCGCCACCAGGGAGATTGTCTGTGCGAGTGGATGCGTTAGTGTCCTGCAAGGAGATATTAATAGCCTTTTATTTGGTCGAAAAATAATTGGTGGCCCCTATAACTATAACTATACCTTCTGCTCTGTCTGTGATAATCTTTTTTAAAGTTGGTAAAATCAAAGCAAATGGAGGGAAGGTATAAAAACTTTCATCTTTCCATGATAAAGTGAAAGCATCGGCCTTATACACTCCGGGGTTTGGAAATCTTGAGCAATATTTTTTAACTTTTTTATTTAAATTTGATGCGAATAGATCGATAGAAAATGGGCCCAATCGTTTATTTATTATATTAAAAGCATCTTGTGACAATTACCATTCTGTGTCTATATTTGTGATTCGCGATGCGACATCAGCATGAACATTTTCTTTGGACGAAATGTACGATGCAAATACCCAAATCTTTCGTTTTTCTAACCATGCCCAAATTTCCCGAGCCAATTGATTCAATAATGGATACTGAACTCCCCCTGCTTTATTTACATATTCAATTGCCGTTGTATTGTCTAATCTAAGCAAAATTTCACAACTGTCGAGACTAGATGCAAAGCTTTTTAAGGCAAAAAATGCTGCTAGTAGCTCAAGGTAATTGATATGACGTTTCCTTTGAATATTATTCCACCATCCATTAATAGATTGACCTTGACAATGTGCACCCCATCCTGTCAAGGACGCATCTGATGATATTTCCAGTACATATTTTGCTGTTCTTATAGGGTTTTTTCCTATTTTACTATTGACTTTCCACCACTTGATATCCTCCTCCAATTCAGTTCCGATGATCATTTTTCCATCGTAATGCCCATCGTTTGCAATCAACGCTAACCACTTTTCTCTTTCTAATAATTTACAATGTGAGATGCCGTATGCTACGGCTGGGCAAACCGCATTTAAAACGCCCAAAAAAACGGCAAAATCACGAATCTTACTGGACAGCCCAATTTTAATGTTCTTAATTAAGTAATCGATCTGTTTTTTCTTTTTATCGGTTAGTTCAATAGTGTAATCCATAGAATTAATCACGAATCCCAAAAATTTACATTTTTGAGATGGAATTAAATTGCTCTTTTTGTTATTTATGGCGAAGCCTAGTGTTTCGAGAAGGTATTTCGACTCTAATGTATTATTTTTACAGCTTTCAAAGTCTTTTGCTATAAAGAGTATATCATCGAGGTACATTGTTGTCAAAAAAACCCCTAGTCCTTAGTACATTCATGACTGGCTTCATTGTCTTTGTAAAAATGTAAGGGCTAGTGCATAAACCAAAAGGTAGGCACATAAATTGATATATTTTATCCTGGAAAATGAATCTCAAATATTTTTTGTAATTCCTGTTTACAGGAATTACGAAATAGGCATCTTGAGGATCAATGGAAGCCATGAGTGACTTCGGTGTCACTAAGTTCTTTATCGACCTGATATCCTCCATCTTAAAATGAGGCGGATCTATGAACTTATTTAAATTCTTGAGATTTAAAATAAATCTGTAACTACCGTCCGGTTTTGGAACCAAAAAATACGTAGATATAAATTGACCCCTACAGCTTTCGCATTTTTCTATCGCATTCTTTTTTAGGAGACTTTCAATTTCCATTTAAATCGCCCTCACTTCTTTATCCGACCACCTTCGTTGCTCAGGGGCCTGACCTTGGTGGGGAACTTCGTTAAATGGAATAGAATATCCTTTTATGGCATTCAAAATAACATTATGTGAAGTTATTTTCTTCCATTCGTCAATAAAGTAGGAAAGCCTGCCTGCTATTGATCCTACCGGGTTTATTTCTTTGGAAGGTCCTTCGTTTGCCGATTTTTGTCTCGATTCTATGTTTGATTCAATCGATATTGAGTCCTCGGTTTGAAATGGAAAAACTGTTTCCTCTGCTGAAATGTGCCCGTCTGTCTGTAGGCAGACGGGCTTTTCCAGTTTCCCTGATATTGGTTGGATTGACGTTGGAAAGGCTTCTTAACAGTTTTTTCCGGTGCTTTAAGATTTTGACAGGCACTCTCAATAGTTTTTGCATCTTTTCTCTGATCAGCGAGTTTTTCCCCATATAACCATTCGTTGGAGTGTAGAGATTCAACCAGATGTTTAACACTTTTATTCATTATTGGCGTGATGAATGATTTTCTGGCTCGAGATTGCTGGTGGAAAATATCAGACAGCAGCTTTCCGGTATCAGATAAATATTCCAATAATTTAATCTTATCGGTGCCTTCTTCTCTCTCCCCCAGCAGAAGAGACACAGCTGCGCCAATAGATATGACAGCCGATCCCATACATTGCTGAGTATCGACAAAATGTTGATCGCGCTTTTTCGCAATCTCAGTCAATGCTGCTGTAATTTCCGGGTTCATTTTCGGAGGTTCTGTGTGTAGATCTCCTTTACGCGAATACTTATTTAGTATATTTTTCCTAACCTCTTCTGGCAAACCCTCTTGCAGCCAAACCTTCCAACGGTTTTTTACCTCAGTGTGAAGGTGGTGCGAGTCGTCAGACTTAGCATTCGGATCTTCTCCTAAAACCTGGAGAATTTCGGTGTCTAATGCAGACTCCCTGGGATCACTCTGTTGCTCCTCCGTCTCGCCCACCGGTTGTATGCTATTTGCGCAACCTAAAGGGTCGTCTGACTTTTCTGTATTTTTTAGATCATTTTCCTTGTTAGAATGATCGTCTGGGAACATATTATACTTACGTTAAGATTTCTTTTTTTTTTTTTTTACATATTTGTCATTGACGCCCCCTTTTTGGGTGCACGATTCGTGTGGAATGCGTGCCGTGTTCTTTCGTATGGAAATAAACACGTAAAATTGAGTATACTACTCATAAATTTTACTTGCAATTATATCAGGATCACTTTGGACCGATGTAACCTCGTCAAAAGCTTTTTGCTTGACGAGATGACTGATAACGCTTGTGAGGTTATCTAACTGCGCTTGCATTTTTTCCATCTTTGCTGAATTCCCTTCATCCCTTCTTTTTCTCTCTCTTGAAGGGGAGCATGTGCGCTTGCGTTTTTCTCTTTACCCTTACTTTTCTTCGTTAATGAATTAAATTATCAATTTTTTCAAATAACAATTTTTCTCCGTACGTGTGGATCGTTGAGCACAACGAAAAACAATGAAACATCATTGGTGACGACTTCAGACGAGACCATGAGGCCGGAAGTGGCGCGAAAGTTAAAATTTAAATACTGTAAACGTTGTGGATTGAAGCACAGCTAACGCTACTACATGTAATCATTGAGAACGAGACGTCGTAGTATAATACTATTCCTTGTTGTTGTGTTGGGCTGGGTTTAGGTTTGGTAGTTGTGTACGTTGCACATTATATCAGCGTGATCGAAATAAACATTTTCCGGCTAGCTTCGCTTTGTATTTTATTTTTGATTTTTTGAAAAAACTAAACCTGCAAATCATCAACAAAGATTTTTAAAAAATTAAGATATTTTAAATCGACCAGCCAGTTTCACTTACATACGTCGAGTTTTCAGACGATACGTTATATTCTTGCGCTACAGCCTTTAACGAAAAAAACATATTAAAATTGTTTGCTCCGAAGATCCTCGTACATACAGTCATCTCCCACAAAAATACAATTTTTACCAAAGGAGAATCTGATTGCACGTGTAAGCTTTTCAGAACTACACCCTTAAGCGTTTGCACTTTAAGATACTGCACCTTACTTACCTACTTAAGGCGATGTATCACACCCTCCGATCACCTTGAAAACGCGAATTCTACTTTCTCCGAGATGATGCAAGCGATCAGGATGAAATAAGCTTAGTCACTGCAGTATGTTGGCAAAAAGTGGCTAAGCTTTTTTTATTGCGATCAGTTGCGTCGTTTGGGAGAAAGTACCTTCAAGGATTTTCAGCTATCTCTCTCGCACTCACGTATCACGTGGTACATGTGCGACTTCGCCTTAAAACATACAGAATAATTACGATACAATGCACGGGGACCATTTGGAACTACGGGCCAATTTCATATTCACATGGACAATGATTTATTATTATTATTATTATTTATTGTAACATATTGCCTCGTTGTTGGAAATATTTCTTGACAATATCTAAAAAAATCGCCAGTGTACATCTTTATGGCATTAAGAATATCGTCCTTCATTTTTTTATTTTGACTATTTCCGCGTGTAACTTCTTGACGTTTTTACACCTCTCCTATTGTTTCTCATTTCCATACAATACCGAGATTCCTCTCTGGACTGTTGCCCGTAACCCCCTATATGGTATCGTATTTACACAAGGGCACAAGGATACTACGGAAAACTGGGTCGATAAAAGCGGCGCTTCCAACAGTTCCTATGTATTTCTTCGACTAAGCTCCAGGCAGAGAACTTTATTCCTTGGAGAAATCAGCTACCGCTTAGCTAAGCGGTCACCTATCTAATGGACACATCCAATGCTGCTGAACAAAGAAGACTGCCAAAGCCGAACGCCGTCCACATACCTATCGCCGTTAATCATGTCGTCCTCTTATCATCGAGAATTTTTCTCGTTAATGACGGAAGCATTCCGATATCATTATCGCTACTTAACAACAGCGAAATAAAATTAAGAACCCTAGCAACGTTCATCAGCCTTGGCATACATCTCGAGGTAGACCTCGGGGCCCTCCCTCGCCCCGAGCTCCCGATAAATTGTACATTTTGTGCAAAATGATCGCACCCATGTTACCACTATAATAATCTACCGGTAGCATTGGATGCTCGTCAGCGTGCGGCTTTGGCGATCTCATATGTAAAGCGGCATTGGCCTCGGTCAATACTGGGATGGGGGACCACTTAGCCGCGCACCAATTTGCGTGCCGATTGCTGAACAGGGGGCAGTTTTTCTGAATTTGTGGTGGTAATACAACTGACCTATATTCACCAGTTTTTCCGCACTTTTTCTGTGCCCTCGTCGACATGCATACAGCAGTGCAGTAGGCAAAAGTGTTTGCAGACAACATTCGGGGGGTCTCAGAGAATGAAATGGAATATGAAAATTAAAAGGGATACGGGGGATGAGAAAGGTAAAAGGTAAAGGATGCCATCCGATTGGGAAAATTAATCAAGTAAAACAAACATGATCGAAAATGAGTGCAATGAGTGCATCGTCACCATGGATGAGTAAAACATGATGCACAACTTTTGTGCAGGCCTTGTGTGCAACTCCAGTACCCAGTTGGAAACTGGTGCTGGAGTTATTTTGATACTATTATGTCTCATTGTTATGTTTTAGATGACGGCTATCGTCTTACCAACTCTGGCTACGATTATCTGGCTCTTAAGGTACTAGCTGCCAGAGGAATGGTAGTGTCGTTTGGCAATCAAATCGGCGTTGGCAAGGAGTCGAACATCTACGTAGTAGCCGATGAGAGGAGCAATCCCGTATGCTTGAAATTACACAGGTTGGGTAGAACGTGTTTTCGCAATATCAAGGAGAAAAGAGATTATCATCAACGCAGAAAATCGATGTCTTGGCTCTATCTCTCGAGGATATCGGCAACCAGAGAATTCGCGTACATGAAGGCACTGGATGAACGAGGCTTTCCAGTCCCAAAACCCATAGATTTTAACAGGCACTGCGTCGTAATGGAGCTGGTTGAAGGCGGACCTCTTTCCGGTGTGCACGAAGTCGACGATGTTGAAGCTCTTTACGACGAGCTCATGAATCTCATTGTCAGACTCGGTAATCATGGTGTTATTCACGGTGATTTCAATGAGTTTAACATCATGATGACCAACGAGGGAAACGTTGTACTCATAGATTTTCCACAAATGATCTCGACTGAGCATCAAAATGCTCAGTATTATTTCGAACGTGATGTGAATTGTATACGTGATTTCTTTAGAAGACGTTTCGGATACGAGAGCGTATTACATCCGAGTTTCACAGATATTACGTAAGTACAAAAGTTCGATGAAGTTCGTGGAAACATGAATCTAGCAATTTTTGTGTTCATAGACTCGTACATATTGCCCCAGAAGATTTTCCGTACGCATGTTTTGTTTATTCCAAAAAAAATTTTAGCCGCGAAGACTGTATTGACGTGGAAATCAAGGCAAGCGGTTTAACAAGGAGAATGGAAAAAGATTTGTTAATAGAAATGGGCATTGATCAGAATGAAGATGAAGAGGAAGAGCCAGAATCATTCGAGATTCATGAAAGAAACGAGAAAGCCGAAATCGATGTTCTCCACCAGGAGGTCGAAAAAATCGTTGATCAAAATTTCGGTTCGATCGTTACGTCGACCCCTTGCGAAACCACGGATGAGGCAGAATCGTTTTTGAACGATAAGATCGATAAGTTGAAATTTCATGAGGAAAGTCCCGTGAAATCGACCGTTGAATCGAATAACGAATGTAACGATAAGACCAAGGACGATTATGAGTTGAGCTCGGAAAAGGGTGACAAAATTCCCGAACTGATAAACGCCTCGACAGTCGTCAATAAAGGCTCGGATGATGATTATTCGTGTCATTACGAATTCAACAATCCGAGAAGCGTACGGAGTTGCTCGACTGCAGCTACGATAGCACCGGAAGTCATCAAGCGTTGCATGAAACTCACCCTGAACAAACGAAACAAGAGAGGTCAATCGAGGAAAATTTTGGCCAAAGGCGAAGTCAGTGCGGCAACCCGTTCACGTCGTGAAAATCGCGATACCATAAAACAATCCACGGGAGATGGAATATGGGGAGATTGAAGAAGAAAAAATACTTAAAATTATAATAAATTACCTTGAAACTTGTAATTAGTTAATAAATTTCTATTGTAAAAAAGTAATTTCCTACGACTTCAAACAAGCGTATTATACGTTTGCTTGTTCGTTCGAACTCCTGTTCTACGCAACCTAGAACTACACTACAGGTGGCAAAACTTTCAGCTATTTTCTAGGTCTGATCATGATCCGCTATCATGTCGTAAAATGGTGGCCGTTTCAATATTAATTTTAATCTACAGAAAAAAAAAACAAATTCATAACTTTTTCTGCGCATTGAAGAACAGTGGGACGGGTATTGAATTGCTCAGTTAGCTCTGATGAGTGCTCTTAATAATTGTAATCCGTAACAATTGTAGGTTTACTGAAAAATTTGAAAAAACTGAAAACAACGTTTGTCCTAATAAAGCCTATAAGATATGATTTTGATGTTGATGATAGAATTTTAAAATAAATTGCGTACGAATCTCTGATCTAATAATTCTATTCGTTACTTCTTTCATCGCTCAGAGACTTTGCCGAGACGCTGGCGTTAACGTTTGCCTCCATCTTTCAGTCATTATTTAATCAACAACTAGCGAAGTAGGTCTTTACATTGCCAACCGCTTGTAGTGCAGCTCACAGCCGGTACTTGATGAATGCAGCGTCAATCGTGTTTTAAACCTGGTTTAATTTTTTTTACCTAGTTTTAGCATAGGGTAACCAGAGTTTAAACTGTTAAACCACGATTGTGGAACCGGGCCTAAAACGTTCAGAAGAACTCAACACTTCTCAACGTTTAGTTCGGCCATTCTGCTCGTGAGAGAATCCACCTAGCGCTTGTTCGAAAGTGGCGTACCCCATATCGTGGGAATTATTAATTTCGTATTCGCCGGAAAAGGCGATAAATTTTGAGCTTTTAACGGAGGCGGGCATTTTGTTCGAGATGTTTTAAGCAGAAAAGACAGTCGCGCGTTAAAATATTCGATGCTATTGAGTATCGTTTCGAGTTGACAAGTAGAGCTAGAGAGTTATATTCAAGAGAGAAAGCATCGGATTGGCATTGGTGATTCGGTCACCTGAATGTCACCCAGGTAGTACCAACTCTTGTTGTTCTCTGTCATGCCACGAGCAACGTGGAAGAAGGGGGGGGGGCGCTGGCGTAGTATGAGTCATGCCTATATGCGTGTTCAGCACCTTCACCAGAGATGAGCAGGTGCTCATCTCTGCTTGCAGAGATGAGTAGGGAGATCAACAGCGCTCGGGTTTTCTTGATACCTGGCGTCGACGTGACACCTAGGCGGTCAATCGCCGAACTTGTCTCATCGCGTGAGATCGGCTTGAAGTTATGCGCGCTGAATTGAGCGGTTGTCAACCGCACGGTTTCGCCAGAGATAATCTCGCGTTTCGCTGTCACGTATCCAATCCCCGCTGTCCTGACGAAATTTTGTCTTGAGTCGATTTTTTTTTCAGCTCATATGCATTAATTAAGCAAAATATGTAAATTTCAACGTGTTGTTTTCTAAATTAATCGAATTTGGACCCAAATTGTCAAACATTATTAAGCGCGCTCGATAAACATGTTCTTTACTCTTCGAAGTCATCATTTGGCCCAGTGGCTATCGTACACGACTGGAACTCTGAAGAATCGGGGTTCGAGCCTGGAACCTACTTTTTATTTTTTTTTCCTAAATGTTTATATTCTTTATAAGAGATTAATATGTGCCTCCGTTCTTTTTCGCATGAGTTTGAACACTCGTACGAAAAAACAAAAATACACGGTACTGCACGAAAGAATAATCGAAAGGGTCAAAAAACACAGCTGAAAATGCTGGAAGTAGGTGGAAGGATATCCGCGCGAATGCATACAATGTAATGTATTCGAACAATGTCGGATTTTTCTCGCTTATTCGATTTTTTTGTGGGCTAGCGAATAAGTATGTTCATAGAGGTCGTTTATAACCTGTTGGGATTCACGGGATGGAATAATTTTAAAAATATTCCTCCTGCTCTTGCCATATCACAAAAAAACCAAAAAATCATATAAATTTTGAAAAAAAAACTTTTTAGCAGATTTTTTCACGTTATTAAAATTTTTCATGATCGTTCATCTGATTGTCATTGTTGGCGCTGAAAGAAACGGAAAAGAAAATAAAAATGAAAAGATATGAAAAAAAATGAATTATCCCTTGTCGCCGATTTTCGAGCTCTTTCGCCTTCGCCTTCTTTCGCTTCCGTTTAAATAAAATTTAATAAATATTCGCGAAAAAAAAACATGGCCACACTCTAGACATATATATATATTAGGGTGTGCGGAAAAAAACAATTTTTTTTTCGGTTGCATCCACCAAAAAAAGTTGAAGTAAGGTAAAAAAAGAAGAATCCTAAAACGTGAGGCAAAAAAAAATTATTTCGAACGGCGCATTGCATTTGAATATTTTCCATAAGAATAACACAGGAAAATATTGGGATTTCTGAATGTCGTAGTGCAACTCGTCAGAAAAAAATCACACAAAGATGTCATTAACATATTCTCATGGAGAATCGAATTCCCTACAAAAAAAGTTCTTACGAAAAATTAGCTCAGAACAACCGTTCAAGTGGAATATAACGCAAATAAATATAGTGGAAATAACGCTGTCTGAAATTGAATTGATAGGAAAAAAAAATAATTCAAAAGGCTGTAAAAATCGAATTTTTCGCTTTACGAAAAAACTTTTTGGGGGTTTTTTGTAGAGAATGTAGAGAAATTTTCATATTCACGAAAAAATGGTGTGAATCAATAAAATATAAAAATTTCCAAAATAAAGATTTATTATTCAGCAATTTTCGCATTGTAAGCAATACTGATACCGAGTTTTACAAGAAAAAAAAGATGGAACAAATACAAAAACGTTTTAGAAGAAAAAATCAACATTTAACGATAGGTATAATTAAAAAATAGTTAAAATTTTGATTTTTAGACATTTTTTTCGAAGATATGAACTATCTGTTAATGTTCCGTGAATGTGGGTTTGAAAGGGTACATATCTGGGCACCTTATATAAAAAATCAGAATTTTTGGAATGAACTGTTTCCGGTTATCAGTGATAAAATGAATTTAACGCTAAAAATGGCGTTATTAAACGTCCCGCGCGCCCCCTATACATTGTCAAAAAATCGAATCATTGCACGGAGACCTTTATTTCAATGATATCTTTGATTTTTGAGGGTAGCCAAAAGTTTTTTTATTTTTCGATACACCCTAATATATATATATATATATATATAGAGCCTCGAACCCCGGTCTCACAGAGTTCCAATCGTTGCCAGGCGGCGAAGCTCGGGAAAAATGTAGGATAAAATTCTATTTTTTTAGACATTATTTTCACGGTATTATAACTAATTCGTGCTCCATCAGCCGATTATGATTTTTAATTTTTGACGTTGAAAGAAACGAGAAAGAAAATAAAAAAAGAAAAGAAATGAATAAAATTGAATTATTTTTTGTCGCGGGCTTTCGAGCTAAATTATCACTGTTGACGCTTAAAATAAAGGCTTTCTATAGCGTCGGAAAATAAATTCCGGATAATAAATTCTTGTCAATATTCCGAAAAGTAGCAACACTTACAGAATTATGACAAAAACATTAAAAAAAAAAGAGAGAGCCTTGAATCCCGTTTCTGCAGAGTTCCAGCTGTGAACGATAGCGACTGGACCAAACGAGGACTTCGAAAATTAATGAAAATTGTCCCACAGGGTTCCAATCGTAACCCTGCTAACACAGAACGTTATAAAAACGTTGTTAAGACGTTTACAAAAACACGCAAAAACGTTTCTTTTCAATGGTCGAAAAAACGTCTTGAAAACGTCTTTTAAACGTTCTTTTGCCACAAACGTCTTGAAAACGTCTTCAAACCGTCTTTTAAACGTTATTTTGGCCGCAACTTTTTCCCCAAAAAGTTTACAGCGTGCTTAACACGTTTTTGACAGCTTCTGTAAACTTTTTGGGGAAAAAAATGCGGCCAAAATAACGTTTAAAATACGTTTTCAAGACGTTTTTTCGACCATTCAAAAGAGACGTTTTTGCGTGTTTTTTTAAACGTCTTAACAACGTTTTTATAACGTTCTGTGTTAGCAGGGACCGGCGAAGCTCAGGGAAAAATGTATGATAAATAATAAAAATGTATGATAAAATGAGAGGTTCGAACAAAATCATTTTTTTTTTCCAGAAATGAAATTAGACCCGACCAAGTCGCATGAAATTCCACGTAACCAGGATCCGTCCGACCAGGATTCTTCCTTAAAAAAACCCTTGTTGAATTCCTACTATTACTTAAAAATTTTTCTAATTTGTTTTGTCCTTATTAAAATGTGTCGCATCAATTATTTTCAGGATTTTTGACGACACGGTTTTTGAGAAAAAAAATTAGGCATAGATATACGCTTTTAAACACAGGCTCTTTTAGCAAGATCAGCTTTAGAACCGATATTTTTCGATTGTTTATGTCAGATAGAAATACACGAAATCAATGAAAAAATATCTGCTGGATTCAGTGCATATTTAAGATTATTATGTGATCGCCAGGAACAAGGCTCCATAATATTTAAGGAAAATAACTAGTGTTCTCGCGCTGTATAATAAATCTACGGGGTCTCGTAACACGGACCTCTCTCTTGCACGCTGCCCGCCCGGCAGCCCACGCACCTCCGCGCCCACAAACAATCTTTCCTATCAAGCCGAGAGCTCGAGAAAATAGAAAACTTTGGCAACAAACAGTATCAAATCTCCAAGAGTCGCCAAACCGATCGATATATGGAAGTGTGTGTTTGTGTGCGTATATACATATAGCGAACACGTAGTGCCGTAGTGCGAGAGCAGCTAGCGGGCAAGATCCGAACAAAATGGAACGCGCCAACCCGTATACATATATGTATATAGATATAATAAGAAAGATAGTCGACTGATATAGATATATAGGAGCGTATAAAAAAAAAACCAGACTTTATAATTCGATATCTCGAAAACGACTGCGAATTGCGAAAAATCCTTTTATGGGTAGTCTCATTTTGTCAAAAAAAACGTATGTGTAAAATTTCAGTAGGATCGGATGTTTCGGGTTTTCAAAATTATTGCACCCGCTGTGTTTTTTGACCCTTTCGATTATTCTTTCGTAGTACCGTTTATTTTTTTTTTGTACGAGAGTGTTCAAACTCATGCGAAAAAGAACGGAGGCACACACTAATCTCATATAAAAAATATATTTTAACATTTACAAAAAAAAAAAGAAAAAGTAAGTTCCGGGCTCGAACCCCGATTCTTCTCAGAGTTACAGTCGTGTACGATAGCCACTGGGCCAAATGATGACTTCGAAGACTAAAGAACATTTAAAGAATATGTTCATCGAGCGCGCTTAATAATGTTTGACAATTTGGGTCCAAATTCGAATAATTTAGAAAACAACACGTTGAAATTTACATATTTTGATTAATTAATGCATATGAGCTGAAAAAAAAATCGACTCAAGACAAAATTTCGGGGATTGGATTCGCGACAGCGAAACGCGAGATTATCTCTGGCGAAACCGTGCGGTTGTCAACCGCTCAATTCAGCGCGCATAACTTCAAGCCGATCTCACGCGATGAGACAAGTTCGGCGATTGACCGCCTAGGTGTCACGTCGACGCCAGGTATGTTACGTCTGCGGGCTTGCTACGCGCCCGCCGTCATTTTCACAGAGCCCGCGATAAACTCACGGGGCATTTGATAACACACGATCGCCGCGGTTCCTCTATCCACATGCTAAATTTAAATAAATGATTAATTGCAATGTTTTGTATATGCATCTCTTCCATAGGATAAGGAAAATAATAAATATAATTATATCTATATTAACAAATATTGAATAAGAATATATTGTAAAAGTCTGCTGTCTTGCTCTTTTTCCTTCTTCTTTTAAAATTCTTTCTCGACACCCTTTTCTTTTGTTGCGTCGAACACTCGAGTGGAAATTTATAGTTTATAGCTTATGGAAACAACCAACGTCTGCTGACCACATGTAAATCATAAAATGCTAGTCGAAACAAACCCCTATTGTTCTCGCAGTCCTCCGAGGCGTACGTGACCTTTCTCTAATACTTGAGCTTACAACTTTTATTTTATTTTAAACGTAAACGCAAAAAAATTCAGAAATTCGAGACCCGAGTTTTACGAGCAGAAAGGCCCTACAACTTTCCGAGGAAGGGATGAGAGAGGGACAGTGACTTCTAGGTTTAAGTGAGAGAGTGTGCGTGCAGCGAAAAAGAAAGAGCGAGAGCTAAGGAAACGAGATGATAGAAAAAGAGAGAGAGAGAGAGGGATGAGAGAGAGACAGAGACTTCTAGGTTTGGGTACACGGGGAAAAATAATCGGTTATATTGACAGCTATATCGGTTGATCTGACCGACGTGCGGCGCCACTATAACAAAGTTCATCTTGGTAGAGTTTTTTTGTTGGCACGCCATTGGTAAGATTGTCAAACCAACCACGTGTATCTTTGTAGGCATTAGTCGTTGACTTGACCAGGCTACCTTTGTTAAATCAACAAAGGTAGATCTGTAGAGTGCCTTATGGACTGATATTCGTGCCTCGTGCGCATGCGCGCAGCCAGAACTATATTCAACAGCGCGATACTTTGTTGAATCAACAAAGGTACTTGTAACGTCGCTAGTTACATTGAAGAGGTCGTTGCGAATTAACGCGAGAAATTTGAGGCACGATATTCGGACATTTATATTTAGCTCTCATGGATCGATACATTTACATTTATTTACCCTTTTTATTGAAAATATATTTCCTTAGATGAATTCTATGGAGGCATTCATGCCTCCATAGAAGGGTCATAGAAATCGAAGGGTCATATGTTTAATATTTCCTGTGACGAAAATCGTGTTTCAGATTAAAGCGTGACCAAGTGGTTTAGAATATAACTCTTAGAATTTATGGGTGGGATATATACATAAACACAGGGTTTCTTGAGGCGAAGATTTTAAAGTTTCTTTGTAAGTGCGAAACACATGGACTGTTTTACGTCAAAGGGCCTCTTTGTGAGCTGGTCAATCCTCATGGAGGGGGGCAAAAGGGGCTCATGCAATGATGAGGCCCCGTACGCATATACAACCCCCTCTCCGCGGGTCTAGGCTGGTGGACCCGGTATGTCTGCATCCACGCGCACCCTTGGCGGGGTGCGCTCGACGATATATGTAACGGTGTGTATGCATGTGTATGTGTGTACGTGCGAGGGCGGACTTTTCCGAAGACCGCCCTCCTGAAAATCGTGACGTGAGATATGATGTGAGATTTCATACTTTCCTCTGGAGATGTAAATTTTCTCAGTGCTCAGTTATTGCGCATCAAGGCTCCCAATCAGCTTGCTCGGTTGACCAGAGGGTTGAGCGACAGAAAATTCTGGAAAGCTCGTGAATGCTGGGAGAATGAGATTGGAACAAAAATTCGTAAAGCATTGGAGCTTCTTGGTTGAAAGTCTGTATATTCTACTTCAAACGGACATTACATATGAACAATTAGAACGTTCCGATATTTTGATGAATAAGTTTGTTGTACAAACGGAGAAGCTGTACACAAAAAAAGCCATGACCTTCAATATTCATCAACTGTTGCACATCGCAAAAAGTGTATATAATTGGGGTCCGTTATGGTTATTATGTATATATATTATTATATATATTATTATATATTATTATATATCTCTCTATAATATAAAGATATATCGCCGCCGCCGCCGCCGCCGACGCTGTTTCAGGATTTGAGCTTATACCGGGTGTCCAATTTGAAAAAGATGACAAACCCAAACCTAAGTGAGGGCGCGTAGCGCCCTACGCACCCCTAGTATTATTATATATATTATTATATATATCCGTTATGGTCCGTTATTCGACTTTCGCGTTTGAAGCAGGAAACGCTCAAATATTGAAAGCAATAAAATGTGCAAAAGACGTGAATTTGCAGATTTTGAGGTACATGAATCTTACCTTCAATATAGGTATACTCGAAAAAAAAAAGTTTTTCCTAATACCTGTGGCATAATAAAGGAATATTGCAAACAACTTACTGCGCCAAAGATGAAGAAATTTTTCAAAGTGTCAGGCATTACATACCTTGGCAAAGGTGAAAAAATTATCAATGACTTGCACGTATTTGCAGATATAGATATATGCTTGAACAATACCTCAGTATACACAAGAATGGTCAAGGATGGATGCCTATATTTATCGCATTTGAAAAATAATAAGCGCTCTGATAATTGTACTGCCCAGTTGATTGACGGTACATTTATCAGGATTATCAAATTTGCTGTAGATAGAACAAGAAATACAAATATAACACTTTGTAATGTGATTAAAACTGAAGGACACAATCTGAGTGACAATTATGGCACATTAAAAAAAATCAGGTGTGTAGAAAATAAGATTTCATTAGTTCCTACAACAAACATATACCGAATTTGTATATATATCGAAGTTGAATGTGGATGTTACGTGTGTCCGCTGCCGAATCTGTATTTTTATTGAGAAGTTATACCGCTGAGGAATGCTCAAAAATTCGATTTTCAATTAACCTACTCCATTCAATTCGTACGACAATTAACTATTCAATTAACCTAGTCCATTCAATTCGTACGACAATGTGCACAGAGAAATTAAGCCTATAACTTGTAAATCAAATGGTGAAAAAAATGAATATTTTTCTGTAACGACATATATCTGATAGGGACGGTACAGTCAGTATACTTCGATAACCCTTTTATTTTGAAAATCAGTTTAATGCCACAGTAGAGAATTGTCGAAGTTATCAAAACTTTGTTATATTATTAACATTCTGTAACTCATTTTGTAAGCGCTGACAATTCTAACCATACGAAAAATATTGCAAATAAAAAATTGCTTGATTTTTTAAATAAATGTGACAAATAAAATATTATATTCGTAAAAAATTGCCTTATAATATTCTTGTGTTGAAAACCAATAAACTTTTCTACCATTTCTGAGTTATTTCCAATGATTTCATGTACATTTGAACGAAAAATCTGTCTGATTCACACGACATCTGACATGAGTTGTCGGGTAAAACGCCACATGAGCTTCGATGAAAGATCTCACATTATATTTCATGTGAGATCTGACATAACATCTCCATTACGTTTCATATGAGATCTGACAAAACATCTCACTTTACATTTCATGTGAGATCTGACAAAACATCTCACATTACATTTCATGTTAGATCTGACAAAACATCTCACATTACGTTTCATATGAGATCTGACAAAACATCTCACATTACATTTCATGTGAGATCTGACAAAACATCTCACTTGACATTGCATATGAGATCTCACGATAGATCTCATATTGCAGCGATGTTCAAATTCATTGATGAGATCTCATGTGAGCTAACATGAGATCTCATGTGGGTTCATAGGAGATCTCACCAAATCTCTCATATGAAATCTCGCATCATATCTCACGTCACGATTTTCAGGAGGGCGAGAAGTCCGCGTTCGACTCTTGGTCACTTAAATTCAAGCCGTCTTGTAGTACAGTTCACTTTTTCATATACCTTATAAAATAAGTAATAAACAAACATATTTACGTGCACTCCTATAAATAAATAACGTTTTCATTGATTTGCACACCCTTCAATCAATCATCCTAAATTCCTAGTTCTTTCTGTAAAATATCAAATCAAATCGAGACGAGCGACTTCGTTGGAGTGTCCACCCTCGGGGATGGACTTTAGTGGCTAACGAGCCCACCTCAGGTTGATTCATTTGAACTTGCCGCTCGACAACTGGCGCTACCTGTGCGTTGGGACGTAACATACTATGTGGAAGTGACTGAAGTGCCCCGGCGTTGGCAGCATTTGTCAGAACTACAAACTAGTTTTCCCCGTGTAAGAGAGCGTGCGTACAGAGAAAGAGTGAGAGCGGAGAAAGCGAGACGAGAGAGAGAGAGAGAGAGAGAGAGAGAGCGCGAGAAGAGATGGAGCGAGCAAGAGCGGGGGAGCGTACACCCGAGAGAAAGTAAAACATAGTTAAAAATTAAGAAACAGAGAGAGAGGAGAGAGACATATCGGACGCGAAGACAAAAATCTAGAGTCCCCACTCTTAACATTTTTCTTGGACGCTACCCTTAAGCTTCCACCAAGGATCAAAGTCAGACAATTTTCCAACTCTGATCAGAAAGTACGCGTTTCCGATGTATCTCTTCCTCTCAGATACATTCTCTCTCAAATTTAATTAACAGTACCCAATTTAAGTATCTAATAAAAAAAGGAAAGACTTCAGTCTTATCGGAGACAAAATAAATATTCGTATTTTATTTATACGCGGATTCAATTTCCAATTCCCTTTTCTCGCGAATTTCTATTCACCACGGCAACACCGAACGTCCACTCTACGGGCTGGTTCAATTTTTACGGGCTTATCACGGTTCTTTCACGTGAGAACGCTCACCTCGTCCTAGCATTCTTATTGGCTGACTAAACGCCGCGGACCAATAAGAATGGTAGGACGAGGTGAGCGTTCTCACGTGAAAGAACCGTGATAAGCCAATGTTCAGTACCGAATTACCGCGCGACTGATTAAATCCACGGAAGTTGTAAATTCCCGTGCGCGATTGAGCGACGTGATAAACGATACGTTGCAGTACAAATTTACTGTGCTGCAACTGTTTCCGTGTAAAATGAATTGTACACGACTATCGTTAGCTAGCGATGTCGTTAAGCTATCGATAGCCAATTACCACGACGATCCAAGAGCAAGGCACAACTCCCATAGGCTGTCGTTAGCTTAACGACATCGCTAGCTAACGATAGTCATGTACAGAATCCCGCTGAGCTATACAGTCCGACCTCCAGATAAGAAACCCGGCAATAAGAAACCTTCCCCAGTTTCTCGCTCAAGCACTTCCCCCACTACGACACGAGCTTCGAGCTCGATCGCATGCGGAAAAGAGTGAGAGAGACAGACAGAGGCAGTGAGCGTGCAGCCGTGCGCCTGGTGGGGGTATCCGAATTCTAGTAAAAACTCTTCCCCTTGGGGGCTTTTGGTTTCTTATTTGGAGGTCGGACTGTACTTCAATAACAAACTGTTGTTATTCACAGCTCTGTGACGGATGTTTTTCTATTAACTAATTATTTGATAACTATTCATTAATAATAATAATAATTATTATTATTATTAAAATTTTTTATTTATTTTTTTTAATATTTCGTGCCAGTGCCCGGGGGGTTCCCCTTTTTAGCTAACCGTTCCTCCTCCTTTCTCTACCGAAATATTCCTCCTCCTCTCTTATTTTTCTCTCATGCTCAATGTAGCTACCGTTGCCACTACTGATAACTAGATGCATTCCGAGATTCTCCCCTTTCCCCCAATGCTCTACGGCTGCAGCCGCTTCGCCTTTCCTCCTTGACCCTGTATCGCATTTGCCATGGACGGAGGGAAACTGCAGAAAACCTACCGTCGATACAGGTCGGAAACTACCTAATCGCCCCCTGGTAGCCGCGCGAGTAAACTCAAGCGCCGTTACCCGAGGCGGCCTAGGCAGGTTCCTGCTTTGCTGTGATTCAGTAGGTCAGTCAGTGAACGGCTAAGAGGCCACCTTCCGAGCGATGAGAACCGCTGCGGGATCCAAAGCCGCACTCCGACCACCCACGTCCCATCACAGAAAGGTATTTTGGGCATTTGTTTTCTTAAGGTGGAGTCCGAACCAACAAGGATTGCAGGAAAAACACGTAGAAAAACTTTTTCCATTGGTGTCGACAGTGAGGATCGAACCCGGGTCCGCGGCGTGCGAACCCAGAGCCTCACCCACTGAGCCACTGCGCTCCTTTTATTATTTAAATTATTTTATTCTATTTTTGAGGCACGTTTAGATGAATTAATTTTTGTCAATGTTTTAAAGGTTATAAATGTTATAATTTTTCAACATTTTTTTTCCATACGTTTGAAAATTAAAAAAAAATTATTTTGACCGAGCTTCTATTTTTCAGCTGGGATATCTTTTTTCTCCTAGAGGAAGCTTTGTTTTCGAGAAATTTTTTTTTCGAAATTTTCATACCATCTCGTTCAAAATTTCCCAAAAAATCGACAAAACACATTTAGAAAAAATGTCCGTCTGCAATGTGTGTGATAGTATCAGTGTCCGCGCTGTAACTTTCGTAAATTTAAAGCTATCAAGCCTACACTTATTTTTGCATTGATAGTCTGTACAAGGATGACTCGAAAAATGAATGCATGCGTGTTCTAACTTTCGCAAGTTTAGCTTTTTACATAAATCCTCTGTGGAGCAAGGATGATTCGAATTGAATTTGGCAGTTTTTCCAAAATTTTTAAATTTTCGAAAAATGTATGTGCACATACATTGACGCTATCGAGCCTAATCTTTTTACATAAGATTTTTAAAAATTTCAAAAAATGTGCGTGTGCACTCCAACTTTCGCAAACTTTGGTGCTATCGGGCCAAAACTTTTCACGCTAATAGTCTCAGGTTCAAGGAGGATGATTGGTATTTGGATGAAAATCTCTCAAGGGCTTTCGGATTATAAAAAATGTTGAAATTTTCGAACAATTATGTGCGTGCGTTAAATTTTGCAAATTTTAGCCTAAGCCATAATGTTTTACCCTATTAGTCTGGGTGGCAATGAAAAATGGTGTAAAATCAGCTGTGTTTTAGTTTTTAAAGTGACTTTTGGCATTTTTGAGGCTGTTTTTCTATTTTTCAAAGAAACATAAGACCATACTGTTGGACTAACAAGGAGAGTATCAGGCCTCCGGGTCATGGATTGTGCTCAAACTTGGTGTGATTCATTAGCCCTAAAAATCAAGCATGTTATGTGTAGTTCTATCTAAATAATAGCAGGCCTTTTGTTGCACGCTTCATTACATAAAATACAATTTTTAAGCAATTTACGAGTTTTTCGCTACTGTTCTGTACTAATCCAACCCACTTGGATATATGTTATTGAAACTTTGTCATAGGATCATAAAAATAAATATACCACGGGTTGATTTACCGTATTCTATGTTGGTCGCTGCAGCTAGACGGATACACACACGCACATAAGGAAAGAAAAGTGAAGTGAAACAAACCAAAGTGAAGATTTATATTACAATGTGTCTTATGGGAATACGCATAGTATTCATGCTTGCGAATACGCATAGTATTCATGCTTGTAAATACTATGTGCATTCTTACAGGACAAATTGTCATATAAATCTTCGCTTTAGTTTGTTTCGCTTCACTTTTCTTCGCTTGTGGATAGTATGTATTGGTCTAGCGGCAGCAAACCAACATTGAATATTCAATGTTGGTGGCTGCTGCCAGACCGATACATACTATGCACAAGCGAAGAAAAGTGAAGCGATGCCAAACCAAAGTGAAGATTTATATTATAATTCGTCTTATAGGAATACGACCTATAGCGGCAGCAACCAACATTGAATATTTAATGTTGGTTGCTACCGCCAGACCGATATACACTGCACACAAGCGAAGTAAACTGAAACGAGGATTTATATTACAATTCGTCTTATGGGAATACTCATAGTATTAATGCTTGAAAATTATGTGCATTCCTATAAGACAAATTGTAATAGAAATCTTCACTCCGGTTTGTTTCGCTTCACTTTTCTTTCCTTGTGCGTATAGTGTGTACCGGTCTAGCTGCAGCAACCAACATAGAATACAATGAATTAACACGTGGAATATTCATTTTTATGATCAGCTGACGAGATTTCAATAAAATATCCAAGTTAGCTGAATTAGTACAGAGTGCAGTAGCGAACGACTGATAAATTGCTTAAATATGGTATTTTATGCAATGAAGCAAGCGACAAAAAGCCTATTAGATAGAAATACGCATAAGAGACTTGATTTTTAGGGCGAATGAAACACCTGCAAGTTTGAGCAGAATCCATGACCCGGAGGCCTGATACTCACATTGTAAGCAGTATATATGGGCTAGATATTTGGTCTTTTTATGTTGATGAGTAAACTATGAAATTGCATGTGTATGCAATTTTGTATGCATATTCAAGTGGGATTATATATATATGTCAAAGATATCCGAAAAATATAAGATAGAAGATTTTAGCATGAAAAATGCTGTATATGTATTTTTCGTAAATATTAGACATTTCACAAATATGTATATATTTCCGCATATTTCACGATTTCACGCATACAAATAACCCATGGGAAAATGTATAATTTTTATATACGTAAAATCGATATAAAAGATATGTGAAATATATTTTATATATTTATGTTACATGTTTATATGTATATTCCATAAAATAGAGAGAGAATTCGACGAATAGAGCCATGAGAGATTGAGCGTGACATTGGTTGACATGGCAAATCTATGGCATGAGAGAGAGAGAGAGAGAGTATTTCTCTACCTCGCACATGGATCGGTGGGGTACATACAGAGATGAGTTACGTACAAAGACAAAATATCTGGACGGAGCCCGAGGATCCCAAACGCGAACGCCTGTAACCGCGCCGTTGCCGCGCTGCTGCAGGCTACAGAAACACACGGTTGCCGCACTACAAATACACGCTGTAGGCTACAGCGACAGCGTGGCTGTAGCGGCGGTGGCCCGAGGCCCGAGTTTTCTCTCGATGCACGGATTCAGGGATTCGCATCACAACAGCTGACGAGCTGACAGCTGAGCGATATATGCAATGCTTGGGCCGTATGACGGAGCATGACGGAGCATCTGAGCTATATTTCAATAACAAACTATTGTTATTCACAGCGCTGTGACGGATGTTTTTCTATTAACTAATTATTTGATGACTATTCACTAATAATAATAATAATTATTATTATTGTAAATTATTTTATTCTATATTTGAGGCACATTTATATGAATTAATTTTTGTCAATGTTGTAAAGGTTATAAATGTTATAATTTTTTAACATTTTTTTCCAAACTTTTAAAAATTAAAAAAAAATTATTTTGATCGAGCTTCTATTTTTCAGCCGGGGTATCTTTTTTTCTCCTAGAGGAAGCTTTGTTTTCGAGAAATTTTTTTTTTCGAGATTTTCATACCAGTTCAAAATTTCCAAAAAAATCGACAAAACACATTTAGAAAAAATGTCCGTTTGCTATGCGTGTGATAGTATCAGTCCGCGCTATAACTTCCATAAATTTAAAGCTATCGGGCCTATACTTATTTTTGCATTGATAGTCTGTACGAGAAGGATGACTCGAAAAATGGATGCATGTGTTCTAACTTTTGCAAATTTGGCTTTTTACATAAATCGTTTGTGGAGCAAGGATGATTGGAATTGAATTTGGCAGTTTTTCCAAAATTTTTAAATTTTCGAAAAATGTATGTGTGCTCTAAATTTCGAAAATTTGACGCTATCGAGCCTAATCTTTTTACATAAGGTTTTAGAAAATTTCAAAAAATGTGCGTGCATGCACTCCAACTTTCGCAAACTTTGGTGCTATCGCGGGCCAAAACTTTTCACGCTAATAGTCTCAGGGACAAGGGTAATTGGTATTTGAATGAAAATCTCTCAAGGGCTTCAGATTTTAAAAAACGTGTGAGTTGGCGTTGGAACTCACGAAATTTGATGTGTAAACATTAAATTTGAGCTCGCGTCAGTTTGGTGTGGGAAAATTGAGGTCGTGCATTGGTTAAGGAGGTACGACTAGTTCTTTGGAGTCAAAAAAAAGTCTAAATTCATTTTACCCACAGCTGTTCTGATTTATGTTTATTTGCATTGATTATTCATATTATCGATTATAATGTGAAAAATTTTGTGATAAATGATTAATTTATTGCGCATGAACTAATAAAAACTGAAAAATTAGATTGTCAACGACTCGATGGTAGTCTCCATCATAATAATAATGACATGTCTACCACAAAAACGGACTAAAAAACATTTTAAAAAATCAGCCGAAAACCTATTAAAATAGACTTGAATTACCTCAGTGGAATTAATACGATCGGCAGAATGATAATTATACATATAATTGATACGTGATAAATAATAAAACTCCATAAATAACATGATGGAATTTGAAGTAAACACTTGGCAACGTCGCATTGGCGATGCTATAAGTTGGTATACGTGACCAACGAAGATGACTCTATCCTCGTTGCTAACGTCAAAACAAAGCTAGGTTATGTTTGCCGAAACCCATATCAGCTGTTACTCGCGACGTTGCTAAGTCTGTGGGTGCTATTTGATCGTTCTGACCATTTACAACCGGAAATTGAAACTTTTTTATGATGTAGTGCCAGAACTACACGGTGAAGAGTAATTTTTCAATTTTTTACAATATCTATTATATCTAATCTATCAAGTTTCAGTTTTTCAACGGGTGTAGTTGGATACGTGAGCAGCAAAACCGTGATCACAGCACTTCCGGTTAACCGTCTCCATAAGACGACGTGCTTTAGTAACTCAAACTGCTCGACTTTGCAATTTTATTACGAATAAACTAAACGGTCAATATAGCTCAAATTTTGGCAATAGGCGCATAAAGTATTCGGCAAAAACATATAAAAATTTCAAGTCCGTCAGTTGGATTCTTCATACTAGTCGTACCTCCTTAATCTTAGCCCGTACCATCAGCTATCAGCTGTCGAAACACACACATTCACGGGCTCTCACACGGACCACGGTGCGCGCTGTACGCTGCTCACGCCTGCGCGGCGCCGATGTCCTATACATAGAAGTGTTGGTTAGCCCCCACCGTGTGGCGCTCTCACACACACATTCACGCGCTCACATAGACACGGATCTTACGCTGACGGTCGAAGTTTTACATCTGACGCTCGAAGTCCCAGCTAGCCCCTACCGTAGACCGAGCGCTAAGATGTTTACACATCAAAAATGTGGAAATTTTCGAACAATTATGTGCGTGCATTAAATTTTGCAAATTTTAGCCTAAGCCATATAGCGTCTTACCCTATTAGTCTGGGTGACAATGAAAAAATGGTGTAAATTCACCTGTGTTTTTTTGGCATTTTTGAGGCTGTTTTTCAATTTTTCAAAGGAACATAAGCTCGTATTGTTGGACTAACAAGGAGAGTATCAGGCCTCCGGGTCATGGAATATGCTCAAACTTGGTGTGATTCATTAGCCCTAAAAATGAAGCATGTTATGCGTAGTTCTATCTTAATTGCAGGCCTTTTGTTGCACGCTTCATTACATAAAATACAATTTTTAAGCAATTTATGAGTTTTTCGCTACTGCTCTGTACTAATCCAACCAAATTGGATATATTTTATTGAAACTTTGTCAGAGGATCATAAAAATAAATATACCACGGGTTAATTTACCGTATTCTATGTTGGTCGCTGCAGCTAGACGGATACACACACGCACAAGCGAAGAAAAGTGAAGTGAAACAAAGCAAAGTAAAGATTTATATTACAATATTCGTCTTATGGGAATACGCATAGTATTCATGCTTGCGAATACCAATAGTATTCATGCTTGTAAATACTATGTGCATTCCTACAAGACAAATTGTTATATAAATCTTCGCTTCGGTTTGTTTCACTTCACTTTTATTCGCTTGTCGCTTGTGCATAGTATGTATCGGTCTGGCAGCAGCCACCAACATTGAATATTCAATGTTGGTTGCTGCCGCTAGACCGATACATACTATATGCACAAGCGAAGAAAATTGAAGCAATGTCAAACCAATAAGTGAAGATTTATATTATAATTCGTCTTATGGGAATACGACATATAGCGGCAGCGACCAGCATTGAATATTAATGTTGGTTGCTACCGCCAGACCGATATATAACACTGCACACAAGCGAATAAAAATGAAGTGAAGCAAACAAAACAAATATTTATATTACAATTCGTCTTATGGGAATACGCATAGTATTCATACTTGAAAATACTATGTGCATTCCTATAACACAAATTGGAATAGAAATCTTCACTCCGGTTTGTTTCGCTTCACTTTTCTTTTCTTGTGCATATAGTGTGTATCGGTCTAGCTGCAGCAACCAACATAGAATACAATGAATCAACACGTGGAATCTTCATTTTTATGATCAGCTGCAATACAATATCCAAGTTAGCTGAATTAGTACAGAGCGCAGTAGCGAACGACTGATAAATTGCTTAAAAATGATATTTTATGCAATGAAGCAAGCGACAAAAAGCCTATTAGATAGAAATACGCATAAGAGACTTGATTTTTAGGGCGAATGAAACACCTGCAAGTTTGAGCAGAATCCATGACCCGGAGGCCTGATACTCACATTGTAAGCAGTATATATATGGGCTAGATATTTGGTCTTTTTATGTTGATGAGTAAACTATGAAATTGCATGTGTATGCAATTTTGTATGCATATTCAAGTGGGAATATATATATATATATGTCAAAGATATCCGAAAAATATAAGATAGAAGATTTTAGCATGAAAAATGCTGTATATGTATTTTTCGTAAATATTAGACATTTCACATAATCAACACGGAGGCGGGGCCTATCCAATATGGCCTCTTCTCTCCAGTTCGTTGCCAGTAGCCAGCTCTAGTTAGCATGGGGCAGCATAGGGAGCAGTTGTAAACACTGGATTATCGCATATTTTTCGGCAAAATGGGATTTTTGTAGTGAGATTTGCCAATGGGGTTTATTACCGTTGAGGATTATGCGTGGATAGAATCCACTGCGCAAATTGGATACGGATCAAGTGATTATCGCCATAAGGATTACAAAATGAACCTACATGACATCCCATGCTTAACCTCAAAATCTTTTAAAAAATTCCCGTCACTTTTCGGCTAAATAAATGCGTTCGAACAATAAATTATTAGTTAAAATATCAAGCATGACATGAAAAATGTTTTATGTATAAATTATTGTCCATATTTCATAAGTTATGAAATTGAAAGTCACGTCGCTTGTGTTTACACGACATAGCTAAAACGATTATTCATATTCTGCGTGTGATGAAAATCTCATGCCCTCGCATCAAATATCGACTATGTCTTCTCGATCTTTATTTATGATTTATTTCTTGTAATAAAGCAGCAGATTTTTAATTATTGTTAAAAAGTGACAAATTCGCATGGTAATCAATGGTAATCATTAGGCAGCAACTGGAGAGAAGTACTTGGAAATTTGGCCGCCAGAGGTCAGGGTGACATTTGTGAGTTCCCAATATTTCCGTATATTTCACGATTCCACGCATACAAATAACCCATGGAAAAAATGTATTATTTTTATATACGTAAAATCGATGTAAAAGATATGTGAAATAAATTTTATATTTCTGTTACATGTTTATATGTATATTCCATAAAATAGAGAGAGAATTCGACAAATAGAGCCATGAGAGATTGAGCGTTGACATGGCAAATCTATGGCATGAGAGAGAGAGAGAGAGTATATTTACTCTACCCGGCACATGGATCGGTGGGATACATATATGTGGGACATGACTTCGGTACTTGAGGGCTTTGAGGGTCAATCGGGGCGATCGGGGCCCTTCGCATGAAACATGCGCCGTCACTGTAACTATATACATCCTACCCTATCGACAACCGTCATTTTTCGCTGAATGCATTAGTTGACATATCTGCCGCAAGCGGCGCTAACCTCGACATGCATTTTTTTCAAATTTTTCCGCAAGAGGCGCTACCCTTGATTCCGATGTAACGCTTTCCGTGCGTTAAAAGCGCGGAATTCAAATTTCATGGACCAGCACAAACGTGTGGTTACCACCGAAGTCCGTGGGAGCTCGTTTCCGCGTCAAAGAGTTTAACTCACCTCGCGCGAGCGAAATTATTACCTGAAAATCGCGAAAAGTAAACGAAAATCGAATCTACAAGGGTTTAAAGTCAGTTAATCAATATAGGACAGTTTTATTGCAAAAATTCTATCGTTCCAAATCCAAGTGATGGTGAGACGCGTTATGTTAGATAAGGGATGTTGTTCGCTTCGCGATTCGACAGAATCTTCTTGGCTACCCTGCTAGCTGCCACGAAAAAGTCAAAGTTCCCGATACTCCCCCTACTATATGCTGGGCCCTCCCGTTGGCCAATTACAAATTTTAACTCGACCACCGAAGTCCGCGCGGACTCTCCCCCACGCAAGGGTGGGTCCGTGCGTGTGTCTCTTTCTCCCCTTCCTTGTCTCACCCTCCCTCTTAAGTCCCAACTCGAAAAGTTATTTACCTCTGGAAATTTTCCCCTCTCCTCCGCTCTCGAGTTTTCCGTCGCGCCGAGCGACGACTTGTGAAAGCCTCGCTTTGTACTTTCGGGTAGAGCAATAAAAGACAAAATAAAGGTCGATAGAAAAACTGAAAGAAAGCAGACCCGTCTCTGCTGAGAGTGCGTGTTTTTATGCATTTACTTTTAACCCGTGTGCGACGAGTTGTTTCGCGTTCGCGCGTCACGTGTTGAACACTCGTCCTTTTATTTAATATTTTCAAGAAAGTATTTTGTTTTTTATGCAGCCAGCAGCGTACCCATAAGTCTCCGTCTCTCGCGTTTCCTTTTACAATTTATGGTTAAACATATACGTATTTCCTAGAATATATAAGAACGTCGACAGCGCAATAGAGTTGCTTAAATGCTACAAAAGTATTCATATTATCAGTATTATTATTATCATTTTCATGGTATCGTAATTACACCTAAAGTTATTGTATTCATGCATATATCGAGACATATCGTAAGTAATATGCTGCTATTTAAATCGTTCGTGTAGCACATGATATATAATTCAATTTAATTATACTATTTTTGGCAAAGTCAGCACGTTCTCCTCTCAATCAAAATCTCTGCTCTTATTTCGTTTCGAATCTACGTGCGATAGTACGCCCCCGGTTGATAGCGCCCTTCGCGGCTAATCCGCGAAGTGCGTATCGCGGAGCGTTACACCGAGTTGGTCACGTCAGAGCACGGTCTTAGACACCGTGCGTCAGAGAATCTCTGGTCACGTGTGCTCGATGACTCTTAAGGTGAAATGATGCTCGATCGGTCAAAATCATGTTGATCAATTTTCACATAGAAGATGACACTTTTCTTTTTTCTGAAAGTCGTCCCAGAGAAAATAAGGAAAATGCTAAAACAGCTATATCTCGCGCATTCATACGTTAATAAGTGGTACACCTATCACTTCGCCCTAAAATACCTATTTTAGTTATTACGAAATTATGAATTGAGGATAAATCTAGTAGCTATGTGCTTCGACTTGAGAAAGTTATAAAGCAGAGGTAGTCCTAAAATTACTTTACACTTATTAGAGAGCAGTTTTGATATTATCGTACTTCGCGGAGCAATTTTGAAGTCGTATGTTTCAATTTTTTTTTCGCTGGTAAATATCGATGTGGTGGTTATTATACACTTTAAAGCAAAACATTCGCAATTCCGTCGATTACCAGAAAACTTTTACGAAATAATAGAAAAAAAATTTTTTAAAAAACTTCGTTATCGACTCGAATATCGTGCGGCTGAGATTTTACAGAGACGACCCTCTATGAGAATTTTCACGAGTGGCTAGGAGTGAAAAGCCGTGAAAAGTAGTGTACACGTCTCGTTGCGAGAGGTTTGGGATCGTGCATGACGCTATTTCTGTAACGCTTAAATAGTACAATCATCATATACCGCTGAGCAACGGTAATCGTCGGAGTAGCACTAGTTTCTTCGTATATCTCGATACTTCGGAGTTCTGGTTATTCAGTGCACGAGTGTTCGTCGCCAACGATTGACCGCCCCTTGGAAAGCGCCTCGACGCGAGACGAATAAACCAACCCTCACACGGTAAATAGTGACGGTCTCACTCGGCGAACCATGGCAAAGGACAATCTCACCGCCGTACTTTACGGAATCAACGATTTACGTATGGTGAGTCGACGGAATATTTCATTATTCGACAGATTTCACAAAAATCCACGTACCACAATTTTTACAAAAACCATTCATGATTTTTTTTAATTTTCATTCACGTCAACGATCAAATAATCTTTTATAATAATTTATATGACACTGAGAGCTTTCAGCATCATGCACTGGAGCGTTGGTGTGCACATTACACGTTGGATCGATCCTGATGTCCACGTGGCGCTAATATACGATTGCAGAACCACCTAAAAATTTATTTTGTTTCAGGAACAAACGCCCATCCAAGAGCCAAACGACGAAGGTGAGTTTTTATTTGCAAATTAAATTTTTGTTGTATGGTCACGTACTCGTGGAGCCAGAAGTTACGTTTTGATAAAAATTTATCATGAAATTAGGTGCTTTCCCTTTGCTCTTCAAAATATATGTAGTGTGTATGTGACCGTAGTCAGTATATTTTTTACAAGAGACGTGTCCCAGTAATTGCGCTACCTGCGCAATTACTGAGCTTCTTCGAGCTCTAAAAGTTTTCTTAATCAATTAATTTGAAATATTATTTTTAAGAATAATTGGTTTGAGTCTCTTGGCTGATTGCGGTTGTTCTGTTTACGGCGAAAGGCTGTTGATTTTTGGTTTCTCATGGAGAAAGCTTTTTTTCTAGTAAAAAAAAATCAGGTTTTCGATGTTAATGCGTTTAAAATGTTTCAAAATGTCAAAGAATTAAGGTGCAATTACTGTTGTGAATGTGGTATTTTTGGAAAAGTATGTTTTGGCTCGTGTGTGTGTGTTACCAGCTGAACAAAATTCAAACCATTGTAACTCAAAAAGAATGTGAGCAATAGGGCTGAAATTTTGCATACAAGTCAGCCTCGCATGCTTGAAGCCTTTTTTTTCTAACAATTGATTCAGCCATAAGATGTTAAGGGAGTTTGAATTTTTTGAAGAATATCTCTACATGCTGTAACTTTCGCAAATTTTGATATATCGAGCTGAAATTTGGCATAGAACTCGAATGGAGTACGAGAATGTTTAATATATTTGCGAATATTTTGTAAATAAATATTGAGAAATATACTCGCATTATATAACATTATTATTTCAAATTTTGCATAAAATTTTTTTTCTCAATATATTTGCGAATATTTTGTAAATAAATATTGAGAAATATGCTCGCATTATATAACATTTTTATTTCAAATTTTGCATAAATTTTTTTTTCCCATTTTCTTTTTTTCTTTGCTGAGTCTTTAGATTGAATTTCTCCATCTGGAAAGAGACGTATTCCTTTTGAAGAAAGTTCGAAAAATTCAAAAAAAAATATTTCAAATTTTTTAAAACCATCTTAATCGTCCAAAAATCGATTTTTATTTTTTAAATAGGTTTTTTTCCATGAAAAATGTAAAATCTTGCCTTCTAAAATTTTTTTTCGTTATCCTTGCAACAAACACAACAAAATTGATTGTCAGCAATTTTTCGCTCCGACACTATTTCCATGTAATAAAATCAGGGAGAAAAAACAAGCAAAAATCGCATTTTCCTGTAATTTCACCCCTATCAATGCCACCATAAATTTAATACCTATCAATATTTTTGTTTTAAAGAGTACTATAGCATATGTCTATTGCGAAAAATTCAAGATATTAAGGCTTTGGAAGTGGTCATGTTGATGTGGAATGCCTCATATCGAAATTGGTATACTGTGTACGTATGTTTCGTAATAAAAATGATTATGCAAATTATTTTTGCACATTGCTTCCTCGTGATTTTCGAAGACCAATTAAGCTCGTAGCTTTGTCAGTCTCCAAAAATTATGAAGTCACATGTAAGTCTAATTTGCACACTTCTATTTTAATCGACGATACTTTGGCAATCCCAAATCGGATTTTAGGTCGTTGAGAACGAAATTTTTTTGTTTTTTTATGCTTTTCCGAAAGAAAACATTTTTAGCTTTTTCGATGCTCTAAATGCGACTATTGCATAAGATATTTTCGCAATTACAATTTTTTAAAAAGAGGGCTTTCTGTTATTGACCGATTTTTTTTCTCGGCTCGCCTCAGTCGACAACAAATCGTAAAGAAGGAAGGCGTTGAGTGGTGAAGATCAAAGATCATTAAAACGTTAGTGTGTTATTTTTTTCGTAACTTCGATAAGCGAGAATTTTCTCGTAAGATAACTTTTTTTTGTGAGCGATAGACGAAGAGTCATAAACTTTGGTAGGTTCGTTGTAACTTAATTGTACTACAGTCCCATTTATCTACAAAATTTTCGTGCATAAGTAAAGTAGCCGGCGTGCCTCCTTTATGAGTGTACCGATCATGGTTCATTATGATAAGCATTCTATTTCATTATGAATTGTGTAAGCGCCTTATATAAGCGTGCGATAACCAACTACTACAGCCAGTATATGATCTCGACTAAATTAAGTTGATATTTGACAAACGATTGATCGGTAAAACTATATAGTAAATAAGCAGCAAATGAAAAAAAATTGCGAAGTGGTTCTTCAGCGACATTTCATTTTTTGTAATCCCAATCGCTTGTTTAGAAAATTTTGAGCAACAAACGTCACGTCTCTAACGGAATCGGTGCGACTACTAGTAGACTTGAATTAGATCAATTAGATCAGACGATCCTGCGACCTTTATTTCGCACTTTTTGTATATGATTTTTCTTATGATCTATCTACATGATTTCTATTATTGAACGACCTCTGTGCGAAGGTCGTGCAACTGCAACTATGACGCAACTTCTAGCGAACAGGAATGAATCTATAATCTCATTTCTGTTTATTATCAGTTTCACGACAGTTGCACTACCTCAACACGACCTTTACATAACCATTTTTCAACCGCAGTGATAACTCTGAAAGCATAACTGCACCGATCCCGCTAAAGATAAAAGGTCTTCCGCACTAATTCTTCCGTGTAGTAATGTTCTCGGATTTCAATTTCGAAAAATGATGAACTTCAAATAAATCTACACTGACGCGCTCGACAATCAGTACTTCACTGAATATGCATTTTTAAATATTGATCATTGTTAAATCAAATCTATTGGTTTACATAATTGAAATGTTAATAATTCAGAGTGGTTTTCTCGTGTAAGACTGCTCATATTATCGTGAAAAAAATTGTTTGATTGAGACTTATTCTTTATAAATATTTTAAATAACAAAATTTCTCCACTTGATAATTTTAACCCACTGCACACCAATTTTCTGCCATCCTTATCTACTCTGGGTTTGTAGCAACCCATAAGTTTCTCTTCGTAAAACATGTTTAAATGTTTACTTTTCAACTTAAAACGAGCGAAATGGAATCGTCGGAGTGTTAGGAATGCGACAAAGCCAGTGAGACGTTGATATTTTTATGTAATGCAACTTATTTTTAGTGAAAGTAAATGGAAAAGAAAGACAGAAAAATGAAAGCAAGTAACTTTTTTGCGTTTACATGAAGGAATATGAGAGTAAGTTGCCCTGCATAAAAATGATAGAATCTATCAATGGTTCTGAATTGGATTTGTGTCCAGGAAAATTATAATAAAAACACTAGTTTCTGATGAAATAATTAATTGGGGTTAATCGGCGTATTCACGACTCCAACTTTCTATAGGACATAATCGAAATAACTAACAGATTGCGTGTCATAGGATACATTGATTGATGTACATATTGTTTATTTTTTATTTTTTATAAATGGATATTAATGGTAATGGCGGGATAATAGATGGGGGTGGGGTCAAATCTATATGGCGGATATATGCACCTGCATTGAAATGGAATCAATAGGACAAAACTTATTTTGGCCTATTTTATCAATCGGACTTTCTTAATTACCACATGAATCGGATTGAATCGGCTTTTTTCAAATAATCGTTTGATCGACTTCGGCAATCGCTATCAATGAGCTTTACTCAGTATTTAAGTTTAAAACATTTTGTTAAATGCCAATTGTCAAAATTTTGAGTTAAATCGAGTTCGAAAAGAGGTTGATAAATCGATTGAACTGTTGAAAAACTGTTGAATTTTGATGGGGGCTTTCTGAAGGCTTTTCAAAGTCATACATACATGACCTTTCAAAGACTTTTCAAGGTCATATATATAATTCGTTACCTCATTGATGGGGGAACACAAAATGACACTGCTGCCACGGGTAGACTTCCACGCCCTTATTATAAAAAAATTCAAATTTTTTAAAAATATCTAGGATCATAAAACTTAAGGATTCTGATTGTTCCTCGAGACAGGGCGTGGTAGTACTGCCAGTCTCCGTCATAACCCTCATCAGTGGCAGCAGGGAGATAAGTGATCCCTCAAATCCGATTTTCTAGTATCATCGAACTTTGTAAAAATTCACACGTTATCGGAAAGATCATCAATTTCTGTGTAAGAAAAACCGCTGGAGCCTTTTCCAAAAAGTCAAGAAAATGACGACAGCAGCATTTGATAGTCACGCTCATAGGAACCGAATTTCGCGTTTTCATTCGGTTTTATCAGTATTAATCCGGTTCCTTTCGATTTGTACTATCGAAATACGTGTGCTATTATAATTTACAAAAAATTCACCGTGGCGCTGATTGTTCAAAAAAGTGAAATTGCATTTTCTATGTGACATTTTTCGATTTTTCTGCCGTTTTTCTTGGGTTTTTTAAAATATTTTCCATGCCTTTCATTCCAATTGAGAATAAATTAATTTTCTTCGTTGAAACAATACTTGGGATCGTTGTTTAAGCCAATGACATTCTATAAATTATTCCAATGTAATGGATTTTTCAGCTGCTTTTTTCGGTTATTTCGCGTTTCTCGTGCACGAATACCTTTCGCTTTTTTACTGAAATATAGTTATCGAGACAGGGATTGCTTAAACAAATTAAAAGTATTTTACTTGGAACATAGAGATTATTGAGTTGTTTTTAAGCAGAAATCGAGTCTGCGGCATTGATTTATTTGCCCAACTATTTAAGAATGTAAACGCGTTTAAATAAGTACCTAATCGTATATTGGTCTTTTTTTGTGAAAAGAAATTGAATTTTCTTCGAGATTCGTGCAAATGCATCTGTTAATTTATAAAAAGTCCAAAGATCCTGAAAAGTTCGCAATGGACTATTCAAATAATGTGACCGTTCAGTAAATTTTTGATTACAATATCATACGAGGATCGTGGGGCCAAATATATCCGTTTCACAAAAATATTTTTAATGCCTAATAGAAAAACACTATAAACAAAACATTGATATCACTAAAATATACGGCCAAGTCATCGTCACTATTAAAAATAATGATGAAATATGTACCAATTGCAAAAAGCTGTCAAATAAATCCAACCATCCAAAGCACATATCACCAAGCATATGTAGGTTTGTTTGATTATTATTATTATTATTATTGTTATTATAAATATATTATTAATAATTTGTTCATTGCAATTCTTTTATGATTATCAAACTATATTGTTTTAACGATGGACTCAGAAAGGAAATTAAGGTGTCTAGATCAAATTAAAAAAATGAAAAAACAAGAACGAAATATAAGTACTTGGCATTACCTTCATTTGATACATTTATTTCCCTGTCGAACCACGGTAGTGCCAAGTACTTACTTATATTTCGTTCTTGTGTTTCAATTTTTTTATTTGATCTAGACACTTCAACTTTCTTTCTAAGTCCATCGTTACAATAATGTAGTTTGATAATAATAAAAGAATTGAAATGTACAAATTATTAATAATATATTAATCATAACAATAATAAAACAAACCTATATATGCTTGGTGATATGTGCTTCGAAGAGTTGGATTTATTTGACAACTTTTTGCAGTTGGTACATATTTCATCATTATTTTTAATAGTGACGATGACTTGGCCATATAGTGATATCAATGTTTTTTTTGTGGTGCTTTTTTTATAGGCATTAAAATATTTTTGTGAAACGGAGTATGGTAAGAACTTAACATGTATTTGTCCAATATTTTTCGCCCAAAGCGACTTTTGGGTTTATATCACATCTTTTTGCAAAGTTATATAATATAACAAAAAAACCCTGTTATTCGGAGAGTCTCATGACTTAGGGCCAATTTCTTCACCTACGGTTAAAATTGTCTGACAGATATATCCTATGCTTTTAGCATGGGTTATCTGGTGGATAACTCTAACCGGAAGATAACCCGAGGTGAAGAAACCGGGTCTTAGAGATGTAGAAATACGATAAATTTCCGATGCTGTAAAAATACCGTATTTTTTTATCAGGAAATATTTTGTTGTAAAATACCGGTCACAATTATTTTTCGTAAATTTACCGTCACAAAAAAATGGGACTGGTCATTTACAACTAAATAAATGCTAGATTACAGGTGCTACATTGTTGATTTATAGGGTACGAGATAAAATTACGCACGTTTTACTATATATCTTTCATTTTGTTTTCATTTTATATTATAAGTTCATGATTATTATACACTTAAATGGTGTCAACAACGTAAAAAATTGACTTATATGTCGACAGAACGAGCGAACATGAGAGCGGGAAATAAAAAATTATCTGCGAGAAATATAAAGGTTATGGTTAACGAATAATATGGCTAGGAAGGTCAGGTTGTGGATATAGAAATAGGGAGATTATAGTTTGTGACAAATGTGGTAATTTTAGTAGCGGTCACGAAACCGTATTTGTACAGTAAAATACGGTTAAAATACAAGTCACGTTTTCCGCTCACATCTCTACTCAAGACCCTACAAAGAAAAAATTATTCATACTAATAAAAGAAATGAATTATAAGAATAAAGAAAATAATCCGAGTTATTGTAGTCTTCCGACTTCAGCAAAATTATTTAAAATAATAAAAACCATTCCCAGTTCTTTGTTGAGTCTGAAGACTACGAAGAAAAATATAATTCAAAATAATTTAAAAAAAAAATCCAATCCTCCATAGTCTTTAGAATCCATGGAGAGCTAGGATTTAAAAAAAATTATTTTGAAATTTTTTTTTCTGTGTAGAGCCCGGAGAACCTACAAAGATCTTTTATTTTTTTGAATAATCTTTTTCTGCATAGAATCTTTGGATTCTACGGAAAAAAATCGTAGTTCTTTGGAGAGCCTTCAGACTCAATGGAGAACTGGGATTTTTTTCTTATTATTTTGCATTTTTCTTCTGTGTACAATCTTCATTTGACTATGGAGTTCTGGGAATTGTTTTTATTATTTTAAATAATTTTTCTAAAGTTGGAAGACTTCAGAGAAAAAAATTATTCAAAATAATAATTTATTTTAAAAATCCAAGTTCTCCTTAGAGTCTTCAGACTGTACGTAGAACTGGGATTTAAAATAAAAATAAGATGACCCGAGTTCTCTATATAGTATTCAGATTCTACGAAGAACTGGGATTATTTTTTTATTATTATGAATAATCTTTTTCTCCATAAGTTTTCTGACTCAACGGAGTACTGGGATTGTTTCTTATTACTTTGCATTTTTTTCTGCATAGTCTTCATTTATAGACTCTATTGAGAACTGGTTTTTTGAAATTAGTATGAATAATTTTTTCTCTGTAAAGTCTTGAGACTCTCCGAAGAACAGGGTTTTTTTAAATACATTATTTTGCATGCTTTTTTTGGCATAGAGCCTGAAGACAACAGATAACTGAGACATTTTTTTTCTCCGTAGTCTTCAGAATCTACAGAGAACTGGGATTTAAACAAAAATATCTTCAACAATTTTTTTTCTACGTAGTCTATGGAGTCTACATGATCCCAAATATCTATCTAAAAATGGCATCTATTTAAAAATGGCATGAACTCTGCATCCATGCTACACTGAAAAAAATTAATGCCACGCTAGATAAATGTTACCCATAGATGGTGATAAAGACACTGATGACTTGGAGAACAACGGCATATGCATGAAGAATGTATTAAACGGTTATCGTTATAACTCGTTGCGACCCCTGAAAGATAGTCCGAATCATTGTTTAACGTATTCGATAAAATTTCATCATTAACAAACACAGCTTGTGCCAAAAAAGATACAATATGATATTCTTAATCAAACACCCTTGCTGACAAATTGTTATTCCACATATGAACGGAGATTTCTACAGAGCGATTTACTATCCTATGTATATCACCGAAAAGTATATTTTCGAAAATCAGTGTAAAGTATATTTGACAAAGTTTTTCCGAAATATAAAACGAGTCTCTATAGGTATGATTATTAATAAAATGTCCAATTTGAAGTACATGCAACGTTAGATAAGCTTAATTTAATAGGTTATATCACTACATCTACGCCACGGATTATTTTTACATAAAACGAACAGACCTTATAGCTTTGTTCGTTTAACCGGCTGGAACAGACGCCACCGCGGCGCTCGAACTGTACGAAATACGTGGTGTGAACGCACCTCAGGGCACACGCCTCCTTTGCATGAACTTGCTGGCGTGAGTATACTTACATTGAGTTTATGAGTGTGCGTGAGGTTGAGAAAAAATATGACAAAGATGCACGGTGTGAACGCACTTCTCCTTTAAAAGGCCCGACCACCCGAGCATGGGCAAATTAAGCGTTTTGAGCGATTTGAACGAATAATAGAACGCACCCATAATTGAGCGAGCTACGTTGAATTGATGAGTGGTATATGTGAGGTGAGATTTTATAATTGTGCAAAGATATCGAAATGCAATAAAACGTGGCCCAAATCAGATAATTTGGGGTGCAATGGATAGAGCGATGTTCAATTATAAAAGGCCTTCAGAAATATATATTCTTATATTAATTTTCTGATATTTGCTGTATAAGACATTGAAATTTACTCCCACCACAGAGATTATTTTCTTTCGAGAAAAGATACTCGTTGAGTCTCAGCAACATGTACTTGTCCCGAGACTACCGAGTATATCTAGATATATGTCTTTATATATATATAGATATATGATATGTCTTTCATACACCATTATACTCTTTCATAGCATGGTAAAATAAATCAATCCCGCACACTCGATTTCTCCTTAAAAATAGCTCAAAAATCTTTAAGCCTGTGGCACATGCAATGCAAGGAAATAATAAATAGGAATAAAAATCAGTCAATCGCATCACACCTCAGACAAGATACACCGATCAAACCGCTGTTTCTTATTTCACATTTCATATTTCCTATTTCCTCGCATTGTGTCACCGGCTTTATGCTCCAAGTAAAATACTTTTAATTTTCTGAAACAATCCCTGTGTTGACAAATAAATGGCATATTTCAGTAAGAAAAAGTGAAAGGGATTCGTACATGCTACGAGAAACGCGAAATAACCGAAAAAAGCGGCTGAAAAATCCATGACCTTGGGATAATTTATAAAATCTCATTTGTTTAAACAATGATCCCAAGTATTCTTTCAATGAAGAAAACGAATTTATTCTCAATTGGAACGAATGGCTCGGAAAATATGAAAAATCAAGGAAAACGACGGAAAAATCGTAAAATGTCATATAAAAAATGCAATTTCATTTGTTTGGACAATCAATGCCACGGAAAATGTATTGTAAATTACAATGGCACGCGTATTTCATTAGTATAAATTGAAAAGAACCGGATTAACGATGATTAAATCGAATGGACACACGAAATTCGTTACGAGGAGCGTGACTTTCAAACACTGCTGCCACCATTTTCTTGACTTTTTGGAAAAGGCAGCAGTGGTTTTTCTGCACAGAAATCGATGATCTTTCAGAAATCGTTTTAGTTTTTGCAAAGTTCGATGATTCAAGAAAATCGGATTCGAGGGATCACTTATCTCCCTGCTGCCACGGATAAGGGTTATCACGGGAGCCAGCAGTGCTGCCTTTTTTTATAGCTCTACCCGTCCTCTATCTCGAAGAACAAGCAGAATCCTCAAGTTTTATGATACCTAGATATTAAAAAAAAAAAATTTGAAATTTTTTCTTTAAGAGTGGCGTGGAAGTCGACATGTGGCAACAGTGTCATTTTGTGTTCCCCCATCAATGAGGTAACGAATTATATGTATGACCTTGAAAAGTTTTATCAAATACTTGAAATTTTATACCAATTCAAAATATTAGATTGTGGGGACGATATAAGAATGAGTTTAACTTAAATAAATTTTTAAATAACAAATAGTGAATAAATTTCTTATCATATCATTTTAAATATTTTATCACACTAGACCTAGTGTCACCGCCGCTCATACTATCAAGCAGATTACGCTAACCAAGCATACAAATTTTAAAAATTTGCTGATTTGTTAGATCGCCAATCTGAAGATTAAGAAATTGTTAGTATTGATGTCTTTGAAGTAATAATCCACGAGTGACTGGTATCGACACCGATTGGAAGGTTTGCCTTTTTCAGTACCGATTCCGATTGATTGTAATTCAGTCGATAGGACCAAGTCCGTTTCAATTCAACTGATATGGCGCTGAAATTGGCTCACAATACGGGGTACTAGAAATATCTAAAGATTCCTAGTCGACATAAATTTTATCGGAAAAAAATCTGTAAATCGGTAATATCCTGGACAGAAAACCCAATTTATCTTATAGGATTTTTGGTATTAATCTCGAAAAGATTTTTTAAGCAAGGTGAACTCTCCTTGAACCCAGTGTACGTCAAGTTTCCTGGTAGAAGCGTATATAACTTGATACATGCAGTAGCGAGATGCAAATTTTTTAAATAATTCAACAACTCGTTATTTGTCGTTGTGCGTAACCAGATCAAGTCGAACGACCTTCGCGTTATATTATCAATGGGAATATATTATTCCTCGTTTTGCATCTAAAACGAGTTCCAATCGTTTATATCAATAAATTCAGCACGATCGTCGTTCGTTTATCGAGATAATAATACAAACACTCGCTTCTAAATTCTTGATCGATCGCATCGAGCTGGTAGAGCAAAATTGATGGCGAACTTTTTTAACCCGTCAACGGACAATGCTAAACAGACCGTTCTCGAAGGATTCATGATAAATATACAGTCTGTTCAATAAGAGCGTGTGTGGCGAAACTCAAAAACTATTGAAAAAATTGAGCTTTGAAAAAAAATACACCTACACAACATGATATATCATGCTTTTTATTATTCATAAGTGGCCCAGTCGCTTATATTATTAATAATAATCGCCTGGCATCTCCGAGGCATACTTTCCACTAATTTCATGGCATAATTCGGTTCTGTGACCACGGTCGGATGACAAAAACGACAACTGACGCTTCCTATACAAGCATCTTGGAGGAAAGGTCCTGCTACCTGCTCGCGTTCAAATCTACCCCGTAACGATTTCCAGAAAAAGATGTAGCCGTACACGCTCTTGTCAAACAGACTGTACCTACCTCTATATTTTCAACCAAAAGTTATAATGAAGATGTCATCGCATTCCATTGAAAAAAAATCAAACTCGTGGCTCAAAAACCCTTGAGCTATTAAGCTTAAAATTTTCTTACACAAGAAACCAACAATTTTTTGTTTCTTTTTTGATAACTGAATATTATCAAACTCAATGCGAATATCGAGATTTTATTAGACCAATGGAAATTTCATCTCAGAGATGTTTGGATTTTGAATTTTTTTGGAAACATTCGAAGTAAAGTTCGAAATCAAGAAAAACTCAAATTAGCAGATTAATGTGAAAAAAATGTGCAGTTTGAATCTTGCACTTTGTGTTTCTCATAAATATCCCCACCTGGACAAAGTTTAGTCTGCGAGGATACACAGGTCGAAAAAATTATATACTTCCCTTCGCAAATAAGGGAAAATTTTATGGAACCAATGACCACGTTGCAATTTGCATTTTTTCTCTCGTTTTATCGTATAATTCTATCCATTGTTCTTTCTTTATGCACTGCAGAAGTTTTAATCCGAATGAGTTGCGTCGGGATCTGCGGTTCCGATGTTCATTATCTCGTGAATGGAAGAATCGGCGATTTCATCGTTAAAGAACCGATGATAGTCGGTCACGAATCATCGGGAACCGTTGCCAAGCTTGGAAAAAAAGTTACGAATCTGAAGGTAAACGTTCGAAAAAAATAGTATATTAGTTTTGTAGAATAGTATATTATGCACCTAGGGAAGAAAGTAAGCGTTTTTTGTCGAGCACCGATGTGAGTCGCCCTCGACTTAAGACTCGTTCTGCAAACATCGGCGCTCGACAAAAAAATGCCGACTTTCTTCCCTAGGTGCATAATATACTATTCTACAAAACGCATTAAAAAGGAGCGTTTTTTCGCTTCTGAAACGGGATAAAAGTCACAGTTTTTTAACCGCGAGGAAATAAACAGAGAAACAAACGACAGTGACAAGGAAAAAAAACAGCGCGTGCATCGCAGTGCACGTGATGGAACCGAAACTTCTTTGGCGGCCTTTGCATGCCTAAATTTATAATAAGTAGTATTTTGGGTTTTGTATCTTGGGGGCGGGGGTCTGAGAGGAAAAGAGAAAGAGAGAAAGAGTGTGTTTCAAAAGGCATATAGTGTCGGAAGGATTCTTATACGTATAAGAATAAGACTTCGGACACAATATCAATAATACTTTATTTGTTTCGTGCTTTTCCATGGATTCGTCATAAAATCAATATTCATTAAGAAAGTGACATTCAATTTATTTCTTCGATTTCCTTGAGATCATCAACTGGTGCTTCAACGTGTATAGTAGATACTATATAGCGCTACGGTGACTGAAACATGAGATATATGTTCTCGACAAAGCCTTTTTTCTCGCTCTATATTCTCATATGCGCTCTGCTCCTGTTTTTGGCATCGCGAAATCTGCAGGGATAAAGTTCCGAAAAGCCCATACCACCGATTAATTTGAAATTTTGTATACTCATGTATTTCGACTAGCTGATAACGAATATGGTAGTGAAAATACCCGCAAATTTGATTTCAAAGGTCAAAACTCATAAAAACTGACTTTAAAAAATTTTTTCTATTTTATTTTGATGAGTGTTCATTTTAGAGAAAAATGTTTCGGACAAAAGTTGTAGCCTATTAAAAAAATGTATCTTTTATGTTTATACAGTTTTTATCTAAAACAATTTTTTTTTTCAAGGAAAATGGGATAATCCATTTATAGCGCGATATGTTCGTTAGACGCTGCTTTATGCATGTGTGTTTGTGTGTGTGTGCATGCGTTCATGCGTGTGCTCGTGCATGTGCGTATATGCGCACGCTTATACGATTATAATCGTATAATCGTATAAGCGCTTAAACGATTATAATCGTTTGAATAAATAGTTTAAAACATAACAATCTACGTTTGTGGCAGTCGGGGGGGGGGAGCTCCACCTCACCGAACCATCCCGCCGGGGCTCCGCCCCTGGGCCCCGGTGGGCCGCCCACACTCACTACGCACACACACACACACACACACACACGCGCGCGCATAAAACAGCGTCTAACGAACATACAGCGCGTTAAATGGAGCATTATCCCCTTTTCCTTGAAAAAAAAATGGTTTTAGACAAAAACTGCACACAACATAAAAGATAGATCTTTTTATACGCTACAACTTTTGTATGAAACACTTTTCTTTAAAATCAACACTTATCAAAATAAAATAGAAAAACTTTTTAAAAGTCAGTTTTTGTAAGTTTTGACCTTGAAAATCATATTTCCGGGTATTTTCATTACCATATTCGTGATCAGTAAGTCCAAATACATGAGTATACAAAATTTCAAATTAAGGAGTTTCGATACACGAGAGTAAATGGGAGCAATATTTGTTTGAGCTGTCAATTCCATTAAAATACTACCACCCGCATAAAATTTTTGTCAGATCTTTATTAGATCTTTAATATGATTGTCAACAAATTTGAATAGGTTCGTCCATCTGGTTTATTAGTTACAAGCCAAAACATAAGCTCACCATCCACGGGTATAGCGCATGAACGGTCAGACTCTTTTGTTTTATGCATGCCCCGCTCACCGCGCGCCGCCGCACCCTCGTTTCCGCTTATTCCCCGTCGCCAGTCTGTACCGAAACTCCTTAATCGGCGGTATGGGCTTTTCGGAACTACACCCCAAAATAAAATGAGAATAAACAATTATTATTCGTATGTCATGTGTATCATCTTTATTTTTAATATTACATTTTTTTATTTCAAAAATGCAAACAGTAGACTCACAATATGATATGCATGATCAATACTGTCTAAATATTTTAAACGTAATTATTAGTATGAAAAATTTCCAAACGTACGAGTTATAAATTGTCCCTACGCAAAATGTATTATGTAGTTGGACATCATTTGAATAGACGTTGAAATGGTTAACATCGATAGATAAATTAAAGTTAATTATTTTTACTTATTCGTATTGTCGTTTTTATAATGGTTATGATTATCATATGTATGTTATTAATCATGAAGGTAATGAATTAATAATATATTACTGTTATTATTCCTATTATTATTATTATTATTAAATTGAATGCATTTTTTTCAAAGGAATTAAAGTAAGAAATTGAAAAGTAGGAAATTAAAAAAAAAAGTACGCAAGCCGAGATTCGAACCCGGAACCGTTGACCCGCTAACAGTATGTTTTGTGTATAGTTGAGATTTCGACATTAATATTTTCGGGGTAAATTAGAGTTGATTTGCAAATTGTAAAGAACCAATTGTCAAAAATGTTGACAAAAATTCATGCGTAGGCTCCGCTTGGTAAATTAACAATGTAGATACAAATGTGCATGAATGTTAATAAATATGACTTACGAATTTCGACACGAAGCACAGGACGCACGATGCTCACAGCTGACTCACGATTTTTCTATAAAAGAAGCGAAGAACCGCACGAAGCGGAGACGAAGAAGAGGAACACTATGTATAAGCTGTACGACTTAAACTCTCTCCCAGTTTTTCTCTCCCAAAGTATATCTTTCGTCTCTTTTGCGTCACGAAATCTGACGGTTTTTCGTGGCGCGACCTTGAAATTTTACTCTCAACGCGCCTGATGAAGTTTCACTTCAAAAACTTTTTTTCCCTGTCACGGTTGTTCTTTCTCTGTTTTTTCCCCGGTCAAGAAACGGTGACTTTCATCCCGTTTCAGAGGGTAAAAAACACGAGTTTTTAATACATGTGTTGTAGAAAAAAAAACAACGGATATGATTACATCCTGCTATTTTGTAAATAATCATTTTTATTATCCTATTATAATAATAAATACGTTGAACAGGTAGGTGATCGTGTGGCTATCGAACCAGGTGTGCCCTGTAGAAGTTGCAACGTTTGCAAACAGGGACGTTACAATTTGTGCAAAGATATGGTCTTTTGCGCTACGCCGCCTGTTCACGGAAGTCTGAGACGCTGGTACAAACATGCGGCTGATTTCTGTTACAGGTAATCCTTATTTTAACCAAGGGTTATTACAAATAACACACAACTCGCTACACTAAGATTTTCCAATCCTGCAAAAACGCGTGTGGGCACTATTTTTTTTAAGTCACTCTGAGTTATCGAAACGAATTATCGAAGTTATCGAAACGAGTAGCTCTATGCTCATGAAATTTTCAATTTTTGGACGAAAAAAAATGGTCTGACATAAAAAATCTGGCACCCCTACTATATCAAGTTAAAGAAGAGGAACACAAGGTACAAGAGAAAGGGTTCACATTGCTTCCTCATGGTTTGCGTGGATCATAAAGTTTTCTCAAAAAGGATTCACTGCGATGATCTGCTCGGGAGCCATTTGTCAAGAAAGATTTATGAATTGCAAAAAATCATGACGAAGTGTTCTTCGATTTTCAATGTTTATCTTGTTGTAAACTCTTACGCGTGTGACTGTAAATATAAATTAAATGGAAGACAGTTTATATCCTCTTGGGGAAAAAAATATCTATCGCGCAAACCTGCCATATCACAGTTATGCCGGTTGACCCTTGTGTCCTCGTTAATGTTGTTTTATCGATTGTATTCGACCTGACGCTTTGACAGAGAAGACCTTGATAATGATAACGAGGGGAGCGGACGAGCCTGCCTCCTCTGGGGGTCAACACGGTTCAATGGTAAAAGTTCAATCAAATGGCGAATCAATGTTTACATTTACGTGGTTGTGGATTTTCACTCATCAATCACTATGTCATTATTAGAGCCAAGAACCAACTATTGTTGGTTCTCAAGAGAATGATTAATGATTTCTCAATTTTGTAAAAAACATAATTTTGTAACCGCTAATCGGATTTAAACTATTAAAAAAATATATTTTTTATTTTTTTTCCCTTTTCGAAAAAAAATATACCGTTATCGGAGAAAAGCTCATTAGAAAGTTTTCGGAGTAATTTTTCGATTTTTTTTCTACGAAAGGACCACCTATTACAGTTGGGCAATACGCAACTCCACAGGATTTTTGTAAGATGGAAGGGGGCATCAGTGAAGAGGGAATTTTTTTTTTGTCAATTTACCCCGAAAACTGTCTATTGAGCTTTGATCCAATGACGGCATTTTTTTTTTTTTTTTTTTTCTTTTTTCTTTCGAAAAGGGCAGAAAAAATTTTAAATATTCTTTTTTTAATCGTTTAAATCCGATCAGCAGTTACAAGGTTATGAGTTTTACAAAATTGAGAATTCATTAATCATTCTCTCGAGAACCAAAATATAAATTGTTTCAGGCAAGTTAACTTTCCTCGTTATACTTTAGGCCCAAGTTTGGTTGTCCGTATTGGACCAATGTTCAAATGTAACGCTTTTTTTGTTTGGCCCTATACGGGCTCATAAACTTGAACCAGCATTGGTAGCCAAACGAGGGCCAACTTTAGGTGTCAAAGTTAGGCTGACGAAAATCGGGGCCCTACTAGGATTCCCTGTTTGCGTCCGGATTATCCAATCTCATCCCTGTGACATTGATTGTATATGTGACTGTAAAATTGACATAATATAATTTATTATCTATAAATTAGCAATTAGGAATGATCAATGGATGAATCCAATAGTGTAGTAGTAAGTTTTACTTGCATAGCCTTTTCGGCTTTTTACAACACTTCATTCACTATATCACTCTTACACTGGGCCCACTATTTTAGTTTTTCTGTTCATTTACGGAACTATTTTTCTCTCTCGATTTTTGCAACCTCATTGCTATTGGCCCAGTGTATTTGTGAGAACCTACAATTTAAGGTGGGTTTCGAACCACCGAGCTCGCAGAAAAAGCATCTGGAAAAATCCATTGGTGCCGGCCGCGGGATCGAACCCTGGCCGCCTGCGTGGCAGTCCAGAGTCGGACCAACTGGGCCACTGCTCGCTCTATGAATCCAATAGTGTTATTCCATTATTTTTAAAAACCCTGTAAATGAAGAAAAAAAGTCACTCTCCGGGATTTGGACCCGCTATCCTTCAATCGGTGAATTCAGCATTTTCGATCCTTAAACAATCATTAAAAAAAAAAATTTAACGCCTGGAGATTTTTTTTTACGAGTGTTTCCGGGTCCGTAGTCCAGCCGTTATTCCGTCGACATCAATTTTAAACCTACCTGAGATTTTAACTGAGATTTACCTCATGACCAACACTCTACCCCTACGCTATTGATATTATGACTCTCTTGTATTTAAATGACATTAATCCACGAGTTGTAATGAAAAAGCGCTGTCTCACTGGGCTGGATAGACCAGCGTGATATTCAGTAAAAAGATGATATATAGTGAAAAAATGTAATTAAGGGTTAATTAACAAATGAGTTTTATAAGAATTAGGAGCATTGAAATTGTAAAATTCATGTGTGGAATATTGAAAGTGTGAACAGGATAGGATAGTGTAAAAAAAATACAATAATATTCATGCAATCAATTTACTTTACTGCACCTTATAGTTAACAATTACATTTCTCAAGATCCATGTAGAATTTAAAAATTAAAATTGTTATATGGGCTTGTGAGACTATGTGCAAAGAGATAGTAAGTGAAAATGTTATTCAACTGTTAATTAAGGAGTTTCGGTACAGACCGGCGACGGGGAATAAGCGGAAACGAGGGTGCGGCGGCGTACGGTGAGCGGGGCATGCATAAAACAAAAGAGTCTGACCGTTCATGCGCTATACCCGTGGCTTGTGATCTTATGTTTTGGCTTGTAACTAATAAACCAGATGGACGAACCTATTCAAATTTGTTGACAGTCATATTAAAGATCTAATAAAGATCTGACATAAATTTTATGCGGGTGGTAGTATTTTAATGGAATTGACAGCTCAAACAAATATTGCTCCCATTTACTCTCGTGTATAAGCCAAATTTTCGAAAATTATTTTTACAGAAACGACATGGAGGATTGACTTGAAATTTGAGCAGTTCACGTTTTATATATTTGTCACTTATTAAAAAAAAAATTGAGTTGATGGCAGCATTTTCAATAGGTGTACCGAAACTCCTTAAGAGTTGAGTTCAAAATAGCTACAGGCAATTAAAATTCGGAAATTGAGATCTCGAATCTTCATATTCTGAATAGGACAGGATGATATATACAAAAAAATTAATATTTATATAATTAATTTTCCCCTTGCACGTTAGTTAACAAATATATTTCTCGAGAACCACGTGTGGTTTTAACATCACATTTTTTTATATGTGCTTATAAGACTGTGAATGAGGTGATACTATAGACAAAAATTTAACTTTGCCTGTCAATTAACAATTGCAGCAGTTAAGGATGTATGAGCACTAGCTTCACGATCATATAAAAATCTGAATTTTTTATATGGTGTAGCAGAAGTTTATATAATAAAACCTGCAAAATTTCAAAGTGCGTCAACGACTTTTTACGCGAGTAATTAATTTGTGAAATCAAGATATTTATCCCACGCCATATAGGAATTCTGGGCTGACGCAACTTTGAAACAGAAATTCGTATCTTTTACGATCAGATACGATCAATATTAAAACTGTTAAATGTTCAGAAAACTATCACGATTACATACGTTCTATAAAAAATGGGGGTTGACGAACCTTTTGACATACAATTATCGATTTTAAAGAAATTTTTCGCGTGGGTCGGATAATGAGCGGTCCGACTCTCTCTTGTTTCATGCGTGCCCCTCGCTCACCGCGCTCACCCGCGCCCACGTTTTCGCTTATTCCCCGCCACTTTGTGCTCATACATCCTTAAAGTAGGAAAAATGCGGTATCTTTAATCTAGAAAGTGTCAACAGGACAGGATAGATAAAATTATCATTCATATGGTTACTTTATCCTTTTTACCTTAATTAACAATTATATTTCTCAAGAACCACGTCTAGATTCAACATAAAAATTGTTATATAGGCTTGTAAGGCTGTGAACAAGTGAAAATGTAATTTTTAAATTAATTTATAAATTTTTATTTAATTCATTATTAACTTATTGAATTAATTCAATTTTAAAAATCAATATAAAAAATTAATAATTCATAAATTATTAATTCAATAATAATTATATAACACCAAGCTTCATTCTTGCAGTCTGAAATATGAAAGTCAATTATTAATTAACAGTTGAAGCCCTTACTGTGGAAGCCCTGCTGATGCCTAGAGGGGGCCTCTTTTTAATTTTGGATGCCCAACAAATTTTCTCCGCGGGGATGCCCAGTTAACCTCCGATTGGGCACAAGTTAGGCGAGCCTCGACAAAATAAGTCTGGATGCCTGGCTAAACCTCAACTTGGCCCAACTTGGCACAAGTTAGGCGAACCTGGACAAAATGAGTCTGAATGCCTGGCTAAACCCCAACTTGGCCTAACTTTGGCACAAGTTAGGCAGGCTTGGAAAAAATCAGCAGAAATGCCCGGTTACCCCCGACTTGGCACAGATTGGGCTAGCCTGAAAAAAATTAACGTGGATGCCTAAATGAACCCCGACTTAGCCCAACTTTCACACAGATTGGGCAAGCCTGAACAAAATTAACTTGGATGCCTAAACAAACCCCAGTTAGACAACAGCGAGGAAGCCTTTATAGTGGATGCCCTGTTGATGCCTAGAAGGGGCCTCTTTTTAAATTAAGACGCCCTAAAAATTTTCTACGTGGGAGTGGGGGGGATGACATTTCACCAAAATTTCATCCCCCACACTAATTTTTTCGAGACAAAAAAAAATTATTCAGTAGGGAATTTCGGAGGACAATATACCCATGACATTTCACCAAAATTTCATCCCTCCACTATTGTTAGTTTTTGAGAAAAAAAATTATTCAGTAGGGCATTTCGGAGGACAATATACCCATGACATTTCACCAAAATTTCATCCCTCCACTATTGTTAGTTTTTGAGATAATTAATTAATTAATGAATTCTCAATTTTGTAAAATCATAACTTTGTAACTGCTGATTGGATTTAAGGGGGGACTTCGGTGAAATTTCGGTCAAAAATGATCAAAAATAATTTCACCGAAACTTTTTTTCTGTGAACAAATTTCACTCATATGTTTTGACAATGTATGTGGAAGCTTCAAACAAGATTTTGAGCAAAAGTTAGGCTCTTTCGGTTGAATACTTTCCAAGTTATAGCGTTTTTTCTGATTTTGAAACACTATTCTTCGAAATGCTCCTTGCGCTACAACTTCTATCGCAGCAAACTGAAATTTATTTTCAGTACAGATACTAGTATAGACCAACTTTTGTATGAAGCGATTTTCAATCCGACCTTTCTAAGATAAAAAAAACATCCTCCTTACCCCCTTAAGGGGGATTTTTTTTATCTTAGAAAGGTCGGATTGAAAATCGCTTCATACAAAAGTTGGTCTATACTAGTATCTGTACTGAAAATAAATTTCAGTTTGCTGCGATAGAAGTTGTAGCGCAAGGAGCATTTCGAAGAATAGTGTTTCAAAATCAGTAAAAACGCTATAACTTGGAAAGTATTCAAACGACAGAGCCCAACTTTTGCTCAAAATCTTGTTTGAAGCTTCCACATACATTTTCAAAACATGAGTGATATTAGTTCACAGAAAAAAAGTTTCTGTTTTCACCGAAGTCCCCCCTTAAACGATTTAAAAAAAAAATATTTTTTTTTTGCCCTTTTCGAAAAAAATATGCCGTCATCGGATTACAGTTCATTAGACAGTTTTCGGGGTAAATTGATAAAAAAAACAATTTTTCCCTCTTCACTGATGGCCTCTTCCATCTTGAACAAATCCTGTGAAGTTGCGTATTGCCCCCCTCTATGGAAAAAGTATAGAATTCCAGATAGCTCTTTCGTAGAAAAAAAAATTTTAATTACCCCGAAAACTGTCTCATGAAATTTTCTCCGATGACAGCATATTTTTTTTTTCCAAAAGGGCAAAAAAATAAAAATTTTTTTTTTTTCATCGTTTAATGATTTTTACAAAATTGAGAATTCATTAATCTTAGCTCGAGAACCATCAATAGTGGGGGGATGAAATTTTGGTGAAATGTCATGGATATATTGGTCTTTGAAATGCCCATACTAAATAATTTTTTCAAGACAGAAAAAACGGGGTGGCCGATTGGACATGGAGCGCGACATATGAGATCGATAGGAAACACTGTGGGAGCATCTCAGCAGATAGGTCTGCTGCTTGGTATGAGACGTTAAAAAAAGTCATTTTCAGGAACTTTTATGTGAAAAAAAATAACGCCGTACTTTCAAAAACTTTAAGGGTGGTTTACTGTACATTTAAACGATGATTAATAATGTATTAACTAAAAAATAATAGTTTAAAGATTAAATAATTTATAAATCATCGGTGCCTCACCACCGAAATTGTGAATTGGCGGGAAATGTGGAGCCTCTCATTCTGGCTTGCAACAAGAAAATCAATTATATTATTAATTTTCAAATAATTTTATAGTACATGAACTAATAAAAATAAGAAAATAGTATAAACTTTTTACAATTGACGAATTTGAAAAAAAAGTCACGACTATGACGAAAAAATTTCGACCGATTCATGCGATAACGTGGTTTTAATTTATTTTATTATGTTTTTAGTTCATGTATGATGTCCCTCATTAGTTTATCTCGCTCACACAACTTCCTCTCTGAGCAAGTGGGTTTCTCAATTTTGGCTTACTCATAGGAAGCAGCTTTGTGAGCGAGTTGAAATAATGAGGAAGCAATGTGAAAATTTATAATTTGCAAGCTTTTTTATGAATTCAATTTCAATGATAATTACAATATAATTTTTAAGGAATTTTTAGAAAATTAATATTTTTTAAAAATTCCAAATTTTATAAAATCTGAAGTTGAATCTACCAATCATTTTCAAGCTCTATAACGAACATGGTTATCTTGTAGCCTATTTGTGTGGAACATGCTGGTTCGATAGTTGTAAACTTGCGAAATTTTGAGCACAAAGTTTTGGCTCAAAAATCTTAAATTTGCGGTAGTAACAGTAATTACAGTGATTTTTTGAAAATTTTCATAATTAAATGAAATCTCAAGCATTTCTTGCCAAAATCTCAGAGTTTCCGAAATGAAGGTTTCGATTTTTGCTCATAAAAAAATTCCTGAAAATTGTCTATTGAGGTATCGATCATTCATACATTTGTGTACCTCAAAATATTATACTTGGGTTTAAAAGCATCAGCATTTTCTCCGAAAAATAAAAGTCACTTGATTCTATTTAATTCGGGGATATAAGTTCATGCCAAACTACGCTATTAATACTTCGAACTAGTAACAGACAGCGCCACAGGTTCAGATTCGAGAACCTTCCATTTGAAATTTTGAACGAAAGTTATGGTGTTGGGGTCGTTGAGATCCCATGTAAGTGACTAAGGTCTAAGGTTAAAGTAGACTAAGGTTAAAGTACTACACATCATCCAGTCATACTAATAGGCGTTATTTTGCTTTGGAATATAGGTCAAAAATGCATCCAAACATAGGGCTAAACGTCCAAACGCATAAAAGTAGTCCAGTGGAGGGGGCAGTCTACCAGCGGCGGAGAAGCGTTGTTATAGTAAGAATAGAGACGCGCGGCGAATACTAATGATTATTGAATTTCATTATTTTGGCAACTACTGAAGCAGTTTCGATGATTTTGTTACAATTTGGGGTATACGTCAACACGCAGAAACTGAATCTGTTGTCGAATTTCATGAAAAATCAATACCGAAGTTGATATTGCAAAGTTTTCATGTTGAAGAAACTACTAATAAAGCTGAGTCGATTGATGATTTTGCATACGAGGAAGCTGATGTTGACGAATGCGAAAACTTTGTTCCAATTGATGATATTGTTACCGAGGTGGACAATAGTTTCACTTTAGAAGTAAGTCCAACAGAAAAAAAAGAAACTTGTGTAAGTTTTCATGTTTCATTATGCAATAAATGATAAATTTTTTTTTATAGCATGTAATTCTTGATTCTTCAATATGATATTGTGCAAACAGTCGTCAATAAAATGGAAAATAACGTTAAATGGACTGTGATTTTTTATTGCTTATTAAGTATAATCGTATAAATGTACACTTAGAATACTCTACAAAAACTTTGCAATATCAACTTCAGTATTGATTTTTCATGAAATCCGAGGACAGATTCAGTTTCCGCATGTTGAGGTACTCCAAATTGTTAAAAAAAACACCAAAATCGCTTTAGTAGTTGCCAAAATATTGAAATTTAATGATCATTAATATCCGCCGCGCGCCTCTATTACTATATACAACACTTCTCCACCTTCTCCCTCTCCACTCGGCTACTTTAACACCCTCGGACGTTTAGCCCTATGTTTGGATGCATTTTTCACCTATATTTCAACGCAAAATAACGCTATAATATGAATGGACGGTTTGTAGTATAGTCTACTTTAAAAATCCTTTTGAAAAATCAAGATCAGACCCCTTGCTGAGCAAGGACGGATAATGCAAGATGATGCACAAAAAAATGCAATATGCAATTGTGCATGAACTACTTATTCGACAGCGTCTATCCTTCGCCCACGTTATCTACATGTTGTCTCACAACTATTTCGCGGAAGGCCTACGCTACAACTTATAAGTTGGCAGAGTTATGAATTTTTGAAAGACTCATCCTATTTTTATGGTTTTTTTTTGTTTTTCTCGGTTATAAATTCCCCGATTGAGTCGATTATTAACTCATTTTAAAGGTTTTTAATCCTTTTAAAATCATCCTTTTAATAATTTTAAAGGTTGTTAATAAACAACTTTTTTCATTGGATTACAAAGATTGCTTTATTAGTTTTCATCCTAGAAGCAAAAAACTTTTTAAAAAAGTGGGGCTTCCGCTTTTAACCATTGTTAAAAAAAAATACAACAAATTGAATTTTTGAAACATGTACGTTTTAATCTATGAACTATTTTTCACATCATGGCACAGTTGGTTTTCGGGTGGGATTTTTGTCCTCAAATCGACTTTTATTTTCTGTTTCCTGGTCTAATAAGCGCATTCTTTTCCGCATTTCTAGAAATCAAAAGAATGGAGTTGGATCATTTAGAACAGGCGTAACGGTCCTAAAGAAGATTGCTGTCCTTTGTCTATCAATTCCTATTTTTCTGAGTTAATCTATGTTGTTGGCAGGCAATATTAAGTGTGTATTATTAACTCGTAATAATATTATTGATTTGACGACAGGTATTTTGTTCTCTCTGCATTTGTAGGCTACCAGATCATGTGAGCCTGGAAGAAGGTGCCTTGCTCGAACCACTATCCGTGGCGGTTCACGCTTGCAAACGTGCTAGCATCGGAATAGGCTCGAAAGTCTTGGTGACAGGCTCGGGCCCGATAGGACTTGTTTGCCTTCTAGTTGCAAAGGCCATGGGCGCTAGCATGGTCGTAATTATAGGTATAGTTTGAAAATTTTCAAAGCTTCGCGTTTAATTGAGGCTCTGTGCAACGAATGATAAATTTTTTTTCCAATTGCACCACATTCTCAGTTCTTATCAATTATCTTATCGAGTAAATGCAATTAACGACATTTGTTCATAATCTACTGTTTGAAGTCTTGTCGCATGGAATGAAATGAAAAACAAGCAAACAGTGTTGTATATTACTCGTAAACACATTTCCGTATCTCTTTAATGGCGTTGTTGAAATCTTTTTGTATAACTAACACGTCATGCAATCTCATATTCTTGTACGTGCAGCAAAAAAAGAAAATGTTTTTATCTGCAGACATTATCGAGGAAAAATTGAAGATTGCCGAGAAACTAGGAGCCGACAAGACTTTTTTAGTGGAGAAGGGTTTGTCCGAGGAGAAAACGCTCGAGCGCATATATGAAATGTTTGGCGGATACCCTGATAAGACGATCGATGCTTCTGGTGCACAGTCGTCTATTCGTCTCGCGATTCTTGTGAGTATTCATTAATTCAATTTCATTGAGCGCACCGGAACGCAATGGAAAATTCGCGTCCAAAATCGGCGCTGTCAACTTCTTGCATACAGCGAATGCGACATATGTATCGGAAAGTTTTTATTCAGTTTTTTTTTTTTATTGTTTCCTTCGTATACGTTTTTCAGGTTTACACGTCCTTTTTCTTTTGCGTACATTTCCATTTCATTCCTTGAGATCCCCTGTAGTGTTGCCATTATTTCCTAGTGCAGCCATTCTTTCCTAATGTAGGTACTAATAAACCACATTTTTACGGGGGCACAGGAAGACTGCGGAAAAACTATTCAGTACGAGGGGCTACATTTGACCGCGAGTTTCAGTTGTATACCATCAGAAACTCAAAAAAAAAAACTGCCTCCGCTCAGTAGTCAGCGCACAAAAACCAGCGCACCAATCCCAGTACTGGCCGAGAGCAATACTGACTAAAAGCATATGAAAGTTCATTTTTACTAACTCTGACAGAAAAACAGAGTGCGTGTTAATATTTGGATCAATTCCAGTCCTAAACTATGAACTCGAACGTTTTTAAATTTCAACAGATAACTTTGGAGACGTCTATCGTATCTAGAGCTTAATGGCCAAATAATGTAAAAATTCAATATATAAATGTATATATATTTTCGACTAAAATCCGAAATGTTTAAAAATAAATGGATGTAATAATTATTGTATAGCTTAATTCTAAAAAATCTGACGGTTAGACTCTAGACGGATGAAAACCTTATTCAACGAGCATTTTTTTGTTCCTGAACGTGAATTAGAGAAATGGCATTGTCCCAACATTTTACATTTCATCGTGGATAATTTGCTGTACAGATAGTTTGAAAGGATTCTAACGGCACCACTTTCAGACCTATAAGCGCGTGACTTTCTTGCCCATAGTTTTCAGTATGCAGATGATTCTCGTAAGTTTTCGAGGTGCTAGCTGTTAAATTAGGAACCCAATGTGAAAAAGCATCTGGAAAATCGCTTTCAAATCGCGGAATTCGCGAGTTAAATGCACTTGCCCCAAAAATATCACAAGTTTTAATATTTCCTTTTCTACCGACGCCATCAGAGTTCCTCGTCACCATTTTTCACGTGCTCTTAATTTGGACGATTGCTGAAGCCAAGCGTCTACTGCGGTCAGTTTTATCGAAAAGTTGTTCCGGCAATAGTTTGGAAGCTGTCCTGAGGAAAGTTCGATCTAACTCGTGGTACACGGAGAAAATCGGTTAGATCTACGTAATTATCTATTTGATCTTCGTAGATCTAAATTCTGTAAAATTGTAGATCTACCTAGATCTTCGTATATAACAGTAGATTTAAATAGATCTGATTAAATCCAATGGAGATCTAGGTAGATCTAATTGAGATATAGATAAATCTACGGTTTTTTCAAATTTAGATCTACATAAGTAAAAAAATTATTGTAAATTTAATATATAAGGGTATATAAATCTTTCAAATTAAGAATAGTAAATCGAACATTCATGTACATTATAATTGAAAGTTCATAACACAATGTAACGATCTATGATTGTATGCAGACATTCGCGTAGTGGATACCGAAAATTTACAATCTCAGTGTAGAAAATTGAAATTCGTGTACATTGCATTACCCTGGTGGATCTGGGAACCTTCGATTGGAACCTAAAAAAGGAACCATTCCAACAGGATAAAATGAAATCAATGAAACGAATTAATCGGACTGCAAACGGAACCTTGGTAAGAAATTATAGAATGCACGGTTCCTTTTGCGGCTTGTCCTTGGGACTCTTAAGGGAACAAAAAAAAAGGAAGAGCCCTTTGAATACACTAAAGGGATTTAAAAAGAGACTGAAAAAAGATTCGTTAAAAAAATGAACAACTTCCCGAAGAAGAAACTCGAAAGGACACTGAAAAAGGAACCATTGCAAAAATAGCCCGAGTTCTTGTAATACACTAAAGGGACTCAAAAAGAGACTGAAGAAGGAACTATTCCTTTTTAGGTTCCAACTCATTATTTCTTTTGTCCCGTTGTAACGGTTCCTTTTAGCAATATTCCGCATTTGAACTCCATTTGGGACTAAAAAGGAACGGTTCCTAGATCCACCAGGGTATAAAGATAAAAATTCAATGCTAAATTCTATACATAAGTATATTAAATTTTTTAAAATTCATATTAAAAATTCAGCAGTTTGCGTATTAAAATAGTGCCCGTGCATATGAGGATGCGATTCATGTACCGATTAACGATTGATATGAAAAGTGATAAAAATAAACATACTTGTTTATGAAATGAAATTTTCAATTAGACTTTGAAAATCGTAATTCGTATATATACATATATATATACACTACCGTTCATAAGTATAGAAACACTCGCCCCAGATCCGAGCCACACAAGAAGTTGTATCGCTCTTTGAAAAATGAAGACATCTCAATTTCCCAAGCTGCGTTCTAAAAAGGACATATTTAGCTTCATTTACCTTTTTTGGAAAAATTTTTGCGATTTTTTTTGAGCCCGGTACGCACTTTGAAAGATGATCATTTTTTGGCTTTTTTGGAGGGTGGAAATTTTCGCGCATATTTTGTAAAAAAAAATTTTCAACTTTTTCCCGTGAAAAACTTGAAGCGGGGAGTACAACCTTCAATCTCATTTTTTGGAAAAATTTTTACGATTTTTTTTTGCAAAGATATTCAACTTTTTGCAAAAAACGACCATATTTATAAGGGGTAGTCTCACTCTGAAACTACTGGGTTTTCGAAAAATTACTAAGAGGGTAAAAAGTTGCATATAATCATTTTGGATGTATCACATTTTTTTCAGAATTAAAAAAACAAATTCGAAAAAAAAAAATTTTTTCAAAAATTAAAAACATTTTTTTTTTTAATTTTTTCTTAAATCAACAAAATATTTTTTTTTATCGTGAAAAATCGGGTCTCTTACCTCATCGACACGGCTTTTTCATCGAAAAAGCCACCTTGGGCCAGTTTGGAGCAGGGTCAAATGGACAAATTGATCGAGCGGATGCCACGTCTCGTCAAAGCTGTAATCGCAGCGAAAGGTGGCTTTTTCGATGAAAAAGTCGTGTCGATGAGGTAAGAGACCCGATTTTTCACGATAAAAAAAATATTTCGTTGATTTAAGAAAAAATTTTCAAAAAAAAATGTTTTTAATTTTTGAAAAAAAATTTTTTTTTCGAATTTGTTTTTTTAATTCTGAAAAAAATGTGATACATCCAAAATGATTGTATGCAACTTTGTACCCTCTTAGTAATTTTACGAAAACCCAGTAGTTTCAGAGTGAGACTACCCCTTATAAATATGGTCGTTTTTTGCAAAAAGTTAAATATCTTTGCGAAAAAAAATCGTAAAAATTTTTACAAAAAATGAGATTGAAGGTTGTACTCTCCTCTTCAAGTTTTTCACGGAAAAAAAGTTGAAAATTTTTTTTTACAAAATATGCGGGAAAATTTCCACCCTCCAAAAAAAGCCAAAAAATGACCATCTTTCAAAGTGCGTACCGGGCTCAAAAAAAATCGCAAAAATTTTTCCAAAAAAGGTAAATGAAGCTAAATATGTCCTTTTTAGAACGCCGCTTGGGAAATTGAGATATCTTCATTTTTCAAAGAGCGATACAACTTCTTGTGTGGCTCGGATCTGGGGCGAGTGTTTCCATACTTATGAACGGTAGTGTATGTACATAAAAATTTGTTTTAAAATTAATTTAAATTTATAAGAAGCCCGCTTGCATATAGTGATTAAAATTTCATCCGCACTTATATTCTGTGAAATTCAATAATCGGTATGTTAAAATGAATATGAAGTAGTAACAATAACTTCAGTATTACCGCGCACATGAAATTTACAATGAGCGAATCACATTTAAAATTCATTTTGTAAAGTACATTTTTTGATATTCCCGGTATATTAATATTCAGAATAATAATAACAATAATAATTATATTATTATTTCTAATAACATAGGTGTCAATATTGGTACATACGAATTCCATAAAATTCAATAGCCGGTGTATTAAAAATATGTTTCCCAAAAAAATGAGGAGACACGTCTTCTTTACTACTGGCTCGCTACTGGCTAATGCCCTGAAAGGCATGTGCCACAAGAGAAAAGTCTCAATAAAGGCGCTTGATTCAGTCGCTTATGTACTACAGGTTTGGTCTCGTTCGTGAGCTCGCTGACGAGCGACCGCTCGGCGAACTATCGTTCTCTAGACAATTATAGTAACTTTTTTAATTTTTGTACGTTAATTCGAATATAAATTTATTGACTTTCTTACACTATTACTGGTGGGGGCACCTGCCTTGCCCTATCGGGCTTAAGGCTCCCTTTATACACTGGGCACAGAGTTTTTCTGTTCATTTACGGAACTATTAGTTTCTGTTGATTTCGCAACCTCTTCGATACCGGCCCAGTGTATTTGGGAGAACCTACAATTTTAGGTGGGTTTCGAACCACCGAGCTCGCAGAAAAAGCATTTGGAAAAACCCATTGGTGCCGGCCGCGGGATCGAACCCTGGCCGCCTGCGTGGCAGTCCAGAGTCGGACCAACTGGGCCACTGCTCGCTCTTTTTCTTACACTATTATTGAAATTCCAATGTCAATTGTGTCTTTATATGAAATTTTATATTGAGCTTAATACTATTAAATGCCATTACTATTACATGAAGTATGCGTCATCCAATAATAATACGCTCAATGTAAAATTTCATAAATATGGATATTGAACTTAACACAACTGACATTGGAATTCCAATAGTCTTATACGAAATTCTATAAATTTAAATTTAAATCAACGTACAAAAACCAGAAAATTACAACGCTTGTCCAGAGAACGATAGTTCATTGAGCAACCGCTAGATGGCGAGCGAAGTCGTTCTCACGAGCGAGACGAAACCTGTACCTAGTATTTATAAGCGACTCAATCCTCATTTTTTTTTTTGGAAATGGCTGTCCTGGGACTCCTGGGAGCGTGGCTGGTTTCCTATTCCAAATAGAAATCCCAATATTCTTTCCTTCATTCGTATAGGGTAACTTCACCAGTGAGTGGACGGCCCCCAGTAAATAGAGGCGTTCACAAGAAGTATATCTGTATATAACGATTTTAACCTGGGTGTCCATTCCCGGGGGTTATTCTTAAATGTTCATTCACTGGTAGATTCACCCTATAGAAAGACGATATTTTTTCTATATGAACATCTTTGCTTTAAGTTCGAAACTGGGCGTGAATGAAAATTCATGTACACGAATATGAAGCCCTCTTGCAAATACAGTAAGAACTTTTGCAACAAATATTTATTAATATTAAATAATCGATGTATTAAATACAATATAACATGTAAGGAAAGTTAATGCACCCGGGCATATTGAGTTTACAATTAATTAATGAAATTTTAAATTCATTACATACACATTTCATAATTTCATATCCATGTGTATATTACAAATCATAATACTTTTTTTTAAATATTCAATACTCGATGTGGTAAAAATGATAAAAATACGTTATTAACCCATTAACGTCGAAACGAACACATTTTTTGGGAAATGGTGGAGCTCCAAACTCAATGGGAAAAATGCACTGACCGTAGACCAAAACCATATGTACTTTTTTTAAAAACTATTTCCGGGTGCGCTCTTTCGATTGGTGGGGTCGAAATAGCATTTTTAAGGCTCTAAAAAACAGTATAGCGGATTTTAAGTGAAAAAGTACCAAAAAATAGAAAATATTTTTTTTCATCTTTTTTTTACCCGGCAGAGAATTAGGATCGCATTCCCACTATGATCAATGGTGATCGGAACAGTTAAAATTGGAGGAAAAATTTTTCTTCCAGACTTCAAGTCACTATAACTTTTCCAAAATGGTGGAAATAACGTGAAATTTTGTGAAATTCAGATTTTTCTTGTATATTTTTTTTGGAAATCACGTATTCATGAGCTACTCTTTATGCAAATATAATATTATATCGGATAAAACATTACTGTATATGTTTCATCTAATTTTACATCCTCAATTCAATATAGCGGTAAAAAAGCGAAAAAATATCTACTTTCCCCGAAATCATAAGCAACAGAAATCCTAAAATCATTGGTTTTAAACGTTTTTTTCATATTTTTGTCACCGTCGAATCCGAACATGGTAACAAAGTTTTAAAATTCAAGACGGTGGATCTAATATGGTGGATGCGAATAAAAAATATCGCAATTTCCGAATGAAAAAAATACTCTTGTTATGTGTACAAAATTTTTAAACGAAAAGATACGTGATAAGTTTGACGCTGGATGCGTTGTTTTTGAAAAAAAATTCATGAAATCTCCGAATCAATTTAGGGTCCGATTTCTCTAAGATTTATCTCTCGGGATCTTTGTCGTGCATAGACATACTATTCATAAACGCAATACGAATCGGTTATGTTTACATGCACATTGATAGTTCTAGTACAGATCACTGTAGAGGCGCATGCACACAGCTCCGATGTAACCATACGAGGGGAAACGAACTCGTCGTCGGGTGAATTCATCAATTTTTTTCTCACAGACAACGCATCCAGCGTCAAACTTATCACATATCTTTTCATTTACCAATTTTGTGCAGATAACAAGAGTATTTTTTCATTCGGAAATTGCGATATTTTTTATTCGCATCCACCATATTAGATTCACCATCTTGAATTTTAAAACTTTGTTACCATGTTCGGATTCGACGGTGACAAAAATATGAAAAAGAGTTTAAAACCAATGATTTTAGTAATTCTGTTGCTTATGATTTCGGGGAAAGTAGTTATTTTTTCGGTTTTTGACCGCTATATTGAATTGAGGATGTAAAATTAGATGAAACATATACAGTAATGTTTTATCCGATATAATATTATATTTGCATAAAGAGTAGCTCATGAATACGTGATTTCCAAAAAAAAAAAATACAAGAAAAATCTGAATTTCACATAATTTCACGTTATTTCCACCATTTTTGAAAGGTTATAGTGACTTGAAGTCTGGAAGAAAAATTTTTCCTCCAATTTTAACTGTTCCGATCACCATTGATCATAGTGGGAATGCGATTCTCATTCTCTGCCGAGTAAAAAAAGATGAAAATTTTTTTTTCCATTTTTTGGTACTTTTTCACTTCAAATCCGCCATATTGTTTTTTAAATCCTTAAAAATGCATATTATACTATTAGATAGACCCTTAAAAACGACATATTGTACTATTGGATAAAAATTTTTTTAAAAAATTTATTTTTTGGAATTTCCAAACCCATGTAACCCCTTAATTATCATACGACATTTTTTTTTATAGATCTAAGCTATTTTATCCCTGGTACTCATAATAAATGCTGCCTGCCGCTGCATTCACTCCAACCTAAACTACTGTACACATTTCGATAGTTGTAAGTTGTAATGAGATACTCATCAATTGACAGGCTACGAAATCCGGGGGCACAGCTGTTTTGGTGGGCTGTGGAGCACCGGAAGTTCAAGTGCCGCTGATAAACGCCCTCACCAGAGAAGTCGACATTCGTGGAGTCTTCCGATATGCCAATGAGTGAGTATGACGGTGTATACCACAGATAATATTTTTCATTTTTTTTTATTTGAAGTATCCCTGTGTCAAGTCACTGTGTGAACGCTCAATGGGGATTTACAGCTACGAGGACGCCCTAGAACTCGTGGCTTCTGGCAAAGTCAATGTGAAGCCATTGATTACGCACAACTACAATCTCGAGGATACCGTGGATGCCTTTGAAACAACGAAACTAGGACGAGGTGGAGCGATTAAGGTTATGATTCATTGCTAGTATACAGTAAAGAAAGATAAAGTCGTGCTTTGAATTAGAAAAACATTGATATAGATATATATACACACACACACACACACATATATATATATATATACTAGGGGTGCGTAGGGCGCTACGCGCCCTCACTTAGGTTTGGGTTTGGGTTTGGGTTTGTCATCCTTTTCAAATTGGACACCCGGTATAAGCTCAAATCCTGAAACAGCGGCGGCGGCGGCGGCGGCGACATATTTTTATATTATATATATATATATATGTGTGTGTGTGTGTGTGTGTGTGTACTGCGAACTATGTCGTCGATGAAATTACCAGGGAAACAAAAAATGGGAGCCTGACTTCAAAAATGAATATTTCGGATGCAATTTAGATTATGAAAAATTTGTTTGTGTGAATGAAAATATCGATAAATCATTACGGATGATGAAAGCAGGAAATTTCTTATTTTTACAAAAGAAAATTGTAAATACAATTCGTAAGAAGAAACACCACAGTGCAAATAAAAAAAACGAAACTATATTTTTTCATTGTCTTAAAGCTTATACTTTATTGTTTCCACCCGCGAAACTTTATTGAGAAATACGCAACAGTGCCGACGATACAGTTGGTTTCGTAAAGCAGGAACGAGCTCAAACAGCAGCTCGACCATGTCTTTTGGCTTTGGAGACGCCTATCTGCCCGGAGAAAATATTAGGCACTTTTTTGTATACCATACCCAGGCAACACAGTTATGTAATAAACACATTTCAATTATGTTACACTCGGTTCCTTAAATATCACAGGTATGTCGTATGTAACGTGAATGTGGCAGTCCAGGCACTCTAAAATGTCCGCCACATATCATGCTACAGTTACAGAGAACGGAGAAGTCACAATGTTACATTGAGGTTACGTAGCAATCATGCATCACTCGAAATCGAAATTATATGGCCTCCATGTCGCTAGGATGTTTCAGGTACCCCGAGTCGAAATTTCAGCCCTCTTTAAAACCTCTTTTAAGCCTCCAATTTTCTCCGAGAGTTGATCAAATTTTGGGAGTATGGAGGGTCAAAAGAGAAAAAAAAACTTATATTTCAATGTTTACCAGTTACACAATTTCTGCTTGAGCCGGGATTCGAACCGCCTACCTACAAGTTTCCTACCTAATGTTTGCTTACTAACCCGGAACGCTACCTATTGCGCTATCGACTACCATTAAAGTTGGTTTCATCAAATTCTGACACCACCCAGATAGAATACTGACGTCTAATATACGTATATACGACGTCGCCATCGACGTCTGTAAGACGTATTTAGTACGTATACTGAAGAGCTAATCTTCGCCATCGACGTCTGTAAGACGTATTTAGTACGTATACTGAGGAGCTAAATGATCCAGATATTTTGTACGTCCATGGTTCCACCAGAGATGAGCAGGGAGATCTCCAACGCTCGCATTTTCGTGGTACCTGGAGTGGGATACACTTTCGCTCAACGGTACAAGAGTGTACAGTGTATCCGTGTGTACATCCTGTGCATAGACAAAGGAAAATATTACTCGGTGGAATAAAGTTCGAGCTTCATTGAAGACAGCTCTGTGCAGTGAAAATAACGTGTATTATTCAATACGAGTCTGTGTTGAAAGACAAGGACGATGATCATAGCAGCTCACAGTAGTGTGCTTATGATCCCTTAAGTGACCGTTATTTCTACGGAAGCGTCACCACCTCAGGATCACATTTCAAGCCGATAGGCATTGAGAACCGTGACATCAGTCGGGATAACCAAGAAAGGAACGATATGTCGTCCGGGCCAAGCCGGCGAGATCGTGACAGGAGATCCGGGAGGACAAGGGATGACGATGGGCAGCGAACGAGACCGCCATCGCATCGCTCGAGAATACAGGGCCTAAGGGATGGCAGTCGACAACGACGCAGATCCAGGAGCCTCGAAGATCATACCCGTCATCGAAGAGGGACGGCAGGATCTGATAATAACTGTCGGCGCGGAGAACGCCAGCGAAATCGACAGGCAAGAAGCAGGAGTCCGGTGGGTAGTACCATGCTCAGGGTGAGTCCGATTTTGCTAAATTAACTGAAGTGCTATCGGCTATCGTTAAGACAGGTTCGAGACGGTCAAATCAGTACATTAATGAGAAAATATTGCCTGAATTTTATTCGGAGAAAAAAGACTATGGAATGGTTAGAAAAAGTGAACATGTAAGTGACCATATACGATTGGGATGGTCCACATAAAATTTACTTAGCTTCACTAAAGCTGAAGGGTTTTGCAAGAAGCTGGTACGACGGGCTTGAGAACGCACCTGTTAGTTGGGAAGCTTTTAATGTAGCAATTCTCAGACAATTCTCAGGGGAACAAGACTTTGGGAAACTTTTGGAACACGCGGTAGCGTATAAGAGTACTCCAGGTCAGTCCTTACAAGCGTATTGCTTTGAAAAGGTCAAAAGAATAAATCGAGTAAATCTAGAAATTCCCGAGCAAAAGATTGTGGAATTCGTGACCCATGGAATCAATGATGAACAATTAAGAATGAGTCTGAGAACCTCGAAAAAAGATACTCTCGCGGAATTAAATCGATGTCTGGAATCCGTATCAATTGAAAAACCTAAAGAAATTGAGCATGCGAACGATGAGAAGGACAAGGCACGTCTTTTTGAACAAGCTAGGTCAAAACAACAGCGCACACGATTCGAGCGTGATGCATGCTATAATTGCGGGAAGAGGGGGCACATAAAGCGCAATTGCCCCAAACCAGAGAGCATTAAGAATAATAAAATCTAAACGGACCTGCCGAAAAACCCTTATTTTACGAGCGACAAAGATGCGAAGACAAAATGTGAATTTGGTAAATTCCCAGGGCATACCGAGACGGAACGCCGCAAAAAAACTGGGAGGAGAGGGGGAAAAGAAATCACGACTAGACGAGGTGCCGGCTTCAGGCGAGGAAGTAGCCTCACTCGAGGGGTCAGCCTCGCAAGAGGGGGTACCCTTACCAGGGGGGGGCAGCTTCGCAGTGGGGGCACTCTCGCTGGACGTATGCAAGAGCATATGGCAAACAAACCATTCAAGAAATGCGTTCTAGGCAAGAGAGAAAAAAATATATACCATTGATTGGGAAGTGACTGCTCTATTATCCGGGAGAGCCTAACAAGACCCTTAGATTTAAAATTTTATAATACAAGGAAAACTTTGTTAGCATTTAACGACGCAGTAGTCGTTCCGATTGCTCAATCTTAAATTAAAGTTCTGATCGACGAGATTCCTTTCAAAATAAGAGTTTTCATTGCAGTAGATGACCAGGTAACAGAGGAAATCCTTATAGGACGAGATATATTGCTTAAGACCGTCATTAAGGCAATATCAAATGCATCGGGAGGAACGTTCAGTTTGGAAAATTCGCGTAAAACGATAATTTAGTAGAAATTGAGATAATAGACGTCGGTCTAGCGAGAGCGGTGAAAAAAAAGACGATATTAGTGAACAGGCCCATTCTAGCGAGTGACGACCCCGAGCGTGAAACCGAAGTACATACAGATGCAAGCGCGTTGGGTCCAGGGGCCACACTTATACAAAAACATTAGTGAGGGAAAACGCGTGACCGCGTACTATAGTCGAAAGGCGACTCTCATAGAATGAAAATATCACTCTTACGATCTCTAAACACTGGCGGTATTGACGGCATTGAAAGCATTTCGGGTTTATTTACTAGGATTAAAATTTACCGTGGTGGCTGATTGCAGTGCCGTACGCGCTACAGAAAAGAAAAAAAAAAATATATGCAGCCACGAGTAGCTCGTTGGTGGGTATACCTGCAGGGTTGCGATTTCGAAATTGCCCGGAGAGCCAAGTAACTTACGTCGACTATCTAAATAGAAATCTAATCGATTGCTGTGCCATTGATATTACGAAAAGTAAATGGATTAAGGTAGCTCAATTTCAGGATTCAGACATAGAGGTAATTCGCAAAATTTTGGAATTTGGAAAGATTCAAACGAGAAACTAAACGATATTTTGACAAGTATGGCCTTAAAGGAGGAGTTTTTTTCCAAAAGTCTGATACGGGTAATAAGTGGGTCGTACCATGATGTCTCGCTTCAACGTGCTGCGATTGTGCCACGATGAACAAGGACACTTCGCTCATGAGAGAACGTTAGAAAAAAATAAAAGAAAATTATTGGTTTAAAGGAATGAGGAAATTCACCTCTAAATACGTAAACGCATGTTTAAATTGCTTGTATATAAAGGATCGGCGGAGTGCAAGCCGGGGCTATTACACCCAATAGATAAAGTCGCTATTCCATTCCATACGATACATCTTGATCATGTTGGCCTATTTGTGCGCAGTACACGCAAAAATACACAAATACTTTCCATTGTGAATGGCTTTACGAAATTTTGTATCCTCGAACCTGTTCGCGATACTTCCACGAAGGGCGTGATAGAAGCACTGATTCAGTTAATCGCAATATTCGGGGTACTCACTCAAATAATAAGTGACAGAGGTCTCACGTCACAGTCGTTCAAGGCTTTTTGCGAGGAATACGATGTTAAGCACATCTCAACGCAGTGGCCACGCCACGTGCTAATGGACAGTGCGAACGCATGAACCGCACAGTTTTCAGTTTTCTCGAATACGATGTTAAGCACATCTCAACGCAGTGGCAACGCCACGTGCTAATGGTAAGTGCGAACGCACGAACCGCACAGTTTTGAGTTTTATTGCAGCTACCTGTGCTGGAGGGGCAGTAGGCCGAGGTCAAACCGTACTGGAGAGGCAGTATGGTCGAGACAAAACTCCTTACGGGGGATCAGAGGTACTTTTGACCAGGTCCAGCTGAAAAAAAGCTGGGGGACGCTGCCAAGGCATCCACGGATGCAGAGCAGAGGCAACAGAAGAGGGCTTTCGACACTCGACGATCCAAGCTGCCTACGTACGCAGTGGGGGATGTCGTCGTGGTAGCAGCGAGTCCTGTTGCAACCGGGGAGAGAAAAAAGCTGGTCGAGAAGGCGAAGGGGCCCTTCAAAGTGACAGCTGTTCTGCCTAACGACCGTTACGAGGTTCAGGATTTGCGAGACCTGAAGGAGTCGCCAAATCAGCGCGGGCTCGTAGCGATGGACAGCTTGCAGAAGTGGGTCAGGTTAGACGCCACGCAGTAAGCTGGTGAGTAAATTACGTCACTTGGTGACAGGCCGCGAGTCAGTAACCCTGAGAATCAATCCTTGGTCAAGATTGTGCCGAGCGACGGGAGCTGGCGAGGCCAGGACAAAAGGGTAGTCGCGGAGTCAGGCAGACATAGGGCTGAGCAGGCCGGTTGCCAACTCAGTCTGCAGCTGTTACCTGGCAAGGCTAGCAACCAGTAATAGGTCGCGAGTCAGTCACCCTGAGAAGCAATCCGTGGTCAAGATTGTGCCTAGCGACGGGAGCTGGTGAGGCCGGGACCAAAAGGTAGTCGTGGAGTCAGGCAGACATAGGGCTGAGCAGGCCGGTTGCCACCTCAGTCTGCAGCTGTTACCTGGCAAGGCTAGCAACCGGTAACAGGTCGAGTCCATTGTCCATACTCGAGAAGTGGTCAATCTCGAACACGTGGAGCTTTGGGCGGAGACCGGGACCAAAGGGTAGTCGCGTAGTCAGGCAGACATAGGGCTGAGCAGGCCGGTTGCCAACTCGGTCTGCAGCTGTTACCTGGCAAGGCTAGCAACCGGTAGATAAGTTCCCGTCCGAATACCCTTCCGAACTAACCAACTGTTGGTAATGACTGTTTATCGATTGATGCTTTTAAGGGAATTGATCACTCCCCCATGAAGTGTAAATTGAGACGCGGTTAGAGCCATTCCCACATCTTAGCGTTTGATGTGTGTGTAAGAGAGGGTTTGGTTTTTTTTTGTTGAATTTCAGGAAATAGACCTATGCGAAAAAAAAGAGAAAAGGTCGAGGACGACCTAGGATGGTCAGGGAGGCCGAATGAAGTAAACATTTTCGAGCTTGGTCCAAGGCGTCCAATATCATGACTATTGCGAGAGGCTTACGGAGAGCGAGTCTGGAAACACTTAGCAATGCAGCGTTGCTGGACGAGAGTTTTCCTAAACAACGGGACAAAGAACGAGCTGAGGCCTCGCAAGGGTTTCGGGGCTGAGGACAGTTCGCACTGGACCGTTGACGAGATCACATACTCACATGTATATATCGAATACCAACCTTTGTCATTATTAAATTTTAAGGGACAATATAACTGCTCCCATCTTATACGAGTCCATCGGACATCACCTTTAATAAATATACTTGCCGTGCACGATACCCACTCGACCCAAACAAGCCGTGCACGATACCCACTCGACCCAAACAATGAGTACGTTTACACGACGCTCCAAATCCGGTGTTACGACAACCGGTTTAGTTAAACCAGGCGTTTACACGGTACCTAACACCCGCTTTACGTCTAAAGCGGGTGTTAGGACCCGTTTACACGCACTTTAACGCCTGATTTAACTACGCAGGTTTTCGTCACACCGGCGTAGTTAAATCAGGCGTTAAAGTGCGTGTAAACGGGTCCTAACACCCGCTTTACGAGATAAAGCGGGTGTTAGGTACCGTGTAAACGCCTGGTTTAACTAAACCGGTTTTCGTAACACCGGCATAGTTAAATCAGGCGTTAAAGTGCGTGTAAATGGGTCCTAACACCCGCTTTACGACGTAAAGCTGGTGTTTACCCAAATTAGAATTGCTTTGAATGGGGAAGTTTACCCAAATTTTTGGCCGCGTGGTGGTGCTACAGTCACTGTCTACTTTTGACGCAAAATTTGAATCATTTATTCGCCTTAAACTGATTTTCTAAAAAAATGGATTCAAACAAGTATGAAGGATGGAAAATAAACGAGTTAAAAGCAGAATTGAAAAGACGAGGTGCGAAATTGACAGGAAAAAAAAAAGATTTGCAGGACAGGTAAGTTTACGTGTGAATTTAAGGTTATGTTGTTATGTTAGCACTTTATCAGTTTTAAAATAACTAAGATATCGTCAAATAGTTAAATATACGAATTAGACTGATTAACAGTGCCCCTAAAAATAAATGATCCATATAATTATATATGTACATAGTAAAATAATTGTAAAAATGATGTACCAGCGAAATACATAACGCAACTGCATTTCTTCAGCTGTAAATTGTTGCTAATATTTTTCAGACTTATTTACTATGATCGAAACAATAATTTTTATAATTCTGATGGAGAATCAGCATCTGGTGTGGTTGATAATTGTTTTCCAACACCAGCGTCCAATCTTTTTAAAGATATTAACAGCGACACTGTTCTGCCGCCACTGAGCAAACAGCATATTCTGACGTACCTTGAAAGGTAATAATTTTCATATAATTGTAACAATTTAAATTGACGGAAAATCTTAAATGCCAATGGAACCCTTGAGAGATACCCAAAGTTCATGACATTATTATTATTATTATTATTAGTGTACCCAAATTTTAAAAATTGTTTCTCAGTTGAAGTTACAAATGTATTTCTTTTTTTCAGATTTTCCGTCCACAAAGATATAGGCAAGGAGATGTATGAAAGTTATTATCTTGTGAATGCACGAGTCGCTGCAGATGATAATTATTTTTATATTCGGGGGCAGTGCAAAGCACAGATGCGAAAGCATACTCAGTACTTCGTAAATATATGTCTCTCTTTGTATGGAAGCATAGAAGGCGCACACTGTGAATGTGCTGTAGGAAGCGGGATGACAAGTCACTGCAAGCATGTCGCTGTTGTTCTCTGGGGAATCGAGCACATGAATCGCAAGAAAAAAATTATAATGTGCCAAGTAGGGACGCAGAAGCTACAGTCTTTTTATAAACCTCAACGTGATTATACTGGGACTCCGTTGAAAGCCGATGAACTGAAACATCATACCGTTCACAGATCTGATGATGTGTTCTTCGAACCAGCGGATTTAAAGAATACAACCCCAGAAATGTACAGAGATAGGGTGAGGAATATAGTTATAAATTATTCCTCAACTAATATGAACACAGCAGTCAGTTACAAGAAGGCTCTTATGCCAGCCAATACCTATGGAGTTATATGGGATCACAAATATGCAAAAATCAGCATTGAAGAGCAAGTGCTTTTTAATTTAAAGCTAATCGACGTTGACATGAACGATATTTTACAAATTGAACGAATCACGCGACTTCAAGCAAGGAGCCCAGAGTGGCATGAATTTAGGAGGCATCGTCTGACAGCCAGCTTTTTTTATAGGATTTGTCATGTTGTGAGTGATCCAGCTAAGAAAGCTTTAGTGAACAGAATTTTGCATTCAAAGGAGCTCAAAACCAAAGAAACTGAGCATGGGAAACTGAACGAAGGCAGAGCTCTTGCGTACTTTGAAAAGGCTTATAAAGAGACGGTTCAAGCATGTGGACTTGTAGTGCATGCCGATTATCCTTTCATTGCTGCATCTCCCGATGGTTTTATTGGCGAGGATACTCTCGTGGAGGTAAAATGTCCTTATAATCAACGCTTCTCAACAATCACTGGAGACACTATACCCTTTCTGCGTACACGCGAAGATGGCTCACTGTACTTGGATCCAAAACACCCTTATTATTATCAAATACAAGGGCAGTTGTATGTAACAAATAGATCACATGCTTTACTCGTAGTTTTCACGTATGTGGAATTATGTGTGGTGCCAGTTCCTCGAGACGAGATCCACATCTCTCTGATGTTTTGCTATTTGCACCATTTTTATGAACAACATTTTGAGCCTGCAATACTTGAAGAGTATGTGTACAAGAACTACGGAGCAGTATTTTTCAAATGAAAATGAGTCGCTTCGCTAACCGATATGACTGATGATGAGACACGGAGGCTGTGTTAGTTAATACTTATGTTGCGCGCTATTGCAATTAAAATATTTATGTTAGTTGGAAAAAGTCGACAGTGTTAAACAGAAGTATCTAAACCAAAGCATAAAATAGCTTGAAACGTTCCTATTTAATTCACAAGTGAATTAAAATTTTAATAGATATATAATGGAATTATGAGTCACTGTGTTACTAATATAGTTATATTATTATTATTATTATAGTTATATTTCTATTATTATTAGCAGAGTAGTAATGTTTATTTATGAAAAAAAAATATTGGATGAATGTGTATAAACCAACGGTGGAACCAGTAGAAAACATTGCAATATACACTACCGTTCATAAGTATGGAAACACTCGCCCCAGATCCGAGCCACACAAGAAGTTGTATCGCTCTTTGAAAAATGATGAAATCTCAATTTCCCAAGCGGCGTTCTAAAGAGGACATATTTAGCTTCATTTACCTTTTTTGGAAAATATTTTGCGATTTTTTTGAGCCCGGTACGCACTTTGAAAGATGGTCATTTTTTTGGCTTTTTTTGGAGGGTGGAAATTTTCCCGCATATTTTGTAAAAAAAAAATTTCAACTTTTTTTCCATGAAAAACTTGAAGCGGGGAGTACAACCTTCAATCTCATTTTTTGGAAAAATTTTTACGATTTTTTTTCGCAAAGATATTTAACTTTTTGCAAAAAACGACCATATTTATAAGGGGTAGTCTCACTCTGAAACTACTGGGTTTTCGAAAAATTACTAAGAGGGTAAAAAGTTGCATACAATCATTTTGGATGTATCATATTTTTTTCAGAATTAAAAAAACAAATTCGAAAAAAAAAATTTTTTCAAAAATTAAAAACATTTTTTTTTGAAAATTTTTTCTTAAATCAACGAAATATTTTTTTTATCGTGAAAAATCGGGTCTCTTACCTCATCGACACGGCTTTTTCATCGAAAAAGCCACCTTGGGCCAGTTTGGAGCAGGGTCAAATGGACAAATTGATCGAGCGGATGCCACGTCTCGTCAAAGCTGTAATCACAGCGAAAGGTGGCTTTTTCGATGAAAAAGCCGTGTCGATGAGGTAAGAGACCCGATTTTTCACGATAAAAAAAATATTTCGTTGATTTAAGAAAAAATTAAAAAAAAAAAATGTTTTTAATTTTTGAAAAAATTTTTTTTTTTCGAATTTGTTTTTTTAATTCTGAAAAAAATGTGATACATCCAAAATGATTGTATGCAACTTTGTACCCTCTTAGTAATTTTACGAAAACCCAGTAGTTTCAGAGTGAGACTACCCCTTATAAATATGGTCGTTTTTTGCAAAAAGTTGAATATCTTTGCGAAAAAAAATCGTAAAAATTTTTCCAAAAAATGAGATTGAAGGTTGTACTCCCCGCTTCAAGTTTTTCACGGAAAAAAAGTTGAAAATTTTTTTTACAAAATATGCGGGAAAATTTCCACCCTCCAAAAAAAGCCAAAAAATGACCATCTTTCAAAGTGCGTACCGGGCTCAAAAAAATCGCAAAAATTTTTCCAAAAAAGGTAAATGAAGCTAAATATGTCCTTTTTAGAACGCCGCTTGGGAAATTGAGATGTCTTCATTTTTCAAAGAGCGATACAACTTCTTGTGTGGCTCGGATCTGGGGCGAGTGTTTCCATACTTATGAACGGTAGTGTATATATTACACACGCTTCCACATATATTTCCATACACTTCTGTCTGTGACGGTTTGAATAAAAAAAAAATCTTGCATGAAGTATATTTTTTTCATTTATTATCCCTTATACTACATTTCTTTCAGCCAGAACACGTAAACAAAAATTTACAAAGTTTGTATAAAAAATTTGTAGCTTCATTATTATTATTACAATAATTGTAAGCAAGTACAGTACAATTATTAATTCAATGCAATTTACAATTTACAATTTAATTCATTACAACTATTCGGAATATAAATGACAACTTTCATTACGCAACTATGTTCTCCCTGAAATTGCATAGCATCATACAGGTTTGAAAAATTCGTGCTCCAAGTGGTACAAAATAAGTATATAATGGAGATTGCAAAATTGTATAAGTTTTCGTAAGACCTATCAATCTTTCAATATGTATTCTATGTGCGGCTAATTTTCTGTCCTTTATAACTGTTAGTGCTGGTAACTGACTTTTTGCTTTCAGAAAAGTCGGTATGTTAACAGTAACATCTTTTTCTGCACAAATGTCCTGTACATTAAACCCCCTATCTGCCATTATACTATCATGTCTCTCTAACTTTTCACGCAATTCACTGCGCTCGAAAATCTGTCGATCACTTGTACTGCCGCCATAGGCTGGTGAGCAGTATGATAGTAAGCCATCAGGAGTCGCGCCTAGAAGAAATTTTAAAGTATTTCTGTTTTTGTACGTGCTCCATGTTGCCTGTTGCACAGCCGGTTTACTAGGTTTTGCAATGGGCACTTCAGTAGCATCAACAATTACGCGTGTCGTACGGTAATTTTGTTTGAAACACTCCGGCATGTAAAATTGTGTTACTTCCCTGCTTGGCCAACAATCTAACATGGACCACATTTGATGAAAGAAGTTAATCCATGTACAAAAGATATTCGAAATAGATGCTTCACTAATACCAAAGAACAGTGACAGTTCAAAATGAGGAGTGTTCCTTCTAAGTTTCATCAATACCAAAAAAATTGATTTTCTACACTGATCTTTTGCACTGATCTTTTTTTGTACTTTAAATTATACGCTTCCGGGCAGAGGGTGGAAAAAACCATCTTGAATTTGCGATAGGTCTCAAGGCCAGTATAGAATGAAATTGCTGCGTCGTTTTCCACAAACAATTCAATTGTGTAAAAACCACCCTCTGTTTGTACGCTAGTGGTATTACGAGTTCCCTCTTCGGATTGAGATGCAGTCAATGAGAATATACTTTTTGATAAGCGATCGTTATTGGGATTATCATTGGAGGTACATTCCTCTTCCTGAAAGTGATGACGCATGTCTATGTGGTGAACATCAGATGAATCACTTGATGAAAGCCTGTTCTCAGGTTCCAATTCAGCAGCTCGTAGCCCAACTTTTATTTCACAGTTTTCCTCGTGATGAGAGATGGGTGTGTTTTCGTAGGCAGTTTTCTCCGCAGTTCCAAATTCGTTTTTTGTATCGGTAAGGCATTTCACACCAAGACTGTCTTCTTCATCGATGGTCAAACAAATGTTTGTCGAACTCTCCAAATCAAATAATTGCTTTCTTGCAGCATTTGCTTGAGCTTTTTTCTCATTGTAGAATACTGAAGGAACTGCATTCTTTTTCAGGCGCTTATTTTTTAATTGTGTACCTACAAAAAAATGTGATAGAATATGAACTATGTGTTCTAACAAGGAAGGTATCCCAGGTCGATCTCTCCGATTTTGATCTAACTCATATATGTTGTAGTACATTGAAAACTAAGCGACACGTATTTTTTTTTATCTGCCATTAAACACTTTAAGGGGGTGAAACCACCCTCCAAAGTAAGGCATGTCAAGGGGCCATTTGGCAGTTTCACCCACAAGGACATAATATTTTTTAACCAATCCAACTCCAAAAGTTTTCTCATAATGAGAAACGAAAAATGTAATTTTCTCGATAAAAAAAAAAAAAAAACAAGGGGGTGAGCCACCCCTAAATATTATTACATTAATGCCAAAAATGGGCAAATTCAAGTAAAAAAATCTAAAAAAAATATATATTACGTATGAACACAAAATAAAATTGACGTGTTTTTGGATTTTCCCGAAAAAAAAAAATTGGCCGGGGTAACTACCCCTGAATGCTGTTTATCTTGCGTGTATGCGAAAAATCGTCAAATTCAAGTTTAAAAATCTAAAAAAATGTATATTGCGTATAAACACGAAATAATATTGCCTTGTTTTTGGATCTTCCCGAAAAAAAATATTGGCCGGGGTAACTACCTCTAAACGCTGTTTATCTTGCCTGTACGTGAAAAATGGTCAAATTCAAGTCTAAAAATCTGAAAAAAATTTATATTGCGTATAAACACGAAATAATATTGCCTTGTTTTTGGATCTTCCCGAAAAAAAATATTGGCCGGGGTAACTACCCCTAAACGCTGTTTATCTTGCCTGTACGTGAAAAATGGTCAAATTCAAGTCTAAAAATCTGAAAAAAATGTATATTGCATATGAACACGAAAGAATATTGGCTTGTTTTTGGATCTTCCCGAAAAAAAATATTGGCCGGGGTAACTACCCCTGAACGCTGTTTATCTTGCGTGTATGCGAAAAATGGTCTAATTCAAGTCTAAAAATCAGAAAAAAATGTATATTGCATATGAACACGAAAGAATATTGGCTTGTTTTTGGATCTTCCCGAAAACAAATATTGGCCGGGGTAACTACCCCTGAACGATGTTTATCTTGCGTGTATGCGAAAAATGGTCAAATTCGAGTCTAAAAATGTGAAAAAATGTACATTGCGTATAAATACAAAAAAATATTGACTTGTTTTTGGATTTTCCCGAAAAAAAATATTGGCTGGGGTAACTACACCCGAACGCTTTTTATCTTGTGTGTATGCGAAAAATGGTCAAATCAACTCTAAACATCTGAAAAAAATAGATTGCGTATGAACCCAAAGGAAATTCGACGTGTCTTTGGTTTTTCCCGAAAAAAAATATTGGCCGGGGTAACTACCCCTAAATGCTTTAAATTGTTAACGTTTGTTTGTTTTCTCACGATATCATCAAATGCTTAAACAAAAAAATCATCGGGAACAAAGACAAGGTAATTTTTCGAATGAAGTTTAATACGTTTTATTGGTATAACTTATCGTTACGAAAATGATAAACCAAAAATTATTAATTTTCGAATATTGAACAATAGGGATAATCGTCGAAAAAGTGTTTCAAGCAGAAGGATTTTTTACACCATGAACATCGAATAACAGCAACGTTTGTGCAGCCTTCGATTTCGACGTCTGCCTTGCGGATTCAGTATTTTGTATAAAATTAAATTCCTCACGATCACCTTTGAAACGTGTACGTAGAGTAAGAACCGCCCGAATGAATTTTGTTCATCGGGGGTAGTTGCCCCGGCCAATATTTTTTTTTCGGGAAGATCCAAAACAAGTCAATATTATTTCGTGTTCATATGCAATATACATTTTTTCTGATTTTTAGACTTGAATTTGACCATTTTTCGCGTACACGCAAGATAAACAGCGGTCAGGGGTAGTTACCCCGGCCAATATTTTTTTTCGGGAAGATCCAAAACAAGTCAATATTATTTCGTGTTAATGCGCAACATACATTTTTTCAGATTTTTAGACTTGAATTAGACCATTTTTCGCATACACGCAAGATAAACAGCGTTCAGGGGTAGTTATTCCGGCCAATATTTTTTTTCGGGAAGATCCAAAAACAAGGCAATATTCTTTCGTGTTCATATGCAATATACATTTTTTTCAGATTTTTGGACTTGAATTTGACCATTTTTCACGTACAGGCAAGATGAACAGCGTTTAGGGGTAGTTACCCCGGCCAATATTTTTTTTCGGGAAGATCCAAAAACAAGTCAATATTCTTTTGTATTTATACGCAATGTACATTTTTTCACATTTTTAGACTCGAATTTGACCATTTTTCGCATACACGCAAGATAAACATCGTTCAGGGGTACCCAGGCAACACAGTTTCGTAACAAATACATTTCAATTATGTTACACTCGGTTCCTTAAATGTAACAAGTATGTCGTATGTAACGTGAATGTGGCAGTCCAGACACTCTAAAATGTCCGCCACATATGAAGCTACAGTTACGTAACAATCGCGTTGAATGGCTGCATGCCAGTTACGTTGCTGATGCATAAATTTTACAGAACAGAGAAGTCACAATGTTACATTGAGGATACGTAGCAATCATGCATCACTCCGAAATCGGAATTACATGGCCTCCATGTCGCTAGGATGTTTCAGGTACCCCGAGTCGAAATTTCAGCCCTCCTTAAGGATGTATGAGCACAAGGTGGCGGGGAATAAGCGAAAACGTGGGCGCGGGTGAGCACGGTGAGCGAGGGGCACGCATGAAACAAGAGAGAGTCGGACCGCTCATTATCCGACCCACGCGAAAAATTTCCTTAAAATCGATAATTGTATGTCAAAAGGTTCGTTAACCCCCATTTTTTATGGAACGTATGTAATCGTGATAGTTTTCTGAACATTTAACAGTTTTAATATTGATCGTATCCGATCGTGAAAGATACGAATTTCTGTTTCAAAGTTGCGTCAGCCCAGAATTCGTATATGGCGTGGGATAAATATCTTGATTTCACGAATTAATTACTCGCGTAAAGAGTCGTTGACCCCCTTTGAAATTTTGCAGGTTTTATCCTATAAACTTCTGCTACGGCATATAAAAAATTCAGATTTTTATATGATCGTGAAGCTAGTGCTCATACATCCTTAAAACCTTTTTTAAGCCTCCAATTTTCTCCGAGAGTTGATCAAATTTTGGGAGTATGGAGGGTCAAAAGAGAAAAAAAATATAACAAGAAAAAAAAACTTATATTTCGATGTTTACCAGTTACACAATTTCTGCTTGAGCCGGGATTCGAACCGCCTACCTACAAGTTTCCTACCTAATGTTTGCTTACTAACCCGGGACGCTACCTATTGCGCTATGACTACCATTGAAGTTGGTTTCATCAAATTCTGACACCAGGCTGAAAGGCTGAAGTGACGTGAATACCGGTGATACCGGTGTATCTTGAAAAAATTTATATCCTTATATAAATATTTTTATGGTCCTGTGTTATTAGAATAATTGCGTTCCGTTTTCTCTTTTTGGGGCAGAAATGGTGAAAAAAAATGAATTATATACTTATATGTGCGCCTTCATAGTGGTATCGTTCCCCGATCAAGAGGTTACGTTAGTGTATTTCGAAATTAATACTGATTAAACAGCTATTAAATAGTGTTTAGAGTATGAATAAAAGAAAATTGTGTTTTTTTCCACGATATAACATTTTTTTTATCAAAAACGAAAAGTCGTCAAATTAATATTGTGTTTTTTTCCCCGTATGGCTCCCCGATCAAGAGGTTATGTTAGTGTGTTTCGAAAGAAATATTGATTGAACAGCTATTAAATAGTGTTTAGAGTATATGAATGGAAGAGAATTGTGTTTTTTCCCATGATATAGCTTTTTTTTAAATCAAAAACGAAAATTTGTCAAATAAATATTATGTTTTTTTTTCACAATTCATCATTTTTTGTCGAAAAATAAAAATCGTCTAATTAATACGAAATACTGATTAAACAGCTATCAAATAGTGTTGAGAGTATATCAATAGAAGAGAATTGTTTTTTTTATACGATTCATCATTTTTTCGTTAAAACAAAATAAATTGTGAAATTCTGTAGTATTGTTTTTTCCACGATTCAGCATTTTTTAAAATCAAAATACCTATTTACGACTTTTTTTCAACACCTTGTGATTTGAATTTTGACATACCAACTTTGGCACATGTTTTAGATTATTCATTTTTTAGTATTTTTTCGATCCCGATCGGACTGATAGTTTTCACATTTGAAACTTGGCAGGGTAAATTTTACCCGTGTGTGACCAATAAGTTATTCTACAGAGATGTGACCATAAAGGGTTAAAAGTGACAGCATGTAAACATAACCTCGAACATAATCCTGCTGCCCGCAAGTTCCTATAAGTGAAGCATACAGCATTTTGCTCACGTGTCGTGTGTTTTATTTATGATTTCAATACCAATTTCAAATTATACGTATATTAGGTAAGTTGATATCTTTTTTATTCAAGCCCAGAGTCGTCAGCTTAACTATTATGACTCGGTCAAAGGAGTGAATTTGTATAAAAATAACGACAAATTTAAGAAACCGAAAATCTCGACAAGAATAAGTTTTATTGTAAGTGATAATTTCGATAATTATGCTTCCGTGCTGTCATATTTGAGGAAGGCACAAGAATAGTTACGCTGCAACATGGATACGATGGATTACGGTTACAGCATGCATACGTTATGTTAGTTGCACGTCACACTTCAATCCGCAAATATTATGTAAAGTATATATCACACTGCTCCATACACGTTATGTTACACTGCTCCATACACGTTATGTTGCACTGCTCCATACACGTTATATTACACTGCTCCATACACGTTACATATATGTTACACTGCTCCATACACGTTACGTATATGTTACACTGCTCCATACACGTTACGTTAAGTATATGTTGCACTGCTCCATACACGTTACGTACAAATGGTTCCGTATCGCTTACATCATTTCTATGGACAGCATTATCACAGTGACACCATAGCATATACTTTACGTAACAAGCTTACATGGCTGTGACAAGTTATCGTTACATGGAGGTTACGTTTCAGAGACGTTAGTTCCATCTTTATTACGTAACGATTACGTTCACAGATGAACGTATTAGAATCATCACAGTATAGACGTCACATTTATGTCAAAAGATTAAATTGTTACCTGGGTAGTTACCCCGGCCAATATTTGTTTTCGGGAAGATCCAAAAACAAGCCAATATTCTTTCGTGTTCATATGCAATATACATTTTTTTCTGATTTTTAGACTTGAATTAGACCATTTTTCGCATACACGCAAGATAAACAGCGTTCAGGGGTAGTTACCCCGGCCAATATTTTTTTTCGGGAAGATCCAAAAACAAGCCAATATTCTTTCGTGTTCATATGCAATATACATTTTTTTCAGATTTTTAGACTTGAATTTGACCATTTTTCACGTACAGGCAAGATAAACAGCGTTTAGGGGTAGTACCCCGGCCAATATTTTTTTTCGGGAAGATCCAAAAACAAGGCAATATTATTTCGTGTTTATACGCAATATACATTTTTTTCAGATTTTTAAACTTGAATTTGACGATTTTTCGCATACACGCAAGATAAACAGCATTCAGGGGTAGTTACCCCGGCCAATTTTTTTTTTTCGGGAAAATCCAAAAACACGTCAATTTTATTTTGTGTTCATACGTAATATATATTTTTTTCAGATTTTTTTACTTGAATTTGTACATTTTTGGCATTAATGTAATAATATTTAGGGGTGGCTCACGCCCTTGTTTTTTTTTTTTTTATCGAGAAAATTACATTTTTCGTTTCTCATTATGAGAAAACTTTTGGAGTTGGATTGGTTAAAAAATATTATGTCCTTGTGGGTGAAACTGCCAAATGGCCCCTTGACATGCCTTACTTTGGAGGGTGGTTTCACCCCCTTAAAGTGTTTAATGGCAGATAAAAAAAAATACGTGTCGCTTAGTTTTCAATGTACTACAACATATATGCGTTAGATCAAAATCGGAGAGATCGACCTGGGATACCTTCCTTGTAAGATTCTGAATAAATATAATAATTAAAGCTCGAATATTTCATATAATGCAAAGAAAAGAAGGATTTATTACGGACAATAACTTTCTAGAAAGCAAAAACAAAGTTACAAATAGAAGAATACATTCACTGTATAAAGAAATGAACGTAACAACTCTTTGGTTCTTCACTTACCTGTGAAAATATTTGTCGTTTTATAGTCTTCTGCCTTGAAATGTGCTGAACATAACCTGGATGATTTCGTTGATGTAAAATTATTTTCATTAACTCTACTTATTATGCTATCCCATTTTTTTTTGCGAGGTGTGTCTTTCGGAAAAATATGAACAGCTGTAGCCGAGCAAAATATCACGCTACATTTAACCATTTTTCACTCTTTTTCAGAACCGAACAAGAACACGTTGTAAACAGTAAACCTGTAAACATATTATGCCTGATATATTATGCCATATTATGCACTGACTGAACTTTTAAGGTTATGGCAGTAACCATGATGTAAGCAGGAGCTGTAGCAATGAACAGGATGTATTTACAATAACAAAAAATGTATAATTTTCATATAGCAGCATGTATTCTGTGAGATTTTATTTAAAACTTGCGTGTGTTAAGACATGACTATTAAAAAAAAAAACACATTTCATTTGTGTTATATTTTCAATATAACCCAATTAAGAGGTTATATTGGTGTATTTCGAAAAATAAATATTGATTATTAATTAAATAAAGTTTAAAGTATATTAATGAAACAGAATTGTATTTTTTTCCGCAAACATCAAAGTACATTCAGCATTTTTATTTTTAACATTGTTTATTACACTTTAATTATTCTTTAAATGATATTTAAATTCCAAGTGAACTTCATAAGTTCTTTGCATCGTGTAATTTCGATTGAATATTTTCTTTTTGTATCTCTTCCCTCTCTCAGGATCATCAGGACTTCAAAAGGTTCCATGAGCATTGCTTGTTATCGATAAGCCGGAGCTCTTCTAACGTTTTTTAATCCGCACATGATCTACGCCATCAACTCCGAGTATTCTATTTGACATCATACAAAGTCCCAGCTGCACTGCCTTATTATCACAGATTTCATCTGAATGCAAACCAGAGAAGCTCACGCAATTCTAGACAGAAAAATAGTATGCGTCATCAACTAAACACAGAAAAATTAGTTACATCGCTAAGCCGTCACAAAAACATTTCCCCATATAGGGATTTGACCCAGTAAGTTTGGCCCATATCCAACTTGATAAAAAGAAACTCGTTGCGACATCAACTTGCTACAATAAAACACAAAGCACCACCAATTTGGAATAGAAAAATTCGACGCATCACCAACTCAACGCACAAAAAATCTCCTACGGGCTATCTCGATGGAGATATACTCTATGGTACAGTTTCACACAGCGAAAACTCTCATGCGGCGTAACTTGGTCCGCTTCAACTCTCAACAGACGCAACCATAGTCCGCTAGACTGTGTAGAGTTGGAGCTGGCCGAGCTGTGCCACGAAAGTTTCGCTGTGGCGAGTTACGCCAAGGGAGAATTTTTCTGTGTTGGCATGCCCTGGCAGTTTTTGCGTGTCGAATTGGTGATGCATCGAGTTTTTCCATGTTGAATTAGCAATATGTCCAGTTTAATTGGAGCAAGCCGATGGCGCATTGGGTTTTTCTGCACCAATTTAATTATAGGCTGAGTTTGTCTGGGTCATGTCGCTTCATGGGATTTTTTTTGTCCTACAGTGCAATGTGTCGAATTTTTCTGTGTTCAGTTAATTATGCGTGTGACTTTTATGAGCAGAATTACGTGGGTCGGGTTGAGTCTGCATTCAGTTGCTATCTGTACAAACAAAGCTTTACCATTCCATTGCTAAGAAAAAAAACATAAAGCTCAATATTATAAACAGACTATCGAAAAGCGATGCCTATGATTTTATATCTTAGCGATGGTGCATTGTATCAAGGATCAAATACTCAAAGTTGTTCGGATAGGTCATGCGAGCATTCTCAAAAATCGGGATACCTCATTGATAACATGTTGTACGCATGGAACATTCTGAAGTTTGCTAAGCTTATTAAGGGGGTCAGGTACCGGAAATTTCACATCCAGAACCTCTAACGGTAGAGACTGGCTGATTTTTGTCTTGATATCATTTCTTATATCAAAATACCTCATGAAATTTAGAAAAATTAATTTTTTCCCTATTTTCAAAATAATTTTTTTCGAAACCGTTGATGTATCGAAAATCCGATCTGCTAGATTATTCATTGTGATAAGTGTTGTTATATAATTTCGTCCAGGTAAATTTTTATTGCTTGATCATATCATAGAATTTTTTTTATTCAGGCCATGGAGTCCATTTTCTTCTTATTATATACTACCAATTAATTTATCACACATTTGGACAATTGTTGTGCCTTTAAATGATATCTCCTCCTACAATTTTGAACTTTGAGGGTTGTAGATTTTTTACACATTCTTTGGGTCACAATCAACAATCTAGCAGATGGGATTTCCGATACCTATCTTAACGGATTCGAAAAAAATTATTTTAAACACGTGGAAAAAATTAAATTTTCGAAATTTCATCAATGTGAGGTATTTTGATACGAGAAATGATATCAAGACCAAAATTAGCGAGTCTCTACCGTTAGCGGTTCTGGATGTGAAATTTCCGGTACCTGACCCCCTTAAGGATCTAATAAACGAAATGCAAATGATATTTAATGTCTTAGTTCCTAGATTGGGGCCTCTGAATTTGTAAAATAATGAAACCAACGTATGACGAAATGTTTTGGAAAGACGAAATTCATCCCCTCAAAAATTGTTTAATTCTAGCCTGAGCAGAGCAGTCACCATTCGAAGCTTTCACATAGAAGTTACATGGTAAAAATATATATAATCCTTTGCAAAAAGAAGCCAAATCCCCCCAAAAAACACCATAAATGGTGTACAAAAAGTTGAGACAAGTACATTTCCTTGCATCGTTTTATCTTTCCTTACAAAAATATGTCAAACATAAATAGTTGTAAAATAAATCCTCACAAAAAGTTCTCAAATAAATTCAAATCATCCAACTCACAGTTGCCAAGTACATCCAGCATTTTTATTGTTTACATTGTTTATTAACCATTTATAAGTAGGTCACAACGCCCGAAAACGTCTTGAAACGGGACTTAGGTACTTAATCTAAAAATGTATTGTTTGAAAAATTTTTATTGAAAAAAATTCGGATTGAAAAAAAAAATTCGAACGAAGTACTTGGCGAGTTCGTAACAGGTAGTCCGTACAGTCATTTTACATAACTCGCCAAGTACTTCGTTCGAATTTTTTTTTTAATCCGAATTTTTTTCAATAAAAATTTTTCAAACAATACATTTTTAGATGAAGTCCCCAAGTCCCGTTTCAAGACGTTTTCGGGCGTTGTGACCTACTTATAAATGGTTAATAAACAATGTAAACAATAAAAATGCTGGATGTACTTGGCAACTGTGAGTTGGATGATTTGAATTTATTTGAGAACTTTTTGTGAGGATTTATTTTACAACTATTTATGTTTGACATATTTTTGTAAGGAAAGATAAAACGATGCAAGGAAATGTACTTGTCTCAACTTTTTGTACACCATTTATGGTGTTTTTTGGGGGGGAAATTCCATACTGCTTGTTGCCAAAGTTTTCTGTTTTCTCGAGCTCTCGGCTTGACGAAGAGTGGGGGAAGATCATTTTAGCGCGCGGAGGTGCGCGGGTTGCCGGGCGGGCAGCGTGCAAAAGAGAGGTCCGTGTTACGAGAACTCAGATTTATTATACAGCGCGAGAACACTAGTTATTTTCCTTACGGTTGTTATGACGATACTTCAAAATGATGCCATGCAGACCAAATTTTTCCACAACGCATATACTCCTTTTGCCTACGTTCCTGTAAAACTTGGGTACGATTCACAGTACCGTTTTTGAGAAAAAAATTCGGAAAGTTAATGTGTTTCGTAGGTTTACTGCACCTATGATATATAAATTCTGCCAATTTTTTCAGTATTTACGTAATATCTGACAAGAAAATGGTGCCAATGAGCTGAAAAATATCAATACGTTTTAATGGGTTAGGTACACTTGCAAGGCCGAAAAAAACTTTTTTTTTGAGATTTTTTTTAAAGACAATTTTCATTATTCATTGATCAATATTTATCAGTTCCAAAGATACACATCTCAAGAAGTTACAGTCATTTTTTCGAGTAAAAAGAGTGATAAGCAACCGAGTTATACAGCTTATCTCTCAGAGGAAAAAAAAAAGTTGTTTTGCGGTGCGTAACGTCTCATGACTGGATCATTTGCAACAAACTACTATCGGAGCGTCACCGAGGTATACATATTATCTACTTCCAATTATTAGTCGTCAAATCTCGAATTTCTCGTGCGTCATTATAGTTATATTAAGAGAAAAAAAAGAGCATTGCCTCTCAGTTTGCAGTACACTCTCGATAGAGTAATATAATTCAGTGGGATAAACTTTTTGAAGCGCCTATACAACACCTTCAAGTGCGCGTGCGTCACACGATCAGACAGAGAGAAAGATAGTTTGCGAGCTATCTCTCGATACGCTCCTTCTCCATGTGCAGTATATAGCCACGGTGGCCACGGTCTTTCTTACATACCGTGGTCGGTGCACCAGTGGAAAGCGCTATAAGAGTCATCGAACACACGTGACCAACTCAGAATCGAGGTAGCACCTCGCGGAAAAATTTGAAAAAAATGCATGTCGAAGTTAGCACCCCTTGCGGCAGATATGTCAACCAATGCATTCAGAAAAAAGTAACGGATGTCGATAGGGTAGGATGTAAATGTTACAGTGGCGGCGCATGTTTCATGAAAGGCCCCGATCGCCCTGATTGACCCTCAAAGCTTATTTTATCTCAGGGTGACTCCCCACGGAGCGTAACTTGCGTACGCGTAAGATGATTCGACCAATCAGGACGTCGCATCCAGGGATCCGTTATTCGCTTCGACGTCCTGATTGGTCGAATCATCTTACGCGTACGCAAGCGTACGCAAGTTACGCTCCGTGGGGAGTCACCCTCAGGGCTTCTTTACGCTTACGCATAAAACTTATACTCATGGAAGGGGAATAGCCTACTGGATATTTTCGGCGAAATCCGAAAAGTACGTTTCTCTACAATTCTTAGTTCGCTTATTGTCCACTTGGCGCTTCGTATGCCCTCGCTCGATGACTCTTAAGGGTTCGAGAACGGCCAATAAGATCCCCGTTTATGTGCTCAAATTCAATTCAACTTACCCATTTGCGATCTCCTCGATATTAGGAAAAAAGGTTTCTATACTATTATTATTATTATTATTATTATTATTATTATTATATTGGATAATAGATCCTGCTTCCGTACAAATAATGGATTATAGAGTTAGGGAACATTGTTACTGCCTATTATCCTTCAACTTTTAGAGTACTGATCGAACTAACCAAGCTAACAAATGTAAATTTTTTTGCTTTCTAAAAATGAATAGAAACTCAATAGCGAACACTTAAGCGCACTGAAAAAAGGATTGATCCCAAAGATTATAAACTTATAGTTTAGTTTTACAGTTTAACAAGTAACATACAAAATTAATTTTCACAGAAATGGTCTTTCGTGATAATAAGCGTGTAATACAACAATAATCATTTGTCTAAAGCCTACAACTAAGTATCTCATATAAAAATCATATATAAACCGTTATTGTAGTGGTTTTATATTTATTCTCGATGTAGAAAATCTCATTAACTCGCTTAGCACTGAGGTATCGTGCAATACATCGTTTTATAATAATGAAGTTATAGGTCTGTTTTTAAGGCAACTAAATACGCATCTATATACATATCACAATAATCCTAGATCTGGATAATTTCGTGTATGCAAAAATACGCCAATGTCCAATCGGCTGTTTTGAATTCGGTGTTTATAGTCCAGTCGCCAGAGTTTTTTTTCTTGCTAAAATCAATTCACGTGATTTTTTCAAAATGTTCAAGGGTGTACGTTAAATGCAATCCTAAGAGGAAGGGGTGCGGCGGTAGGTCGCTATTTTGGAAAACAGTTTTTTTTTTCGAAATACCTCAGGAACAGTTGTTCCTACGACAAAAAAGGTCATAACCATTTGGCTTGCATCGAGTTACAGCGCATCGAAGTTTCATAAAAACAGTTTTCGCAAAATATCTTTTAAAAATTACATCGTGTACTGAAAATAGCGAACTTTGCCGCGCTGTAATTCGATATATATCAATATTACAGGAAAAAATCTTTGACAAAAATAGTAAGCAATTTGTGCTCTATAATAAAAAGGGGTTATTATAACCATTTTTTTCTCAAGAGCAACGTTCCTGAGATATTTCGAAAGAACCGTTTTTAAAAATAGCGGCTGAAGCATATCCGTCCAACCCATCCAATTGTATTTACACTCAGGGAATACCCCTGAACAGTTTACACAAAAAAAATAAAAATAAAAGCGCGTGAGTCGATTTTTGCATTTTAGCCCCCTATTTTTCTCTCTGGTTACCGGACTTCTAGCTGTACAAATTGGCTTTGCAGATAGGAGAGTAGTTTTACAGCAAGCATGGTTTCTACTCGTTCATAATTCTCGTTCGAACCAATTATTTGATCATACATTACTTGATTCAAATCAAAAGTAAATCCAATTGGAAATCGAATTTCCTAGTAAATGCGTGGAGATGTAACTAGCGAAATTAAAATTGTCCTGCCAGAACATGCTGGACTATGTTCAATCGTACATTTTTTTTTCATTCAATTATATCTGAGGCGTGAAACGGATATATTCTTTCTCCGGATTCGACTCTTCGAAGTTCCGAGGCATGTCACGTTTGAAAAAATTGGCCATTAACGTCTTCGATTTTTTCAAACCGACATTCGGCACGTGTCGTTCTGTCTTGTCGAACGTTGGCTTTACACAATTCTTTATAGTTGAATAGAGTCGCATCGCATTTATCAGTGGTATGTGATCATCATCGTAAGAAAGAAACAATTGGCTAAATATAATCGATTATCAATTGTTTCATCTTGAAATTAAATCCTCATGTCACTAAAATTAATAGCTGCTTCGATTAATTCGTATTCATCACGAAAAAATATTAACTCTGATTGTGAATTGATACCGAATTTTCGATCGTTCTTGAATCACATACCATCCTCCACATTGGATACACATAGTACATAAGAATACAAATTTCAACCAGACTTAAAAACAATATCCGGGAATACAGTCTCACTATGCTGGATAAAATTTAACGATAACTATGTATGATATAAAATTGCAACGTTCAAATAAGATAAAATAATAAAATAAGTAAATATGACACGAGTGAGTGACACATAGGTTATTATCTGTACGCTTAGCCTTATGATTCGTCCGAAATCCGACTGGTATTCGCTCTTCCAACATCATCGCCACTTTTGCATGGACTCTCAGGCTCTTCTTCAGGATCGAAGACGGTGCTACTACCGTTTGATACATCACCACTGGCACAAGGCAGTAGTGTATCCTGAAAATGTTGGTCCTGCAATAGGAAAAAAAACCGTCAGCCAGATATCAGAGATATTTAAACGGATGAGTTCTCAGCCAACTATACGTACCTTGTTCTCGTAAGAAGTTGAAGCGAAATATGTTTGTGAACTGCAATCTCGAAGTGTATACGTTTGATCCGAATTTTTCGATTTCTCGTTTTCCGACTCTGTTGTATCTTCGATCTCCAAGCTTTGCTCATTCTCCCCAAAGATCGAGCTGTCGTCCGAAACTTCCGGGTCGACAACGATGGGTCCATACTTCTTGCGCTCACGAACCTTTTTATGCGATCTCTTGATCGACTCTGTCTGCAAAAATCTCAGATAATTCTTGGCTTGCAAGCAATTCGGCGGAGTTCTGGCTTCCTCGTTTGCGTTCCCAATGCAAGCGCCCTCATTCGCACTCGCGCAACTCGTCGAAGGCTTCGGGCTATCTTGGGATTGCAAGGATTTCGATGAATCGTTTTCGTGGCCCGATGTAAATTCAGACTCGTGCTCCTGTGGGCAAATTGAGTAACGTCTCGATACGTTGCCTCGTTTGTCCTTCTTGTGTGATTTCTTAATCGAATTAACGTCGACGATGAGTCCATCGGCTGATCGATTTTGCGGAGTTGCTCGTCCACCGCTCGAATCACCACCCGGCTCTATCGTATCCCGAAGCAACGGAGTCGAATAATCTGCGATTGCAACAAAACCACCGCCTCTATCGGGTGTCGTGAAACTGTTCTCAATGAGCTTCGAGCAGCCAGCGCGTGCCGTCGTCGGGGTAGAACATCTCGTAGTTGAGTTTTCAAACGGGGCTCCGGCTGATAATTCGCGAGTTTCCGGTGACGGTTCGTTAACGTCACAAATCCTTCGTGTAATCGGTGTTATGAGATTCAATGACTTTCTCTTCTTGATCGGCGTGAAAATTTTGAACTCTTCCTCGGCGTTCTCGTATGTTATAATCATGGATCCTTGGCTCGTGGGAGATTGAGAAATCGCACTTTCCAACGAATAATTGGACACATTCTTGCGTTTGTTTGGCGATGCTTTATGAAAATCGAAATTCGACAACGCGTTAATGCCCGCCTCGCGTGTTTCGGTGCTGAGGGAGCATCCCTCGAGCGAGTGATAATGAGCATCGCAGCTGTCGTCGGACGACGAAAATTCCTTTAAATCGATCTTCTTTGACGGCCCGAAGGACGCTCTAAGAGGTTCCGCTCTGTCAGAAGAGATGTGCAACAGCGATGGACTAGGAAAATCACCGGTTGGCGAGGCGACGCTGCAATTGTGAACTTCAGAGTCGGAATTCGTGGCAGTCTCGCCATCGCAACCAAAGAATTTTTTTCGTTGCAACGAACCCGACACCATTCTTCTGTGTTTGTCCTTTCTATGTGACTTCTTCACCGAACTAAATTGCGACAACAGTAGACGACTGGAATTTGCATTTTCCGGAGTAACCGCGCGATCGCAGTCTCCGGTTATGGCGTTATCTTCGTTAACTCCAAATATTAGATTTTTATCCTGTTCCGCATCGACTATGATGGTTCTTGGCTTGAAATTTTTTTTTTTATTCGTATCCTTGATTTTCTTGTGCGACTTTTTTATCGAATTCGTCATGACGCGCTGCAAAAAGTTTATACAATTTTCCGGTGTCACCGGTCTCAGAGAATTTACGGTGCTTTTGTCCAGCATTGTAACGCCGTCGTTGTCGCTTGTTCGAGTGGTCGACAGATTTCCGATATTCGTGCTGACTCCTTGTACGATCTCGAGCTTATCCGCGTCTCTGATAGCTTCAGGCCTGCCAATGATATCGCGATTACCATCTTTGACCGAGCTAGCAGCAACTTCAGCATGACTCGAGAGCTCATCGGTCGGTGGAGAAGTTTCCGGATCGTTCCCTTCATCGGATACGTGAGAACCTCGTCGGATATTCATGCTATGCGCCTTCTTATCGAACTTTAACGAATCTTTCGTAAGCGCAACTATCTCGTTGGAGTAATCAAATATAGATCCGGTCTCGGACATCCCGTCCTCTGAATCGCCAAGATGGGATTTTCTCTTACTCTTGTCCTTTTTGTACGATTGCTTGATCGAATTTACACCGCATTGGGGACTATTGTGTGCCATCAGTCTGTTTTCTCCCAATGCTGTATCCATAGCCATATCTATGAGGGACTTGCTGCTCGAGCAATTTTTAGCCTGATATGCGATTGCCTTTCCCAACCGACCGAGCACTCGCTCCTGCGAAATTAAAAGAAATTAAATATCTGAATTATCACTTGGGTCTGTGATTAATCGGCACCGTGGAGAAGCGCAATGCGATGAAACTTTTTTACCCAATTCGAAAAATTCGAACGATTTGACTCAAATTGATAAAATTAGTGACGAAATATGAGCGATGTATGTTTTAATAAATATCACTAGAATAATACGAATCTTAGAAATAATAACCTTTCTGTGACTCTTCTTAATGGCGCTCATACTCTCGGGAATGATGGTTATGAAATTCTCGGGCGTCTGGGCCCTGATGTTGTCTCGATTCTCAGCGACCTCGTCCTCGTAATCATGAAAGTCATTGAACAGATTTCTGGGCGTACTAGCGCCGAAATCCTCGAATTTATTCTTCATCAGATTTCTCTTTGACGATTGCAAATTCGGCGTCATGTTTCTCTGGATAATGCTGTTAATTTTATCCCTCAGGTCGCTGCGCAACATCGGCGAACAGGCACTTACGTTTGGAGAAGCAAGATTCTTGGATTCGAATTTTGGAGATGGATAATTTAAAGATTTCTTGGCCTTTCTATTTCTCTGAGAGGGCGTTTGATTTTGATTCTCGTCTATTGAATCAACCGATGAATCAAGCCGGCTATTGACGCTCGATTCACCCGAACTCGTCTCGAAATTTAAGGTCTTGTTGATTTTTGACAAGGGTGAAACTAAGCATTGCGTCGAACCATTGATCATACATTTATTATAATTCACGAGGTTCTTTGGACTCGGACTCAGGTCAAAGTTCAATGATTTGTTAATCTTGCGAATGCCCAGTCCTGTGATTTTCAAAGGACTGTAATCAATGTTGAGAGCACGCAAGATTTTAGCCGATCTGGACAAATAATTGTCATTATCAGCCGACTGATTGCTATCGGTGCTTGAATTCGGTGACTTGAAACTATCGGCTCTACTACGCGTACCAATGTCAAAATTCAACGATCTGTTTATGTTGTAACGAACTATACCCCTGCTCCTTTTGGGCACCAATTTGCTCAGAGATCTGGGCGAAGCGTAACGATTTCTCGATAAGTAACGTGCTCCATTCTGGGGACTCCATTGTACAATGAATTTCTGACCCGCCTCTGTACTGCATAAATCATAATCTTCATTGTGCTTTTTAGTCGTAACTTTCTCATCAAAACTCTGATTACTGTTCATATTAGCCAATGATTATTATATTATTTGTTGCGACAATGAGAAACGTTTTGCTCAGAAGAGTCAAGACGATTAAATGTTGCGGATTGAAGAAAAAAAAGTAGTTTGTTGCAGGTAATGAACCGTGGAAATTTTTGCACAGGGATCGAGGGATGAAATGCCTTTTTTTTTCCAAAACCTGTAGACAGAATTTAAAATGCCCGCATTAATATAGTTTTACATAAAGTATATTAGAGAAATAAACATTGGAGAATAAAATATATATATATATATATATATATATATATATATATATTTTTTTTTTATATTTCGTGCCAGTGCCCGGGGGGTTTCCCCTTTTAGCAAACCGTTCCTCCTCCTTTCTCTACCGAAATATTCCTCCTCCTCCTCTCTTATTTTTCTCTCATGCTCAATGTAGCTACCGTTGCCACTACTGCACGGGGAAAACTGGTTTGTAGTTCTGACAAATGCTGCCAACGTCGGGGTACTTCAGTCACTTCCACATAGTACCTTTGTAGATTTTACAAAGTATCGCGCTGTTGGATAGTTCTCGCTGCGCACGAGGCACGAATATCAGCTGCAATTCATTTGCGCGGCGCACATTATTCCTCACTCACCAGTATTTATATATATATATATAGACTTGCAGCTGATATTCGAGCCTCGCGCGCACGCGCGCAGCGAGAACTACCAACTCTGGCAGATCTACCTTTGTAGATTTTACAAAGGTAGCCTGGTCAAATCAACGAATTGATGCCAACAAAGGTACACGTAGTTGGTTTGACAATCTTACCAACGGCGCGCCAACAAAAAAACTCTACCAAGATGAACTTTGTTATAGTGGCGCCGCACGTCGGTCAGATCAACAGATATAGCTGTCAATATAACCAATTATTTTTCCCCGTGTGATAACTAGATGCATTCCGAGATTCTCCCCTTTCCCCACATGCTCCACGGCTGCAGCCGCTTCGCCTTTCCTCCTTGACCCTGTATCGCATTTGCCATGGACGGAGGGAAACTGCAGAAAACCTACCGTCGATACAGGTCGGAAACTACCTAATCGCCCCCTGGTAGCCGCGCGAGTAAACTCAAGCGCCGTTACCCGAGGCGGCCTAGGCAGGTTCCTGCTTTGCTGTGATTCAGTAGGTCAGTCAGTGAACGGCTAAGAGGCCACCTTCCGAGCGATGAGAACCGCTGCGGGATCCAAAGCCGCACTCCGACCACCCACCCATCCCAGAAAAGTATTTTGGGCATTTGTTTTCTTAAGGTGGAGTCCGAACCAACCAGGATTGCAGGAAAAACACGTAGAAAAACTTTTTCCATTGGTGTCGACAGTGGGGATCGAACCTGGGTCCGCGGCGTGCGAACCCAGAGCCTCACCCACTGAGCCACTGCGCTCCTTGGAGAATCAAATATATTAAAGCAACATTCGTTCAAATGGCCCATTGAATATCGACTGGACCACCACAATTTTGCTTGGCCTCAAAGTTTCATAAATTTTTTAAAAGTTGCTTATACCCTTTTTCTTGTTTTTTTTTTTCATCGATTCACCATATATTGAGTTGCAGATCGCACAAAAAAAATGTTCAGACACAAAATTTAGGTTTTCGAATATATTTGTTGATACAAAATTTTTCGTAGCTACCCAGAATCAGTTTAATGCTTTTTTGGACGAAATAATGTAATGAGATTTTTTTTTCATCAAGTCGAAACACTTTGATATCGCTCTAAATTTATTAACAATATTGTCATGATTACGTTTATACACTGCAGAAAATTTGGCACAATAACGAATCAATATCTTCGCAAGGTTTGGTTGAATTATTTGCTAAACTATGTAATTAATCTAACCAGAATACGCAATTAAAAAATATCTACCTGCTTTTATAGAGTAGTGATTGTCATTGAGTGTTGTCTATGGCCAGATTTACATTTTTCAATGGAAAAAAAATTGAAAACTACGTTTTCATTGTGGTTTTATGTATTTTTATTTTTTTTTTTTTTTCGTCAAAAAAAGAAAAAAAAGACAACAAAGAAATGTGAAAAACAAAACTTTTCAAATTAGAGAAAGTTAGTTCAGGTCTCGGTTAACTTCTATAGGCAGTCTCATCCTGTTAAATGTAGAGAACCATTTATTCATAATTAAATCGATTACGTTTTTTTAGGCGAATATCAAATCCTGTCAAGATATGGATTCACCCTCATGCCACTTTTTCTGTAGTTTCTAAACAGAATAATGAAAACTATGTTAAATTTAAAGCAAAATCAAAATTTTCCCTTAATAAAAATAAAAAATAATCTTTTGCTCAAAAATGTATAAAACTGATGATTGTAGGTGGCTCTGGAAATATTTTTATTAAAAAAAAGTATATACAAAAATTTACATTTTCTATCCAAACATTTTTCCTCTGCGATCCATACTTTTTGATATGAGGCGAATTGAAAAAAAAAAAAAAACGGTTATCTTATTTCCGGGTGAACTATGGGATTTAAAAATCTGGAGTAAGGTAAATGTACCAGTGACCGCACACCAGAGGGACCGTTCAGATTGCAATACAAATTAAGGACGTAAGGCCTCATGCATTCTATTAATGACTTCAAACACCTTGAAGTTTATGAGTTCTAGTTTCTGAAATACATGCACTGTTCATTAAAATATTGCGTAATTTATTACTTATACCGTGAGAAAGGTGAAAAGCTGGAATGTATCAGTGTCCGCACGACGCTTATTCGCCATGTCCCAGTGTTTGGACACGAGAAGACCCAGTATCCGCACACAATACGATATTCGAACACTAAAAACCTGAGTTAATGAGCATCGATTCTCAAATCTCGATAAAATTAGCTTTTGGAACTCAATAGCGCATCACGATTAAATAGATACCGATTAATTCGAAATACAAAATTAAAATTTGGTCAGGAAAGTCAAGGATTAAATTTTGACACCATGTCACTGGCCTGGCATGCCATGTAAGTAACGACACCAATCGCGAAACGGCTGAATGTCGTACTGTGCGGCTACCGGGCCTATCAAACTATGCACGCGTCTGTACCAGTCTCCGAACGGTGTCTTGGCAGGGGTACAGCTTATGATTTGCTTGTTTCAATAATAGAACATGAAGATTACATGGTTTAATTAAGTTTTACGGGAAGTTTAACTGCTGCATAATAAACCCTTCTTTTACCTGAACAAAATGAGCTATAATTTATCTCGAATACACATACAATCTAAACGATGAGTGTTAAAAATCTTTCATTATTCCTTAGCATATTCGGTAAGAAATCTGTTGATACACTGAGAGAAAAAATTATTAAATTTGAAAAAACGGATTTATTTATTAAATCAAAATATTGTTTCGATAATTTATTTATTGAAGCATGAGCATTACCCTTCATTTAATACAATATTTTCACGAATCTATTACTCCATTATGTCAAACTTAAATTTAGTAGTAACAAATAAATGTATGATAGGTTCCACTAAATTTGTATTCGTTCGATTAATTGCATTTATCTCATCGTAAACATTAGATTATTTGAATCTAATAAACGACTTCATTAAAAGATTATTTATCTGAGAAAATTTATTTCTTTGCAATCAATTCATAATTATTCGACTTCTAAAAATATTTTTGTACCCTTTTCGATATTTGCTTAAGCTAAATATAAAATTGACGGTTATTGTTTTGAAAAAAAGCTGTAATGAAATGAGTAACTCATTGTTTTATTTTAATTGAATATTTGTTTAAAATGATTAAATTTCCATTTTCCATTCAAAGCAAAGAACTATCTTTTCTGTGGTATAATTCAGAACACTAACACCTTACATATTCATTTGAAATAACCAGTTTATCGTTATGAGGACCCGGCGTTTTTTATTTTTTTTCAACGAACAATTTGATATGTTTAATTTTGGGATTGTCTTTTTTGAGGTTAAGATATGCCCCCAGCATGAAACAGGATATTATTTGACTCAAAAGAAATATTTAGTGGAAGTAAACACATATTGCCTTCGTGATTAATCTAATCAGGTTATTTCTAGCTTCTAATAGTTCTCATTGATTATTAAGACAGAATTTACATATTTTTAAAGAAATAAATATTTGTTCCGATCCGTTTATTAAATGATTCAGGTATTTTTCCACTAACCAAATAATTAGTAGGATTGAAAAAATATTTTTTTCCCCAAAAAAATATTTATTTGACTTGCCACACAGCGACAAGTGGTCGAAAAAAATATTTACTTGGTTTGATGCACGGAATAGTTCAAAAACTAGCCGCAAGGGAGGGTATGTAGACATGTCTCAGCCAATGAGAATCGCACTTTCGCGTCGAGAGCGATTCTGCGCATGCGCGACATATTATATACTGCGTATGTGCCATCGGCTCTTCCGGAATCTCTCACTCGTGTTTGAGACGTTGGTGACAAAAGTACATGCAGTTGAAAAAAATTCCAATTAAACTAAAATAACAACGATATTTATTCAAATTGTGCGGATATCATATGAGATGGTCGACGACGAATCAAAAGCTCTACTGAGAAAGTGGAACCATGAACATCTAATTGATCATTTCGCAAGTAAGTGATGTATTTATTTCTTTACAAATTCTCTTGTTTCAAGACCATGCAATGTTTCATACTCTTCTGTCTGAGTCAATTTTATTGTTACATATTAGAAATGCGTTAAAATCTCTACAATATCATGTTTTACCGCTAACATTGATCGTGAGGTCCCGTTAAAGATATTACATAATTTTCATTCAATGTAATATTTTTTTCTTGTTATTAAATATCGGTTTAATTTCACTGTCACGAAATTATTCTAGACAAAGATCTATTGCCAAGAGAAAAAACCAGAAGTGTTACATAATTCATTATATAGTGTACAAAATTTCTGGAAATTAAAATGTTTTTTGAACGTATACGATTTTGTTCTCGGTTGATGGGAAGGGGGGGGGGGGGAGATTGGTAAAAAAAAGAAGTTATATATTGTATCATTTGCTGAAGAAAGGCGAAAAAAAAATATTTTGTCGTAATAATTAAACAGTATATAGAATGGAAAAAATACTTCTTTCTTTATCTCCAATATTTACTTGATGAAAATCGAAAAAATATTTCATTCTTCCGTAGAAATATTTTTTTAGATGCTTTTTCTCGAATAAATGTTAGTGACAAGGAAAGATGGATTATTTTTTTAAATTCAATGTATTATTCAATTAATACGACAATTTTATCGTTACATATTAGAAACGCATTGAAACCTTTGCAATATCATATTTTATTGCGAACATTATTGATCGTGAGCTCCCTTTGAATATATTAAATATTTTCCGTTCAATTATAATATTTTTTTAATTATTATTAAATATTGGTTTCATTTCATTGTCGCAAAATTATTCTAGAAAAAGGTCTATGTCCAAGAGAAAAACAAAAAGTGTTACATAGTCCATTATATACTATACGAAGTTTCTGAAAATTGAGAGGTTTTTGAATGTGTATTGTAACGGGACAGACTAGGCAGTCTACCGTTACAATACAGCATATTTCGACATCCATTGTTTACATCCATATTCGATCAATTTCGCGATTCCCCGAAATCCCAAAATAGAATCTCTCCTTCCGAGAAGCCACACTATGCTATAAGACGTTCGATGAATGTACAGAACAGATATTAAGGATGTTCCTCTGTTAAATCGATATAGTGTCATGGACTTAAAATTTTTACAGCCTATTAGTGTTTATCTCTAAAACGTGTGTGTAAAGATTCAATGAGATTAGGAGCCTCGTTGTCGAGGTATAAAATGTTTAAAAAACCATTATTTAAGATGCGTTCTTATGGGCACACATGAAAAAGGGAGGGGGGGGGGGGGGTAGTTTAATACTGATTGAAAAGAAAGAAGTTAAATATTTTATAATTTGCTGAAGAAAGGCGAAAAAAAAGTATTTTTTCGTAATAATTCAATAGTATATTGAATGGAAAAAATAATACTTCTTTCTTTGTCTTCAACAATCACTTGATCAAGATCGAAAAAATGTTTCGTTATTTCGCAGAAATATTTTATTAAATACTTTTTCTCGAATAAATGTTGGAGACAAAGACAGATGGATTATTTTTTTCATCCAATATATTATTCAATTATTACGAAAAAATATTTTTTTTTCCGTCTTCCGAAAATATTTCAATCGGACACATTTCAATGGGTTTACTATTCTGCGATTTCATAAATATCACACTTCCTCGTCATGCCACTTCGGACACCCCCACTCATTCGCCATAGATTTTTTATGTATACTGCCGCGGACTTTTTTATAGAAAATTGAATTCTCTACAAACTTGTTCCAATTTTCTTCACCTTGAATAGTTCGGACAGCGTTTGGAGTTAAACCTCGAAAAATGTGATTTTTGAATTTTTTTTTGCGACACAAACGTTAACATTTCAAAAATTACAGGAGTATATTGCTATAACTTTTCTACGTTGTTATCAATGCCATTTACCATCGAATGGCGTTGAAACGAAACCTCACAGTTCTAATTCCGATTTCGAGAACATAAATTGACTGGCCGAAATGAGTGAGGATTTGATGTTGGCACCACTAAGCCCTGCCTGTGTATAAGCATAGGGACCCCCTCAGACCACTCATCCCGCAAACAGAGAAACATCCTTAAGCGACGCAACAAGACTTATAGTACTTACATATTTATTTCATTCTATATGATATATAATTTATTGAATAAAATATTTGACTTTTATTATTTTTCAAACGGTTATTCCGATCGTTTTTCGAATCCAATCATTTATTCTGAATAGTCACTGAATAACGAAAAAAAGAGAGTATTGAATAGAAATAAGTAAAAATAGGATTGAACGAAATAAACTTGCTACTATTGTGTAAGTGGTGTCTAATATATCAGGAAGTCGTTGTGATTGCCCTTGTGATTTCACTTCTTGATATAACACAAATAAATTTTAATTTTATTTCTTTGCGCGGTTCTCTTATAGAAAATGGGGTCGATGGAAAACTTTTAAAAGAAATTAATCCGGACATTTTGGCTGAGCTTATACCCAATGTTGTTGAACGAGTGGCGTTCTTGAAAGAACGAAAAAATAATTTTGAAAATGCAACGGGAACTAATGCTGTAAATGTTGTTTCAATTAATTTTAATAGCTATATATCCATAAATCTGTACTGATAGCATATTATGTTATAATTATCAGCAAATCGATCGTGATGATGTTGATGCGCTGCTAGACGAAGATAAAGAAAACGACGACGAAAGACTTCCGACTCCATTATATCGTCAAAACGCTTTCATCGGAAAAACTTCGTTTTGTATCCAAACATTCTCTGTGAAAAGCAGTCTTGCGAACGACCCGGATGGGAAGAATATTCTTTCAGCCTACAACCGAACGAAGTCACTGAATCCTAGCACCCGAACTCGAATAGTCAATATTGTTGTGCGATGTGCTAGGAACCTTGAATTCAGGTTTATATTATACAATATCAATGATTTTGCAACTTTTTCATTAGCTATCGGTTAACTTTATCTAATCATGCATGTTCGTAGAATATACAATGAGTTTTTCGAAGTTCTGGCAAAAAAAATTGTCGAAACTTTCCCGACCGAGAGCGAGAGGACATATTATGTACCACCTGTAAAAAAGAAGAATTCACCGACTGGTCGGTCAATTCCATCAAAAGGAAAAATACCTATTGCGTACAGGAATGCGTGCTTTAAAAGCCAAAAGCTCGCTCATACGATTAAAAAAACGGAAATAAAAAAATCACAAACTACCGAAGGTAAATATTTCAAGTTATTATAATTTATTGTACAAAGTGTTTCGCGTAATGATGTTCTATTTCATTATTGTAGTCGATCCAACAGTCGATGAAAGCAAGAAATGGCTGAGCGTCAATAATGCCCCATGGGAAACTGTTGAGAATTGTTGGAAAATCACGAAAGAACTCCGCAATCATGATCTCAAAAAAGAAGAGACTGCAACAATTGGTACTTTTGTAGAAGAGTGGCCAATACTGAAGCACCCATCAGCGTATCTTTTAATCGAAAAAGATTTTTTGGAACTTCACTTGACGGAAATCCGCATCAATCGGGATAACTGGGACTCTTTCTTTAAAGAAATAAAGTCGATCCGACCGATTAATTCACGGGACTCTAATGCTGTAGCGTTAGATGAAGTTCTAACGCTGAACAGCGAAATTAACGAGAACACCAAAACCACCGTTCAAATTCTTCTGCTCCCGCACTTGGTTCCTCCGTTAAAAAAGGTCACGAAAAAGTGGAAGCCGACTATTTCCGAGTGTAAAGATAGTCTTCTGCTACATATCGAGGTACGGAAATTTATATTTAACTCATTAATTAAATTATACTAGACTGAATAATAATAAATATTAAATCATTTCTCTATTTAATCTAGAATTCTGGGTCAATAACTCATGTACGAGATACGAGAGAAAAAGCATTGAAGCAGCATCATAAGCAGCCTCTACAACCATTTATATTTGTAGTGGGCCCAACGATGTTCAATATCACGGACTCGTACGTATGCATGGGAAAAATTTTGTACAAGGTTCCAAACACATTGAAAGCGTTGGAAGTGTGCTTTTATATTTTCCACGCACTCGATTTGAAATTTCCCGTCGAAAGCCAGCATTTGTGGTCCATAATTCGTGAAGGATTTTATGGTATGGCACCAGAATACGGCTCGGATGTATCGGAGTTTATGTCCGATCTGAATAATCATCGGCAAAGATCAACTGCAACTGAGCAGCCACTGAGCCATCGAGTATCAGAGGAACCTGGAAAAAATTCTACGAATACACTTCTCCCATTGCTCGATGACGAGACCAACGCTGTGATAGAAACAATTTGCGATATGTTGGGTGAAAAAGACGTAGCTTCAATGTGAAGTCTCTCCGGTGAGTTTTCATCCTATGAAAATAGGTACTTGCGAGCTATATAAGAAGCATACCGCGCGCGATTATAAATCGTTTGAGATTTTATTTTATGTTTGGTATTTTTTTTTTTTAATCTTTTCCTGTGGTTAATTTTTTTATTTTTTACAACGACATAATCAGATAAAATATAGTATTAATAAACCAAAGACTGACCAATGACCAAATAAGTTTATAGAAGCATGTGATCACGTATACTATAGATAAAAGAAGATAAGACTTTCTAGTCCGTCAGGGTAGTGTTATCTCATGTTTTAACAGATTGTGATTTTTGAAAATATTTTGTAATTGATCAGAAGGTTTTGATATAATTTTTATTTGTATTAGTGCTCAGTTACGACTTTTTCCCCATAGTCCCTATTCAGCTCTAACGAATGTATAAGATTTCACCATGTATCCATGCCCGTTGTGTGGTAAACAGTTAGAAACAGCGACAATTCTAACAAAGCACTATAACCTTCAACACGGGACAACTCTTACATCGTGTACATGCCCTTATGCCGAATGTTTTCGAAAGTTCAATACTTTATACTCGTACCGGACTCATATCACGAAAGTCCACTTGGCGACTTTGAATAAAGTTTCAAACGAAAAATTAGATTCTGATTTTGATCCAACGAAGCATGATCTTGGAGCAAATGAAACACAAATACATTCACTCGCTAAATGTATTTCAACAGCAAGTTTACCGTCATTAGTTGACAACGCTGATGCCTTGCTTCCTAGCACATCGACTGAGCAGAATTTTTCGAATTTACAATCGTTTTGCAAGCCCGACGAGATTCGGTTCGGAAAAGGAGCCACATCAAATGTTTTAGACGCTCAATTATCAATTATCCGTCCTCAAACTTCATCAGATTCAAGCAATCTCGATTTAAAAGAACTTCAGGATGTACTTCACGCAAAGTCCGCAGCTATAGTTGCGAAGTTATATGCTGATAACGCTTTATCTAGATCTACGGTCCATACAGTTATAAGTATTTTTAAAAATTATTACACCAGCGCTATTGAGGCATTGCAGCAAAAGCACAGTTCGGCTTCAAGCACAGAAATCCATAACATAAATCACATGTGCGAAATCATCAAAAATTCTTTTTCTGAATTTAATACCGAATACAAGACATTTCAAGCATTTGAAAAATCTGGCTCTTTCATAAAACCGATATCTATTTCAGTCAATGCCAAATTAAAACCTCGTCGAGTCAAATCTAGAATCTCATTAATCATTATCAGTTCTTCTATCCAATTCGTCCCAATGAAGTCTGTCCTCAGAAAATTTCTTGAATTGCCAAACGCGTATACTTCGATAATGACTTTCATGGAAAATAAAAATTTTGAAAGTACCACTATTTCATCTATGCTCCAAGCCGAAGTGTGGCAGAAAATAAAGCAGCGGTATCACAATAAGATCGTGCTTCCGCTGACACTTTTTTTTGACGACTACGAAATTAATAATCCGCTTGGTACTCACCGCGGTAAGCAAAAAATGGGTGGTGTCTATTACACTATTAGTTGTATCCCTCACGAATTCTCAAGCAAGCTTCGGAACATATTTTTAGCTCAAATTCATAAATCCACAGATTATAAAGAGCTTGGTAATACCAAAATTTTTACTCGATTAATTCAAAAACTCCACGATCTGGAAAAAAATGGGATTGTTGTAAACATTGATGGGGAAGAAAAGCACGTGTATTTTGCATTAGCTAGAATTTTAGGAGACAACTTGGGACTAAATTTGATGTTGGGATTTACAGCTAGTTTCAACGCTTCATATTACTGTAGAGTTTGTCGTGCCGATAAAGTTACAACGTACAAGATGTTTCGAGAAAATAATCGTATATTGCGAACGAGAGAAAACTACGCGAAAGATGTTCGTGAATGTGCCTACGGTGTAAAAGAGGAATGCGCTTTTAACGAGCTTGACAATTATAACCACATCGATAGTATTACCGTGGATCCGATGCATGATCTGTATGAAGGAATTTGTCGGTACGAAATGGGAGAAATTTTACATCACTATATTATTAAAAAGAAATTTTTTTCAATTGAAGCTCTTAACGATAGGATAGCAACTTTAAATGTTGATTTAGCAACAGGCATCAACGTACCTCCCGCTATTTCTATAGATGCAGTAAAAAATAAATTTCTGATTCTCTCTGCTGCGGAAATGTCGTTTTTCGTCTCACATTTTGGAATTATTGTAGGAGACCTGATAGCCAAGTCTGATGATGTTTGGGACCTTTTTATAACACTAAGAAAAATTATATGTACGGTAATGGCGCCTTCTTTCGACAATGCCTCACTCGATTTACTGAGTGATCTCATTTATTGTCATAATAAACTATACTTCGAATTGTTTGGAAATTTGAAACCGAAGCATCATTTTCTATTGCATTATCCTCGAGCAATGCGAAAATTAGGTCCATTGCGATATGTTTCCTGCATGATATACGAAGGCAAACACAAAAAATTCAAAAACACTGCTAAAGTAGTTCATTCGCGCATCAATATTGCTCACACACTAGCTATAAAGCACTAACTCGAATTAGCTGCCCGATTCTTTGAAAACGAGGCCATGGAACATTCTACCATTTTTGGTGTTGAAAAAAAAGTTACGTTAAATTTGCTCCAAGAATTTGAAAATTTTCAACATGCATTACCCGAAAATATAGGAGATGATGTAAATTCACTATCTTGGGTTACTCTCGATGGTACTAAATACAAACCCCAAATGGTTGTATGCATCAATGCAGACAATACTTTACCTCATTTCGGAAAAATTCGGTTGATTGTACGTACAAATAATACCGTTTATTTTCTTGTCAATGAAATGGAAACAGTTCTACTTGTTGATCTTATTCAGGCGTATGAAGTAGAACAAACGAATAAATGGTTGTATACCACGAAACAAAATTTTGCAGTTCATAATCCGTTCAATATTCATGTTTTATCCACTGGAAAAAAGGTCGTACTGTGCACGTAGGTTGAAGGTTTTTTTTTTCGTTTCACTCCATGTTAATTAAGTAAATATAAACATAGTTAAAATTAGTTTTCGTAATATTAACATGCGTTGATCATAATAAATATATTCTCGTATGGTTATTAAGCTGATAAGCTAATTTTTATGATTGGTTCGACAGATTGTCACGAATCATATTTATTCTGTACAATAATGTGCATAATATTTTATTTAATAAAAAGAAAAAACGAAATGTAATGAATTATTGTTTCAATTAATTTTATATATCATAGATCCAAAAAAGTACTTTCCCATCCAAAAAAATCCAGCTTGCTTTGAACAATAAATAATATTCAAGGCATAAAATATTCTATTATGTCAACAAAATATTGACATTTATTCAATAGTTTTCATCTTTGAAAATATTTGTAGACGTATAAGCGGGATGAAATAAAATATTCGAACGCATAAGATAACCATTGTATGAAAAAAGTATTAAGTAGAATTGAATGACTAGTTCATTTGCTTGGAACTAATTTTTTTTACATCAATGTAACAGGTTATTGAAAAGATATTCAAATTTTTTAAATGTGTAATGTGAATTGATTGTTACAACTCTTAATTTATTCCGGTGGCTAAATATTTATTTGCACGTGTGATAGATTTTTATAACTGAATATCATATTTTTAGTTTCACAAAAATATTTTTTTTGATCCGAGAATATATAAAATACATGTAGTTGTCTTGGGGAAAATACAATTTTCATTAATATAACAGGAATCTTGATGATAGAATATTATTTTTATTTCGTATGAATTCATTCTTTTATTCGAAAGTGCAAAGTTTCGGTACGAATAAATCATTTTTTTATCGCAAAGTTCAAATTTTGAAATAATAAATGCACTTTTTTCCATTAAACGAATTTTACATCGAATGAAAAAAATAAAGTGATTGGAGAATAAAATGTTTTACGTGTTCGATCATGCGTTGCATTCATTTTTTTTCAAAGAAAAAATATATTACTCATTTTATTGCAAATATAATACTGCGAAAATCATAGTTCATCAAAAGAATGAATCGTTTCTGTATTCAAGGACCTGCATTTATTGAATTATAAAATGTGTCATTGATTCAAACAACTTATTATATATAATTGATGACACATTATTAAATTGAAGCAAATCTTTTTATTGAAACAGAATTTTATGACATTGACTGAAAAAAATTTACCAAGTAATTATTTAAGGGAACCAACTTAATATGTGTTGGCAAATAATGAAATAAATGATTTTTTCCCTCCGAAACTATATTTTATTGGTTCTAATCATTTTTTCTCTCAGTGTACGGCCTCCATAACATGCGGGCCGGAATAAACAGTTGAAAATAATTTATATTCGGCGTAAGACGCTAGTCGATTTTTTTTCTATACGTTAGTGAAGTACAGTCCGACCTCCAGATAAGAAACCCGGTAATAAGAAACCTTCCCCAGTTTCTCGCTCAAGCACTTCCCCCACTACGACACGAGCTCCGAGCTCGATCGCATGCGGAAAAGAGTGAGAGAGACAGACAGAGGCAGTGAGCCTGCAGCCACACGCCTGGTGGGGGTATCCGAATTCTAGGAAAAATTCTTCCCCTTGGGGGCTTTTGGTTTCTTATTTGGAGGTCGGACTGTATTGTCAATCACCTTGAAATTATTAGAATTTCAATATTAATCATGAAATGCTTAATAAATGTAATTTTTTATGTTGGTGTGCGGCCACTGGTACATTTACCTTAATTTGGACATATTCCTGACCCTCTAAAAAACTTCAAAAAAAATCATGAATGTTTTTTGAGATCGACCAGAATAGGGACGGTCCAATTCGTAAATAAAGCCCAATACATGTATGTATATAGCTTGAGTCTCGGAATTATGGCTGCATTCGTCTTGGGCGCTTTACACGCTTTTAACTAATAGTTGACGCATATAAGCGTGAGCGCTTAAAGCACCCAAGACGAATGCAGCATATAAAAGACGCTCGAAAATATAATTCCTAAATAAACTCCAACGCCATAGACTGCATCCCTTTGATATTACGTCTATAGTTCTAGTGTTGCTGTAGTACGGGCTAAACAAAATTCAACAAGTGGTTGGATGGGCATATAAGTTCAATGCCACAAGCGTGCATACATACACACACGCACACATATATATGTAGATTAGGGTGGTCCTTATTTGGGTCAAAATTTTATTTTGTCGCTCCCAGAGGCTTAAATGTTTCTAAATATATTTTTTAAAAAGTAGCCGAAGGCCCAGCCTCGTAGATCAATTGTAAGTATGTCCCCAAAGCTGTCGAATTTCACCATTTGATTAACATACGATTTTCGGCACTTTTTAGCTTATATTTTTTTCCTTCCGCAGTATTGCACCGAAAAATTTGAAACTTCGCACATTTTTCACTTATTGTAGTAGGTCTTCAATGCCAGTTTAAAAAAATTTCCAGCGATTGAATTCCACGGTGAATCGGCAAGTTGAGATAGCTTATTAATTAAAAGCTTCGACACAGTTCATAATAACTCGAAAAATATGTGAGATACGACGTTAATGCAAATAACCTTTTTTGTAAAAAAATTAAATTCTCTACAAAAAAGATTCTATAATATTTTTCCCTTTTTTCCAAAGTTTTTGAAATATTTGGAAAAATGAAGCGGGCAACTACAATTTTCTTCTCTTCAAACAGCAAACTCGTTAAGAAATCTTGGCCAAGACTTTCTCAGAGTTCTCGAATTTGAATATTTTATTCATGTACGATTTTTGGTACATAAAAGTTAATTTTTGTTTCCTATCGTATTATTTTACATTATTACGAAAGAATTTGATCATTTAAGAATGCACTGAAGACGAAAAATAAAAGAGTTTGATGGCATAACGCAGATAATTTTAGACACTTCTTCACTTGAGTAAAAAAAATCTAGCCCAAGTTTTTATTTTTTTAATTAAATATTGCTATATTTTTCGTTCGTTCCATTAAAAAGACTGAAAAAATTATTCCCGATATTTTTTCCCTGTATGAAAAATTTTCCCTAAATTGAAAAACTTATTGAAAATAATTTACACTTCATCATTACAATTGTTTTTACTTCGTAAATGATCAAATACTTTCGTAATAATCTAAAATTATACAATAGGAAATAAAAATTAACTCTTGTGTACCAAAAACCGTACATGATTAAAATATTCAAATTCGAGAACTCTGAGAAAGTTTCGGGCAAGATTTCTTAACGAGTTTGCTGTTTGAAGAGAAGAAAATGGGTCTGTTTAGCCGAACTAAACGTTGAGCAGAAAGGTTCATCACAAATGGCGGCTTGTAATCACTCTGACTACTGTAGCCGCCATTTGTGGTGAGCCTTTCTGCTCAACGTTTAGTTCGGCTAAACACACCCAATGTAGTTGCCCGCTTCATTTTTCCAAATATTTCAAAAACTTTGGAAAAAAGGGAAAAATATTATAGAAAAAATATTATTTGCATTATCGTCGTATCTCACATAGTTTTCGAGTTATTATGAACTGTGTCGAAGCTTTTAATTAATAAGCTATCTCAACTTGCCGATTCACCGTGGAATTCAATTGCTGGAAATTTTTTAAAGCTGGCATTGAAGACCTACTACAATAAGTGAAAAATGTGCGAAGTTTCAAATTTTTCGGTGCAATACTGCGGAAAAAAAAAATATAAGCTAACAAGTGTCGAAAATCGTATGTTAATCAAATTGTGAAATTCGACAGCTTTGGGGACGTACTTAGAATTGATCTACAAGGCTGGGCCATCGGCTACATTTTTTTAAATATATCTAGATCCATTTAAGCCTCTGGGAGCGACAAAATAAAATTTTGATCCAAATAAGGACCACCATAATGTAGATACATCTCGCGGAATTACGTACTGTCCTTAAGCAATTGGATGAGAAAAAGTAGTCAATATGTTCGTCATGGAAAACGACAATGAATTGGTTTAGACGCATCGAGTTTAACGGTATACACATGAGTCAGTATAACGAGAGAAACAAATTTTTACATTAGTATTTATGGTATTTAACACCCAAAACGCCAGAACAAGTTAGAGGGGACCGCAAAGGTGTACATAACATAGCATGCACAAACACAACTGTCAATATAATCTATGAACTGAAGACGTTTACTCACGTGCATAAGAGGACGCTTCGAGGGATGAATCTCCATAAAGATCTCGGAATTTACACGCTCAGATATATCTTTTTTTACAGAAAGAAAAATTTCTTTTACCATAGAGAAAAAACGCATAGGCGAGAAAGCGATCACGGCGTCTCAATCAGCCACAATGCACGACGTGAGTGCCGTGAAGGTGAAAATTATGGGACCGGGTGACCGGGACCGGGGCAAAAAACGAGAAACCACAAATTTACGTTACACGAGCTTGAAATTAGTCCTGGAAACTGAAACCAGAGATGAGTAGGGAGATGTCCAACGCTCGCATTTTCTTGATACCTGGTATTTTGGAGCGTCGACGTGCCACCTAGGCGATCAAACGCCGAACTTGTACCATCGCGTGAAATCGACTTGAAGTTATGCGCGCTGAATTGAGCGGTTGCCAACCGCACAGTTTTGCACGAGATCATCTCGCGTTTCGATGTCACGAATCCAATCAGTCTTCACAGTCACAGAGTACGTTTACACGCCGCTCCAAATCCGGTGTTACGAAAACCGGTTTAGTTAAACCAGGCGTTTACACGGTACCTAACACCCGCTTTACGTCGTAAAGCGGGTGTTAGGACCCGTTTACACGCACTTTAACGCCTGATTTAACTACGCCGGTTTTCGTAACACCGGAATAAGAGCGTCGTGTAAACGTACTCACAGACTACGTTTCCATCGAGGGTCAGATTTGGGTCAGAGTCGGGTTAGGGTCGAGTTTTGTCGATCTGATCCCGCTTGTTTCCACCGGTACAGAGCCAGAGTAGGGTTAGAGCGGAGTTGACTGTTACCAACTGATTTCAAACAGCACGTTATGATTGCTAGGTTATGGTATTCATAACAAACAGTTTACCGAATCCCAAAAAAATAGCGGAAATAAATCATGGATCCGAGATTAATACTTATCAATCAATATGTTACTAATATGCATAAACTGTTTGAAATCTTTAAGGAGCGGCGTCGGAGAGCAGCGCAAAGATTCGACGTTATCAAGTTGGTAGTGCTGAATTAATTCAACTCGACTCTAACCGTTTCCACCGGAGTCTATTTCGACCCTACCCTAAATTTTTATTGGGTAGAGTTTGGATAGACCCGAGGCGTTTCCATCGCTAAACCGCGCACACGAACTCAACCCTAACCCGACTCTGACCCCATTCTAACCCTCGATGGAAACGTAGTCACAACGTATCACAGTGATTCATTCGGAAAAAATCGCTATACGCATGCGCCAAGTCAATGTTTTTAGGTTATTTTGATGTTTTACGCTCTTCAATCCGGGATACACCGTGATTAGCAGAGATGAGCAGGGAGATCTCCAACGCTCGCATTTTCGTGGTACCTGCGATTTTGGAGCGTCGACGTGACACCTAGGCGGTCAAACGCCGAACTGGTCTCATCGCGTGAGATCGACTTGAAGTTATGCGCGTTGAATTGAGCGGTTCCCAACCGCACGGTTTCGTCAGAGATCATCTGATCATCTCGCGTTTCGCTGTCACGCATCCAATCCTTGCTGCCTGACGAGAAATTTTTTCCTGAGTTGATTTTTTTTCAGCTTATATGCATTAATTAATAAAAATGTGTAAGCTGGAACGTGTTTTTTCCTAAATTGACCGAATTTGGATCCAAATTGTCAAATATTTCTAAGCGAGCTCGATGAGCATGTTCTTTCAATGTTCTACATTTATCAGAATTGTTGTTTGGTTGAGTGGATATCGTAGACGGCTGGAGCTCTGAAGAATCGGGGTTCGAGCCCGACCCATTTTTTTTTTTTTTTTCTTTACAAGTGTGTTCAATTTGTTTTCAATAATCATGCCTCTGTTCTTTTTTCGCATGCGTGTTTAAACACTCGTAAAAAAAAAATTCACGGTACTGCATGAACGAAAGCGTGAAAAAACGGAACGGGTGCAATTTCGAAAACCCGAAACCTCCGATCCTACTGAAATTTCATACGGACGTTCTTTTTGACAAAATGAGCAACTCGTAATCGTTTTCGAGATATCGAATTATAAATAAGTCTCGTTTTTTTATACGCTCTTATATCTATATCTATCGACTATGTTCTTATTATATCTATATAGGTCGGGCGCGGGGATGCATCGACGATACAATGTTGCGCCGCTCACGGGCAAGCGGGTCCTTTTTCTCTTTCATTATAAATATTCTAAAAACGGTACTGTCAAAAATTCTGAAATTTTTACAGAATATCCAGGTCACGGTCTTACATACAGGTCTGGAAACTCCCGTCGTGTGGGTAGTTCGCTTATGGATGCCAGACGTGTAGTTCATATATTGCCCACTGTGATCGCTGCGATCTAAACTCCGGCGCGATGACGATGGGTGGGGGAAGTAAGATAGAGACAGCGCTAGCTTTTCAATCTCTATCTCACCTTAATGTATACTACTCGTTTTTAATATTATTGTAGACTAATTATAACACGCAGTAAAACGAAAATGCTTATTTTACAAAACCTCTGATTCCAACTCTCTGACCCCAAGCAAGTGCGAAAAGCATGACCGATTTTGAGTTATGTCAACGACATAGTAAATTTGGTTCAGTGGCAAACTTCTTGGCGCGCTATCATAGCATTTTGGGTTCAAGTCCACTTGTGGTATTTTTTTATTTTTTTTATTTTTTACATATATAAATGTCGTTAAGTATGTCAGTTGTTGAAACACCTGCTAATGAAAATAAACATGGTAATTTTTTAATAAAAATGGTGCATTGGTAATTTTAAATAATGAAAGTAAATATGTAAGTATATTCGTAATTTTTCTTTTAGCCAGGTTCGAGGTTTTTTTAAATGAACGTAAGTCGAAATAAGGAATAAAATTTGCACGCTTTTTTCTTCTTAATATTTTTTGATTTTGTTGTCTTGCACGTGTTCAAGGTTTGTAAGAAGGTAAGTACGAGAAACGGTCGACGATTCGATGATGTAGCTATGTCACTTTCGTTGAAATGTTTTTCACATATCACTTGCGACCGTTCCAACTTGATAACACCTGGAATTGCGTGTTCCCACTTCTTGCGCAAAACATTGTCATTAGGCACCCGGAAAAACGACACCTTTGCATTACCGGCTTTGCGGCCGCTATTACAATAAGGAACAGCGCACCGTCTTGGCATTTTAGCCAATTTTTAAAAATCTTTTCTTTTCTTATGAGAGTTTCGTTGACAATATCCTATCTGACACGGGGATTATGAGGTTATGTTTGAGAAAACGCAGTAGGCAGTAGGAGGATAGATCGCAGAGACGAGTAGTGACGGGATTACGAACTACTCCAGGGCTTCAATAAGCGTTCTACCCCCACCACTTGATTTTGTGATGAGTGTCCAGACCTGTATGTAAGACCGTGATCCAGGTAATGTCTCTTAAGGAGTTTCGATACCACTTTTGAAAATGATATGCCATCAACTCAATTTTTTTTTAAATAAGTGACAAATATATAAAACGTGAACTGCTCAAATTTCAAGTCGATCCTCCATGTTGTTTTTGTAAAAATAATTTTCAAAAATTTGGCTTATACACGAGAGTAAATGGGAGCATTATTTGTTTGAGCTGTCAATTCCATTAAAATACTACCACCCGCATAAAATTTATGTCAGATCTTTATTAGATCTTTAATATGACTGTCAACAAATTTGAATAGGTTCATCCATCTGGTTTATTAGTTACAAGCCAAAACATAAGCTCACTATCCACGGGTATAGCGTGTATGAACGGTCAGACTCTTTTGAAGAGCCTCATCTTTTGAAATACCTTAAGGGGTTAGGTACACTTGCAAGACGGAAATAAACGCTTTTTTGAGATTTTTTTTTGAAGACAGTTTTCATTATTCATTGATCAATATTTGCCAGTTCAAAAGATATACATTCCAAGAAAATACAGTAATTTTTTCATGTCAAAAGAGTGATAACCCTGCTAACACAGAACGTTATAAAAACGTTGTTAAGACGTTTACAAAAACACGCAAAAACGTCTCTTTTGAATGGTCGAAAAAACGTTTTGAAAACGTATATTAAACGTTATTTTGGCCGCAATTTTTTTCCCAAAAAAGTTTACAGAAGCTGACAGAAATGTGTTAAACACGCTGTAAACTTTTTGGGGAAAAAAATTGCGGCCATAATGACGTTTAAAAGACGTTTTCAAGACGTTTGCGGCAAAATAACGTTTAAAATACGTTTATCAAGACGTTTTTTCGACCATTCAAAAGAGACGTTTTTCCGTGTTTTTGTAAACGTCTTAACATCGTTTTTATAACGTTCTGTGTTAGCAGGGAAACAACCGAGTTACAGTTAATCTCCCAGAGGCCAAAAAAAAAAAAGTTGTTTTGCGGTGCGTAACGTAACTCATGACTGGATCATCTGAAACAAACTAAATCGTTGGAATTAGTTAAAAACAATATTCTCTTGTACTTAACGGCGATATTTTATCAAAATTTAATTTTTTGACAAAATGGCGGATGTTCAAAGTAAAAAATGTTTTTTCCGCTAAAAAAATCGTTGATTTTTCGGTTGTATAAAAAAAAATAAAGCGAAAATTCAAAATGTTTAACCGTCAAGTACAAGAGAATATTGTTTTTAACTAATTCCAACGATTTAGTTCGTTTCAGATGATCCAGTCATGAGTTACGTTACGCACTGCAAAACAACTTTTTTTTTTGGGCCTCTGGGAGATTGGCTGTAACTCGGTTGCTTATCACTCTTTTGACATGAAAAAATTACTGTAACTTCTTGAAATGTGTATCTTTCGAACTGATAAATATTGATCAATGAATAATGAATATTGTCTTCAAAAAAAATCTCAAAAAAAAGTTTTTTTTGGCCTTGCAAGTGTACCTAACCCCTTAAAACGTATTGATATTTTTCAGCTCATTGGCACCATTTTCTTGTCAGATATTACGTAAATACTGAAAAAATTGGCAGAATTTATATATCATAGGTGCAGTAAACCTACGAAACACATTAACTTTCCGAATTTTTTTCTCAAAAACGGTACTGTGAATCGTACCCAAGTTTTACAGGAACGTAGGCAAAAGGATTATATGCATTGTGGAAAAATTTGGTCTGCACGGCATCATTTTGAAGTATCGTCATAACAACCTTAAGGAAAATAACTAGTGTTCTCGCGCTGTATAATAAATCTGAGTTCTCGTAACACGGACCTCTCTTTTGCACGCTGCCCGCCCGGCAACCCGCGCACCTCCGCGCGACAAAACGATCTTCCCCCACTCTTCGTCAAGCCGAGAGCTCGAGAGAAAACAGAAAACTTTGGCAACAAGCAGTATGGAATATCCCCCAAGAGTCGCCAAACCGATCGATATATGGAAGTGTGTGCGCGAATGTGTAGAGATATACATATAGCAACACATAATGTGAGAGCGACTAGCGGACTAGCGGGCCAGCGAAGATCCGAACAAAAACGAAACGCGTTATATATATATATATATATATATATAGATATAATAAGAACATCGTCGATAGATATAGATATAAGAGCGTATAAAAAAAAAACCAGACTTTATAATTCGCTATCTCGAAAACGACTACGAGTTGCCAAAAATCTTTTTATGGGTAGTTTCATCTTGTCAAAAAGAACGTCCGTACGAAATTTCAGTAGGATCGGAGGTTTCGGGTTTTCGAAATTGCACCCGTTCCGTGTTTTTTCACGCTTTCGTTCGTGCAGTACCGTGAATTTTTTTTTTACGAGTGTTTAAACACGCATGCGAAAAAAGAACAGAGGCATGATTATTGAAAACAAATTGAACACACTTGTAAAGAAAAAAAAAAAAAAAAAGGGTCAGGCTCGAACCCCGATTCTTCAGAGCTCCAGCCGTCCACGATATCCACTCAACCAAACAACAATTCTGATTTACGTAGAACATTGAAAGAACATGCTCATCGAGCTCGCTTAGGAATATTTGACAATTGGGATCCAAATTCGGTCAATTTAGGAAAAAACACGTTCCAGTTTACACATTTTTATTAATTAATGCATATAAGCTGAAAAAAAATCAACTCAGGAAAAAATTTCTCGTCAGGCAGCAAGGATTGGATGCGTGACAGCGAAACGCGAGATGATCAGATGATCTCTGACGAAACCGTGCGGTTGGGAACCGCTCAATTCAACGCGCATAACTTCAAGTCGATCTCACGCGATGAGACCAGTTCGGCGTTTGACCGCCTAGGTGTCACGTCGACGCTCCAAAATCGCAGGTACCACGAAAATGCGAGCGTTGGAGATCTCCCTGCTCATCTCTGTGATTAGTTCACAGAACGTGAAAGGGTAGGATAAACGCAGAGATGAGTAGGGAGATCAACAGCGCTCGGGTTTTCTTGATACCTGGCGTCGACGTGACACCTAGGCGGTCAAACGCCGAACTTGTCTCATCGCGTGAGATCGGCTTGAAGTTATGCGCGCTGAATTGAGCGGTTGTCAACCGCACGGTTTCGCCAGAGATAATCTCGCGTTTCGCTCTCGCGAATCCGATCCCCGCTGTCCTGACGAAATTTTGTCTTGAGTCGATTTTTTTTTCAGCTCATATGCATTAATTAAGCAAAATATGTAAATTTCAACGTGTTGTTTTCTAAATTAATCGAATTTGGACCCAAATTGTCAAACATTATTAAGCGCGCTCGATGAACATATTCTTTTAATGTTCTATACTTTTCGAAGTCATCATTTGGCCCAGTGGCTATCGTACACGACTGGAACTCTGAAGATTCGGGGTTCGAGCCCGGATCTTACTTTTTTTCTTTTTCTAAATGTTAAAAAATATTCTTTATATTAGAGATTATATGTGCCTCCGTTCTTTTTCGCATGAGTTTGAACACTCGTACGAAAAAAAAAAAAAATACACGGTACTGCACGAAAGAATAATCGAAAGGGTCAAAAAACACAGCTGAAAATGCTGGAGGGCGAATATCAAAGGCTGGAAAGGTTGAAGGATATCCGCGCGACTGCATACAATGTAATTTATTCGAACAATGTCGGATTTTTCTCGCTTATTCGATTTTTTTGTGGGCTAGCGAATAAGTATGTTCTTGAGGTCGTTTAAAACCTGTTGGGATTCACGGGATAGAATCATTTTAAAAATATTCCTCCTGCTCTTGCCATATCACAAAAAAACCAAAAAATCATATAAATTTTGAAAAAAAAACTTTTTAGCAGATTTTTTCACGTTATTAAAATTTTTCATGATCGTTCATCCGATTGTCATTGTTGGCGCTTAAAGAAACGGAAAAGAAAATAAAAATGAAAAGATATGAAAAAAAATGAATTATCTCTTGTCGCCGATTTTCGAGCTTTTTCGCCTTCGCCTTCTTTCGCTTCCGTTTAAATAAAATTTAATAAATATTCGCGAAAAAAACATGGCCAAACTCTAGACATATATATATATTAGGGTGGCCGTTAAATACCATCTTAAGGAGTGAAACCCCACAGTTTATAGACAAAAAAAAGAAAAAAAATTTTGGCGCCAGAGCGAGGTTTTTAAAATAAAATTAACCCGTGCCTAAAAGAACTCAAAGTTTCCCATGTAAAACAGATGCGTTTCCACGGATCTCAATTCAAAAATTTACTGTGAAGCTAATTTTAATTCAAAAAATTCTAAACTAGGTGAAAGTATCAGGTAAGTGTACTACTACATGGAGAAAAATCGAGGATACCATACCGTTGAATTTGCTTATATTATCCCACTCCAAACTAAAATTCTCTTTGTCGATTTTACGGGTAAAATTCTAATTTTCGGTAAGTATCCTTCGGATTAAAATTCTATGATGATTTAAATAATTTCCGGAGTAAAATTTCTCGGCAAATTTAGGGAAACTAATTTTAAAAAAAACTCTACTCGTAATATTTTCTAAGCTATATCGATTTTTATGAAAAAAAAACTGGTGAAAATTGCATTTTTCGATGTATTCCTCATGCAAAAAGATTGAACAGATGACTTAAACATTTTTTTCATGAAGTCTTCATGTTGACTGAATATCTTCAGTCAACAGTTCTTAGAATATGGACTTCCGTTTCCGGGCGTGTGTGAGGTGGACGTGTGCGAGTGAGTGGGTTAGGTTTGGAGGCGAGAATGTGGAAAAAGGGGGCATAGGGCAGCGAGAAAAAGTGCCGGGGATGTGGGAGTGAGCGGGAAAAAGGGCGAGATAAAAAGTGTCGAAGGGCGTAGAGGAAGGAAGAGGGAATCGGGAAAAGAAAGGAAGGAATGAGGTTAGGAAATAAGGACGTGCGGGGACAGGGGAAAGCGGCGGTGAAGATAGACTGGCAGAGATAACAGCGGAGAGTAGAGGGACGAGAAAAGATGAGAACGTAATATATGATACAGGAAAGTAGAGTTGGTAGGTAAGGCAGAGAGGATGTGAGGAAGATAAAGCAAAGAGGCTAGAAGAGCGAGTAGTAGAAGTAAGAATTAGATGGAGCTACGAGTGAAGGGGCAGAGACACGAGAGAGGGAAAAGAGGTTAGACAGAAGAGATAGATATAGGTATATAGAGATGGTGGGTAAGATAGGCAAAAAGTAGAGAGACAAAGATAAGCGGAGGATGCGATGGGCGCAGAGAGGGAATGGGGAAGGAATGACGCGGGGTGAGGGTGAAGTAGAAGGGCGGAGGAAAGAAAAGAATAAAGGTTAAGAAAAGAAGAGGTTAGGATAAAGAAGAGGGAAACGACGGATTAAGGAACAGAAGGGTGACGGGTGGGGCGAGAAAAAGGTGGAAGCACCGGGAGAGAGCGGAACGCATAGGGGGAAAAAGGTGAGGACAAGGATAAAAGGGCAAAAGAGAAATAAGGAGAGGGGCACAGAGGTTAGGAAGAAGAACAGGAGAGAGAACAGGAGGTAAAGAAACAGGGGGGTTAAAGGGAGACGGGGAGGGGAAGCGGGATAAAAGAAGAGAAGGGGAGAAGGAGAGGCGGGAAGAATTGGAATAAGGGGCAGGAAGATAAAGGAACGGAGTGAAAGGGTAGGGAACGGAAGTCGAAGGGATGGAGAGAGGTGGAAAGAGAGAGAGAGAGGAAAGCCAGGCGGATAGCGAGGGATATAGAGGATCTAGTGGTAGGGATCTAGAGGAGAGAGGGAGGGTATTGGGAAAAGGTGATGGCAAGAGTGAAGGGGAGTAGATAGTGGCGGGGCAGAGGGAGGGAGAGGCAGAGTGAAAGAAGGAATGGAGCGAATGGACGGAAACTGAAGTCGGCGAAGGAGCGGACAGGCGATAGAGTAAGGTTAGAATAAGGGTTAAGGGTTAAGAAAACGAGCGAGCCAAATCACTTTGGCTTGGATCAGTTTGGGGAAAGAAGATAGACAAAATGATTGGTTCTCAGGCCGGTAGGATGCGTTCTGGAATGACTTTGCCCGGCGCATGCAATGTTTTTGAACGTCTTCAAACGGAATGACATTGCTGCGTCAACATTCTTCCACTTTTATACAAGTGATTTGGATAGCATGGTGGTATAAAGAAACCGTTTTTAGACATACTGTCGTTTGGTCGCATTGAAATTTCGGATACCTACACCTCACCCCTGGTTCATGCCTGACTCATATATAAACATTTTTTCCCGGGTTACGTGGAATTTCATGCGACTTGGTCGGGTCTAATTTTATTTCTGGAAAAAAAAAATGATTTTGTTCGAACCTCTCATTTTATCATACATTTTTATTATTTATCATACATTTTTCCCTGAGCTTCGCCGGTTTACGATTGGAACCCTGTGGGACAATGTTCATTAATTTTCGAAGTCCTCGTTTGGTCCAGTCGCTATTGTTCACAGCTGGAACTCTGCAGAAACGGGGTTCAAGGCTCTCTCTTTTTTTTAAAATGTTTTTGTCATAATTCTGTAAGTGTTGCTACTTTTCGGAATATTGACAAGAATTTATTATCCGCAATTTATTTTCCGATGCTATAGAAAGCCTTTATTTTAAGCGTCAACAGTGATAATTTAGCTCGAAAGCCCGCGCGCGACAAAAAATAATCCATTTTTATTAATTTCTTTTCTTTTTTATTTTCTTTCCCGTTTCTTTCAACGCCAAAAATCAACAATCATAATCGGCTGATGGAGCACGAAATAGTTATAATACCGTGAAAATAATGTCTAAAAAAAATAGAATTTTATCCTACATTTTTCCCGAGCTTCGCCGCCTGGCAACGATTGGAACTCTGTGAGACCGGGTTCGAGGCTCTATATATATCGTATATATATATTAGGGTGGCCGTTAAATAAAATACCATCTTGAGGAGTGAACCCCCACAGTTTATAGACAAAAAAAAGAAAAAAATTTTGGCGCCAGAGCGAGGTTTTTAAAATAAAATTAACCCGTGCCTAAAAGACCTCGGCGAAATCCGGAATGTAAAAAATTTAGGGAATTTTTAGTTCGCTTATTGCCACTTGGCGCTTCGTATGCCCTCGCTCGATGACTCCCCAGTAAACACAGTAATATTGCAGCAATGTAACGGCAACATAACCGAATATTACAAGTAATATTACCTGGATGTTACATGTAAATTGCATGTAACTTGCCATTTCCGACTCAGCAATATAACATGTTATGTAACGTGTTATATACCCGGTATGTAATAGTTATATTACAAGGTGATGTAACAAAAGTCATAAAAGTTATATAAATGCAATATTCTAAAATAATATGATGAAATATAAGATTATTATTAAATAATTGTTGCATTTCATCATCTTATTTTGACATTTTTATAGGTTATAGAAGAGTTACACTGGAAAAAAAAGAATCCTGCACGGATTTCTCGATAGGATTTTATTGTCCTCGACGGGGATTCGAACCTGCGACCTTCGTATCTATCCTACCTATCTACCTAACACGCTACCCACTACGCTATCGACTGTTTATGAACTCTGATAATTCATATCATGTATTTGACACGCCGGAGAATTCTTGATCAGTTGTATGTTGGGAGCTACATGCCATAATATTATATGTGTGACGTATTAGCATTGGAATTACTGGAATAAGTAGGGATATCTGGCGCATGCGTGATAATCTGTAGACTAGAGGTAAGCGTGAGAGACGCCATTCGCTTAAGGATGTATGAGCACTAGCTTCACGATCATATAAAAATCTGAATTTTTTATATGGTGTAGCAGAAGTGTATAGGATAAAACCTGCAAAATTTCAAAGTGGGTCAACGACTCTTTACGCGAGTAATTAATTCGTGAAATCAAGATATTTATCCCACGCCATATACGAATTCTGGGCTGACGCAACTTTGAAACAGAAATTCGTATCTTTCACGATCAGATACGATCAATATTAAAACTGTTAAATGTTCAGAAAACTATCACGATTACATACGTTCCATAAAAAATGGGGGTTAACGAACCTTTTGACATACAATTATCGATTTTAAGGAAATTTTTCGCGTGGGTCGGATAATAAGCGGTCCGACTGTCTCTTGTTTCATATGTGCCCCTCGCTCACCGCGCTCACCCGCGCCCACCTTTTCGCGTATTCCCCGCCACCTTGTGCTCATACATCCTTAATGACTACGACCCGAGTCACACGTATAATAAAGTAACGACCAACATCGATATGTGTCTCCTCATTTATCCCACGACATCATAAATTGGCGACGAGGATAAAAAGTGAAAACGTGGTGTGCATATGGTGCAAGGCGCACTTATTTCTCCAAGAGGGAAGGAACACTCTTGTTCCTAGCATAGTCGACGTGCACGGCGCACGTAGAGTTTCTGGGTCGGGAAAAGTGTCGAGCCATCGACTAGGAAAAGCGAGATGTCGGAAACCGAAAAAGCTCAATTAATGGAACGAAGGAAACAACTGGAGCAGCAAATCCAGGAGCAGGACAAAATGAGGGCGTCCTTGAAAGAGTTCCAAGAGGGATTGAGGGCTAGAGAAGAAGCTGTAAAAATAGAACAAGGAAAGATGGCCGCCGAAAAGCAGTACATCGCAGAGCAACACGTGCTTCTGGAACATTCGAGGCAGCAGTTGGCAACAGCGCCGAGTCCGCAAGTATCAAACGTTTCGTTTTATTCGACTATCGGCTCATTGTCTGAGTATCGAATAGGAGAAGACTGGGATATTTACGAAGAGCGTTGAAATCAGTATTTCCTCGCAAATAATGTTGCGGTGGACAGATAGGTAGCGGTGCTCATTACGATGATAGGCCAGGAGGCTTACAAAATTCTCAAGAATTTGTGTGACCCAGATCTACCAGCAACTCGATCATACAGAGAGTTGTGTGAAATATTGAGAAAACATTTTGCACCGAGAATTTCTGTTTTCAAGGAGAGGGTGGAGTTCTACAGTCTGCATCAAGGGGAAACTGAGACGATTAACGTTTGGTACGAGAGACTCAAGAGTAAGGCGATTAATTGCAAGTTCGGCAACCAGCTGACAGACAAAATCAAGGACAAATTCGTCACGGGCCTGAAGAGGGGGCCAGTTTTGGACAAAGTGTGTGAGCAGAGTCCGACGGCGTCGTTGAACGAGATTTTTGAGGCAGCGAGGACCAAGGAGGCAACCTTGCGTGAGTCAACAACGACTGTAGAGTCAAACGTCAACAAAGTCCGGCATTTCGGAGTACGTCGATCAGCGAGGCAAGGAGCCCAGCAAGAGACCAAGGCCAACGATCCAAAACAAACGAAGAGATCATCAGGCGTTTCAGGTGAAGCTAGTTGTAAACACTGCGGTGGTATAAGACATAATTTTGTAAATTGCCGGTATAAGGAATACAAGTGTAAGAATTGCAAAAAAGTCGGGCATTTGGCCAAGGTGTGTAAAACAAAAAGTTCGAATTCAAATCAAAATTTCGTAGAATCGACAGACGAAAAAGAATTTGATTTTGTGGACATGTAACAATAGTTACAGTCCACAACAGTAGACAGTAGTCAATAACACAAACGAAGTATCGAGTCCGGTTTTGAAAGAAATATTCATTGAAAACAAAGCGATCAAAGTCGAAATAGACTCAGGCGCGGGACGGTCGGTTATGCCAGAGAAAATGTACAGAGAAAAACTGTCGAGCTGTCCGCTGTTGCCTACGACGATTAAATTGAGAATGTACAACAACAATATTTTGAATCCTATCGGTCAGATCGCGGTAGAGATGACGAATAACGGAAACAAAGTTCGTGGAAATTGGATTATCGTGCGAGAAGGCAGCAGACCCTTGTTGGGGCGTGATCTGATGAAATTATTGGGATTTTATATCGCTTCAGTAAATAAAATCGAGACCGATAGCGATATTCGAAATGTTGTTGGTAAATACGAGGCGTTGTTCGACAATAAACTGGACGAATACAAATACGAAAAGATCGATATCAAGCTAAAAGAAAATATTCAGCCAATTTTCTGTAAGCCGCGACCGGTCCCTCTCGCAATGCAAAAAAAACTCGAAGAGCAGTTAGATAAGTTAGAGAAAGAAGGAGTAATCGAGTTGAGAAATAATAATCCGTGGGGAACTCCATTGGTGCCAATTTTGAAAGAAGATGGTTCAATTAGAGTTTGCGCCGATTGTAAAATTACGGTCAATAAAGCAGTGGAGGATGTTAAACATCCACTTCCGAGAATAGAGGAGCTCTTTGCGGCTCTTAGCGGGGGTGAAAGGTTCACAAAGCTTGATATGACGGCCGCGTATAATCAACTGGTTCTTTCGGAAACAGGGAGGCAACTTTTGGCTTGGAGTACCCATCGGGGAATTTATATCTTGAATCGATTGCCGTTTGGAATCAAATCGGCATGCGCCATATTTCAGAAAATCGTCGAGAAAGTTCTGCAAGGAGCAGAAGGCGTTATCAATTTTTTAGACGATATTGTCGTGACGGGAGAAACTAAGGAGAAACATTTAAAAAATCTCAAAGAAGTTTTTCGACGTTTGAACGACGCGGGGTTTAAATTGAACTTGAAAAAGTGTTCGTTTTTTCAGACAGAGATAAGGTATTTGGGTCATATTATCGACAAGAATGGCTTGAGGAAGGATCCTGAGAAGATTGAAGTGATAATTAAAGTTCGCAGACCGTCAAATATCTCAGAGATTCAAGCTTTCCTAGGGATGGTGAATTATTACTCCAAGTTTGTACCAAAGATCTCTGATACGTTATCACCGTTGTATAATTTGCTAAAAAAAAGGGAATATAAGTGGGACGACGAGTGCGAAAGGGCTTTCGTCAAAATTAAGTCGGAAATGACGACGGAACGTTGTTTGATACATTTCAACCCCGAGTGGAAGATAAAGTTAGTCTGTGACGCGTCGAAGATTGGAATCGGGGCGGTTCTTCTCCATATTTTACCGGATGGTTCGGAAAGACCGATTTCTTTTACGTCGAGAGTTTTGCGGGACGCGGAAAAAAATTATTCAGTCATCCACAAGGAGGCTTTGGCAATCTATTGGGCAGTTAGTAAATTCTATCAATACTTGCTGGGAAACGAGTTTGTTTTGTGTTCAGATCACAAGCCGTTGCAAGCGCTGTTCGGGGAAAACAAGGGTATTCCGCAGATGGCGGCAGGGCGACTGCAACGGTGGGCGCTGTTTTTGAGCGGGTTTACGTACAAATTCGAATATATTCGAGGAGAATTAAATGGAGGAGCCGATGGATTGTCAAGGTTGCCGCTGGATAAAGTCAGTCGTGTTAACGAAAAAGGGGATTATTTCCATTTTGTGGTAGAGGATCGCGTTCCGATTTCCAGTGAAAGAATAAAGATAGAGACGAGACGTGACAGGGTACTCAGTAGAGTGTACGAGTATTGCCGAGAGGGCTGGCCAAAGGAAGTTGAGGAGTCAGTGAAATCGTATGCGAGTCGAGCGAACGAAATCTCTGTGGAGAAAGACGTATTGATGTGGGGATATCGAGTGATAATTCCCGAAAAATTGAGAATGATAATGTTAAAAGAAATTCACAGCTCGCATATGGGAATTGTGAAAATGAAGTCATTGGCTCGTCAGTACTTTTGGTGGCCCGGATTAGACAAAGCTATAGAAGAATACGTGAATAGTTGCTCAGCTTGTGCATCGACCGCTAAATCGCCGAACAAAGCGTCTTTGATTAAATTTCGCGAGGGAAAATTTCCGTTCGAAAGAGTGCATATAGATTTTCTAGGACCTTTCCGAGGAAAAATGTACTTGATAATTGTAGATGCCTATTCCAGATGGCCGGAAGTTTTCGAGATGTCTCAAACAGACTCAGCAAGCACGATTGAAAAGTTGAGAGAGTGCTTCGCGAGATTCGGAATTCCAAAAATAATTTTTTCGGACAACGGTAGGCAATTTGTTTCGGCGGAGTTTGAACAATTTTGTAAAAAGAACGGTATAATGCACAGAACTTCGGCACCATACCATCCGGCGACGAATGGTTTGGCAGAAAATGCCGTTGGTTCGTTCAAAAGAGCGATAAAAAAAGCACTATTCGGTAGGGATGACAAGGACATCAAGATGTCCACTTTAATTAATAGATATTTGTTAACTTACAGAAATGTTATTCATGCGACAACAGGGGAAACCCCGGCGAAATTGATCATCGGAAGAAACGCAAAAACGCGACTCGATAGTATTAAAAACGCGAGCGTGGAAAAAGAAAGAGAGAGACAGATTGCGAACTTCCGGGGGAAGAGAGACGTATCTTTTGAGACAGAGGAGAAATAGTGTACGCGCGTAGCTATAAAAATGCAGACAAGCCAACGTGGTGCAGAGCGAAAATTGTAGAGTGTCTGGGCGAGCGTACGTATGTGTGTGTTCCCGAAGGAAATTGTAAACTGGAATGGAAAAGGCACGTCGACCAATTGTTGAAAGCGGGTTCATTTTACGAGGAAGAGTTCGGCGAGAGTGTTAATTATCACCGAGAGAAACGAGCGTTCGTCCGAGCGAGAGTATGAATCCGAACATGTAAAAGCGGTACCAGTGTCGATTCCGGAGAGAATCAGTCAGTCAGTGAATCTGAGGGCGTTGATAAAAACGAGTTTCAATCGCCAAAAGAGTTTAGCTCTTCGGAAACTGTAATCCTAAATGAACCCAGTGAGTCAGGATCTATGGACAACAATTTGAGCGATCGAACGCCAGTGCTTGAGCGAGAAGAACGTAAGAGTACTCGTAAAAGTGTGAATAAAGAGGCAACCTGTAATGTTAATCAGAGGCCAAAACGTGTTATTAAACCTGTGATAAGACTAAATTTATAAACCAAAGAGAGCGCTCATTAAAGCTGATCAATTAAATTGTTAATAGATCTTAGCTACGGATAAATGTCATTGTGATATGTAAAATGTAAGGCTGTTAAGCCCGTACTTGATTTATATGTATGCGTAACAAGAGTGATATCCTCAAGCTGTGATGAACGTAATAATAACGAAAGATCTTGTTAATGAAATGCGAATTAAAGAATTATAAGGTTCGGATGGCAAAAGAGTTTTAAACTTGAAAGGGAGGATTGTGACGTATTAGCATTGTTATTACTGGAATAAGTAGGGATATCTGGCGCATGCGTGATAATCTGTAGACTAGAGGTAAGCGTGAGAGACGCCATTCGCTTAATGGCTACGACCCGAGTCACACGTATTGGGAATCAACACGGAGGCGGGGCCTATCCAATATGGCCTCTTCTCTCCAGTTCGTTGCCAGTAGCCAGCTCTAGTTAGCATGGGGCAGCATAGGGAACAGTTTTAAACACTGGATTATCGCATATTTTTCGGCAAAATGGGATTTTTGTAGTAAGATTTGACAATGGGGTTTATTACCGTTGAGGATTATGCGTGGATAGAATCCACTGCGCAAATTGGATACGGATCAAGTGATTATCGCCATAAGGATTACCATGAACCTACATGACATCCCATGCTTAACCTCAAAATCTTTTAAAAAATTCCCGTCACTTTTCGGCTAAATAAATGCGTTCGAACAATAAATTATTAGTTAAAATATCAAGCATGACATGAAAAATGTTTTATGTATAAATTATTGTCCATATTTCATAAGTTATGAAATTGAAAGTCACGTCGCTTGTGTTTACACGACATAACTAAAACGATTATTCATATTCTGCGTGTGATGAAAATCTCATGCCCTCGCATCAAATATCGACTATGTCTTCTCGATCTTTATTTATGATTTATTTCTTGTAATAAAGCAGCAGATTTTTAATTATTGTTAAAAAGTGACAAATTCGCATGGTAATCAATGGTAATCATTAGGCAGCAACTGGAGAGAAGTACTTGGAAATTTGGCCGCCAGAGGTCAGGGTGACATTTGTGAGTTCCCAATAATAAAGTAACGACCAACATCGATATGTGTCTCCTCATTTATCCCACGACATCATAATAGGCATATGTTATTTCATATCAGGACATAAATAATCATATTATGATTATACAAACACATTAAACAATATATTTAACATTTTAAATGTATGTACATGATACTGCTTTAAAAATGAAAATTTGAATAGGGTCCAAAATGCTTTTGATTTTTTCATCCGTTACATGTTGATATGATGAATGTTAGTTATATACAGATATAATGCTACAACGCATTATAACGTTCACATAACCTGCACGTTACGAATGTTATATAAAAAATGGTACAAACATGTTGCGTAAACGTTACAAATCTTAGTTATACAGCTGTAACGCTAAAACGCGTTCATAACCTTCACATCACATGCTTATAACGAATGTTATATAAATGTTGTTACAAGTACGTTATGTCAATGTTACAAATGTCAGTTATACAACTGTAACGGAACAACACTTTGTAACGTTCACATAACCTGCACATTACGAATGTTATATAAAAAGTGTTATAAGCCTGTTCTGTAAACGTTATAAATTTGAGTTATAAAACTGTAATGCAACAACGTTATATAACATTTACATTGCCTGCATATTACCAATAATATATAACATATTATTCTCATGTTACGTAGCAGTTACATCACACAGCTATTGCATTGTGACAATTACATGTAACTTCCATGTTATATTACTGTAATGAAACGTGTTCACTGGGTCTTAAAAGAATTATGTTCATCGAGCGCGCTTGGGAGCTTTCCAGCAACGACACAGAGCGACACAGAGTGACACAGTGGGTGCTTTCCATTTACATGACTTTTGTGTGTTACGTCTGCGGGCTTGCTACGCGCCCGCCGTCGTTTTCACAGAGCCGCGATAAACTCACGGGGTATTTGATAACACACGATCGCCGCGGTTCCTCTATCCACCCGCTAAATTTAAATAAATGATTAATTGCAATGTTTTGTATATGCATCTCTTCCATAGGATAAGGAAAATAATAAATATAATCATATCTATATTAACAAATATTGAATAAGAATATATTGTAAAAGTCTGCTGTCTTGCTCTTTTTCCGTCTTCTTTTAAAATTCTTTCTCGACACCCTTTCTTTTGTTGCGTCGAATACTCGAGTGAAAATTTATAGTTCATAGCTTATGGTAACAACCAACGTCTGCTGACCACATGTAAATCATAAAATGCTAGTCGACACAAACCCCTATTGTTCTCGCAGTCCTCCGAGGCGTACGTGACCTTTCTCTAATACTTGAGCTTACAACTTTTATTTTCTTTTAAACGTAAACGCAAAAAATTCAGAAATTCGAGACCCGAGTTTTACGAGCAGAAAGGCCCTAAAACTTTCCGAGGAAGGGATGAGAGAGAGACAGTGACTTCTAGATTTAAGTGAGAGAGTGTGCGTGCAGCGAAAAAGAAAGAGTGAGAGCGGAGGAAGCGAGACGAGAGAGAGAGAGAGAGAGAGAGAGAGAGAGAGAGAGAGAGAGAGAGAGAGAGAGAGAGAGAGAGAGAGAGAGAGAGAGAGAGAGAGAGAGAGAGAGAGAGAGAGAGAGAGAGAAAGAGAAAGAGAGAGAGAGAGAGAAGAGATGGAGAGAGCAAGAGCGGGGAGCGTACACCCGAGAGAAAGTAAAACATAGTTAAAAATTAAGAAACAGAGAGAGAGGAGAGAGACATATTGGACGCGAAGACAAAAATCTAGAGTCCCCACTCTTAACATTTTTCTTGGACGCTACCCTTAAGCCTCCACCAAGGATCAAAGACAGACAATTTTCCAACTCTGATCAGAGAGTACGCGTTTTTCCGATGTATCTCTTCCTCTCAAATACATTCTCTCTCAAATTTAATTAACAGTACCCAATTTAAGCATCTAATAAAAAAGGAAAGACTTCAGTCTTATCAGAGACAAAATAAATATTCGTCTTTTATTTATACGCGGATTCAATTTCCAATTCCCTTTTCCCGCGACTCAGGCCGCGAATTTCTATTCGCCACGGCAACACCGAACTTCCACTCTACGGGCTCTGGGAGAGCCAATCGTTCAACGAAAAACTATATTACGGCCTACGGGTCGTAACATAAATTGGCGCAGTCGGTAGGACTATTTAAAAATTGTTGCACCTGAGTCTCGAGGAATTAAATTTTCAAATCGCGTTTGAAATTGTAACTTGTGTGTTTCGCGAAATAGTGCATAGTGTGTGTGTGTGTGTGTGTGTGCGAACGACGAAGAAAAACATTGCGTCTGAACCTTCATAAATTACATAAATTTACAATAAAAATCGTTCACGTCAGCCTTCTCTCTCGGGTTTTGCGCGGTTTCCCCAGAGAGCTACGGGCGAATGCCGGAAGGTGTGTTTTCAGCGGCCGCGCGCGCTCCCCTGAAAATCACAGATAGTGCTACGATAATTAAATAAAAATAAAAAACAAAAAGAATACTAAAACAAAAAAAAAGAGACTTGATTCACACTTTGTTCGAGGCGCTTACTCTTCACGGACCTCGGTCGGGTGGATAGAGTAGCTCGACCGAACCGTGTCGAAGTTTTCGCGGAGGAAAAGGAGTTGAATCGAAGACCCTCGCTTGCTTGACCCGTTCAGCGAGGTGGTACCTGCCAACATCGTCAACGCCGTACACGAGGGAAGGAAGGGACTCCACGGGGTTCCAGCAATCAAGGACGGTGTGACACCAGGAATTACAAGGACAACGGACTCCTATAAAGCTTAAGGATTTTATAGTGTGTGATTGCGTGTGAAAGTGTTTTATTTTATTAACTTTTCAGAGGCAAAACAACACGAGCAACAAATTGTAAGTCTCGGAAATTCTTTAAATACGGTAGAATTAATTTTCTTTTTGTACCCTTTCTTTTCATTTTTTTTTCTCTCTCTTTTCTGGACGTTGATATAGATGTGTGTATGTATAAGCGCATACATATATATATATGGGTTCTGTAGTTTTATATATTTGGGACTAAATTTCACCAAGACTTGTCGCTCCTAATCTCATGATTTTCGTTATAAATATGTGAGTCCCTTTCTTTCTCTCATCTCACTTTTTGGCTATACCTGCGAGTTTTATATAATATATATATACACTTTGCATCTAAATTCGTTTCGCGGTCAGTTTCACGAATAGATTTCACATAGAATATCTAATAAAAAGAACGTAGATACAATAACTTCCTCTTGATTGTTGATCTGCTTTGCATTTTCATAATTTGCATTATTCATAATTTTTTTTTGTGTGTTAATTTTTTTTTTCTTTCTTTCCCGTTGTCGTCTCCGAAATAAAATTAAAATAATCAATAAGAATAATCAAATAGTAAAGTAAAAATTAAAAAAAAAAAAAAATAAATAAATAAATAAATAAATAAAATAAAATAAAATAGGGGGGAAAGGGTAAGAGTAGAGATTGACGGGAGAAAGAGAGGGAAATTCACGGTATCGGTGTCCAGAGGGAGAGAGAGAGGGAGGGAAAATGCCGAGGAGAACGCGCTCAGCGAGGCTCGCATCGGCAGCCGAGGTGACCGCGCAACGGGACCGTCCTCCCACGCGAGCAAGTGGTGAGCTGCCACGCGCCACGCCGAGCCAGATCGAACCAAACGATTCGACTGTAGACCTTCTCCAACCAAATCCAGTTAATAATACCCATTCACTGGCTATTGTTACGGATACTCAGTCAGGTAGCAATTATATGCCGATCACTTCAACCCTTTCGCAAGATATGGCAGAAACTAGGTCGACCTTGGACACATTATAACTCAGGAAGGGGAAAATCTCACTCTGTGCCTTCGAAAGCATTCGCGATTCCTTTTGACCTCAAAACAACAGGAAGCCTTCGAGAAGTTACGCGATAAATTATGCGGGGAACCACTACTCCAATACCCTGATTTTACGAAACCGTTCGTATTAACGACAGATGCTTCCGACTTTGCGTTAGGTGCCGTACTAAGTCAGGGAACGATAGGTCGCGATTTACCGATAGCATATGCGTCGAGGACTCTTAACAAAGCGGAAACCAATTATTCTACGACCGAAAAGGAACTATTAGCAATTGTTTTCGCCGTAAAGCATTTTAGGCCTTATTTGTACGGGCATTGTTTCACGTTAGTCACCGATCATCGTCCCCTGCTTTGGTTAAATGGTCTGAAAGATCCCGTCTCCAGGCTAGCTCGTTGGCGCATAAAACTTAGTGAATTCGACTATGAGATTACTTATAAAAAGGGTACCGCCAACTCCAACGCTGACGCCTTATCCAGAAACCCGCCAAATCTCTATGAAATCAATTTAGACGATACGCATGACCCAATGACCGACATAACGCCGGCGAAGCAGGTGTTGAGCGTCGACGCCCACGCACCGGATTCGTCGGCGCTAAAACAGGACGATTACGACGAAAACAATGAAGGAGTGGAGGTGGACCTGGATGAGGCGTGCGAGTTAGAAAAAGACATTGCTATTGAAGAGTTCTTGGGGAGCATTTTCCTAGTATTCGAGCATCTGGAAGAGTTAGAGAGAGACGCGGGAATAGACTCGGAAAATGAGGTGTACGAGATAGCCTCGGAGTCTGAATTGCACAAAGAAACCCCTAGCCGGTTACGGCCGTGCCAAGTACCATACTTGCCACGAGCTGCTGGAGGGGAATGTCAGGGACCACGTTATCGCCGACGCTCGATCACCATGAATCCAGCAAGGCCGAGTGGAAGAAGGTATCAACCCTCCGTAGAACGAAAAGAGTATAATAGCAAGGAAGGTGGGGCCTTAAGCTCACGTGGAGAGGGAATTTTCTTCAAAACGTGTGTCGATCAGAGAGACCTCAGCGTCGGATCGAACACCACCTTAGAAGCTGGTCAGGGACCCCAGATACAGTATGTCACGGCACCATGTCCGTCGCAAACTGGGAATAGGGAGAGGGGGGATGATACCTACTCTATAGCGTCTGAAAAGGGAGCCGTACAGGATGGAAACATGAATGTGGAATCCGAGGCCCTGGAATACCCATGTGTCAGCCTCGAAGAAAATCGCGCCCCTGGTAAAGAACGAAACAGTCAAAATAATGAGCAGTTTGGATCCGTTGGAGCAGGCTTCACCTTTGTAGCACCTGTGTACCGTTTAGAAAATGACTCGTGTATACTTTATAGTAAAGATTCTCTCTCGATTGGGAAAGGAAATATAATTAATTTTATATCCGCCGATTGCATCCTCACCACGGCAAATAACCGAGAACTGAAGGATCTTGGACTTGTGGACGTGGAAGGGCTGAAATCGGCGAGACCGCGACTTGGGCAGACAATTGTGTCCGTTTTTGACAATCGTTATGTACTTAATCTTGTAGTAAAAACAAGGTTCGATGAGAAACCATATTTGTGTTCTGTTACTGACGCAATAGAAGCCAGAAAGCATGCAATGGAGACGTTGGATATCAAAAAGGTAAAGGTAATGAAAAACAACAACGGGTTAGACCAACTTTCTTGGCCCGCGATTGAACAAGTGATAAGACAAACCTTCCAGAATTCAGACATTCAGGTTCGAGTATGCACCGGGGAAATAAAGATCCCTCGTGAGGAAGACCGGATTCAATGAATTAAAGAATACCACGAGTCAGCAGTAGGTGGCCACAAAGGCGCTTCAAAGACATATTGGCGTATCAGAGGTGATTATTACTGGGAGGGTATGAAACAAGAAATTACCGCGTTTGTAAAGGCATGTATTGATTGTCAAAGGTATAAGCTGGTCCGAAATAAAACACGTTTGCCCATGAAGATTACCGACACACCGAGTGAACCGTTTCAAAAGGTACAGATGGATATTGTAGGACCTTTGCCAGTAACTGAAAGGGGCAATAGGTATATCCTAACCTTTCAAGATAATTTCTCGAAATACAGCGACGCAATCCCACTAAAAACCATAGATTCAATTTCAATAGCACGTGCCCTGGCAGAACAATTCATTACCCGGTTCGGTTGCCCCAAGGTGCTTCACACTGACCAAGGCAGTAACTTTATTAGTCAAATAATCCAAACCATATGCAAAATTTTCAAAATAGAAAAATTAGAATCAACAGCATTCCATCCACAATCCCTCGGATCACTTGAGCGTAGTCACCATTCGCTTATCGAATATCTGAAACAATTTGGTAGCGAACAGGATTGGGATACATGGTTGAGGTTCGCTGTTTTTAGCTACAACACCTCTATACACGAAGCGACTGGCTACGCACCGCATACATTAGTGTTTGGAAGGGAAGCTAATATCCCATCTAGTTTTAGCCGAGGAGAAAATTTCACAACTTACATAGAACACCTAGACGATTTTCTAAGGAAACTATCGGAAACACAATCTACTGTAGTAGAACGCCTGAATGTTGCAAAATGGAAATCCAAACGTTACTATGATCAGAAATTAAACATAAAGACCTTTCAGATAGGAGACTACGTGTATCTCTTAAAAGAACCCCAAATCTCAAAATTCGATCCCCAGTATAAGGGCCCATATGAAATCCTCCGACTCATAGGAGATTTCAACGCCGAAATCAAAATCAGCGCGAATCGAACAAAAATAGTCCACCTGAATACATTAAAACGCGCAACCCTACCCTTTTCTCTCCGGAATGAAGAAGAACCTAATCTTGAAGGACACGATTAGGTAGAAAAAGAAAAAGCCGTTTTAATATTAAACGTCTTTTTGAATAAGGGGGGAGGTGTTACGTCTGCGGGCTTGCTACGCGCCCGCCGTCGTTTTCACAGAGCCGCGATAAACTCACGGGGTATTTGATAAAACACGATCGCCGCGGTTCCTCTATCCACCCGCTAAATTTAAATAAATGATTAATTGCAATGTTTTGTATATGCATCTCTTCCATAGGATAAGGAAAATAATAAATATAATCATATCTATATTAACAAATATTGAATAAGAATATATTGTAAAAGTCTGCTGTCTTGCTCTTTTTCCTTCTTCTTTTAAAATTCTTTCTCGACACCCTTTCTTTTGTTGCGTCGAATACTCGAGTGAAAATTTATAGTTCATAGCTTATGGTAACAACCAACGTCAGCTGACCACATGTAAATCATAAAATGCTAGTCGACACAAACCCCTATTGTTCTCGCAGTCCTCCGAGGCGTACGTGACCTTTCTCTAATACTTGAGCTTACAACTTTTATTTTCTTTTAAACGTAAACGCAAAAAATTCAGAAATTCGAGACCCGAGTTTTACGAGCAGAAAGGCCCTAAAACTTTCCGAGGAAGGGATGAGAGAGAGACAGTGACTTCTAGATTTAAGTGAGAGAGTGTGCGTGCAGCGAAAAAGAAAGAGTGAGAGCGGAGGAAGCGAGACGAGAGAGAGAGAGAGAGAGAGAGAGAGAGAGAGAGAAAGAGAAAGAGAGAGAGAGAGAGAAGAGATGGAGAGAGCAAGAGCGGGGAGCGTACACCCGAGAGAAAGTAAAACATAGTTAAAAATTAAGAAACAGAGAGAGAGGAGAGAGACATATTGGACGCGAAGACAAAAATCTAGAGTCCCCACTCTTAACATTTTTCTTGGACGCTACCCTTAAGCCTCCACCAAGGATCAAAGACAGACAATTTTCCAACTCTGATCAGAGAGTACGCGTTTTTCCGATGTATCTCTTCCTCTCAAATACATTCTCTCTCAAATTTAATTAACAGTACCCAATTTAAGCATCTAATAAAAAAGGAAAGACTTCAGTCTTATCAGAGACAAAATAAATATTCGTCTTTTATTTATACGCGGATTCAATTTCCAATTCCCTTTTCCCGCGACTCAGGCCGCGAATTTCTATTCGCCACGGCAACACCGAACTTCCACTCTACGGGCTCTGGGAGAGCCAATCGTTCAACGAAAAACTATATTACGGCCTACGGGTCGTAACATGTGTCGACTCGTGTCGACTTGTGTCGACCCGTGTCAACTCTCGAAAACGAATCACATATTCGCGCAAGAGTTGATGCGCACGAAACAGTGAGGTTAGAATGTGAAAAGAGAAAAGATCGGTGTCAACAAATTTATATATGTACCAAAGTTTTTTGCGGTGAGAAAATAAAAATATAAAAGTAAGATTGATTATATATTTAAAGTTCTGTGTGTATCATGTTTAAGGCGACCTGCAAGTGAAATTCTAGCTCTATGATATATATGATACAATGCTGCTGATTTTTTTTTGTGCATGGATTTGGATAAGAAATGATGTCCCACGTCGAAAAATTATTCCAATAAAATCTTCGCTATTTTCGAATTTTCGCTTTTGTCGTTGCATCTCCGTCGCTGTCTTATTTATGTTGCCTGCATTGAATTCGCACTCGGATGTGGCTACTGCTGCTTCGATGCGAGTCTTCGAAACGAAAATTTCCTTCGGGCATTATATGAACAGTCGCGATTTTTAGCAGCGATGTCGGACTCTCAATAATTTTCACTCCGAGTAGATGGTCCCTCGTCGACAGCCATTTCAGGTCTGTTTTTATTTTCTTTTATCATCTATCTTCTCCGAGCCATTTCGCTAGCCTTTAAGCTATTGATCTTTGGCATTTTTCTCCATGCGTATTGCTAAAGTTTGCAACTCACTACTAGTTGTACAGTAGACCTCCGTTTTCCTTAATTTAAACACGTCCTGAGCTTGCGTATCCAAGCTGAACCATGGTGGGAGGGAGCGTGAGATTACTTCGCATCATTATTTACTTTTGTGTATGAAGACTTTATTAAATAATAAAGTCTTTATTCTAATATAGGCGAGCGAAATGGCTCGGAGAAGATGGATGATAAAAGAAAATAAAAACAGACCTGAAATGGCTGTCAACAAGGGACCATCTACTCGGAGTGAAAATCATTGAGAGTCCGATATCGCTGCTAAAAATTGCGACTGTTCATATAATGCCCAAAGGAAATTATCGTTTCGAAGACTCGCATCGAAACAGCAGTCGCCACATCCGTGTGCGAAATAAATGCAGGCAACGTAAAGACAGCGACGGAGATGCAGCGACAAACGGCGCTAGCCATTGGAAAATATTCTTTGCAAATCGAACAGCAGCGCGATAGCTGGCGCCTGGAAGAAAGACGGAGAAGACTAGCTTTTTCGTTCAAAAATTCTTTTTTTCGTTCTCAAATTCTTTTTCGTTCAAAAATAAAAATTTCGAAAGTGGCGAAGATTTTGCCGGAATAATTTTTTGACGTGGGACATCATTTCTCATCCAAAACCATGCACAAAAAATCAGCAGCCTTTTAGTTGATATATATCGTTCTATATTATATAAATATATCGCCGCCGCCGCCGCCGTGTCAAGAATGTATGGGGCATTCCGTCTAAAATCGACCTATCTAAAAGCCTCATATATAGGGCATTCCGTCTAAAATCGACCTATCTGAAACCCGGTATATGGGGAATTCCATCTAAAATCGACCATCTAAAAGCCTGATATATGGGGCATTCCATCTAAAATCGACATTTATAAAAGCCTGATATATGGGGCACTCCGTCTAAAATCAACCTTTCTAAAACCTTGATATATGGGGAATTCCGTCTAAAATCGACCTTTCTAAAAGCCTGATATGTAGGGAATTCCGTCTAAATCGACCTATCTAAAAGCCTGATAATTCTGCCTGGTGATTCTGTCTCAACTTGATATATCGATATGAATCGATATATCAATATAAATCGATATATCGATATATCGATATGAATCGACATATCGATATGAATCGATATATCGATACGTATCGATATATCGATATGTATTGATATATCGATATATCGAATATCGATATATCGAATGTCGATTTATCAAATATCGATATATCAAATATTGATTTATATCGAATTTTGGTTTTTGATAAATCGATAAATCGATATATCAATCCGTCTAACATCAACTTACCTAAAAACGTGATATATGGGGAATTCCATCTGCAATCGGCCTACCTAAAAGCTTGATATATAGGGAATTCCGTGTAAAATCGACCTATCTGAAATCTTAATATATGGGGAATTCCGTCTCAACTCAACCTCTCTAAAAGCCTGATATATGGTGAATTCCATCTCAAATCGACCGTGATATATGGGTAATTTCGTCTCAATTCGACTTATCTAAATACCTAATATATCGGGAATTCCGTCTCAACTTGACCGATTTAAAAACCGGATATATGGGGAATTCCGTTTCAACTCGACCTATCTGAAAGTCTGATATTATAGGAATTCCATCTCATTTCATGTATACATATGTTATGTATATACTAGGGTGTTTAAAAAAAAAATTCGATTTTCCAACGGGTCACACCTAAAAAAGTTAGTTTAGGTAGAAAAAAAATTTATGTCAAAAGATGAGAATTTTAGGTTCAGTGGAAGATTCGCCGCAATTGAGTAAAAAAATTTTTTTTCATTTTTATCGAATTTATAATGAAAATTTTTTGATTTTCCAATGGGCCACACCTGAAATAATTAGTTTAGGTAGAAAAAAAATTTATGTTGAAAGATAAGAATTTTAGGTTGAGTGGAAGATTCACCCCGCATTTGAGTTGAAATTTTTTTTTTTTTCAACGAATTTATAATGAACATTTTCCGATTTTCCAACGGGCCACACCTGAAATAGTTAGTTTAGGTAGAAAAAAAATGTATGCCAAAAGATGGAAGTTTTAGGTTGAGTGGAAGATTCGCCGCATTTGAGTTAAAATTTTTTTTTTGTTTTCATCGAATATATAATTAAAATTTTTTGATTTTCCAACGGGCCACACCTGAAATAATTAGTTCGGGTAGAAAAAAAATTTATGTCAAAAGATGAGAATTTTAGGTTGAGTGGAAGATTCGCAGCATTTGAGTTAAAATTTTTTTTTTCTTTTCATCAAATTTATAATGAAAATTTTTCGGGGCACACCTGAAATAGTTGGTTTAGGTCGAAAAAAATTTTATGCAAACAGATGAGAATTTTAGGTTGAGTGGAAGATTTGCCGCATTTGAGTTGAATATTTTTTTTTTTTCTTTTCATCGAATTTATAATGAAAATTGTTTTATTTACCAACGGGCCACACCTGAAATAATTAGTTTAGGTAGAAAAAAAAATGTATGTCAAAAGATGAGAATTTCAGGTTAGTGGAAGATTCGCCGCATTTGAATTAGAATGTTTTTTTTTTCTTTTTATCGAATTTGTAATGAAGTAGTAATTTTACCAGAAATTATTCATTATAAATTCGATAAAAGGAAAAAAAAAAAATCTGATTGAAATGCGGCGAATCTTCACTCAACCTGAAACAGAATCGTTTCAAGAATCGATAAATTGATACATCGATACGTCGAATCATGTCACGAATCGATAAGTTGATATATCGATATACCGAATTGTGTCTAGAATTGATGAATTGATATATCGATGCATCGAATCGAGTATAAATATATCGAAATGTGTCAAAAATCGATATTTCGATATATCGAACCGTGTCAAGAATCGATATATCCATATATTGAACGGAGTCAGAAATCGATATATCTATCTATTGAACCGTTTTAGTAATCGATATATCGGTATATCGATATTTCAATGAAACCCAAACTCAACCCAAACTCTGATCCGAAAACCAATTAACACAAATATAAACAATTTTTTTTCAAAACATCTTTCCAGAATGTTTTTCTTTAAAAACTGACACAAACACAAGATGGGGGGTTGGCGCGCGAAGCGCGCAGGGGGGCGAAGCCCCCCTAGTATATATATATATATATATATCATAGGGCTAGAATTTCACTTGCCCTAAATAGCGTCCCCTTAAATAGGGTCCCCTTAAATAGCGTAAACGTGATATATACTAAATAAATCATTGCAATGAATGAATCCGATGGATCCATAGAGGAACGTATTAATGTTAACGGTGTGCATTTCTTAAGAGCTGAAATATGTTTTTGCAATTTACAATTGTATGTTCTTTAAAAATTAAATTGCCGATTTTATTAGATGGACGAGGCTCTATTAACTATCCTGATAAATGAATCCAGCAGTAGTAGCAGCAGCAATAATAGTAGCAGCAGCAGTTCAGATTCTTCAAGCGATGATGGTTCCAACTCGCTATTAGAAGACGATGATTATGAAAATGATCTTTTATTCCCTCTTCTCCACTTTCTAATGGACGGACGTGAACGACAGCGTGTGAAAAATTTTCTTGAAATTGTTCATGCTAAAAGCAATGAGGAGTTTAGGGAAGATTTTAGATTGGAGCGGCCAATTGTTAACATATTATTAGGTAAGTGTGTACAAATATGTCGCAATGGTAGTTGTATTTTAAAGAAAGTAAGCTAATACATATACGTCAATATATTTACAGAAAGTTTGGAAAATAGCGGATTCATTCCAACCCATACCTTTGGAAAGGAAAAGAAACCTGCTGAATTGTGTTTATTAATGACACTTTGGTTTCTCGGCAACAAGGAGTCGCATAGATTACTGTCAAATCTCTTCGATATTTCTTTTTCATCTGTATTTCGCATAGTACGAAGAGTCATTGATTGGATCATTACACTTGTTCCTCACTTCATTAAATGGCCAGAAGGAAATGACCTTGTGAGAATATCTGAGAGATTTGAAAATGTAGCAGGTATTCGTGGTTGTATTGGAGCAATAGATGGTTCTCATATTCATATTAATAAGCCAGAAGAAACTGGCAGGGTATATTTCAACAGGAAACAACATTATTCTATTCTACTGCAAGCTGTGGTTGACTGCGATCTAAAATTCACGAACGTATATTGTGGGGACCCGGGCTCTTTTCACGATGCCAGAATGTTAAGAAGATCCGATCTATTTGTAGCAGCTGAACAGAATCGCGAAAGAATTTTTCCTAATAATAGCTTTTTATTAGGCGATAAAGGGTACAATGGTGTAGCACAAACATGGCTGGTTTGTCCTTTTCGGGACAACGGAAATTTAAGCGTCCAAAAAGATGAGTTCAACACGAAAATTTCTAAAACGCGTGTAGTAGTCGAACGAGCCTTTGGCATTCTCAAGGGTCGTTTTCGTTTACTGCAAATGATACCACTTCGAGATATTCAATTCACGATACGCGTTATTGTCGCATGTTGCGTATTGCACAATATTTGTTTCATTAACGGAGATAATGGGGAAGATTTATTCAATGACGAACTTGATCAACAATGGAATGACATATCAGATAATGAAGGTGTAAATGAAGACAGGGATGTTCCACAAAGAGACCCAATAAATCTTCGGGGATACTTGTTTAACAATATGTTTCCAGAAAATACGTAGTTGGAAATTGAGAGTTCGAATCCACCGATATTCGATGACTTTTGATTTGCTCGTGCACTGGAATTTAAAATTTATGTACTACATATTTAACAGAACTGATTTTTCCAAAATTTGTCATATAAACTCCACTTTATCTTCATGAAATTGTATATTATATAAATTTAAGTAATAAATGTATAATTCAAAATGTATTTGCCACAGATTTTATGCTGCATAACTGTAGGCGTTAAATAAATTGAGTACATTTTTTACCAAAAGTGTTTTTATTTTGTCTTTGGGGATGAGAAGCAATACTACCATCTTAGAGTTTAAGTACATAAAAACTTTGGTTTATAAAAACTTTGGTCTGATAAAACTATAAGTATTAACTGCGAGTATGAAACTATAGGTGTTAAAATATTATACATTCTATAACAAAACTATGAAATAATTCAGTCTTGAATGAGTTAACCGCTTCAATCAATAAAGCCCTCTAACTTATAAAAGTATTTTTTTGGTCCAGAATACTTTTTAGAAGATTGCACTTCTCTCTTTCTATATTCATTTTTTCCCTATGTCTTTCCATTTTTTTTGCGAGTTTCAAATCTTCAAAACGTAGCTTTTTTTGTTTTAAATCGAATTTTTCTTTTTTTAATTGTAATTCTTCTTCTTTCCGCTTATTCTCGTTTTCAGCTAATAACTTTTTTTCGGCTTTTTCTTCTTGTATAATCTTGAGATGCTGCAGCCATTGCTTCTCCAATTCCATCTTCGTCTTTGCAATTCTCGAACCAGTTCCGTGAGCAGCTTTACGTTTTATTGTATGAGGAACATTGTCGCTTGCTTCTAGGGAAGTTGAAATCTTGCTTCGTATATTATTTGTGTCCTTGTTTTCTTTAGATTCATTTGTATTTTCATGTTGTGAAGTATTAATGAAACCTGGAAGTGGTGAATTAAAAGAACTGCAAACTGGATCATCGACACCTTTTTTGTCACCTAAAATTTCTGACAGACGCTCCTCAAATTCATCAAAAGATTTTGGATCGTTGCCACTTCCACGGTTATGATCTTTTTTTTTATTGTATGATTTTTTTATAGCTGCAAACTTCCAACGTGCCTGATCGTCAGTTATCTATAGTAAACAAAATGTAAATTGTACATAATAATAGATAGTTATATAACTAGTATCCTCTTTTAATAATAGTATAATTCTGACCTGTTTGGAAATCAACGAAGACGCATTTAGCTCATGGGCGATGGCTTGCCAAAATTTTTTATTTTTTTTTGTATGGTCTGCCTCAATATCTCTTGCCTCGTACGCAGATAAAAGCGCAAGAGTTGCTGAACGAGTCCATACAACTTTCGTCTCCAGATTTTCTTCAAGTTCATGTGTGGTTACAGTTTTTTGTTTAGCACAGTTTTTTGCAGTTTGCTCCTGAATTTCTGTTTTACACTGTGGTCGATTCTGTTGCTGGTGTGATGTCGATGTTATCGGCAATAATTTTATTTTCCCGTCTGCCTGCAAGGCCTTCAATTCCTCCAATGTAATGCGCTAAAAAAAATCATAACCATTTTATTTCAATTCAGAAAGAAATTGGAGAAATGTTCCGTTTAATATTGACACGAAAAACAAAAGAATTATTTACATACAACAATGTGTGTACAATGGACTCTAACCTATATGCGCGCACAGCCGAGTTATGCACTAAAGAATTATGCTGATTTTCACAGATAACTATGCAGATAATTCGTTTTATTCGTACAGTAATTAATTATCTGTTTTACACTTACTTTCATTTTAGTAGATGTAGGTTTTGATCAAATGCAGTTTAAAGTCCGGTGATCTCTGTTTATCGTGTCTATGAAGCGTCTTTGTTGGGTATTGTAACGTTTTAGTTCCCGCGAGCTTTTCCTTGTGTGGACTAGTGTACTATATATGTGATATTCAACTCTCTAAACTCACCACTCTAGCAGAGTCTCTTCGAGTCGACTTGTGTCGTCGACACACGGCGACACAAATCAAATGGAAAGCACTTTTGGCGACACAAGTCGACTTGTGTCGACTTGTGTTAGTAAATGGAAAGCAAATGTCGAACCCGGTGCTTTCCAACAACGACACAGCCGGACACAGCTACGGAGCATGGTTGGACACTGTGTCGACTCATTGCTGCCAATTTTTTAGTTGGAGATTTTATTTTCGAGGCGTGGTATTGGGCCCACCACCGGCGTCGGAGCGTTTCTTGAGGCAAAGATCAAGTTTGCTTAACAAACATTGCCTAACAAATTTTTAGGGAAAGTTTTTTTTAACACGTAAAATGAATTCGTTGATTTTTCTGACTACACGTGAATTAAAAAAAAAATTTCTTATCTTTTTGGAATTTCGGTTTTCAAAACATTTTTAATTTTGAAAAATGAAGGAAAATTCGTAAATTTTGGACATGTTTTCGTAAAAACGTTGTATAATACAATTAAGAAGTTTGTAGTGCATTGAACGAATAGTTTCGTAAATACAACCTTTACAAATTACCGAAAACCGAAATTTCAAAATGGTAGGAAAATTAAAAAAAAATTCATGTGTAGTCAGAAAAATCAACGAATTAATTTCACATGACAAAAAAAAACATTCCCTAAAAATTTGTTCAGCAATGTTTTGTTTAAAAAATTTATTGCTAACTTTTGGCCATTATTATTATCATTAAAAAGTAATCTTATCGTCTTTATTGTGGTTGAATATTCAGTGAATATTTAATAAATGTCACGAAACTCACCGTTATATCGCTTCCGAAATTGAAATTTTCTTTATGAATTCATTGTTTATTTTTTATTTATTATATAGATGCAATGATACAATTTATACGCGCTTGACAAATTTTTTGTTCTTCTTCATTTTCCTGCTCTCAGTATCCCTAGATTTTGCGTTGTAACGCTCCGCGATACGCACTTCGCGGATTAGCCGCGAAGGGCGCTATCAACCGGGGGCGTACTATCGCGCGTAGATTCGAAACGAAATAAGAGCAGAGATTTTGATTGAGGAGAGAACGTGCTGACTTTGCCAAAAATAGTATAATTAAATTGAATTATATATATCATGTGTTACACGAACGATTTAAATACCAGCATATTACTTACGATATGTCTCGATATATGCATGAATACAATAACTTTAGGTGTAATTACGATACCATGAAAATGATAATATGAATACTTTTGTAGCATTTAAGCAACTTTATTGCGCTGTCGACGTTCTTATATATTCTAGGAAATACGTATATGTTTAACCATAAATTGTAAAAGGAAACGCGAGAGACGGAGACTTATGGGTACGCTGCTGGCTGCAAAAACAAAATACTTTCTTGAAAATATTAAATAAAAGGACGAGTGTTCAACACGTGACGCGCGAACGCGAAACAACTCGTCGCACACGGGTTAAAAGTAAATGCATAAAAACACGCACTCTCAGCAGAGACGGGTCTGCTTTCTTTCAGTTTTTCTATCGACCTTTTTGTCTTTTATTGCTCTACCCGAAAGTACAAAGCGAGGCTTTCACAAGTCGTCGCTCGGCGCGACGGAAAACTCGAGAGCGGAGGAGAGGGGAAAATTTCCAGAGGTAAATAACTTTTCGAGTTGGGACTTAAGAGGGAGGGTGAGACAAGGAAGGGGAGAAAGAGACACACGCACGGACCCACCCTTGCGTGGGGGAGAGTCCGCGCGGACTTCGGTGGTCGAGTTAAAATTTGTAATTGGCCAACGGGAGGGCCCAGCATATAGTAGGGGGAGTATCGGGAACTTTGACTTTTTCGTGGCAGCTAGCAGGGTAGCCAAAGAGAGATTCTGTCGAACCGCGAAGCGAACAACATCCCTTATCTAACATAACGTGTCTCACCATCACTTGGATTTGGAACGATAGAATTTTTGCAATAAAACTGTCCTATATTGATTAACTGACTTTAAACCCTTGTAGATTCGATTTTCGTTTACTTTTCGCGATTTTCAGGTAATAATTTCGCTCGCGCGAGGTGAGTTAAACTCTTTGACGCGGAAACGAGCTCCCACGGACTTCGGTGGTAACCACACGTTTGTGCTGGTCCATGAAATTTGAATTCCGCGCTTTTAACGCACGGAAAGCGTTACAGCGTAACTGCATGAGCGGGCTCTAGTGACTGAATTCAAAACCTCAAAGCGTTCCAACAAGCACCAAAGCACTGTGTTCGACCGTGTAACACTGGTGGTTTTCCAATTGAGAAGCACGGTGTCGCACTGTGCGACACGGTGCGGCGCGGTGCGATAGTGTTTGTTGGAACACAATTTATCTCCACCAGACTGTGTTTCGAGCGTCTTTTCGTCTTGCTCCGAAAGTTGAAAAGTGAGTATATTTGCATTCAAACTCGAATAGAATTTGTTTATATCGAATTATCACGATAATTAAATACGAGAGATTTATTGTTGAAAATCACAATTTTTCATAACCTCCCGTGAAAGTATATGTTAAAAATTGCGATTTTCAGCAATGAATATCTGGATTAATACAGGTTGAGGAATTTTCAAATTTTTCATACGTTTCAAATGGCAAAGAAAGTGTATAAGTTGATAAGAAAATCTACCCTGGTGAAAATGATTTCTACGTCAAACTACGAAAAACCGCAGATCGTAGAAAATCGTGAAAAGTCGTAGAAAATCGTAGTAAATTGTGGAAAATCATAAGAAATCGTAGATAATCGTCGAAAATAGTAGAAAATCGTAGAAAGTCGAAGTAGTTTTTTGTAGAAAACTCTACATTTGTACGAAGAAGAATGCAAATCTCTAATTTTCTATGGAAAATTATTTGAAGTATGAAACTAATTGAGTTAGAATTCTTTGCAGAGAATTGCGTAGAATTTCATTGAATTTCGTAGAAATGCATAAAATTGCATGAAATTTCTACGAAACGTTTATGAAAGTCTACATTTTTTTACGAAAAAATGTTGAGCCGATAAACAGATACTTTTTTCCCCGTAGAAATTCATTGAAAATTATGAATTTTTACGAAAAAAAATGCAAATCTCTAATTTTCTATGGAAAAGTATTTCAAGCATGAAACTAATTTAGTTGGAATTCTTCGCAGAGAATTGCGTAGAATGTCATTGAATTTCGTAGAAATACAGAAAATTGCATGAAATTTCTACGAAACATTTATGAAAATCTACATTTTTTTATGAAAAAATGTTGAGCCGATAAATAGATACTTTTTTTCCATAGAAATTCATTGATAATTACGAATTGTTACGAAAAAAAATGCAAATCTCTAATTCTCTATGGAAAATTATTTGAAGCATGAAACTAACTGGGTTTTCCATAAATTTTGAAAATAGCACCATTAGATAGTGGACATATAAGTTTTAAATTTAAAAAAATGTTGTAAAAAAAATATTCATTATTTGCAAAATTATAGCCGTTTAAAAATTCGCATGGTAAATATACTATTCAAACGCACCGAAAAAAGCCGAGTTAACCCGAACTAGATAGTGACGTCACGAGGTTCACCCCCCCCCCCCCTCTTGAGCATCTATTTACCCATGTAAAGTGATATACAGAGTGGTTAGGCTGTGGATTTATCGTATTTTTGATAATATTTTTAAATAATATAAGTTGAAAATGGCAAATCAACTCGAACTTGGCTTCGTAAAAGCCGATTCTAGCAATTTGACAAAAATTGATATGTTTATGGTTTGTGAATTTATTAAATCCAGTGATGGGTTCAACGCCGCCGAAATTCGCAACTCAGAGGCTGCAATGTAAGTATAACTTGAAGCATTATTCGTTTCTAAGTGCTTTTAAAAAAAAAAGATCAAAAACGACATGACAATTATTTACGCATTAGGTCATCTCGAGAAAACCTACGGGGATCCAGCGATAGGTTATGTCTGCCTCCAAAGAGATGGGCATGTTTGCAAAGTAAAATGCAAAGTACACTACGACCTCGATTTAACGGCCAGTGGCGGGACCGGCTCCGCATCGCACCTTGTTAAATCGAGGTAGCGTATGCCCGCCCATGCTGTATCTGCGCATCGGCACTCCGTGCTACGGGCCTGATCGGGGAGACTTTAAGCGTCCCCCACCATCTCCCACCATGCGAAAAACCGATCGATAAGTGCGACATGGTGGGGACTGTCTATTAAATCGAGGACCATTAAATCGAGGTCCTAGTGTATGTCCTGAGCACCGAGTCCGAAACCAGGGATATTCTGTTACATTGACTATCAATGAACAAGGTAAAAGAATAATTAACGTGGAATGTCATGACTGTGCAGCAGCCAGAGGTAAGCTTAAACACAGCACCGAGGCAATGAATTAGCTTCATACGGTTTTTCTTTATGAGATCCTTCTTACATCGAGCAAAATAATTTTTAGTTCAAATTATTGCACAAGAATTATAGATCGAGACGAGTGCAGTGTGTAGGCATAAAGTTATTATAAAAAGGGCATTTGCACAAGAACTCCAGATAAAAATTCCTACATGTAGACCGGAAAGAATTTTCTCACAATGAAAAGTAGCTCTTGTAAAGCCAGTGACAATACCGTGCAATCTAAACCTGATGATACGTTGGATACTAGACAATATTTATTGTGATCAATTGGGTTGTAAAAAAATTATTTTATTATGAGAATGGTTTATTATATACGATTATTTCAAGTTGTTTGTTTCGGAAGACAACATTTTATTACAAATATGTCATTAAAGTTCAATCCGCTGCCACTGCGACCGGTGGCGGTGAATAAGCGGAAACATATTTGTAATAAAATATTGTCTTCCGAAACAACTTGAAAAAATCGTACATAATAAATCATTCTCATAATAAAATGCTTTTTTTACAACCCAATTGATCACAATAAATATTGTCTAGTATCCAACGTATCATCAGGTTTAGATTGCACCGGTATTGTCACTGGCTTTACAAGAGCTACTTTTCATTGTGAGAAAATTCTTTCCGGTCTACATGTAGGAATTTTTATCTGAAGCTCTTGTGCAAATACCCTTTTTATAATAACTTTATGCCTACACACAGTATTCGTCTCGATCTATAATTCTTGTGCAATAATTTAAACTAAAAATTCTTCTGCTCGATGTAAGGAGGATCTCATAAAAAAAAACCGTATGAAGCTAATTCATTGCCTCGGTGCTGTGTTTAAGCTTACCTCTGACTGCTGCACAGTCATGACATTCCACGTTAATTATTCTTTCATCTTGTTCATTGATAGTCAATGTAACAGAATATCCCTGGTTTCGGACTCGGTGCTCAGGACATACTTCGCACTTTACTTTGCAAACATGCCCATCTCTTTGGAGGCAGACATAACCTATCGCTTGATCCCCGTAGGTTTTCTCGAGATGACCTAATGCGTAAATAATTGTCATGTCGTTTTTGATCTATTTTTTTAAAAGCACTTAGAAACGAATAATGCTTCAAGTAATACTTACATTGCAGCCTTGAGTTGCGAATTTCGGTGGCGTTGAACTCATCACTGGATTTAATAAATTTTGAATTTCAAGTTAATAAACTTTTAATTTCGATGCTACTTCAATTATTATTTTTAAATATTTCTAAGCAAAAAAAAATTTAATAATAACGGCTTCTACTGTTGTTATTCTACAAAAAGAATGTCAATTTTATCACTTTTGAAATTTATGGGAAAACCCAATTGAATTAGAATTCATCGCAGAGAATTGAAAATGATTTCTTTATTTTTTTATTATTCATTTTTTTTTTAAAGCTGTACATAGCAAACAAGGCCATATTGATAATTTCAAATCTGAATCTTCAAATACTTGCTCACTTATGTCTTGCTTTGTGGTAACATTTATATGGACAAAAATGTTTGCAGTCCCAAAAAGTATTTAATTTCGAGGTCAGAAAATGTATATAAGGGTGTGTCAAAAATGGACTCTTTTTTTTTTTTCTTCGCTCCTGCCACTGAAACTTTAGGTTTTGACATTAAAGAGGCCCTCGTTCACGGAGGGCGCTGTATATAACTTGAAGTTTTAGAGGTCTCTCAACGAGCATTTAGGTTTCCCATCTAATTAACACGTAAAAAAAAATGTTTTTCGTTCAAAATGATGTCAGGCAACCAAAAAATTGGCGATTTCTGTGTTTCTTGGCTTATTTCAAAGCATGACTCATCCCTTAAACGATGATAGGTCGTTTTTTGACTTACCGTGTTCCAATTTTTTTTACGCCACTTTTCGACCACTGTAGTCACTGTTTCAAGTTAACAAAATCTCCAGGGTATCAATAAGTCCAAAATGAATTGCTACAAGTATTGGTGTTTATTCGAATATAAATAATCAATTCCAAAAATTGGCAAAACATACAAAAGGCCATAGCCGGGTAAGTAGGGGTGATCGGCCCCCGCACCGAATTGTTAAAAACTTTGGCGAAAAGTTGAGTCTGGTGGGTTACAAACTCACCCTAAATTTCAACCTTGTAACTGCACTGGGAACAGTGATAAAAATACAACTAGTATTTTACGAAAAGATTTTTTTTCTCAGGTTCTACTCCACCGATTTTTGTGAAAAAAATATATGTTGCGAACATATTTCAGGTCATTTCTAGGAAAAATCAAGAATTCTATCTCACCATCGGAAATACCAGAAAAAAATTATTTTATTTTTCGTGATTTTTTTCGGTCATTCTCTCACGAGATACGACTACCATATTTTTTTTATAACTCAATTAGACCCCTTTCTACTACATATATTTTTTTCAAGACGATCGAAGAGGTGGAGCATAGTTAAAAAAAATGAAACACACTTTTTTGCACGTTTTTGTTTTATTTTGGATGTCATAACTACCGCAAAATTTTCTCTGTGTAATTATTACCGAGTGTAGTCGATGTTACTTGTCAGTTCTATCAAAAACTACTAAGAATACAACTACCATCATCAATGATGATAGCGACGATGATTAAGAAACGCAGAGAAAACCTTCATCGGTCAGTGATGTACTAAATGACAAAACACCAAAAATTTATCGAAAGTATAATTACATTGTAAGAAGATTTAAAAAAATTTGGATGAAACATGCGAAAAAAGTGATTTTTTTTAACTATGCTCCACCTCTTTAATCGTATTGAAAAAAATATATGTTGTAGGTAATTGTATGGTAATTGTATCTCGTGAAAGAATGACCGAAAAAAAATCACGAAAAATAAAATAATTTTTTTCTGGTATTTTTGATAGTGGGATAGACTTCTTGATTTTTCCTAGAAACGACCTTAATTATGTTCGCAACATATATTTTTTTCACGAAAATCGGTAGAGTAAATCCTGAGAAAAAAAAATCTTTTCGAAAAATACTAGTTGTATTTTTATCACTGTTCCTAGTGCAGTTACAAGGTTGAAATTTAGGGTGAGTTTGTAACCCATCAGACCCAACTTTTCGCCAAAGTTTGGAACAAATTGGTGCGGGGGCCGATCACCCCTACTTACCCGGCTATGGCCTTTCTCAAAATAAACATGGTTTTTTGAATAAAATTGAAGATACGGAAGACGGAATTCAATTTCATAAAAAAAAACTATGTTCATTTTGAGAAATTTTGTACGTTTTACTAATTTTTGGAATATATCGTTTTGTCACTCACCAACTTTTTAGCGGTGGACTAGGTTTTGAAAAATACAATATCCAATATACAGTATATCGACGTCAACCAGTCACATGAAAATACAAAAAAGCACTATTATCTACGCAAAATTACGATTATCTACGAGAACTTCTCTGAAAAAGTATGGACGTGTTTCAATTAATGTATCGATCGATACATTAATTGCATGGAACACGCCCATATTTTTTTATATAAGTTTTCGTAGATAATCGTAATTTTGTGTAGAAACTCGTAAAAATGCATAGTAACTATGCCTGCATCGTTTCTATGCATTTGTACGAGTTTCTACACAAAGTTACGATTATCTACGCAAAATTACGTGGTTCGAACCACGTAGAAATTGACGTAGAAACTCGTACAAATGCATAGAAACGATGCAGGCATACTTTCTATGCATTTGTACGAGTTTCTACACAGAGTTACGATTATCTACACAAAATTACGTGGTTCGAACCACGTAGAAACTCGTACAAATGCATAAAAACTATGCCTGCATAGTTTCTATGCATTTGTACGAGTTTCTACACAATAGCTTTGTTCGTTTTAGTTACACTCTTTACACCCGAGTGTAGCTAGTGTAGCCCTAGTGTAGGTCCACTAGTCCGAAAAGTGGAAGGTGTAGGTGGTGTAGACAACGCTAGCGCGAACGCGAAATTTTTTATATAAAACATGGCGCCATCCAGGTGTAGCCAACTCTAACCTTAAAGCTGAGCGCGTCAAACCACATGCACTGCTACTTTCGCTTGCAACCTTCGTTCGTGATTTTTATGCAACGAGTATTATACATATAAAATCTGGTATCTTACTCAAGTACATGTGAAATCGAATAAAAGTATCGCGAATATCATGGAAAGAATTGCACAATTTGTGGAGTTTATGTTTGATTCTTCGGATGACGATGAAGAAGTATTTTTCCCGAATATACATCAAGTTGTAGACTTCGAGGGTGATGGTAAGTTATGAAATTATTATTTAAGTGAATCAATATTTGCAATTATTTTATATACTCGGTAACTATCAAACCTAATTTCATGAAATTATCATTTTAGATTATGAGGTGGTTCGTGTATTACAGCCAGTCGTCGCAGGAATACAAAGAATAGATCATATTAAGATTGTAAATTATGTAGAACACGTATCAAGACAATATATTGCGAAAGATTTTATTATGCACTTCCGATTGTCACGAGTCGTGGCTTACGAATTGATTGCTCGCTTCACAGCGTCAGAGATATTCACATCGTTACGAGGTATTTTCACATATGACATATTTCACATGTCACATATTACGAGGCTACATGTCTCATAATAAGGATGGTGTTGTTCGTTAAAACTGTATCGCTACATCGGACTCTATTGATATGCATTAAGGTAGTACCTCTGTGGCCGGTGGTGGGGAATAAGCGGGAACGTGGTACGGCGAAGCCCGATGAGCGGCACGCATGAAACAAGAGAGAGTCGGACCGCTCACAGGCTCGCGCATACCTCTTTCACTTACAATATCTCAAAAACTAAATGGTATATCTTCTTGAATTTTTTTTACATTATTCGTGACATTTTTCTCTAGCTTCTCGTTTCTCATCAACTTCTTAATTTTAGTTTTGACGGTAGAATGAATACCTAACTCTTTGTGCATGCACGGCGCACATGTTACGTGTAAATCAAGCCAACTTTGAGTGTAAATATCTCGGGTTCGAGATGGTCAAGCTTATTTAAATTGCACAGATGTTCGGATAACATATTAAATAACCTGAATGCCAAATTTCGACCATTTCCTAATTCAACTATCCTGTGAAGGTACTATCTTAAGTGTAGCAGTACAATTCCAATTACCAACACCAGAATCGCGTGAGTAAATGTGAATTGATATACAAATATAATTTTCACAGGTGCCGCAGGGTATGAGCCCATAACACCTGAGAAACATATTTTATGTTACCTTTGGTTTGTTGGACATCAAAGTGCCTCATATCGAGATGTGGCAGACAGGTTCGGGATTACTTTAAGTACACTCCATAAAGTCATAACAAGAGTAACTGGATTTTTGATGTCAATGGCTCCAAATATAATTCGATTTCCTACGCTACAAGAAAAAGAATTGACAAAGCAATACTACCTGAATGAGAAAAGATTTCCTGGCATAATAGGTAACATTACATATTTTTACTCTTCACTTCAATACTTCCATGTGACAATACTTATAATACCTAATATATAGTTTACATCGATCAATACATTTATGATGAATTACAGGTTCCATTGACGGAACACATATTAGAATTGATAAACCTCTTGAAGATAAAGATTCATACATAAACCGCAAGCAGTATTTCTCCATTCAACTACAAGGTGTAGTAGATCATAGGAAGAAATTTATTGACGTATTCATTGGTTATCCTGGATCTGTTCACGATGCTAGAGTTTTCCGAGAATCGCCATTATTGAACGTTTTGGAAGAACTTTGTGGAGGTATGTAGTTAATTGAAAAAAATTTGACGTGTTTAAGATTTTTGGATTCTAGTTTGAGAATTACTCAATAGATAAGTATCGCTGATCTTAAGAAGATGCTATGTATGAAAATCTCTTTATTGAAAAAAATTAATTTGTAGATGATGGCTACTTACTGGCGGATAGTGCGTACCCCTGTTTGAAACATATGATTGTCCCATACCGAGACAATGGTCATCTTACGCGAGCACAAAGAAACTTTAATCAAAAATTGAGTTCATGTCGTGTTGATGTCGAACACGCATTTGGTTGCCTAAAACAACGGTTCCGCCAACTGTACCACTTTAAATTGAGAAACATTGTTCGAATGGTTCAGATTGTGCATGCTTGTTGTGTATTACATAATTTGGCTAACGAAGAGGATTTAGACGTATTCGAACCCCGAATTGACGATGAATACCCTGACCTGGATGCCCAAGCTTTAAGAATTGATGACGAAGTAATTCCCGACAACCAGCAGGGGCGAGACATTCGCGATGAGTTATGCCGACAGCTTGCCATGCACTAGCAGATGTCTCATGTTAAATGGTTCTTGCATTCTCGTCAAATCTAGATAGGCTGATAAAATTCATTTACCGTACTGTATAATTAAAAAACGAAATTTTCTAACCCCATCAGCGAACCGACCCTCTCTTGTTTCATGCGTGCTCGCTCACCGCACCTCACCGCGGCTACGTTCCCGCTTATTCCCCGGCGCCGATCTCGCAAGAACTACTTTCAATTGTATATATGGAATGCGTCAATAATATTGCATACATTAATTATAGTTTTATAAAATAAAATTGTTTATTTCAATATGAATGTGAATTTTTTATTAACCGATATACTATCATCTGTATATAAAATATTTTTAATGTATTTGTCATAATATATATATATATATATATATATATATATATATATATATATATATATATATATGTATAAACTATTACGCATATAAAATAACTTTTCAACTATAAAATGGTAAAAACTTAAAATACTATGAACTTATTAAAAACTAATATCATACTCAGACTTATAATACATTAAAGATAGTTTTGATAGCTTGCACAGTCTTTATATTATCAGAATATCAGTCGATATTATGACGTCAGTCTTTCTATAATTTTTTTTTTATCATAAAATATATATATATATATATATATATATGTATATAAACTATTACGCATATAAAATAACTTTTCAACTATAAAATGGTAAAAACTTAAAATACTATGAACTTATTAAAAACTAATATCATACTCAGACTTATAATACATTAAAGATAGTTTTGATAGCTTGTACAGTCTTTATATTATCAGAATATCAGTCGATATTATGACGTCAGTCTTTCTATAATTTTTTTTTTATCATAATATATATATGTATATAAACTATTACGCATATAAAATAACTTTCCAACTATAAAATGGTAAAAACTTAAAGTACTATGAACTTATTAAAAACTAATACCGTACTCAGACTTATAATACTTTAAAGATAGTTTTGATAGCTTGCACAGTCTTTATATTATCAGAATATCAGTCGATATTATCACGTCAGTCTTTCTATAAATGATTTTTTTCACTTTGCAATAGCTGTAAAATTTGTTGCAAGAGCTTATTTTTTTCATCACGTTGCTGATTTGCAAATGCTCGTTGCTCTTTGGCTGTCTCGATTAATTCTTCGTGTAATTTCACAATTCTTTTTTGTTCTTCGAGAATTTGGAATTGAACTTTCTCTCGAGTGGTTCTCTGCTCTTTTATCTCTGCTGTTAAATCCTCAATTGCTTTCTTGCACTGCACTAAGGATTTTGCGGTACTGCCCATCTGCACAGTTCTTCTTAGTTCGCCATGGTTCGTGTTTGTCGATGAAGATGTGGTGGTACTGTAGGACTCACGTACCATATGTATTTGTGTTGATGGTGCATCTTCTTCGATTGTGTCCGTTGACATTGAGGGTCTGTCCGATGTTAACGGTGCTCTGTAAGTATATGAAAAATTTGTACATCAACTGTGTAATACAAACACGGTTAATATACATAAATAAAAAGTATTCTGTTGATATATTTATACTATTACAATTATCTCATGAATATATGCTAGATACATTTTCACAAAAAGTTTTTATTAAAATAGAGCTTTAAAAATTCGATATTATAATCACACGCACTGTGTATTCTCTGACGATAGGGCATCCGCACGAACCATCAGGCCTGCTCTACCAGATACTGCAAGGGGAGCAATGCTGTGCTTCCCTGCCAGCAGTTCGGTTAATTCACTGTAACGAAAGTTCAACAAAATTTAATATCAATGTAGTATTGCTGTGATTCGAATTCTCAATGAAATAAAATTACCTGTAGAAACTGCACGTGGTTCTTCCACGACCAGTCTTGTTGTTAACAGATACTGTTTTCTTAAATGCTCGCTCCATTGTTTTAAACTTGTTCTCGACCTGGATAGGTGATGCTTGATAACCGAGTTTCGACATTTCCTCGCTTATTTGTTTCCACATTAATTTGTGAGTTTTTATTCGTCTCGATGTGACAAGATCTTTTTTCTCTTTATACAATGAGAGAAGCAGTTTCGTTGATGCATCGGTCCATCCGAAGTTCGTTGGTTTGTCTTCGGTTGGAGCATCTACTGTTGTATCTTGTATGCTTTGAGAATTTGTTTCATTGGAGCCATCGCAGCTTAATGCGACATCTATTTCAATGCCATCCACTTCACATCGTAAAATATTGCACTCAAAATTGATCTGATTAGTTGAAATTTTAAAAGTCAATCCATCTGCAAAAATTTATTTAAATAATTTTGAGAACAAACATGCTCTGGGACGAATAATTATTCATGAATATTTCATTTTAAATCAGAACAAAAGTGGAACGATCATATAATCTATATTTGTAATATTCATACCATCGCATACACAGGTTATTTGTCCATCATTGTCGATTATAATGTTTTTATCATTATCTCGCATGATGGTCGCACTTTTATGAGATGTTTCCATGATTTTATCGTTACTGGCGATCTGGCGATACAAATAAATGCTAGGAATTAACTATTAAATATTGCGAAATTTATATACAGTACGCTATATTATACCTATAACTTGTAAATAAGCAGGTCATAACCTAGCAATAATTTTTACTTTGCAGCAAATCTTAACCTTTTACTTTTTTAATTTATTACATACTTTTCCTACAATTTTGAAATTATACTATTTACATAACCTAGCAAGCATTTTCACTTTGCAGCAAATCTTAACCTTACTTTTTCAATTTATTACATACTTTTCCTACAATTTGGAAATTATACTATTTACATAACCTAGCAAGCATTTTTACTTTGCAGCAAATCTTAACCTTACTTTTTCAATTTATTACATACTTTTCCTACAATTTTGAAATTATACCATTCACATAACCTAGCAAGCATTTTTTACTTTGCAGCAAATCTTAACCTTACTTTTCCAATTTATTACTTACCGCGTTTCTTCGAATTTGAAATTACACTGGTTACACTTTCTACCCCTGCTCCTGACCAAGTGTACAAAGTGTAATAGCGCTTTCCACTGGGGAACTCAGTGCAGATTTTTACATGCGAGTGAGTGAGAGAGAGATGCACTGAGTACATATGTGTCTCACTTACTCTCATCCGAAAAACTTGAGTCGGTGCGCACTCGGTGCACCAGTGGAAAGCGCTATAAGAAAACCTACACTCAGTGTAGCTACACTTCCTAGCGCGAACAGCGCGATCTGTCGTCATTTCCGCTAACGCGAACGCTTTAGTGTACACTTTTCGCTCGATCCGTCTCGTCTATTAATGACTGGTACGAAAGCTGAGACTTCCGATAAATCTAACGGATTATTTTCGGACTGATTTCTATCGCTGCTAACGTTTTCATGATTAAGTTCGCTGGCTGTACCTTGCAAATTATTTAAGGAATTACTGCTATTTTCCCCGGAATTACCTGACGGTTCATCATTATCCATAGTCTCCGCGATATTATCAGTCATTTTGACTGCTATACGACGACTATATACCTTTATTTACCTTGCGTATATTCAATTTGAGAATAAAAATGAAACTACTATATTCTGAGAGGAACGCGTTACAAACAATTTAATGTGGTGGCTTACTACTTTAGAAGATCTTGATGATGATATCGTTGTTCGATGGTTCTATCTCTCTTCCTCTCGTTTAGGTAGTTGAGTCTCTCTCTCTTCAATGGGCCGTCGCTTCAGATGCCATCTCTCTTCCTCTCGTACGGACGGTTGGAGTCTCCCTTTTGCTCCGGTGTGTATACTCGGCGGTCAAGATGCTGTCTCTCTTCCTCTCGTACTGAAGATTGAAGCTTCCTTCTCGCTTCGATGGGTAGTCGGTCAAAGTGCCTCTGTCTCTCTTCCTCTCGTGCTGAACATTGAATTTTCGTTCTCGTTCTAATGGATTGTCAGTCCACTCTCTCTCTCTCTCTTCCTTTTGTTGTGCCTACGGTTGCGTAAGGGTACTTTTTGCGTGGTCCTATTAGCACCGTCAACAACCCCGATATATATATATATATTTTTCATATATATATCCTTTCGCCTCCGGGTGGAAAACCACGCCAAAACCCTGGAGAAAGGTTGCGGCAATTCGGTCGTAACAATCAGTATTACAGTTTATGTTTGCGATCTTTTTACCTGTCACTCACGTCAATTAAAAAACGACGATAAAAATATTCAAATACCACAGTTTTAAATAGATATCGACTAGACTTTAAAATTCACGTGTCCAGTTTATTTCACTTTTAACAGTATCACTTTGTTTAAAAGTTTCACGGTTTATACAGTCATTCGCGAATCCACTCGCGCAGTCGCATTGTTCAAAGTCCTCACTCGATATTCAAACTATTTTCAAATTCGGAAGTTTCGCGACGCGAGTCAATAAAAGGTCACAAATTGTCTCACACGGGAAATTAACAATTCCGATAAATGTCTCTCACAGGAAAATTCGCAAGTCCAATTTCGTATATCCCACCAGAGACTAGTAGAGAGATTGCTCATGCAGGTGCTCGAGGAGGTTTCGACTGGCCGAGGTAGTGGGGGTAGTTCGCGTGGACATTGACTCGGGCGGTGTGGCAGATTCTGAGTCAGCTGTGTGCACATTGGCCTCCCGGGTAATGCAGGTTGACTGAGCGTGGCGTGCACATGGTATCGAGCGAAAACGCAGATATATATGTTACACGGACCACGGATTGAGAACCGCTAGCACAGTCTGCTACCCTGTCGGTCTTGGGATCGAAACCACTACGCGCATTTTTTTTCGGAATTAATATGTTTCTAATATTTATTTTTTTTTTTGTATTTAGTAATAACGATGTTTTCATTTTAGTAAATAAATGGTATATACTGTTATTATGATGAATCTTTGCTACAGAAAATATTTTTATTTTATTAACTCTGTATTCTTCAAATACCAATAATAATTCGGTCCTCGAAGTATAAAGTCTATATATTTATTTATTTATTTACATTTATGCAACCACCACGCGCAATTTTTTTCTTAATTAATATGTTTTTTAATATTTTTTTTTTGTATTTTGTAGTAACAATATTTCAATTTTAGTAAATAAACGGCACCTACTGTTATTATGATGAATCTTTGCTACAGGAAATATTTTTATTTAATTACTCTGTATTGTTTAGATATTCATGTCAAATATTTCATAAGGAAGTTGTACACATTGGAATGCCGAAGAATAAGCCTATTTTCATAATCCATGCATATGTATAAATCGATCTTGTATACTAAAACCTTGATTATTTGGTCAATTAAAAAAAAAAAATGCATACAAGTCTAAAACAATTGAGTGTAAACAACCAGACAAAGGTCTTAAACATCCAGCTGTTTCTACACATTTACAACGAAATAAAAATTTTGGATCTTTTTTGGAAAATTCTTGAAAAATTTAGAGCTTGCTGAGAAATCATAGAATGTGCCATATATATTGGTCCTTATTCAGGGCTCGGACGAATTTTTAATCAAACGCCCCCCAAATCAGCTCTAAATAATTTTAAAAAAAACCCTACATTTTTCAGATTTTTATCTAGACTCTAACCCCTCCCGCCCGAGGGTGAATTTCCCCATTTGAAATACACATGTTTCGGCCATATTCTCAGGATATATTTTATTATTAGAGTAATAATATTTTTAAAAAACTGCAACTGCGAGATTTTAGTGTTCATCGGTGCTACTATATATGAAAAAAAACACATTATCATACCGATCAATTTAAACAAATTGCACACCCTTTAACTTTGAAACATGGTGGTAACCCACATTACCACCTCGATTTTCTTGAATTTTTATAATTTATTTACTTTTTAACGTATTCAGATCCGGTTTTTTTGCACTTTTTAGTTACTTTAGTGATGAAAGAACATCAATATATAGTCTGATTGGCATCATTGTTTATAATATAAGATTTATAAATACACAAGCTAAAAAAATTACGTTTTTTTTTCGGAAAAATTCACTCTTGAAGAATCTATCGAAGGTAATCACTTGAAATTTAGTGAGAGTGAGTTTTTGGAGTCACTGATTACGAATCCGCTATCAGATCTGCATAATTGAAGATGGCGGATTCAAGATGGGGACACCGAAATTTAAATATATTTAATTTAAAAAATCTGACATTGGATTCGTAATCAGTGACCTCAAAAACCCACTCTCACTAAATTTCAAGTTATTACCTTGGATAGATTCTTCAAGAGTGAATTTTTCCGAAAAAAAACGTAATTTTTTTAGCTTGTTTATTTATAAAAAAATGAATATCTAAACATATTCTAAACAATGAATATCTAAACAATACAGAGTAATTAAATAAAAAAATTCCCTCTAGCAAAGATTCATCATAATAACAGTAGGTGCCGTTTATTTACTAAAATTGAAGTATTGTTACTACAAAATAAAAAAAAAAATAATAAAAAACATATTAATTAAGAAAAAAATAGCGCGTGGTGGTTGCATAAATGTAAATAAATAAATACATATATAGACTTTATACTTCGAGGACCCAATTATTATTGGTATTTGAAGAATACAGAGTTAATAAAATAAAAATATTTTCTGTAGCAAACCCTCACGGAAAAAACACTCGATTTTTGAGGGTATATCCTCAAAATTAAGCGTTTACACTAAATTTTGGGTGTAAATATTGATTTTTGGGTGTATACACTCTATTGTTGAGTGAATACCCTTAAAATCGAGCGTTTACACTAAATTTTTGGTGTAAATATTGATTTTTGAGTGTATACACTCGTTTTTTGAGTGTGTATCCTCAAATTTGGTTGTCGATTCCGATCGATTCGGATCTCACTCTATTATCAATTGCGCACCCTGAATCTTTCAGTGCTGCGCGATCATATAAACCTTCCAAAATATTTTTAATTATAGTCAGTTACTTCTCACTCATTATTCTCTGAGCTTAATTCATTCATCAGTCACGTAACTCATTGTACTTTCTCACTCTTGTTTGAATTTAACTGGTTTTAAATATAGTTTCACTTATGCGACCTTTTAATTCTTACGCTCGGGAGGATCTCGCATCTCCCAGATCATTGCATGCGGATTTTTATGTATAAAAAAGGCAGGAGTTTTTAAAATAATTTTATCAAATCACAGTGTATAATATATACTTTAAAAATGTGTGAAACAAAAAAAAATAAAAAACTATGTTAAACAAGAAACTATAAAACTATGTTAAATAAAAAAATATATTAATTGCGTGCAATAAATACTTTATTTCTGAAATTTAGGAGATTTAAGTTTGTTTTACGTTGACAGTTAATTCTCAAATTAACTCTCAAGATGAGAGTTAACCCTATAAACTTGGGAGTTAACTCTCAACTTGAGGCTTAATCCTCGAGTTGAGGATTGACCCCCAAGTTGACGACTAACCCTGTATTCCAGTGTTTACGCTCAATTTCAGTGTTAACTCTCAAGGTTGGAGTACGAAATGATCATCAAATTGAGTGTCCACTTGGGGGTGTCGTTTTGAGTGTTTATTTGCGTGCTTTTTTGAGAGTTTTTTTCCGTAAGAGAAGATTCGTCATAATAACAGTATATACCATTTATTTACTAAAATGAAAACATCGTTATTACTAAATTAAAAAAAAAATATTAGAAACATATTGATTCCGAAAAAAAATGCGCGTAGTGGTTTCGATCCCAAGACCGACAGGGTAGCAGACTGTGCTAGCGGTTCTCAATCCGTGGTCCGTGTAACATATATATCTGCGTTTTCGCTCGATACCATGTGCACGCCACGCTCAGTCAACCTGCATTACCCTGGAGGCCAATGTGCACACAGCTGACTCAGAATCTGCCACACCGCCCGAGTCAATGTCCACGCGAACTACCCCCACCACGACGGACCCCCCCTGACGAGCTATACACCCGCAGGGCGAGCATGAGCAATCTCTCTAATAGTCTCTGATCCCACCGCGCTGCCACCATAAAATGTAACGCTCCGAGCGGGAAAACGTGCTATTAAAAATAATGTTAATTCAAATGGGTTCGATTGGCAAGGAGCTAAAGCTCGCCTTGGGAATTTTCCAGATACGTAAATCAAAATTCAAAACGAAAATGAAGATTGAACACTTTTATTCTTTTTGGGATATTATCAGTTTTACAAAAGTGTGTTCTCGAGGGTGGTCAGAATTGGTCTTCGTTCTTTCTGCTCTTTTTTACATTACAAAGGTCCAGACTTTTTCTTGAGTCTTCGCGCAGACTCCGTACGCATCACTCGCATGCATCCAATCACATCCCTTGCACTCTCCCCACCCAAAGGGTCTGACTCGTTGTGCGTTGGTCCTTTCATTCCCACAAAGATCGTTCTTGTTCTCAGCTTATCTTTACGATCCGATGATCGACATATCCCGTGTACGGAGAGTCGATTTGAAACACCGAGCAAATTCGGTAATAAGAAACTATTTATATTAGTCGAAAGGTTTACTCTACGTCGAAACGGTTACAGTGTTCTGTAAATAATAAAGGATATAGAAATCGAGGTGTATATATGCTAGTCACGGCACGATTACGATATCTCTGGCGCCTTAATTAGACCGTGGATTATTGATATTTGGCCTAAAATAAGCACTTTTTAAAGAATAAAAAATTCGCGATTTCGGCGTCATTTTGACAATACAGGACGTTTTTGAAATTATTCATTATTGAACGATTTTACTGATTTACATTATTGTAGCTTTCTTCAGAATGCACTATGTCGAAGAAAAGATAGTAACAGACACATAACCACACACTCACACACACACACACCACACACACACACACACACACACACACACACGCGTAAACACACACACACACCCACCCCAAAACAAATTGCCTAACCCAACTGAACCGAACCCAAGGAAAACAGCCGGATGTTCTTCCGAAAATGACTCGCTGAATTAAATGTAGTGCTTTTATGTACGCAAGGTACATGATAAAATGAGAATGTAAAAAAAGTTTCAGCCACGGCAGATCATTGGTTTTCGAGATGTCGAATTTTGAAAATGAATACGTTAATACGCACGAGTATATCTATATGTATCGTAGCGCGCACTCAGATCCCTACACACAAACCCAAACCCAAAACCGAAAAAAAACCAAAACCCAAACCAAACCCAAACCCAAACTGGAAACCGAACGCAAACCCAATAACCCAAAACCCGAAAATGAAACCCAAACCCAAACCCAAACCAAAACCGATAAACGGAACCCGAAACCCAAACCCAACCCAAACCCAAGCAAAAAAAGGAAACCCAAACCCAAACCCACACCCAAACCGAAACCGAATAAAGAAACCCAAACCCAAAACCCAAACCCAACCCAAACCCAAACAAAAAAAGGAAACCCAAACCCAAACCCACACCCAAACCGAAACCGAATAAAGAAACCCAAACCCAAACCCAAACTGGAAACCGAACCCAAACCCAAAAACCCAAAAATGAAACCCAAACCGAAAACGAAACAAAACCCAAACCCAAACCCAAACCCGAGCACAAACCCAAAACCCACACCCGAACCGAAACAGTAAACCCAAACCCAAACCCAAACTGGAAACCGAACCCAAACCCAAAACCCAAAACCCAAAAATGAAACCCAAACCGAAAACGAAACTCAAACCAAAACCGAAAAACGAAACCTAAACCCACACCCAACCTGAAACCCACACCAAAACCCAAACCGAAAAAGGAAACCCAAACTCAAAATGAAACCCAATCCCCTAACCGAAAACCAAACTAAACCCAAAACCTAAACCGAAACCGAAACCTAAACCGTGCGCACGCACACATAAATACGCACGCACACACACATAAACATACACATACTACATTAACATATTACATAAACATATACATATATACATATATGTAATTATACATATTATGTAATACATACATATTATGTAATACATACATATGTATTATGTAATATATACATATTATATAAACTGACCCCCCCCCCCCCCCCCCCCACGATCCCGCGAAAGACGCGGACCGGAGCCAAGCGCGCATCTAAACAAACCCCTAGCAACCAAACAAACGCATAGCAACCGTTGTCAAGCGGCCGAGATCCTCAACGTCGCGAGACCCATACGGCCCGCGAGATTCAATCGCGAACACGCAATAATTGCATCGATGGCAGCCGAGCATCCAAACCTTCACCCAAAACTGAAAAATTTTTCAATATTTCATTCCTTTGAGCCTCTTATAGGAAACCCTGCTGCAGCTCAACTTTTTTTAGAAGAGACGCAGTGTATTCCATCGAGGACTAGCACACCTCCGAAATGCTGCGATGTACATATGCGAGTAGAGGAAGTAAAAAGTGCCAAGCTTGGTTGGATATGGAGATGCGCTTCTCATGCTTCTAAAAAGAAATTGAAGAAAGGTCAAACGGCGTGTCGGAAATGTATTAATCCGAGTATAAACACTTTTTTCGATGGGACAGTATGTCGGGTCCCTCTCAAAGACATTCTCGCAATAATTCTCTGTTTCGTAATGCAAATGAAAGCAGTGACCGATGTTATCAAGCATCTTACGAATTGGCGTCAGAGCAAGGATGATACGAAAGTGAGCAATAGTACGGTTTCCGACTATTATTCATATTGCCGCGAGATCGCTGAAGTCATCAGCAGCAATTCGGAGATAAAGCTTGGTGGCGCTGAAAAGACAATCCAGATCGACGAAACTTTTCTTACAAAAAGAAAATACCATCGGGCCGCATTACGGAACAGATGACGATAGTGGTTCTCGGGATTTACTGTAGAGAAGACAAGACAGGTTTGTTCTTCCAGGTTAATGGAAAAAGTAAAGCGGAAATGTGGCCTTTAATTAAGAGGCACGTGTGGCTCCCGAGACCACGACGATTTGCACAGATTCGGCAAAACAATACCATGGTATTGAAAAGATGTTCGTCGATGGTTGCGTACATTTGAGTACAAATCATAGCAAGGGCGAGTACGTCGACAAGGCGAACCCCCAGAACACGATCAATGATCTGGAGAACCAAAACAAGTTGTTTAAAAAAGCTATCATCTGCCGTCGATCACAAAAGCTACTCCATCAATATATGGCTCTATTTTTCTACAGGAAAAATATCCTTGAAAAAAAGTATGCTCACGATCTGGGGTCGCAGATGATGACCTTCCTCGAAGATATTACCAAAGTGTACCCTGGCTACGTAAATGGGGAAGTAAAAAATGGTCTGTTTCTGAAGGAGATCGAACCTCCTACAACAGAATCTGAGGATATCGATCATCTTGTACGAGCAAAACGATCACGCGCAGCAACGATTGAGGAGTTCATCGACAATGCAACCGATGAAGAAAGCGACATAGAAGTCAAAGACGATGAAAGTAGCCTGTAAAAACACACACACAAACACACACACACACACACACACACACACACACACACACACACACACACACACACACACACACACACACACACACACACACACACACACACAGCGAAGAGGGTTTTGAGTCGATACAAATGTGGGAGTGACGCCCCACAGTTCCTAATCTCCAGTAGTGACACACACACACACACACAAAACAGCCCTTTTCAGGGCTAAGGAATACCAATGCAGACAACCTCCACGTGGTGTATTCCGGGTAACGCTAATGATCTGCAGCCAACTTACATATATCAACGACTAAATACGATGAAACAATGCAAGGAGCGCGGAAAATTCGATTCACTTCGAAATATAGGAAAACAATTTTTTTTTCTCTTCGAAGCGCTGCAACTCCGAAACTAAGGCTCAAAATGAAAAAAGTTACTCTTGTATTTCGTATTTTTTTCGTTTATTTTTCATAATTCAGCGGTCAAATTGAGGCGCCAGAGATATCGTAATCTCCCCCTAGTCACGTATTCATAATACTATAAAATAGTTATTATTTCTTTTTATTCTCAAATATTACTTCTTATCGTTATAATTTATTAGTTAAGCACCACATCCCCTATCACGTTCCTCTCGTGATTTCTCAAATAATAAGGCTACATATAAAATAATTATTCTACTTGCCATAAAATTACATGGACATCGAAGATTGAATTTTAAGGTTTCATACTTTCGCGGTTTTTCGCACAAAAGAAGGAGCCGCGCTCTAGCGACGAATTTCGCATTCGTCACAATCGGCCCGATCGCGTATCGGCGAATCGGCGTAACCATTATCACGACTGTCACCGTCACCTCGTTTAGCGCTAGTGATTAAAGGTTCGACTTTGCACCGTTACATCCGAGTTTTAACATTCATCGCGATTCCCCTTATGCTGGTGCTGGACCCTGTCAGTCAGAAAACAGAATAAAAATAAAAACAGTTTATCCAATATTTCGAGGATTTAACGACCATTATCTTGTCGGATACATTTATCAGTTTTGAATCGTAACTTGTGTGAATTCATCTCAATATGATCAATACAGGGTAAGTATATTTGCTAGTTGAACCTTTTTGCAGTAATAAATAATTCATTTTCTTTTACTTGCATGAATACCTATTGGAATATGTAAGAGTGCGTCAGAATTTGAGTCCACAGATTAAATGTTTCATGCGGTAAAAATAAAATAAATGAGATCGTGCGATGTTGAGGTTATTATTTAACTGTCAAGTAGATATTACCAATTTCCTTCTAGAGGAATTGTACCACAATCAACGTATTCAATTACCAATTGTAGATAAGACCGAATGATCTTCTAGTACTTATAGTCATGAACTTAAAATATATCACTTTTGAACTCTCATATATAACACTTTCTTAATCAGGTCGTCCCATCATTTAACTGCATTGTTGTAATGGCCAGCCATGCATTACAATGGTGGTATCTAAATGTATGCATGAGCCTATTCCTTTCCTTATCAAAAACTATAACATGTAATAGTAAGAAGTTTGTCATATAGGTAGACATTCGACATGTACCCTGAGTGATATTCTTACTCAGCTACTGTTAACTACAGAGACAGTTGGTTTCTCTTGCTCTAAACCATACTAAGTTGAGGCTTTAACCAAGTAACTGCCTAGTTCGATATTTCTATTGCTCTGCTGGAGTGCTAGTAACGTGTCTGTCTCACAACCAATGTATTTTGAATCACTTAAGGTATTCCTTGCACGGCCGGCAATGAGGGTAGGTACGAACGTAAGCTCGGCGAGTGGGACATGCATGAAACAAGAGAGTCGGACCGCTCACGGGCTATACGTGTATTTTATCATTAAATATTTCATTGAAACTCCTTAAAAATCCGGTGACTCCCTGTTTATCGTTACGGATTATTAAGAATTTTTTTCATGTGTAGGGTAGTTTGTATCAGATGTCTAGGATTATTCAGTATATAATTTAAGCGGAAGCGTTGGTGCGGCGACGCGCGGTGAGCAGGGCACGCATGAAACAAAAGAGAGTCGGACCGTTCACGCGCTATACCCGTGGATAGCGGGCAACTTTCACTAATTATTTTCAAAAAACTAAACGGTAGATCATTCTGAAACTTTCCTAGAATATCCGGCTTGTGCTTGTCTACTGATTTGCAGAGTTTCGTTAAAATTTTAAATATCGTTTAAAAATCGCAAGACAAAGCAGGGCATTGGCATGCGTTCAGCATGCATGATACATGTAAAAATTGCTGATTTCAAAAGTAAATATCTCGAATATGAGACTGCAAATCTTCTTGAAATTTAATACATGTTCAGATAACATCGTAATTAACATGTGTAAAAAGTTGCAAAAAAATGTTAAAAAGAAGCTACCTTGAGGTATATACCTTAATTGTAAGATATTCTGGTTTGTGAAAGGAACACCTTACAGACACTTCTATTTTAATTTTTCTTGGAAGAATGTAAGTCTGAATCAGTTTTGATCAATGCTCGTACTAAGAACTTGTATGAAGTGTAGAAAAGTTGAAGTGTAAATCCTTACAATCCAGCTACTCATTGAATTAAAAATTCATTTAAAAAATGCCTTTGTAAGGGAGGATTTGGCAATTTATAAAAGTACAGTACCGATTGTGCAGCTCATAAACGACATGATTGTCGGTTCAAAGTCTAAATTCCTACAGCATTCAAAGCAAAGAAAAAGTACTATGCTACTGTTAACTAATGAACATAAGTATTAGCAACTTATTTATATCTGATTCTAATAAAGATGTTGTCAAGGTATGCTCCCAATAACAAAAACACCATAAATGATGTACAAAAACTTGAAATAAGTACATTTACCTGCATCGTTTTGTCCATCCTCACAAAAAGTTGCGAAATACATTCAAATTATTCACCTCACAGATTGCCAAGTGCATCGAGCATTGTTTTTGTTGATTAACCCGTAAAAACCACACCTCTATTGAGCATACATACATGCCACACTAGTGCGATTTGGGATTTTGCATTTTCAATGTACTATAACTCTCGTATAAATGATCTAAAACTATTCGATAACCAGTGTTTTTTGGGGTAATAGTTTCTCAGGAATCCGAAGGTCATAATTTCAAATGCGATAAATATTATTCATTCAGTAAAAATACGACAAAATCAGAACAAAAATGTTCAAAAATTCACAAAAAAGAAATTTTAGGTGGTGCAAATTTGCACTAGTGTGGCGTTTACGGGTTAAACTTTGCAAAAATTTGTGCTACATATAAATAGGAGATTGTTCATTATCTAAAAATTTATTATTCAAACAATTTGAATTACAGAAAAAAATTCTCATTGAAAAAAACCATTCAAATGAGAGAAGAGAAAAAAATTTGAAGAAAAAAATACTTGATGCGACATTATTTTATGTAACTGTATTTCTATCTTTGGACAAGATAAGAAATAAAAAAATTAGATAACTGAATTTTACGTCGTTATCATACTCTGTTTCGCAAAAAGTTATTTGATGCCTATATAAAAAGCATTGATCAGGACACGCGGCAGCGTCTTGATGCCAAGTAATTAAAACTTTAAAAAAAGTTTTAATACGCCCGCCATAGTAGATTACACAATAATTTGTTGAAATACCGTTGAATTTGAAAATTTTACTGATGTCACGTCCAAACGCGTCATCCAATAAAAAATCTGAGGTCACCATCGTAACTTTATGCTATTTTTATCTTTCAAATGCAACTGGTTTTATTTAATTCCATCTACGCAATCTTGAGATATGATAATTTGAAATTTTTCTCGCAACTCTAGCATGAGAAGTTCTTCAGTCACATACGCGTGGGCAGTGCAGTGATGTAATGGGCTGTATAAAGTTAGCCATCCCACTTTAACTTTAATTTTTTTTTTCTTTTACCAATCGTTTGCTGATGATTGCTGGTCTAATGTAAACATTTGCAGGTAAATGGTTTAATTGAAATAATTTAAAAAAGAAACGGCCCATGAAGTTAGCCGAACAATTGTTAGTATCTTTGCATTTTCTTCAACAGGGGCTTAAGCGATGCAAAATTGTTTGCTGTTCACGAATAATACAACTAAAATGTTTGCTGGTCACTCGTTTGGCTCTAAAATACAAAAAAGTTGGTGTCTACGCTGAGGTGGGGGGTTCCAGTGCACGCGTCACTTCCGGTTATCATAAACTGCACCGTGGTCGATTGCGGTTGTTCACCTTTTCATTTTTTCACCTCATCCAAGCATTCTGGTTGGTGGACTAAATTTTGCGAACCAATCAGAACAATTTGACGCTCGTCACGCTAAAACCAGTGACGTACGTACAACCCCCAAAAAAAAACCCATAAATGGTGTACAAAAAGTTGAGACAAGTACATTTTCCTTGCGTCGTTTTGTCTATCCTTACAAAAAGACGTCAAAAGCAAACATTTGTCAAATATTTCCTTACAAAAATATGACAAACATAAATATTTGTAAAATAAATCCTCACAAAAAGTTCTCAAATAAATTTAAATAATCCAACTCACAGTTGCCAAGTACATCCAGCATTTGTATTGTTTACATTGTTTATTAAGAGTCATCGAGCACACGTGACCAACTCAGAATCGAGAGTAGTGCCTCTCGCGGAAAAATTTGAAAAACATGCATGTCGAAGTTAGCGCCGCTTGCGGCAGATATGTCAACCAATGCATTCAGCAAAAAGTTACGGATGTCGATAGGGTAGGATGTAAATGTTACAGTGGCGGCGCATGTTTCATGAAGGGCCCCGATTGCCCCCATTGACCCTCAAAGCTTATTTTATCTCAGGGCTCACTTTACGATTACGCCATCACTGCTGCTTCTCCGCTCTTACCGACAACCGTGACTAGCGAACCTAGCGTTAGTAGCCGGAACTGTGAAATACTTAGCATGTACTGTCATATAGCCGTAAGCACGGCTTTGACGTCTCCGTGTGTATTTTTCGGATTATCGCTTTGTTTTTCAACGAAACAAGTTGGATTATTTTTTAAGAAGTGCAATGAAGTGGCAAGCAGCTCCGTCTGGTCCGGTGAAGAGTGGCAGATGTGCATGAAATTCATAATAAAATCTATTTATCAATTGGCGAAAAAAGAGTGGGGGCAAACGACAGCCGCCTCGAGTTTTCGATAATTTATTGTGCTTCAAAAAAAAAAATTTCCACGGAGCGGAGGACCAGACGGGATTTCTTACTAGTCGAAGGAATTTATTTTTTATATTCAATTGTGCGATACTATTATATTTTCGGCGAAATCCGAAAAATACGTTTCTCTACAAATCTTACTTCGCTTATTGTCGACTTGGCGCTTCGTATGCCCTCGCTCGATGACTCTTAACCGTTTATAAGTAAGTCACAACGCTCGAAAACGTCTTGAAACGGAACTTAGGGTCTTAATCTAAAAATTTAATGTTTAAAAAATATTTATTGAATAAAAAATCGCATTGAAAAAAAAAGTTCGAACGAAGTACTTGGAATTTTTTTTTTCAATGCGATTTTTTATTTAATAAATATTTTTCAAACATTAAAATTTTAGATTCAGTCCCTAAGTTCCGTTTTAAGATGTTTCTGAGCATTGTGACTTACTTATAAACGGTTAATAAACAATGTGAACAATACAAAAGCTGGATGTACTTGAAAACTGTGAGTTGGATAATTTGAATTTATTTGAGACTTTTTGTGAGCATTTATTTTACAACTATTTATGTTTGTCATATTTTTGTAAGGAAATATTTGACAAATTTTTGCGTTTGACATCTTTTTGTAAGGATAGACAAAACGACGCAAGAAAATGTACTTGTCTCAATTTTGTGTACACCATTTATGGTGTTTTTTTGAGGGATTTGGCTTCTTTTTGCAAAGCATTATACATATTCATGCATATTTACCAAGTTAACTTCGGTTTGAAAGCTTCGAATGGTGACTGCTATCCTCAGGATATAATAAAGGTAACAGAAATTTGAGAGTAAGGGTTTTTCCTGTTCAGAGAATATGTTGTGTTGCAATGAGTAATAATGTTGTACTTATGAAACGAGCTCGGCGTTGGTAAATTTTTCCACTAGTATTCTCGACTGTTTTCGTTGTATCGACACGCTCCGTCTCCTCTACTACCGAACGGATAATTCCTCAACGATAATTTTTCCTACGAAGCGAGTTGACGGCTCGCCCGACTTTTCGAATAAAGATCTTGTTTCGGATATTCCATTTTCGTTGTGAATGTTCTTGTTCCATTATCCGGAATGCGGATAAATATTTTTCTTCGATTCCGGTGTTATTTTCGACGACAAATCGCAAATATCATTCGTGCAGGATAATTTGATTCGCCCCAGGTGAATCGGAGGTTCGTAGGATTTTTGCGATCTTCTTGAGAATGAATGAGAATGAGTTCCACCGATCTCTATGATCTCTGTTGTACTGGAATTTTTCGATTTTTCGAAACCATGTTGTCGTTAGTTGCGCAGAGGACAATGGAATCTTGAATAGACGCATCATTGCCATTTGAATTGATACTTTGCGATCTTAATTCTGTATTAATTGGACGGTTTTTCTTTTTTGAAGATAAAATACCGAGCATGGAGAGAGACACAATATTAATTTGACGTTTTTTTGACAAAAAAAATGCTGAATGGAAAAAAAGAATTCTCTTCCATTAATATACTCTAAACACTAATTTAATAGCTATTTAATCAGTATTTCGTATTAATCGGACGATATTTTTTTTTACCAAAAAAATACTAAATCGGGGAAAAACATTATTACTTTGACGATATTTTTTTTTGACAAAAAAATGATGAATCGTGGAAAAAAACAATATTAATTTGACGATTTTTCGTTTTTGACAAAAAAATATGCTGTATGGTAGAAAAAAACATATTCTTATTAATTACTTTAATCATTATTTAATATGTATTTAATCAGTATTTATTTCGACACTTAACATAACCTCTTTATCGGGGAGTGATACCACAAGGAGAGCGCACAATAAGCAGAGATGAGTAGGGAAATCTCCAACGCTCGCATTTTCTTGATACCTGCTATTTTGTGTAACGGATCCACCTGAAATCACCTATAGAGGGCAGGATTCGGGAATTCGCAAAAGCGTGGAAATTTCAAACGTCAATGATAAAGATAATCAAAATTCGTTGCACGATAAAATTAATATGGTATTTTAAGAAAACTGAGAGAATTGAGATAATTTACGTGTGGTGACAAATAAATTGAGAATATATACATAGGAACGATACATACCATGGCTATTTTGATACCTATTTTACGTTAAGAAATAAACAATTTAAACATAAATACTTTAAGTCGCACGTGCAGCTGCAACATTCGGGGCTTGGTGAATAGAACCCCATTGTTCTTAGTCGCTCTAGCTAAAATAACATTCAACGATAAACAGTCGACAAATATCGACTTCGTCTAGATTTTGTAAACGGTTTTGGGTTGCAAGTATTTACATTGGTTGATTCGGGGAACAGAGAACTCATAAAAGACTTTATCGCTGATATGCATGATCTCGACCGTCTCGACTGAGCAACACACGTTCCTTGTTCTCGTCGATTGAAAGAGGTGGGGGACTTGCAGCCTCGCGATCAAGATCGGGATTGGTCGATACAAAAGATCGAAGAGAGCATGCGCTGGACCTCCGCGGAATCTTCGGTGATTTCTCCAAAAACGAGATAAAGGCAGAGAGAGAGATTATACCGAGCTCGAACGATCAACGTCTCTGTTATAAAAATTATAAAGTATTTTTCCAACTCATGAATTATTGAATAAATTTATATCAATTGGTGCATCATAAACTTGCTCTTCATTTATTTATTTGACGATAATTATTCACAAGGTGAATTCCAATTCTTTAAATACCAAAAAGAACTCACTCCTCTGTGCGAATAAAAGCGAAACATTTCAGCGGACGAAATTGATTGGCGCAAACCGCGAACTCTGCGTTACCGACGCGAGTGAAGCGTAACATTCGGAGCGTCGACGTGACATCTAGAGGCGGTCGAACGCTGAACTGGTCTCATCGCGTGAGATCGGCTTGAAGTTATGCGCGCTGAATTGAGCAGTTGTCAACCGCACGGTTTCCCCAGGGATCAGCTGTAGTTTCGCTGTCGCGAGTCCTATGCCTGCTGAAAAAATATTCCTGACGAATATTTTTTCTCAGTTGATTTTTTTTCCAGCTGATAGGTATTGATTAATAAAACTATTTAAATTTGAACATTATTTTCCTTAATTGATCGAAAATTGTTGAACAGTCCCTAAACGATCTCGATGAACATATTCGTTCAATTTTTATTTAGTGCAGAGCGCGGAGTTTGGAGGAGTGCATACAGGTTGGTTAGAACTCTGCAGGATCGAGGTTCAAACCCGAAACTTGTTTTTTTTTTTTACAAAATTGTTTAATTTTTTTTTTTTTTTTAATCAATAATCGTGCCTCCGATTTTTTTCGAAAGTTTTTCAGCACTCGCACGAAAAAAAATACACTGTACTGCATGAAAGAATAATCCTAAAGAGTCGAAAAATATAACGGGTGCAATTTCGAAAACCCGAAATCTCCGATCCTACAGAAATTTTACACAGACGTTCTTTTTGACAAGATGAGACTACCCATTTTCGTCAGGACAGGGATTGGATTCACGAGAAAGTTTTTTTGAAGATAATATAGGTTTTCCTGGAAGAATCCTGGCCCCGTTGAATTTCATTCGACGCGTGCCAGGATCCTCGTGGCCATGATTCTTCCTAAAAAAACCACATTGGGTTTATAAAACCTTTGTTTTGTGTTTTCTTTAATACAATAAAGTTTTTTTTTTAAGAATCTTTCTATTTAAGAAACAAACTCCATGTATATTGTGTTTAAAAAATCTTTGTTTTGTGTTTTTTTTTATACACGAAATGGTTTTTTTTTTTCAGGAATGAAATTAGACCTGACAACACATTGTATGAAATATCACGTAATTAGGATTGGTGCGGCCAGGATTTTTCCTTAAAAAAAAACCCCTTGTTGAATTCATACCGTTACTTGGAAATTTTTCTACTTTGTTTTGTCTATATCAACATCAATGGGTCGCATCAATTATATTCAGGATTTTTTTATACGCGGTTATTGAGGGAAAAAAGGCATATAGGTAGATCCGCTTTTAAACATATGCAACATCTGCTTAGCAGAACCTGATTTTCAATTGTTTATGTTAGATTAAGATTCACGAAATCATTGAAAAAATATCTACTGAATTTAGTGTATATACAAGATTGTTATGTGATCGACAGGAAGAAGTTTTACTGCATAATTTTTAAGGAAAATGACTAGTGTGTTCGCGCTGTATAATAAATATATGGGATCTCGTAACACGGACCTCTCTCTTGCACTCTCTCTGCACGCGGGTTGCCCACCCGGCAACCCGCGCACCGCCGCCCGTGAGGACGGTCATTCCCCACTCTTCATCAAGCCGAGAGCTCGAGAAAAAAGAAAATTTTGGCAACAAGCAGTATCAAATCCCCAAGAGTCACAAACCGACCAATATAATATGGAAGTGTGTGTGCGTGCGTATGTGTAGATATACATAGCATAGCGCATACATAGTGTGAGAGCGGTTAGCGGGCCAGCAAAGATCCGATCAAAACGGGAAGCGCGATAAAATCAGTTATATATAGATATAATAAGAACATAGTCGACAGATATATATATATATATATAAGAGCGTATAAAAAAACCAGACTTCATAATTCAACATTTCGAAAACGATTACGAGTTGCCATATATCCTGTAAGGGTAGTCTTATCTTGTCAAAATGAACGTCTGTGTACAATTTTTGTAGGATCGGAGATTTCGGGTTTTCGAAATGGCACCCGCTATTTTTTTCGACTCTTTAGGATTATTCTTTCATGCAGTACAGTGTATTTTTTTTTCGTGCGAATGCTGAAAAACTTTTTTAAAAAATCGGAAGCACGATTATTGATTAAAAAAAAAAAAAATATTAAGAATTTTTGTAAAAAAAAAAAAAACAAGTTTCGGGTTTGAACCTCGATCCTGCAGAGTTCTAACCAAGGACTGTATGCACTCCTCCAAACTCCGCGCTCTGCACTACATAAAAATTGAACGAATATGTTCATCGAGATCGTTTAGGGACTGTTTAACAATTTTCGATCAATTAAGGAAAATAATGTTCAAATTTAAATAGTTTTATTAATCAATACCTATCAGCTGGAAAAAAAATCAACTGAGAAAAAATATTCGTCAGGACAGCAGGCATAGGATTCGTGACAGCGAAACTACAGCTGATCCCTGGCGCAACCGTGCGGTTGACAACTGCTCAATTCAGCGCGCATAACTTCAAGCCGATCTCACGCGATGAGACCAGTTCGGCGTTCGACCGCCTAGGTGTCACGTCGACGCTCGAAAATAGCAGGTATCAAGAAAATGCGAGCGTTGGAGATCTCCCTACTCATCTCTGCAAATGTGCCCATCTCTGTTATGTAAGGAGACCGCTTGCATAAAAACCGCGAAAGTATGAAGGCTTATAACATTCAATCTTCATTATTCATATAATTTTATAGCAAATAGAATGGTTCTTTTATATGTAGCGTATTATTTGAGAAATCCCGAGAGGAACGTGATAGGGGATGTGGTGTTTAACTAATGAATTATAACGATAAGAAGTAATATTTAAGAATAACATAAATAATAACTATTTTATAGTATTATGAATACGTGACTATCATATATACACATTGATTTCTATATTCTTTATTATTTACAGAACGCTGTAACCGTTTCAAAAGTAGAGCCTTTAGGTTCATAGGAATAGTTTCTTATTACCGAATTTTCCCAATGTTTCAAGTCAACTCTTCGTATACGGGAAATCTTGATCATCGGCTCGTAAAGATAACAGCCGAAAACGAGAGCGGTTTCGTGGGAATGAAAGGGCCTACGCATAACGGGCTAGACCGTGGGTCAGACCCACGGGGTGGGGAGAGCGCGAGGACGGTGTGATTGGGTGCGTGCGAGTAAGCGTACGGAGTCTGCGCGAAGACTTCCAAAAAGGTTTGAAGCTTTGTAATATCGAAGAATGAGAAAGCAAAGAGACATCAACTTCGACCCTCCTTGCAAACACATTATAACAGAAATAAAAGACATTCAGCTTTCTCTATTATTCACTTTGAATTTATTGTACGCATGGAGGAAAATTCCCAAGGCGAACTCCAGTTCCTTACCAATCGAACTCACTTGAATTTATTAACCATCATTGCTAACATCACATTTTCCCGCTCGGAGCGTATCAAAGATCGGGAAACAAAGACAGACTGACATGAGAAAAGAGAGGGATCACGATACAAATGGCAGCGCGATGATTTTTGATCGGCTATTTATAGGTTATTGTTTATTTTTTTTCTGCAGGTTTGTAATTTATGTCGTTTTTATGCTGTTTGTGTATTTTTTTCAAATAGTGAAATGAGATAAATAATTTAATTATATTAAAATAGATTTACATTGAATGTGCATCAAATAAATTCCGGTTGAGAAAAAAAATTGCAGGGAACCTGGTTGTAACCGCGAGACTCATCGTTTTGTTTTGATCATAGTTCTGCGTACAGATATTTTCTTTTTTTTTTGGCGTTATGATGAAGAAAGATTTGTTTTTGTGACTTTTTTACAAAATTTTAATCCAGAGACATAAACTTTTCCGCTCTGCACACTTTGCGGACGTTAACCTTTCAGGGATTATCGTAAGATTTACGTAATTCAGTCTCTACTATTACTGTTTGCAATACCTGCAGGATAAGATTATTCAAAATGATATGCCAATACATTTCACTGATGCAATCATCACGCGATATAACTACTCTGTTATCGCTTCATCTCAATCATAAAAATTATGTATATTAAAAAATAATGGATGCTCATGGCATTTAGTCCGAAAAAAATAAAAAGTTGAATGTTTACATGAATCAAAAGACTTCATACATGGTGGGACAGATTTCTGAGGATACACCTCCTCGTATGGTTTTAAACTTAACAACTTGTTACTTCTAACTGCCACCACTGCCAACGGTCTGCTTTAACGGGCTTCGAAAAATTAGTTTTAACAGAGTTCACTCGCTCAAGTAGCGAGTGATTTACGGGTTTTAGCCGCCCTCTTGAGGAGAGGATGTTTTCAGGGAAAACCTCGTGAAGGTGCCCGCCCAGATGAATCTGGCTCTGCGCCGTGGCTGCTCCTCTTTCGGCGCCTATTGTTACGACTCGCACCGGTGGGCTATATTGGCGCTGATGCCTCATCCCCCCGGCCTACTTTTATGCCTTGCGGCTAATTTCTTAAATCCATGTACAGCCCATGGATTTACTGTGATAACTTATCGGGCATTGCCCTTGTCGTTCGCTTTCGCTCATCAGAATTGGTCCTCGTAGTCAAGAAACTTATTCGCGATTTCTATTGAAGACCGAAACGCCATCATGTGGCGTTCTTTAATATATGATATGTTAATTTATTGACGAATAGAAGCGAGAAAATTATATACGTAAGATTTTTGGTACACTGGAACTTGGTTAACTGCATGCCGTTTAACTGCAGCCCTCAGCTCTTTCTCCGCCACACGGACTGTCTCACTCACTAATGTCGCCCCCCCCCCCCCACTCTGTTGAGAACCTGTTCTGACACAAGCTCGCGCCCCTCCCCTGAGCACAGCTTTCGAGCGCTCTGCGACAGCGTGAAGGAGACGGTTAACTGCCCGATTTCCTCCTATCCGCCCTAAAGCGAGCAGTTTTTTTTTTCGTGAGATCGACCTGATGTCGCGCTGCATGGAGTGGTTGTCAATCGCACGGTTTCACTAGAGATCAGCTCTAGTTTCGCTGTAGAATCCAATCCCTGCTGTCCTGACGAAAATTTTTCCTGAGTTGATTTTTTTCCAGCTTATATGTAATAATTAATCCCCCTAAAAAACACCATAAATGGTGTACAAAAAGTCGAGACAAGTACATTTCCTTGCATCGTTTTGTCTATCCTTACAAAAATATGTCAAACATAAATAGCAGTAAAATAAATCGCACTAGTATACTAGTATACAAGTACAGAAGTACTAGTACTTAAAGTAAAAGTACTTAAAGTACAAGTACTTAAAGTACAAGTACTTTAAGTATATGCCATGACTTGAAAATTTAAGTACAAGTACTTGAATTACAGGTCAAGTACTTGAAAATTTAAGTACAATACTTGAAATACTTTTGAAGTACTTTTTACTTCAAGTACTGTATTTCAAGTACATCGCAAGTACCGGGTACTTGAAGTACTGCCCAGCTCTGATTCATATAGATATACACTGCCATAACATGTGGTGCTGCTGTCGTCTTCGTCGACCTCGAGACGCCATGAAGGACAACTTCATGAAAAAATGTTATATATAAATTTATATGTAAGAATGTATAACTTTTTGGCGCATAAATATGTTTCAATAAAATAACTAAAGTTCAAGTTGAATATATTATTCAGTATTTTCTCCAAATTTTGAGAGAAATATTAATTTAATTGTACAATTTTATCTCCGGAATATTCCCCACATAAAAAAACCTTTCGCATATATACTTTTTCTGTTGAGGTCTATTTTGCCATCGCACTTTTCTCCAAAACGGATGAATTTCCGGTCAACAGAGATGGAAACAATGAGCTGCGCTACGGTCTGATAGAGTTCATTATATGCTTCTATCATTTAACAGATTAACCGTCTAAAAGGAAAATAGATTATAGTATTTGTTGCCCACTGCGGCTGTTAAACAACGAGTAAACAATAATACGTCGAGTAAGACACCTTGTAGTATTGTTTGTCGGCATCCCCCATTTTCGAAATGTTATTTCAGATCAAAACCTACACTTTCAGAGGGTGGGAGTCGAATTTGTAATTTTATTTGTTTAAATATTTTTTTGCAAAATTACCATATTGTGTAACTATAGTTTTTCATCTAAAAAGACTTTTCAAATAAGGCAGACGTTGGGAATGAAGTCTAATAGGTGCCTTATTTTTTTAAATACAAAAGCCAAACGCTCATCGAGCTACTTATTGTATTTGATATAAAAATACAATCTGCGAAACCCGAAATTTCTGCGACAAATTTTAGAACTGCCGCATCCAGGTTATATTTTGAAAACCGCAAAATTCACTCTATTCAAAAATCTAGATATACAGTTGCTCAGAATTTTTTTTTTTTTTCGTTTTGCGGTAGAAAAAAAGTCTTGTGAAGTCCATAAGGTGTACGATAAGATTTAGTGGTGTCGCATCGATTTTAACGTATTTAAAAGACGGAGTTAGTTGGACATTAATATACAATCAAAAAATTATGACGCTCATAAATTTTTTTGGTATATTTTGGCAATAAAATCAGCCATGTGAAACCCGAAGCCTGTGCGACAATTTCTTCTATTGCCGCATCGGCGACAATTTCTACTAGTAACGCATCGATGTAATGTGTTCAAAATCCGAAACATGACCGATTTTTTTCTCAAAATATACGAAAAAAATTTATGAGCATCATAATTTTTTGGTTGTATATTAATGTCCAATTAACTCCGTCTTTTAAAGACGTTAAAATCGATGCGGCACTACTAAATCTTTTCGTACATCTTACGGACTTCACAAGACTTTTTCTACCGCAAAAAGAGAAAAAAAATTTCTGAGCAACTGTATATCTACATTTTTTAATAGAGTGAATTTTGCGGTTTTTCAAAATATAACCTGGATGCGGCAGTTCTAAAAATTGTCGCAGAATTAGGAGTATGAATGAAATTTTTTTTTCAATCATTGGGGCGCATAATGTAGAGTAAGTAAAAATAGTGAGGACGTATTTTTTATTTTTCGTTAAAAATGACAGATGCACCTGTTATAGGCAATTTAATTACACGGATTTTGATATATATAGAAATAGCGTAACATGTGTGACGTCATAATGTTATATTTTTCAATTTGTTATATTAACGGCAATTTTGATTCAAATAAAAAAATAAAAAATACGTACTAAATATTTTTTCCTAAAATACCTGATTTTGAAATAAAAAAATTCCATTTATACTCCCAATTTCCGGGTTTTGCATATTGTATTTTTATATCAAATACAATAAGTAGCTCGATGAGCGTTTGGCTGTGTTGAAAAAACAATGACCGAAAAGGGTCACTTTACGCGAATTTGCCTATATGTGCGGCAGTACTAAATATGATCGCACAGCCCCCGGGTTTTGCCAGAAATTTTCTTTTTTGGTGTTTATGAACGCAGATAGAAGAGCAATGTGATTTTCGAAAAAAGTGTTTTTTTGAACCGCCCTAATATATGTTTATAAGGCCTCGGTCTCACAGAGTTCCAATCGTAGCCGGCGAGGCTCGGGAAAAAATGTAGGATAAGATGCAGATTGTATTTTTATATCAAATACAATAAGTAGCTCGATGAGCGTTTGGCTTTTGTATTTAAAAAAATAAGGCACCTATTAGACTTCATTCCCAACGTCTGCCTTATTTGAAAAGTCTTTTTAGATGAAAAACTATAGTTACACAATATGGTAATTTTGCAAAAAAATATTTAAACAAATAAATCTACAAATTCGACTCCCAACCTCTGAAAGTGTAGGTTTTGATCTGAAATAACATTTCGAAAATGGGGGATGCCGACAAACAATACTACAAGGTGTCTTACTCGACGTATTATTGTTTACTCGTTGTTTAACAGCCGCAGTGGGCAACAAATACTATAATCTATTTTCCTTTTAGACGGTTAATCTGTTAAATGATAGAAGCATATAATGAATTCTATCTGACCGTAGCGCAGCTCATTGTTTCCATCCCTGTTGACCGGAAATTCATCCGTTTTGGAGAAAAGCGCGATGGCAAAATAGACCTCAACAGAAAAAGTATATATGCGAAAGGTTTTTTTATGTGGGGAATATTCCGGAGATAAAATTGTACAATTAAATGAATATTTCTCTCAAAATTTGGAGAAAATACTGAAAAATATATTCAACTTGAACTTTAGTTATTTTATTGAAACATATTTATGCGCCAAAAAGTTATACATTCTTACATATAAATTTATATATAACATTTTTTCATGAAGTTGTCCTTCATGGCGTCTCGAGGTCGACGAAGACGACAGCAGCACCACATGTTATGGCAGTGTATATCTATATGAATCAGAGCTGGGCAGTACTTCAAGTACCCGGTACTTGCGATGTACTTGAAGTACAGTACTTGAAGTAAAAAGTACTTCAAAAGTATTTCAAGTATTGTACTTAAATTTTCAAGTACTTGACCTGTAATTCAAGTACTTGTACTTTAATTTTCAAGTCATGGCATATACTTAAAGTACTTTGTACTTTAGTACAGAAGTACTAGTACTCAAAGTACAAGTACTTTAAGTACTAGTACTTCTGTACTAAAGTACAAAGTACTAAGTACTAAAGTTGTGACGGGAATCTCGCGATTCGCGTCACCTTCGGCCCATCTCACCATCCTCGACGCCGGGAGAGCCGTTGAGCGCCAGGTAATCTTTTTAATTGAACGGCGGGAATTACCAAACCCGCGAAACTTAACCGGAACTTGATAGGGACGTAAACGAAACACCAAAAAGGGAAACCGGCGTGTTGGATGGCGAGATCGGTGACGGTACACCCGATTCGCTCAGTGTGTAGGTTGTGGAGAGAGGGCGTGGACGGCTGGCTAACTCTCGAGTGCCTTCCAAAACGTAATCTGAAATAAATGAACTCAACTCGAAAAATACGGTATGGGGCCTTGGTTCAGGCAAATTTATTCACTTATGTTCGGTAACGTACAAGAAATATCCGATCCTTTACCAAAAGCACAAAAAGTTAACTCGTGGCGAAATTGACGGGAACTGACGAGCGAAGCGATAGCGAAGGGAAGGAAAAGACACGTGGTTACGAGAACAGGGACCGAATCGATAGCATAACGAGAGCTCTCAGAGCGGCGAACCGCTCTGGTCGAGGGACGCGCAACAAGAGAGCGAATCGAATAGATCACTCGATCGAAAGGTAACGTGGGAAGAGGGGACGATTACGCGCACGCGTAATCAGATTCCAAGTCCACTCTTCTCCTTACACCACACATACAATAAACTCTATCACAGACATGAAGCTCGGAGAAAATTAGAACGATAGCACTAAACTCGAACGGCGAAATATCGCTGACCAATCGATAACTGAAAAGGCCAAGGTGTTATGGCGTGGGGGTTATTCTTTACTTCGGGGATCGTCCTCTGAGGGGTATTCTTCGGATATGGGGGAGATCCAGAACTACCTAAAACTAAGCCTAACGATAGCAATGCGATCGGGCAATCCGTGGTGGCTGGGGGGATCGCAAGCCCCGCCGACAACGGCCTTCCATACGTAAACGGAACTCAAACGTAACCGTCCTTCTCCCCTCCATACCATACACATGAAGCGTCGAGGTTTCCACTCGATCCTCTATACTCTCCTCGATTACTCTCCTCAAGAAAGGCCGAATCTACCGGGTGGCTCGTTATTTTGGCCCGATCTCACGGTAACTCGGTGTCCTTTCTGTGATTGACCCCCTTAAAACAGACTTGAAAATTGAAACGTACGATAACGCGAAACTGAGGCAGCGATAACGAATCCATACTCTGAATATTAAAATAACCGAATTATTCGCATATTTTCTCGTAACCGGAGGTCGGAACGACCTGTGACGCTAAAGCATAAAAATTGCGTCACAAAGTACAAGTACTTTAAGTATATGTATACTAGTATACTGTATACTGTAATAGTATACTAGTATACTGTAATAAGTATTGAGTAATAATACAGTATTAATATTAAGTATTAAGTATTAATACAGTACTAAGTATTATATTATATACGGTACTAAGTATTAAGTACAGTATACTAGTATACTGTACTTAAGTACTAGTACTTTAAGTACTAAAATTTTAAGTACTTTTCTGTACTTCAAGTACTTTTTCAAGTACCAAGTATGAAGTACTTTTGAATACGTTTTGCTAATGGTCGCATGTGTAATGCCATTTAATATATAATTGGGGAACGTTCTGCGTAGTGATGCCGTGAGACGAATCGAGTTAAGCCTAGAATGGTAACCTTATTTTTTTTTACCTATTATGGTGACCTGGGGTGGTAAAACACCCCAATTTTGAAAAATTCATACCTCCGGTAAAATTTCAATTTGGGCTCATTCTTTTCGTTTTTTAAGCAGAATCACGTGAGCTTACGGCAATTTTGCTTGAAGTAGGAAAAGTTAGTCAAAAATGAGGTAAAAGGGTAAAAAACATAAAGAATTCGTAAAAATGACTTTTTTGATTGAATTTGCAACATCTCCGTTGATTTTTAACGAAATTGAACAAAACCAACGTGTCGGGAAAATCGAGTCAAATTCTCCCGCGCTAAACAACTACGGCAGCACCTCTCGATCAACTCGTCTCGCGCGCTCTCTCGCGGGTTTTTCCGGCAAGACACCGGAGAGAGTTCCGGCTTTCAATCACTCTTTACTAATCATTGATCGTGATATCACGGGTTTTGATAAAGTTATCCGGTGATTCTCACGTAATCAAATTCGTAATCCTGTAATCCTCAAAGTGAACGTTTCCAATCGGTCATTCTCGCTTACGGTATAAACTCGTCTCCGATCAACGTCTCGTATCTCATCGGTATTTTCATTCGGATAAATCTCTGGACAGGGTAATTCTCGGTTTTCTCTCGCGACCAGAGACGATCTCGTGAGACGCAAACGGCCGGCCTCGTGGCGTTGCTATCTTGTATCAAAAGGCGTCTCTCTCGCGATCGGGAATATTTTACACGTTATCTCGGGCGTGTCAGCTAACTCATTCTCCGCGTGTGGATATTATTCTATTTTTCAATAAAGTCAATTTGTTTTATAGTCGGTGTTCTCAAGAATTCATTTTCGGCGTTCCTCTCCTCGATCCCCCCTCCCACCACCAGATATCTCACCGGAGTTTAAACACAACGGCATTATGAAGTAAAAATGTACAATTTTGGGACAGATAGCTTAGTTTTACTCGATTTTCGAAAAAGTCTATTTATTCCAAGAATCGAAATCTGGGAATTAAAAAAAAGTCGAAATATTGACTTTTGCCGCCAAAATCGGTGTAACAACGCCAAATTACGTGGAAATCGAATGAAACCAACTCCATTTTTAAGAGGAAAGGTAATTATAAAAGATGTGTATTCATTTTTTTTTAATAAATTTTTTTTGCTGTATGAAAATCAGAAAAATGTTTACATAGCCAAATCGCGATAAATTCAAAGATAACAGCTCGTGCTGTTGAAAAGTTTTTCGAAGACGAACACGAAGTTGGAGTATTTTTTAACAATCCGTGGATTATATTCTTTATTTTTTTCTCATTCAAATCTGAAGCTAAATAAATATTAAATACAATCGTCAATGCTATTTTTTTTATTATTTATAATTCTTCGTTTCAATATTTCTGTTCCAATCTGCCTAGCCTGAGTGAATCGCACAATGTGAAAATATGTTCTGATACAAAAAGTGCTCGAATCAAAATCAAATGAGTTTAAAGAGTACGTAAGAAATCAAAAATAAGTACTAGAACTTACGAGATGTACCTGAAAACTTGAAAAGTATTTGATACTTAATTTTTGACGTACTTCAAGTGCTCGGTACATCAAGTACTTTTACTTCAAGTACTTGGTACTTCAAGTACTCAATACTTCAAGTACCTGGAACCTTAAGCACTTCAAGTACTTTTACTTCAAGTACTTGGGCACCTTGAGTACTTCTAGTACTACGTACTTGACTACTGAGTACTTCAAGTATTTACAGTACTTTATACTTTGTACTTGAAGTACTTTCTGGTACTTTGCTCAGCTCTGATATGAATTACTCCACCAGATTTCCTGCAAGCCCACGGCGCTGAAGTCGGTGTTTTACTGCCGTATAACTTGTACACAAAGAATATTATATAGGGTAGAGTGCTCTAAGATGGCGCACTTAAGGTTTGTTCGACAATATGAAGAAAACTAACAACATTAAAAAATTATAAATTTTTATTTGAAATCTTTAGTCCTTCAATAATAATATTGCACAGCAACTTTATAATTATTGTTAACTGTCATTAAGAAAAAAATTAAACGCACGAAAAGTCATTTGCGCACTCTTACAACTACTAGTGTGAAAGAGTGCGCACTGCATGGGATTTATAAGAGTGCGCAGTGTGTTTTACGCGCATATATCACTTCGTTCATTTCAGGCTTCTCCTTAAAGTACTCTCTGCCATTCCCAATGTTTTCACAACAGACTCCTGACTTTCACCTTTGCAATTCTTCTCTCTCTTTCTGCTGCTATTACTTCCGACGAACATACGGTTCGTTTTGAGGTTCTTTTTCTTGTTGACTTACTGCAATCATGTTTTAGGAGAAAAAATATCACAAATGACATGGGGTTTGTAAGAGAGCACGCGCACTCTTACAACTATAGGAGTGCGCACTCTTACATACCAGCAACATTTATTACAAATGACGTGAGTGGCGCCCTCCATGTTGTAATGGAATAACTATTCACTATATATGAACGCTTGGCTAAATGTATAATAAAGGTTATGTTAACATTACACAGTCGATATTCGCACAAGCCCGAACTGGATACAGTTTCCAAAACATCAAAATATTTTAATTTAATAGTAAATGGCTAAAACTCACTTAGTTTGCCTGTTTTTCGTCTTTGCCCGGCAAAATATTATGACCGCAACCCTAGCGTCTCTAGTGACAGCTAGGAACCAAAGCTGGCTGCATATCGGAAATGCATTGGCAAATATAACCACTGCGCACTCTTATCTCCTGCGCCATCTTAGAGCACTCTACTCTACAAGTTTATATATGAAAATATATGACTTTTTGGCACAAAAATATGTTTTATTAAAATAACTAATTTGTACGTTGAATATATTTTTCAGTATTTTCTCCAGATTTTGAGAGAAATATTCATTTAATTGATACAATTTTTCTCCGGAATATGCCCCACATAAAAAAACCTTTCGCATGTATACTTTTTCTGTTGAGGTCTATTTTCCCATCGCACTTTTCTCCAAAACGGATGAATTTCCGGTCAACAAAGATGGAAACAATGAGCTGCGCTACGGTCAGATAGAGTTCATTATTTGCTTCTATCATTTAACAGATTAACCTTCTAAAAGGAAAATAGATTATAGTATTTGTTGCCCACTGCGGCTGTTAAACAACGAGTAAACAATAATACGTCGAGTAAGACACCTTGTAGTATTGTTTGTCGGCATCCCCCATTTTCGAAATGTTATTTCAGATCAAAACCTACACTTTCAGAGGGTGCGAGTCAAATTTTTATTTGTTTAAATAATTTTTTTCAAAATTACCATATTGTGAAAAATTCAGCTCCCACCACCTGAAACTATAGTTTTTCATCTAAAAAGACTTCTCAAATAAGGCAGACGTTGGCAATGATTATTATTTTGTAAATACAAAAGTCAATTAAGGCACCACTTAATATTATTTGTCAGCGTCCCCGTTCTTCGCGGTATTATATGAGGTCAAACCCGATACGTTTTGCCGATGGGAGACGAAAAAAAAAGTTAACAAATGAAACGGTCTAATATATATGTACGTCCCGGGTTTTTGTGATTTATTATTTTTTCACTTGCCTCGTTGACGTAACGAAGTATAAGGTTTTCGTTGCTCCTTTTTAGGCGGGAATGTGCCTGCCAAGGACTGGAGCTAGAGCGGTGATCGTTGCAGGTATATTTTTAATAATAATCTCCAGGTCGCCGTCGTTTTAACTTCAACAACACTAATCAATTTATTTAAGGCAGTATTCTACTTTACAACTTTGAAAAAAAAACGCTATTTTTGTGAATTGTTTCTGAGAATACTATTGAAGATATGGATGTAGGGTTTGAAATGCTTAATAAATACACTCTTGAAGTACATAAAAAAAAATTTTTTAATTTATTTTAACATTTTTTATACATGTAAAGTATGGTCAAAGCCAACACCTCAAAAAGTAGGTAACGTTGCCGTGGTCGTAAAATCTTGCCGACGGATGGTCTGAAACAAAAAAATCAGATAGTTTTATGTTCAGTATGACTCCAGGAACCGATATAACTAGAATATTTTATGTATGTGCAAAATCAATCAAATGGCGGCTAAAATAAGAAAGAAAAAAAAATTGCGTTTTTTTTGTGTTGTCTGTCACGACAATTCCTAAGCCGTCACTCGAACACTTGACCGTCTCACGACTCTCTCGTTGGCAGCCCATTCAGAACCAACTCCAGACGTTCTCGAACCGTTGGTCCTCTAGCTACCTTCAACATCTCCAGTCCACTTCCAAATGGCATCACCTAGCTCACGTCATTAAGGTTGACTCTATAGTTCTGCTCAGCGACGTTCGTTTCCCACCGATGAAGGTGGCCTCTCGCTCGCGTGACAGATCTTCACTCTGGAAAGGACGGACTCACCAGGGTAGTCAGTACCAAGACAGCCAGCTTGATGCTTCACCGCCCAATTACCAGCCTGGTCATCTTGCCCGTAACACTCAGCTCTGACTCCTGGTAGCTCTTCGCCCGCGTTTGACTACTGCTCAAGGAATCTGCGTCAGCAAATCTTGCTGACGGTGGGGGGTATGTTCCGGCCACGCCGGACTATTCAAATAGCCCGCTCAGTCGCTCACCTCTACTTTTGCCCGCTCAGTGAAGTGGCGGCCTCACCTCCCGAGCTTCTCTAAGGTTAATTTCCCCCCTCTCGTGATATCTTCAATGGATTGTTCTCCTAGATCCTATCTAACTGGATTGTTCTCCTAGAGTTCCTCATGCCAACACGCGAAATAGTCTATTCACGAAATCCGCGCTCATCTCAACAATAAACAATCGATTCAAGCTTTGTATATCTCAATAATCAAACTGTTCTTTACGACTAACTTGACTATTGGTATATTCTCTATTTATTGCGTAAATCAAGTGAATAAAGAAAAGTGAGAAAATCTACATTTCTTCTTATTGCCAAGCCATAATAAGTTGTTAATTTTTTTATGAGAACATCGGTGAACTGTCCTTTTCTGCCGAGTTTCTCTTTCTTTTTTTATATTCCGGATTCGCGTGCCCATCCGTTTTTGTACGTGTCCCTCGCACTCGCTTTTTTTAACAGGGCAATCGTCACCATAAGGATTTGCTTTTAAAATATTCTAGAATGTTTTCGAATCGCCGTCTCTAATATAATCTACGTATTTAATTCCGAATTTTTCTTCAGACTTTGAAAAAATTTCGATGATACAATCTCTAAAAACACCGGTGAGATATCTGGTTGGGAAGGAATAGTAGGAAATGCAGAAAAATGAAACACACTTACACACTCGAACGTAATCTGCTCCGAAGGGACTCTGAGACCTTTCCTTTTAATGAGCGAGTAACTACAATGTCAAAGTTCAAGAAAGTATATCCGATGTAATTAGCGTAATCGAGAAACACCGAGGCAATTCAAAAATGGCCGACCACGTTTCCACGATGCCGGCTTTCGATGAGTGAGCTCGTTTCTGACGCCGAGAGAATTACCGAGATTAAATTTATTCCGAGTAACAAACCGCGAAAAGAGCGTTATGCCGCGAGAGTCTAGCCGTATAAAAGTGTTCACGGAACACGAGATTCACTGATGTCGAGATAATAAGCCGGATAACTTTCTCTAGAACACGTGTAATCGCGGTGATCTATCCGTTGAGACTAGACTATAACCTGTTCACTCTCCCGAGTTTGGCCGGAAACCCCAAGCCGGAAACCCCAAGCGCGAGGAGAGTTGCCCGAGAGGTGCTGCCGCTGGTGAATTTCGCACAAGAATTGAAAAGGGATTTTCGCAACAGAATTCACTTTCGTTTTGCTCGATGAACCTTCATCGTTTCCAGAACATTCTTTTTTGTGCTTTTCATACCATTTTGTATGTTTGTTGGTCCCTTTTTTCGTGCTCCATGAAGTGGCAGTACAAACTTTTTATTACTACATCGACTACTTTGCTGGTGTAATATCCGATGAGCGTTGGTACACCGTACAATGAAGATCGTATTACACCATCAAAGTAGTTGATGTAGTAATAAAAAGTTTGTACTGCCACTTCATGGAGCACGAAAAAAGGGACCAACAAACATACAAAATGGTATGAAAGCACAAAAAAGTATGTTCTGGAAACGATGAAGGTTCATCGAGCAAAATGAAAGTGTTGCGAAAATCCCTTTTCAATTTGTGTGCGAAATTCACCAGCGGCAGCACCTCTCGGGCAACTCTCCTCGACATTTAAAAGTGTCCGGCGATGGATCCTGGAAAAAACGCGGCTTCAGAAGTGAAGCCGGACACTTTTAAATGTGTTTCAGATCTTCTTCGTCTTTTTTCTCTTTCTCTTTAACAGATTTCTTGCTTAACGTTTCAAACATTGATGTCGCCGCGGAGTGAATGTGTTGCACTATAGAATTGTACGTTAATTTTGATACTCCGTGACACAGGTACATAAGGCCGCAAAATATGTTTACGCCTTTTCGTTCAATACCGAGTAATCTCACAACAAACAAAATTCTTCTGTTTATTTCGTATCCGTTCTTGATTTATAGCCCTGATTGTATCTCTTTCCGACTACACATACCCGAAACTATAAGTTTGAAACCTAAAAATCGATGCTCTTCAAATTTCACGTTTTGTTTACACGTTTTGCAGATGAGAATTTCCGCAATCGCACCAAAAACGGTCAGAAATTCAATTACTCTGTGATTATGAAATACATTCACAATTACATTTTCACTACTCGCAGTACTGAATTTTTTCGCAGTAACGCTCTGAGCCAAATCTTCATCGTCGTTCTTTTGCGTGAACCGGTTACCATGAAACTTACGTTTACGCAACTTCGCAGCCCGGACAGTGCTCGGTTTTGTACCTTTTGGATACATAATGTGGAAATCACGATCTGTACTCGATAAGAATCGAAACAATACTGACCATTGAGACTAGGAACAGCTGAAAGTACGAATGTACTCAGTATTTACACAGACTTAAATTTTGACCTTGTAACAGCCTCTCCATATCCTACTGCGCGCGCGGCCCAGCCTGCTCTAGCCAAGCGTTCGCACATTTTCCCGACGCTTACCTGTTCTCGGATCTGTATCTTCGAAAATACTTCGAGTTTACTTCTACGGCTTTAGGAACATGTTCTCTAATAGTTAAACCACCGATTAAAGAGAAAAAAATCGATTTTTTCCCCCACCCCAGATGACTGCCTCAAAAATTGAGTGAGAAAATCACGTATTTCCTAATTCAAAACACTGCGTTTTATTTTAAAAAATCGGGATGTGTGCTACCACTGGTATTGATTTTCATTTGAAGAGTACGTCATAACTCTGGTCCACCCCTCTACTTTACTACAGACAGTATAATATTTATTCAGTGCGATAAGACTCTGCAATAAGATTGCGAAAATGCGTGCAATGTTTTTCAATTAACTCAGCTGTTTGTTGCTCAATTGCCCAGTACAAGTTATATTTTAAGACATACAATTAAAATTAAATTTATTGCTGCAGGAAACTTGCTGGCCGCACTGTGTTTATTACCGGAGGTTCAAGAGGAATTGGAAAAAGCATCGCTTTGAAAGCTGCCAAAGATGGAGCAAATGTTGTTATTGCCGCGAAAACTGCAGAAGCTCATCCGAAGTTGCCAGGCACTATTTATACTGCAGCGAAGGAGGGTATGTATATACTGATCTGTAATTAATAAAACCGAAGTTTTTCGAGTAAGTCCCAGTTTTCAACGTAGCTTATTAGCATTGGACTGGAGAAAATTGACAATTATCCATAACATAGAAGTTAGCGACGTTGTTGGTGCGCAACGAAATTGGGTCCAATGACAATATCTCGTCTGGATGAATGGACGGTATGACACGTATAGCCTAAGTTAGCAACGTTGTTGGTGCAAAACGAAATTGTGCCCAATGGCAATAGCTTGGCTCGATGAACTAATGCATTAATTTAACCTCGGCAGAGCTTCATGTTCATAACAATAAATATCTGATTCCAAAAGTAAAGTACATGATGATTCGAACATGATAATTAACGATGTTGGGAATACTTTTTTCATCATTCTACGCTATCGCAAAGCATGTTGAAGTCAATTTCTTCGATAAGTATCCGTAGGTCGGAAAATTTTGGGGAGAGTGAAAAAAAAAATACATGTGTTGTGCCCGCCAATTTTGTCACGTGGGGATGAAATCGTTGTGGACGGGATTTTGTGGAATGATTGCCAAAATGAGTAAGACTCAAGCTTACAAAAACAAAGTATGATGAAGTTTAAGTGACGATAATGTTTACAAACGAAAGTTTGTACCTCAAGAACAACCAGCTTGAAATCTGAACGAAGACTGTCGATAATCTGTGGATTACCTGTAGATATGGGCAATTTTGCCATGGTCCTCAGACGCGAACTGCTTGGTCAACAAGCAGGTTAAAGACCTAATTACGAGATTGCTGTGCATCGCGTTCTCGCAGGCAGGCAGCCTTGTCGCAATCATTATTGCAAACAAACTTTTAACCTTATTTCTAGTTATTTCCAAATTGCAAAGCTTGCCATTTCAACATGCGCGTTCGCAGTGGATTATATGATGATCCTCCCTGAGCAACACGAGCGTGTTAAGCGCAATATTTTTGCCCATTACCGCCCATTTACTCCTAGTTTGCACTTCACATAAATACTCGGATTGCCAGCGTCGCCAAAGGTTTTGGCGGATTTTCTGCAAGTGCTGCCACCGTGACAGATGGTTATCGGATATCTCAGTCAAATTGTACTGTATGGGTTGCACCAGTGAGTCGCCAATAAGAAAATGGGATGGGGTTAGGACAGACAGATCAGCAGGATCACTGGATATCTGGGTGAGAGGTCGAGAGTTCATAATAGCCTTAATCTCGGTCAAAAGAGTGTAATACTTCTCGAAAATAAGCGTTAAGCCGCGCGTCATGGTATACAAATGCCGCTTTGCGACCTTTATGGCCGCTTCCCATAAGCCGCCAAAATTAGGCGCTCGAGGGGGGATGAAATTCCATTGAACTCGCTGCTTAGCGAGCGCTGTCTCGATTTCCACCCTTTCTTTGTCCAAAAATTCGTAAATTTCTCTGAGCTCTCGTGCCGCACCAACGAAATTCGTTGCATTATCCGAAAACAATTGCGAGCATATCCCTCGTCGTGCTGTGAATGGACGCAAAGCTGCCAGGAACGCTTCGGTGGTTAGTTTCGTTGCGAATTCGAGGTGGACTGCTTTAGTATTGAAACACGTGAAGACTGCTACGTAGCCTTTAGACACATGGACTCTCCCGCGGCGACGGCTCTCTCGAATTTGCAAAGGTCCTGCGTAATCAATTCCAGTTGTGACAAATGGTCGAGTGAATCCGATCACTCGCTCCTTTGGTAAATCTCCCATTTTTACCTCGATAAACGGAGGTCTGAAGCGGAAGCATTTAAGGCATCCCTTTTGTGAGCCTCTCGTCAGCCACTCAACAGCAAAAACGGTGTCTCACTGAACTTAACAGCTGCTCGGGAGGACAGTGATGAAGAAGCACATGCTCGCCTCGCATCATCAGGCTTGTCACAACATGTCTTGGTGGTAACACAATCGGGTGCTTGCGACCTTCGGAGATTATGGCATTTCGGAGGCGTCCACCTACTCGAATCAATCCATCGTCATCCAAATACGGATCCAACGCGCGCAGCTTACTTTTGCGGTTTATCTCTCGGCCGTGCTCTAGTTCGTCGCGCTCTCGCGGAAACCTCTCTCGTTGTACCATCCTAGTTATTGTTTTTTTCAGCTTCTTCGAGTTCGCCAACGGATAGCGTTTGACCTTTCTTAGCTTCCAGGCTTCTCTTTCTCCATCGCAAGCAGAATGCAATGACTCTAACGAGTTTTTCGTCAGTTGAAAATCGTTCAAGAAGGGCTGGTTCCGTCGTTATCGTCAAAGTTACGGAAGGCGTTGGTTTCAGCTCTTGCCTGTGATTCACGAGTACGTCAATTGCTGAGTTTACTGCATCTTCGTACCTCGTGTTAATTTAAATATTTCATTGCGTGTCTCTTAGTTTTACATATATTTATAGATGTACTGTGCATCTACTGGGTTGAGATGTCACTATTACTTTCTAAGTGCATGTGCTATTGCGTGGACAAAAATGTTAGTGGTCCAATATATCGTGTAAGTGAAAACCATCGAGGAAAAAAAGAAAACGTGGTTGAATTCGAAAAAAAATCATAGATCGGGCATCGTTTTCTTCGTTTTTCTCTTGAACCAAAAATAAAATCGAATTTTACCAACACAAATTTTTTTGTTACTTTATTTTTGACGACAAGAAACCATCATGAACAATCAATTTCAAGAATTTGTTTTAACGAACATAAAAAAAATCAGCATTCTCATCCCAGTTTCGATTCAGGACAAAGCATGGTTTTCGCGTCCTCGATTTACGAATAAGTTTGATTGATTTTAAAATTGTCCATCTTTATGTCAAGGATATTTGAGGTTGCCCCACCCTTACAAAATGGAGGGAAATATTTGAAAAATTACAGGTACTATTTTTGACCGAAAAAACCAAAAAATCTATTAATCACCAGAATCCCAGGGGGTCAGGCTGATGACCCCGCAGATTGGCGGGGAAACCCCTATATACTAACTATGCAAGACCACTTGTCAAAGCGGAATCGATTCCAGACTTGAAAGCTGAAGGCTTGGTACGGTGATTGCTTAACCAATATGGCGCACCTCAAGTAGTTCTATCGGACCGTGGTACGCCGTTCACGAATCGCCCTCTTCGAGATATTTGTAAGATCTATGAATCAAACTAGTCACCACGTCAGATTACCGACCTCAGACTAATGATGTTTTGGAACGCAGTTATATTAGTTTGTTGCACGTGAACGTGAACCCTTAATATCCTTGGGATTATTTCGTCTCAATATGCCCTAAAAGCATTTAAATATAATACATACGTAGAAATAGCTGCACACACACACACACACACACACACACACACACACACACACACACACACACACACACACACACACACACACACACACACACACACACACACACACACACACACACACACACACACACACACACACACACACACACACACACACACACACACACACACACACACACACACACACACACACACACACACACACACACACACACACACACACACACACACACACACACACACACACACACACACACACACACACACACACACACACACACACACACACACACACATACACACACACGCGCACGCACGCACGCACGCACGCACGCACGCACGCACGCACGCACGCACGCACGCACGCCCGCCCGCCCGCACGCACGCACGCACGCACGCACACACACACACACACACACACACACACACACACATCGTCGAACGCTCTATAGGAGCATTTCTCAACCCGCCCTCCCCCGCCCCCCTACTCCTGAGAGTCCGTCTCGCGGCCGCCTCGCACCCCCGTTGAGCGCGGCGTAGCGCCTGCAGCGGCCGAGGGAGGGTGCGGGCGTCGCAGAGCCTTTCTCGTCCGCGGAGGCTACGCCGGGAGACCAGATAAGGCCGGGCCCCAGCCCGTTTATAGTTTTGTTTACTTTGTTTTGACGCAAACTAACTAGGAAATATTCCTAGGTGTCCCCCACCGATTTTGCTGAAACTCATGTATGTTACGGAACATTGAAAAATAAAACTGTAACGTCCTGGGTCGAAATACCCACCTAAATTTGAAAATTTTCATATACGTTCTTTTAATACTTAAATTACAAGAAAACATGAACGACCAGAGGTGATCCTCATTGCCGGAGTTCACCGCCTAACGCACAAAAACTTTACGAACGAGGCTCGTCACGGGGGAGGGCGCGTAAGTGACGAACCGGTGTATGTCGCACGTTATCACCAAGCTCCCGCAGATGCGGGAAGTTAGTGAAAATCAACGCCTTGCTGGCTCGCACACGATAGCCGCGCTTATCGCCTAGGGACGAGCCTCAACATAAACAACAAGCTTCTTCGTGAGTATCGATATCCCTGCACTGGCAGTAGTCAGAAATCAGTCTGGAAAATGTCGATTACACGAAGCTGACATGAAAATCGCCAGCCATAATAACTGGAAATCCGTCTGGCGATTGTCGTCAGCAGGATGTCGAGGTGTGAGAGAAACTCTTCCCTCACGTGCCGACATCTCCCACCTTATGCGACAATAGAATAAGGGCCTATATAATGACCAGTGAGAAGTCAGTCTGAGAGCAGTCTATAAGTCAGTCAGTGAGGAGTAGAGAGTAATCAACAGTTAAGAGTCAGAGTACTCAGTCAGTCGAACAGGTTAACAAAGAAGCATCGGAAAAACCGGCGGGTCTACCTCGGGGACCCGACCGCGTGTAAAGCAGCTTAAAACTTAAAAATTGTAAAAATTGTGAAAACTTCTTGTCCGATTTCCCCAACGGGGTTGGTCAAGGACTATTTTAATAAACGCCGAAATTTACTTGTTGAAATTAAAAAGTGATTCGACAAGCTCATTTAAATAACCCGCTACGCCTACATCCGCTCATCCAACGAGGATAGATTCGGCCGGTAAATACGGGAAGGTAATTGATAAAACGTACGAACATACTTCAAGTTGTTCAGTTTCGATTGGGACACCCACCAAAACTCACGTGTTCCCAACGCCTCTTCCCAACTACAGTTCTGTGCGCCAGACGCACGTTCTCTAGTAGTTTCCTCTCATACTCTTTAACTACAGTGCTGTGCGCTAGATGCACGCGCTTACGTAGTTACTTTTCTACCTCTCTCTCTGACTACAGCATAGTGCGCTAGATGCACATGCTCAGGTAGTTACTTTTCTACCTCTCTCTCTCTGACTACAGCATAGTGCGCTAGATGCACATGCTCAGGTAGTTACTTTTCTACCTCTCTCTCTGACTACAGCATAGTGCGCTAGATGCACATGCTCAGGTAGTTACTTTTCTAACTCTCTCTAACTACAGCATAGTGCGCTAGATGCACATGCTCACGTAGTTACTTTTCTAACTCTCTCTAACTACAGCATAGTGCGCTAGATGCACATGCTCACGTAGTTACTTTTCTAACTCTCTCTTTAACTACAGCACTGTGCGCTAGATGCACGTGCCTGAGTAGTTACTTTTCTCACTCTCTCTAACTACAGCATAGTGCGCTAGATGCACATGCTCACGTAGTTACTTATTCCTCTCTCCGGGTACAGCCCTGTGCGCCAGACGCACGCTCTGTACTCTAACCAGCCAACCACAACTCCGTGCGCTAGACGCACGCACTGTGGTGGAGGTTTCAACCCTATCGTGTGGGAGTCCCACCCGAAAATAGGACACACTCGAAGGATAACTTTTTCATTCAGACTTTTACGAGCAAACGCCGAAGCGGTAAATACGAAAATAATAACGACTCGCTCCAGGGAAGAATGGTTTAATGTACGAGCACAGCAACAACAATTCGAGCGACACCTCAACCGACAACGTCGTCTTCATCAACTAAACACCCGCTACGCCCAAACAAAAATCACCTAACAAAAACCATGGTAAAACACCACGTTTTACCAAAGGAAGCAAGAAAAATCTACGTTTCACGTAAGTAGCGTCACACGATCACCGCACTCTTGCCTCTATCCCCGACCGGCGCATTCCGGTCCCAACAAGAGGCACCCTTATTTCTATATATACCCTATCGTTCTCACCCAGGACGTAACAAAACACTAATTTTTTTTATCGGTGGAAAAACGGTGTAAAGGGGTGAAATCAGCCCCCAAAGTTAGGGGTCGCAGCTGGTAATTTCGCTGTTTCACATAGAAGCAGTGCTCTGATCGACATGAAACCAATTGCAAAATGTTTCTTATATTGCGACAGGAAAATAAGACCCTTTCCTCGACGTCCACGCTCGACTCGACTCCTCGGGTCCTATCGTACCGAGACCCCCAGATTTTTCATTAAGGCGATACCACTGTAAGGATTTGCCGAGACAAGACTCCTCACACTGTTGGAAATAAGAAGGGCAATAGCACGTGTCAATCGATTGGTCATCGATAACGCGTGCGCCTTAGCAATTTTCGTGAAACGAACCAAGAGCAAGCCGGAAAACGGACACTTCGCTCACGTCTTTTGTACGAGCCAGGTCAGTTCCCGAGGAGTCTTGTCGCGGAATAAATATAACGAATATTAATATTAGTCGAACTATTGTGAATCTTGTCGGGTCTTTCGACAAAAGGTCACCAAGTCTCAGTTATCGTAACGTCAATGAAAGTAATAAAGTTTGTCGCAAATTCGTCGTATCTTTCGATCGAATTTGCCGTGTTTTGGATTTGTCAAGTTAATCAAGGGTGAGAGTGTGGCCGAAGGCATTTGTCGAACGAGAATAGTCGGGATTCAGCCGAAACGTAAGTCAATAAAGAGAATTTATATCTTTGTCTTGGACATTCTTTACTGCCCTCGCAACTCTTTGTTTCTGATCCTCCAACTGTACCCTCCCCTTTCTGATCGTCTCATTGTTAAGGGAGCTAGTCGCAAATAGAGATGTCGATAGTTTATTAATTTTCTGAAAATTAATTGGCGCCCCGTAAATAAAATCGAATTGTACATAGGAAATTATTAGAGCGCTGCCAGCCGACGGACCACGACCGTGGCAGGAGAAGGCGTAAATTGTTTATCTAAAATAGCCTGTCTCAATATGAAATAATGGAGATTACATGTCCGACTTTTCATGCACCCCGGTGCATTTTTATATGTTTTTTGATGTAACACATTGGATTATTAACCGATTTTGATGAAACAAAAATAAAATTGAAGAGCACAAAAAATTAAGTTTACGTATTTTTGCTTTTTTTCGAATAATCAAAATAAAGAGGTAAACTACCCTTCAAAAGGAAATTTTTTTTTTACTGAAATTTGTTTATTCGATTGGAAAACGTTCCTTATGCTAAATAATGAAATGTACGTGTCTGACTTTCCATGTACCCTTGTGCAAAGGGGTGAACTGCCCCTTAAGGATGTATGAGCACAAGGTGGCGGGGAATAAGCGAAAACGTGGGCGCGGGGGAGCGCGGTGAGCGAGGGGCACGCATGAAACAAGAGAGAGTCGGACCGCTCATTATCCGACCCACACGAAAAATTTCCATAAAATCGATAATTGTATGTCAAAAGGTTCGTCAACCCCCATTTTTTATGGATCGTATGTAATCGTGATAGTTTTCTGAACATTTAACAGTTTTAATATTGATCGTATCTGATCGTAAAAGATACGAATTTCTGTTTCAAAGTTGCGTCAGCCCAGAATTCCTATATGGCGTGGGATAAATATCTTGATTTCACAAATTAATTACTCGCGTAAAAAGTCGTTGACGCACTTTGAAATTTTGCAGGTTTTATCCTATAAGCTTCTGCTACACCATATAAAAAATTCAGATTTTTATATGATCGTGAAGCTAGTGCTCATACATCCTTAAAACGTTTATTTTCATACATCTTTCGATGTACCCAATTGGATTATTGACTGATTCTAATGAAAAAAAACTATATTAAAGAGGATAACAAAATTAAGTTTACTTGTTTTCGCTTTTTTTCGATCAACCAAATTAAAGGGGTAAACTACTCCTCGGAAACGGCGCGAAGTGTCCCTCTTTGATTTCGATGAGCTTTGGATATATTGTAGTCTTTGATCGAATAAGAGACCTAAACATTCTTACATGTGCCCTTTAGCTGAATTAAGGAGTAAAATCAACCCTCATAATAAGGGGTTGCAGCTGGTAATTTTGCTGTTCCACATCGAAGCAGTGCTCCGATCGACACAAAACCAAATGCAAAATGTTTCTTGTTTTAAATAGTGAAGTTTACATATCCGACTTTTCATGCACCCCTGTTGCAAGGGGGTGAACCACCCCTATAACGTTTATTTTTTACACGTTTTTTTATGTACCAAATCGGATTATTGACCGATTTGAATGGAACCAAAACCAAATTAAAGAGCAAGAAAAAGTGTACGTATTTTTGCTTTTTTCGAATAACCAAAATAAAAGCGTGACTACCTCTCAGAAGGAAAACTTTTTTGCACTGGAATATTTATATTCCATTGCAAAATGTTTCTGATGCTTAATAATGAAATTTACATGTTCGACTTTCCATGCACCTTTGTTGCAAGGGAGTGAACCATCCTTTAAGATTCATCGAGCACACGTGACCAACTCGGAATCGAGGGTAGCGCCTCTTGCGGAAACATTTGAAAAAAATGCATGTCGAGGTTAGCGCCGCTTGCGGTAGATATGTCAACTAATGCATTCAGCGAAAAGTGACGGTTGTCGATAGGGTAGGATGTAGTTACAGTGACGGCGCATGTTTCATGCGAAGGGCCCCGATCGCCCCGATTGACCCTCAAAGCCCTCAAGTACCGGAGTCGTGTCCCACATATATGTATCCCACCGATCCATGTGCCGGGTAGAGTAAATATACTCTCTCTCTCTCTCTCTCTCTCTCATGCCACAGATTTGCCATGTCAACGCTCAATCTCTCATGGCTCTATTTGTCGAATTCTCTCTCTATTTTATGGAATATACATATAAACATGTAACAGAAATATAAAATATATTTCACATATCTCTTACATCGATTTTACGTATATAAAAATAATACATTTTTTCCATGGGTTATTTGTATGCGTGAAATCGTGAAATATACGGAAATATATATATGTGAAATGTCTAATATTTACGAAAAATACATATACAGCATTTTTCATGCTAAAGTCTTCTATCTTATATTTTTCGGATATCTTTGACATATATATATATTCCCACTTGAATAAGCATACAAAATTGCATACACATGCAATTTCATCGTTTACTCATCAACATAAAAAGACCAAATATCTAGCCCATATACTGCTTACAATGAGAGTATCAGGCCTCCGGGTCATGGATTCTGCTCAAATTTGCAGGTGTTTCATTCGCCCTAAAAATCAAGTCTCTTATGCGTATTTCTATCTAATAGGCCTTTTGTAGCTTGCTTCATTGCATAAATACCATTTTTACGCAATTTATCAGTCGTTCGCTACTGCGCTCTGTACTAATTCAGCTAACTTGGATATTTTATTGAAATCTCGTCAGCTGATCATAAAAATGAAGATTCCACGTGTTAATTCATTGTATTCTATGTTGGTTGCTGCAACTAGACCGATACACACTATACGCACAAGGAAAGAAAAGTGAAGTGAAACAAACCGGAGTGAAGATTTCTATTACAATTTGTCTTATAGGAATGCACATAGTATTTTCAAGTATGAATACTATGCGTATTCCCATAAGACGAATTGTAATATAAATCTTCATTTCAGTTTGCTTCGCTTCACTTTTATTCGCTTGTGTAGTGTATATCGGTCTGGCGGTAGCAACCAACATTAATATTCAATGTTGGTCGCTGCCGCTATAGGTTGTATTCCCATAAGACGAATTATAATACAAATCTTCATTTATTGGTTTGGCATTACTTCAATTTTCTTCGCTTGTGCATATAGTATGTACTAGCGGCAGCAACCAACATTGAATATTCAATGTTGGTGGCTGCTGCCAGACCGATACATACTATGCACAAGCGAATAAAAGTGAAGCGAAACAAACCGAAGCGAAGATTTATATGACAATTTGTCTTATAGGAATGATCATAGTATTTACAAGCATGAATACTATGCGTATTCCCATAAGACGAATTGTAATATAAATCTTCACTTTGGTTTGTTTCACTTCACTTTTCTTCGCTTGTGCGTGGGTGTATCCGTCTAGCTGCAGCGACCAACATAGAATACGGTAAATTAACCCGTGGTATATTTATTTTTATGATCCTCTGACAAAGTTTCAATAAAATATATCCAAGTTGGTTGGATTAGTACAGAGCAGTAGCGAAAAACTCATAAATTGCTTAAAAATGGTATTTTATGTAATGAAGCGTGCGACAAAAGGCCTGCTATTAAGATAGAACTACGCATAACATGCTTAATTTTTAGGGCTAATGAATCACACCAAGTTTGAGCATAATCCATGACCCGGAAGCCTGATAGTCTCCTTGTTAGTCCAACAATACAAGCTCATGTTCCTTTGAAAAATTGAAAAACAGCCTAAAAAATGCCAAAAAAAACACAGGTGAATTTACACCATTTTTTCATTGTCACCCAGACTAATAGGGTAAAACGCTATGGCTTATGCTAAAATTTGCAAAATTTAATGCACGCACATAATTGTTCGAAAATTTCAACATTTTTTAAAATCTGAAGCCCTTGAGAGATTTTCATCCAAATACCAATTATCCTTGTCCCTGAGACTATTAGCGTGAAAAGTTTTGCCCCCTGATAGCACCAAAGTTTGCGAAAGTTGGAGTGCACACGCACTATTTTTGAAATTTTCTAAAATCTTATGTAAAAAGATTAGGCTCGATAGCGTCAAATTTTCGAAATTTAGAGCACACATACATTTTTCGAAAATTTAAAAATCTTGGAAAAACTGTTAAATTCAATTCGAATTATCCTTGCTTTACAGACGATTTATGTAAAAAGCCAAATTTGCGAAAGTTAGAACACATGCATCCATTTTTCGAGTCATCCTTCTCGTACAAACTATCAATGTGTTACACACGGGTTATTTATCCCGTGGTAACTTATTATTATTATTATTATTTTATTCGCTGAAGTCAAAGGCCCCGGCGAATGGATTCTCTGTCCTATTTAAGCTGGGTAGCACCTCACCTTGTATATGCTTGTAGTTCGTGATGATCAGATGAACTGTGATGCAATGAAGGAGTACAGCTGGTTTCACACGAATGTATTTATTCAGTAAGAACACACATCGATCAGTCACTTTTACAATAATAGTTTAAGTTGTTACAAATGTTATACTCTATGATACACTGACGCGCAATGCCGCTAAGGTAATTGGCACGAACAATTATATCACAGAGGTAGTGAAGCGCCGCTAAGGTGTTCCTTCACTTAATGAGTTCTTATACACTTGTCTACAACAAGGGTTTGAGAAGATCACGTCAATCACGCCCGCGAGAACCTAAGTACGCGAACGGACTTGCCGCTAAGGAACGGGATCTCTCGACCGATTGCTAAGAGCGTCGTATTAAGACTCATTTGATAATATGTCGAGTGAACCCTCGTTAGCTTTGGGCGTCCGGCTACAAGGGTCTCGTGGGGGTGGTTTGAGAAATCATCGATCGATGTAGGTCTCGATGATTTCGAAACCCATGAGTTGAGAAATCATCGATGGATGGAAATCTCGATGATTTACGAAATCTGGTGATGCAAGGGGTTTACGAAATCTGATGCAAGGGATCTAATAATCCAGGTTATAAGTGATGCAAGGGGTCGAATAATCTAGGTCATTTGGTAAGGTAGCAAGAGTCCGAGGACGAAAAGAGGAATCTGCTGACGCGCGGTTTGCTCGAGTTTCCAGAGAGTGACTGTCACAAGAGTCGGCGTACTCCCTGGAATCTGATGACTCTGTTGTGTTGCAATGACCGCAGGTAGCGATACCTCGGTTCGTCACAAATGCAAAAATAAGTGTAGGCCCGATAGCTTTAAATTTACGAAAGTTCTAGCGCGGACACTGATACTATCACACGAATCGCAAACGGACATTTTTTCTGAATGTGTTCTGTCGATTTTTTGGGAAATTTTGAACGTGATGGTATGAAAATCTCGAAAAAAAATTTCTCGAAAACAAAGCTTCCTCTAGGAGAAAAAAAGATACCCCGGCTGAAAAATAGAAGCTCGATCAGAATAATTTTATTTTTATTTTTAAAAGTATGGAAAAAAATGTTGAAAAATTATAACATTTATAACCTTTAAAACATTGACAAAAATTAATTCATATAAATGTGCCTCAAAAATAGAATAAAATAATTCAAATAATAATAATAATAATTATTATTAATTAATAGTTATCAAATAATTAGTTAATAGAAAAACATCCGTCACAGCGCTGTGAATAACAATAGTTTGTTGTTGAAATATAGCTCAGATGCTCCGTCATACGGCCCAAGCATTGCATATATCGCTCAGCTGTCAGCTCGTCAGCTGTTGTGATGCGAATCCCTGAATCCGTGCATCGAGAGAAAACTCGAGCCACCGCCGCTACAGCGTGTGTCTGTAGCACGGCAACCGTGTATCCGCCGTGTATCCGCGCTATAGGCTACACACGGAACGCTTCGAACCGTGACCTTGAAGCCAGACCATATATAATATATAAAACGAAAAATGATGAATTCGCGAATATTTGCATTTCAGTATTGCATTGTACAATACTGCTGTATTGTTTATTGACAGTATTTCGGCAAGAATGCCTAAAAAATTCAAAGATTACTTTTATTGACTTTACATCAACGAACCAATATTCTACACGAATATTCGGTCAAAGAATAAAAAAATATTTCTCAGGGCTCAATTTGCGCTTACGCCATCACTGCTGCTTTTCCGCTCATACTGACAACCGTGACTAGCGAACCTAGCGTTAGTAGCCGGAACTGTGAAATACATAGCATGTACTGTCATATAGCCGTGAGCACGGACTTGGCGTCTCCGATACAATATTCGAAATGATTACTTCGTTTCTCAACGAAATAGGTTGGAAATATTTTTAAAAAGTGCAGTGAAGTGGCGAGAAATACGCTCTGGTCCGATAGAGAGTGGCAGATGTGCGTGAAATTAATAATAAAATGAACTTGTCAGTTGGTGAGAAAAGCGTCGTGGCAAACGACAACCACCTCGAGTTTTCGATAATTTATTGTGCCTCGAAAAAAAAAAATTCCACGGAGCAGAGGACCAGAGCGTATATTTTACAAGTCGAACTAATTTATCTGTTATGTTTAATTGTGGAATACTATTGTATTTTCGGCTACACTTCGAATATAAACATCTAGGGAATTTTTAGTTCGTTTATTGCCACTTGGCGCTTCGTATGCCTTCGCTCGATCACTCTTAAAAGGTTTCTTTGTAGACTTTTTGAAAAGTTACGTTCTGTAACGTTAAACCGTTACAGAACGAGTTGTTACGTGATGTTTAAGGATCAAAACGATAAGTGAAATATTTTTTGTAGACCCGGAAATGACTATATGCAAGTTGCGAAAGTTTTGTTATCATCGAGATACATATTTTGATGCAAAAAAAAATCTTCGCGCTATAAGATGCAGTCAAACTTTTAATTTTGGCACTTCGAAAAACCACCAATACATACAAGCAGAATTTTTTCTGTTATTTATTTTGGCTTTTGATCCATAAAATGGCTTAAAAATTCGCTCTGTAACGGTTTAACGTTACAGAACGTAATTTTTCAATAAATTTAACCATCAAGCTTTGAAGGGGTGGTTCACCCCTATGCAACAAAGTTACATAGAAAGTCGAACATGCAATATTCATTATTTAACATAAGAAACAGTTTGCTTCATGTCGGTCGGAGCACTGATTCTATGTGAAATAGTGCTCCTTTATTTTTTTTTTAATTGGCGGGAAAATAGTTTAAAGGGGTGGAATAAACCCCCAATGTTATTTGTTACGTATCTTTTACTTTTCAATGTTCTACAACATACATGCATGTATGTTGTAGAACATTAAAAAATCAAGGACTTGCATTTTTTAATCGGTAGAGAAATATTTTAAAGGGGTGAAATCAGCCCCAAAAGTTAGGGGTTGCAGTTGGTATTTACGCTGTTTCACAGAAGCAGTGCTCGACATGAAACCAACTGCAAACTGTTTCTTATATTAAACAATGAAAATTACATTTTCAACTGTCTATGTACCTTTGTTGTAAGGGGGTGAACCACCCCTTCAAGGGCTAATGTTTACATTTTTTTAAAGTTACGTTCTGTAACGTTAAACCGTTACAGAATGCTTTTTTAAGCGATGTTTATGGATAAAAAGCCTAAATTCTGCTTGTATTTTTTTGTGGTTTTTTGAAGTGCCGTGCTCGTAAAGACGAAAAAAAAATTACTACGCACTTAATGACAAAAACTCGATCGAAATGGGGGTTCGCGATGCGCCACCACACGCACGGAGTTATACAAGACAAAGGGGAATCGCAAATAATAAAAAAAACTCAGACTGAAAATCACAAGGGCAAAAGCAGGGAAATGGAAGTGACTCACTCTTTTCGTAGCTCTCGATTCCAAACAGACGGGTTGCCGTAGCTTCTCGTATCAAACGGGTTGCCGTAGCTTCTCGTATCAGACGGGTTGCCGTAGCTTCTCGTATCAGACGGGTTGCCGTAGCTTCTCGTATCAGACGGGTTGCCGTAGCTTCCCGTATCGAACGGGTTGCCGTAGCTTCTCGTTCAAAAAATTCGCCTTTCTCTCGCACTCTCTCCTTCGCTCTTACAATGAATTTTTAATAGGTGGCTCGATATAATAAAACGTGGCTGTTCTCTCTAGCGCTTGCGTCGAAGTGATTTTCTCCGTCGTCTCTCCGCTCATGAGAAATTGGGAAAAAGGGTAATTTGGAGGAAAGGACATGCGCGATGGGAAACTGGGTCAGAGAGGGATCGAGGATCGATGAATTATTGGTGGCTTGGGAGCTGACGTCGCGAGCGCGTTGCGCAGGACAGCAGATCGATAATCGATGATCCGTGCTGTGCTGCCCTCGGCGACCCGTGACGCAACTCCCGCTCTCCTGGCTAATGATTGTACCCGGACGACGACGACGGTCCTCTCTCTCTCGGCAATTATTGGCCGTTGGTGGCACACAGGGTCGGCGATGCTCTATTTGCTGCATTCTGACACCACGATTCCTCGCCTCGCACGGGATAATTCGTAACGAGGGAGTTCACGGGTGCCAGGCAATGTTCCGAGTGACGGTTGAGGTGAGGGCCACGATCTCGCCCGAACCCGTCGTTTTTATCGAGGGTTCGCTCGATCACGTGGTGAATTCCCTCACCCGCCGTCACCTTGCTGCTATTTCTTTATCCTTCCCTTTGGACACGGCGATGTTGACGGTTTGCCTCCTGGCTCGTCGACCGGGTCTCCGGTGATATATTTTTCCCGATCCTGGGACGGCTGTTCGGCGGCTAAGGGTTACGTGTAGCAGAGGGAAAGGGGGAAGGGTATTCGAGGGTCAATAGCATGGGAGAGGGATCAGCGTGCTAGCTCGTAGGCTATGGATATGGGACGACGTTGGTAATGGAAGGGGGAGAGAGACGACGCTTGACGATGATGAAGCTTCGTGTCTATGTTTCGCTGTTTATTATTCGTTTTTCTTAAATTTACGGTACATAGAGATGGTTGCGTGTGGTGACGGACTTCGACGGGCATTTTCGTGACTATTAAATGTGACGCCGCGTCACATAATATATGTACCTCGATGATAACAACACGTTCGCAACTTTTATGTAGTCATTTCCGGGTCTAAAAAATTATTTTACCGATCGTTTTGACCCTTAACATCACGTAACAATTCGTTCTGTAGCGGTTTAACGTTACAGAACGTAACTTTTCAAAAAGTCTAAAAAGAAACCTTTTAAAGGGTGGTTCACCGCCTCGCGACAAGAGTGCATGGAAAGTCGAACATGTAAATTTCATTATTAAGCATCAGAAAAATTTTGCAATGGAATGAAAATATTTCAGTGTGTCACTTCCTGGGTGAGGACAACACGGTATAGGTAGAAATAGGGGTGCCTCTTGTTGGGACCGGAATGTGCCGGTCGGGGATAGAGGCTCGCGATTAGTGGAAATTGGCGTGTGAGTTGTGATTTTTACTTACCTTGTCGATGTTATGAGGCGTAGCGGTTTTTTTTCTTTTAGTCCAACGTTATTAGCTCCTCAGCTGAAACTTTCACGCTCATCGATGTGTTGCTTGAGCTATCGTGGTAGGGCCGATGGACCGGTCCCGGGAGAATAACGTCAGTGCTAATGTAAGTGGGTGTTCCTTCCGGTATTCGGAAATCGTCGTCACTCCTACAGGACGGTGCTCGTCACCTGTCGATTCGGGGCAGGAATCGGGAATTGTCGAGGAGCCCGGTAGGGGTTCAGTCAAATCCACGGTCCTAACTCGCGGTTCGCTTGAGATGGACGAGTCACCGCACACTTCACTTCTGGGATTCGGGTTTCTTGGATTGTTGTTCCCGGTCACACAATGTCTCGCGCCACGTACCAGTCGTTTTAATTTTTCCACCTTGCCACTACGGCGTCTTCCCATGTAAATCTAAAACGCGAGTGCTATTCCACCTTGAGTGTGTCTTCAAATCTCGGGCGGAACTCCCGTACTAAGGGTTTGTTATTTCCACTACAGCAGCGTGCGTCTAGCGCACAGAACCGTACTGGAAGGGAAATAAAAAGGGAAACTACGAGAGAACGTGCGTCTAGCGCACAGAACTGTAGTTAGAAGGGTAGGCCACTAAGCGTGCATCTAGTACACCGAACCGTAGCTAGAGAGATTAGAGGTGTTGGTAGGAGTTCCGTTTGAGAAATAGACAGCTCAAGTTTGGTTTCTTTGTTTCAAACTGTTTTATGTAAAAAGTCGTAGGTGCCCAAATGAGACGTGGATACCTTTTGGGTTGGTTCAATTTTCGTTCTATTTATTTATAAATTTTAATTTTTTACACGGGTTGCCGGTTTACCGTGCATTGGTTTTAGGTGAAAATGTGGATTTATGAACTACTGTTAAGTGTGGTTTGATAAAAAGAGGTTAAAGTTTTTGCGACGAGTTTTATGACTACGGGTGATATTAATCACGGTCGCAGTCGAACTGCTGTTCTTAATTGCTACTCGATTATATAGCCCTTATTCTATTGTCGCAAAAGGTGGGGGATGTCAGCGTGTGAGAGAAGAGTTTCTGTCACACCTCGACATCCTGCTGACGGCAATCTCCAGACTAATTTCCAGTTATTGCAGCTGGCGATTTCATTGTCAGCTTCGTGTCATCGATATTGTCCGGGCTGATTTCTGACTATGGTCAGTGCCGGGATATCGATACTCACGAAGTGCACTTGTTGTTTATGTTGAGGCTCGTCCCTAGGCGATAAGCGCGGTCGTCTTGTACGAGTCAGCAAGGCGCTGGTTCTCTCCGACTTCCGACATCTGTCGGAGCTCGGAGATAACGCGCGACATACGCTGATTCGTTACTCACGGGCCTTCTGCCAGCGACGATCCTCGTTTGTAAAAGATTGGAGATTACGTGTGTTGCTTGTAGGCACGCTTTCGTGCTTGGTGGGCGAACGCCGGCAATGAGGGTCGCCCCTGGGTTTTTCGCGATTTTTCATGATTTATGTAAAAGAGTGGCTATTTCTCTATTTTTACCCTGGATCTTATCGATCGGGTTTTAAATTTAAAATCTATTGGGTCGACCCAGGACGTTGCAAGTGCAATAAAGTCTTCTTCCTGAGGGGTAGTTACCCTTTCATTTTGGTTACTCGAAAAAAAAGCAAAAATACGTAAACTTTTTTTGGTGCTTTTTAATTTGGTTTTTGTTTAATTAAAGTCAGTCTAATAATTTGTTACATACAAAAACGTGTAAAAAATAAAGGTTATAGGGGGTGGTTCACCCCCTTGAAACAGAGGTGCATGAAAAGTCGGATATGTAAACTTCATTATTTAAGGCAAGAAACATTTTGTAATTGGTTACATGTTGATCTGAGCACTGCTTCTATGTGGAACAGCAAAATCACTAGCTGCAACCCTTTATTATGGGGTTTTGTTTCCCCTTAATTCGGTTTAAGGGCACGTATAAAAAAGTTCAGGTCTCTTATTAGTTCAAAGACTCCAACATATCTAAAGTTAATTGAGATCATAGAGGGACACCTCGCGCTGTTTCCGAGGGGTAGTTCACCCCTTCATTTTGTTTCATCGAAAGAAATAAAAAATGAGTAATCTTAATCTTGTTATGCTCTTTAATTTAGTATTTGTTTCATTAGATTTGGTCAATAATCCAATTTGTTACATCGAAAGACGTATAAAAATTACCGTTTTAAAGGGTGGTTCACCCACTTGCGACAAGGGTGGATAAAAAGTCGAACATGTACATTCCATTTTTTAACATGAGAAACATTTTCCAATGGAATAATCAAATTTCCGTAAAAAAAAATTTTTCTTCTGAGGGGTTGCTTACCCCTTTATTTTGGTTATTCGAAAAAAGTAAAAATACCTAAGCTTCATTTTTTTGTGCTCTTAAATTTGATTTTTGTTTCATCAAAATCGGTCAATAATCCAATGTGTTACATCAAAAAACGTATAAAAAGGTTAACGTTAGGTTATAACGTAATGTTATAACGTTATAAGGGGTGGCAAAGGGGGTACAGGAAAAGTAAAAAATGTAATCTTCTTTATTTAATGTAACAAACATTTTGCAATTGGTTTCACGTCGATCGATGCACTGCTTCTATATGAAACAGCGAAATTACCAGCTGCAACCTCTAACTTTGGGGGCTTATTTAATCCCTTTAATCTGTTTTTTCGTCGATAAAAAAAATAGGTATCTTTTATTTTTCAATTTTCTGCAACATACATGAGTTTCAGCAAAATCGGACGGGGACACCTGGGAAAGTTACCTTGTGAGTGCTGTTGTTTGACAGAAATTACGTGAATGAGTGGTGTTCCTGAGTGCTTTGATTGAATATCCGACGTAGTATAACACCAGCCTCAACAAAATTTGTTCCGCAGTCTGAGTACAACGTGCGCGGGATTCCTCGTCTCGAAGTGAACCATCTGTAGGTTGAGATGAATGTTTCGATGAGTATTCGCTGACAGCCTCGAGATGCACTGCTGACGTGGTGAGGCACACAAAGACACAAATCCATCACTTTGTTTTTTTGGCACCACCACGTTTCCAAGTTTTTATTCTGAGTGGCCCAGCATAATCAACTCCTGTGTGAGTGAATGCGCGTGATGGCGTTACACGAGCGACGGGTAGTTGACCCATCAACTGCTGTGCACTTATTCTATTTTGCCGGGTACATGACATGCAACGCAGAATATGAGTTTTCACTGGAGCTATGCCTCCGAGAATCCAGTATGATTGTCGTTTATCTGCAAGGATGAGTTGCGTGCCTCCGTGGAGAGTTCTTCGGCGAGCACAGTTGATGATGAGTAAAGACAAGCGTGAGTGGTGTGGTAGGATGGCAGGTTATTTACCTTCCTGATTGAGTGCTGACATTTTGAGTCGACCTCTAACTCGAACGACTCCTTCGTGATCAAGGAAGGCGGTCAGACGAGCGAAGATGTGATTTCTTGGCAAGGTTGAGTTCGACGGGAGTGATTTCATTTCAGCTGAGAAGTAAATCGATTGATTGGCCCTGACCCAAAAGAGTCTGGCGGCCTCCATCTCAGCCGATGAGATGATGGTTACAGGTGATGAGTCAGGCACCTTCTTAAGTCGTGAGATAAATTTGCAGCAAATTGCTGTGATTCTCAACAGTTTGTTGAGTGAAAAGTATCTGTGGATGAGATTCCAGGGATTGTCGATTTTTGGTGCAGCAGCGAAGAGTGCGATTCCTGGATGGTCTTCATGTGCGCTAAATTCGTCAGGTAGCGTAGGTAGGCTTGGCCATGAGTTCTTTGGTTGAGTAAGCCATGGTGGTCTCGTCCACCATACTGAGTGATCCTCGAGTTGTTGAGTTGTTATGTCCCTTGATGAGATATCGGCTAGGTTAGATGCGCCAGGAACGTGTTGCCAATGAGCGTGTGACGTGAGTTCTTGGATTTAAGTGACACGATTCCTGAAGTAGTCTTTCCACCGTGATGCGGGTGCTTTGATCCATATGAGTGTTACTTGTGAGTCCGTCCATAAATAAGTAGATGCGATTTGTTGCTTGAGTGCTGTATGAACGTGTTCCATGAGTCGTGAGAGTAGCAGCGCTGCTGTGAGTTTCAGCCTCGGGATTGTGAGTTGTTTGAGTGGTGCGACTTTCGTCTTTACGCAAAAAAAAACAGTTGAGTGGTTGATGATATTGGGCTTGATGATTTGTCCGAATGAGTCTGCACCGATGATGATATCGGTGGAAAGTGGCTTGAGAAAATCGGGATAAGCGAGTTTTAATTTCGCGATGTGAGGCCACGTTTGAATGGGTTAGTGAAATGATGGGAAGTCTGAGGGCACGGTTTTTAAAATGTGAGCTTGCACAGTGACCACTTCACTCGTGTGATTTGAGCACATACCACGTGTGATACCATACCACGTGTTTGAGTTGCCTTCTGACCTCCAATGCCGTTGATGCTGATTAATGAGTGGTAGCGTAGAAGGTTGAGTTTAGTGATGATTCGTTCTGATGCGACGATGAGTTCAGATCCAGGGTCGATGAGTGAACGAGCTTGATAAGTCGTTACGATTAAGCCGATTGTTGTGAGTGCAGTAGCGAGCAGTGTTGAGTGTTGATTGTGTGATGCCGATGAGTGGAGGATTGCACCGCATCCTTATTGAGGAGTAGATGATGTTGATGCGGTTGAGGGGGATGAGTCTCGTAGTTGCCCTGAGAGGCACCTCCACGATAACTCGAGTCGTGAAGCATTGAGTGGTGCCGAGCTGAGCATTGCTTGCATCCTTTTGTTGATTTGTAAGCATTCGAGCTGTTCTGATCCAGGTAGTCGAAGCAGAGTCGACTGGTGACTGCCACCTTGCGCCGTGCCGTCACGTTGAGGTCCCTGAACTGCGGGCACACGAATACGATTGACGTCACAACAATCGCAATGATATCGTGTTGAGTTCCCGGGTTGAGTGACTACTTGATGAGCTGTGGCTTTCTTTGATTGCTGCAGTTTTGATGATTGCGATGAGGATGATCGCGTCCTCGTGGCTGTCGATTGATGCATTCGAGCACGCGAGTACGAGTATTGAGAAAAGTCTCGTGTTGACTGAAGTTTGGGTACTCGAGAGAAGCGCCGAGTGCAGTCCCCCACGCCTCCCGCGTAGAGCGGTCCAGTTGCCAGGAGACATGGTGGACCAAGATGCAATTACCCAAGTTGTGAGTGACACCCAATGTCTCGAGAGCCTTTCGCGACTCGGCGACGGTTGACATGAGTGTGTTCAGTTCGGCGGCGGACCGCTGAATGAGCGGGGTGAGATTGCACAATTGGTCCAGCTGTGCTGGGATAAGTAGCCTTTTGTTCTCATATCGAGACGTTAACAATTCCACGAATGTTGCAGAGAGGCGCTGGCTAGCGGGAAGTTCGCAATGAGTTTTCCAGATGTGCCCTCCACTCAGCTACGGAGGTACTGAAGACGCTCGACAGTCGAACGCCTTTGATTGTCGAGGATGAGACAGGTGAACAGCTCTTTGAATCCAGGCCACGATGAGTATTTGCCTGAGGATTTCGGCAACGCAATCTCAGGGAGCTTCGATTCAAACTGTGAGTGATGAGTGTGGTCTGGAGAGAGTCCAATGCTCCGGTGAGTGCGTGTTTTTCTCGGCCGAGAGTGAGTCTGGCTAACCGGACCGCCTGAGCTTCCTGTTGATAAATATTATCCGCGAAATATGGGTGATCCATGAATTCAGCAGGCCAGTTGAGTTCAAAATGAGTGTGCTCTGCAGCAAACGCAGTATGCAGCTCCTCTACCTGCTCGAGATCAGTCTTGGTATCAATGAGTTTTGTTTAAGTTAGGTTATCGGGAACTGATGCTGCGATGTGCTGCAAGGTGATAAGCTGATTTGTCTGAGTGCGATACTTAATTGCGAGTTCGGTCGGCAGCCTGCTTGGTGAGTTGCTCCGTGTCTGCCGAGAAACCGTGAATTTCGGTAGTTGAGTTTCTAGGTCAGCTGGTTGAGTGCTCGATCCATTCGGTACCTCAGGTATCGTCAGTGAGAATGATTCACTTGATTTGTGAACATTGGGTGAATTACGACCTGATGTGCTGGTCGACATGATGAGTGTAGCAAAAAACCGGAGCGAATGATGAATTTAGGCTCGACTAAATAGAGATTCTCTAAATTTTGTTGAGAAACACAGTGATTGGCAGTGTTATGGTGAGTTGTACAGTGATTGGTACCTTTGAGTTGAGCCAACACAGTGATTGGCACCGTTAAGTTAAACCGACACAATGATTGGCACCCTTGAGTTGAAACCGGACCATAATTGTCACGTTTGAGAAGAGACACTCACGAATTGTCACGTTACCGATGATTCCCACACTGATTGTCCACTTTACAGATAAGTCACACACTGATTGTCATATTAGAGTTATTTTATACGATCACAGGCGTTCACGAGGTTTCCACCATCCGGCTCGAAGGACCAAAATTTTTGAGTTTAGCGATGTTAGATAAATGTAGACTGTATTTTTTTTGTGAGGATCGTGGAAGTGATGGTAAATCAAATGGCGGTCGCACCGCCTGGTCGTAAAAATAATATAAATGTTTATTAATCTAAATTGTATGAGTGCACAATGTTGAAATGTTGTAATGAGTGTCCGTTTGCTGAGTGATCGATGTTTTTGAGATGCACGAATGATGATTTAACCGCACAGAAATATTATTGATCGCTGCGCGTTTGAGTGCTCAGCTGCCCGATGGCTGTTACTCCGTTTACACGAAGCCGGTACACCTCGTGGTAAGAATGATTTGTATGATGATGTACTTCATTTATGAAAATTGCCGTTTCCGTAGGGCAATCGCTAATTGAGTTTGGAAATGAGTAAGAGAATTAATTATCACATGAGTTAATCACTGGAAATTACAATGAGTGAGTCTACGAGTTAAACAATGAGAGAATGAAAAAATGAGATGTTGTGCGTAGCACTGCGAATCGAACAATGAGAGCGTCGCTTGCCGGCCGGCCGTTACGAAAGCCTCGTGACCGATTCTAGATTTTTCCACGAGGCTCCGTGCTGGTGGCTCGCGCATCCGTGAGGTGCTGCTTCATGGTGAGGAAAATGAGAAGCCGCTGCTCAGAGAGAATCGCGATCAAAGCGTGTAAACATTTTCCAAGAATTTATCTATCTACCACGTGTACCAACATCAAATTGTCAGTATTTTGTCGGTGTTTACTCCTGTCGGTATTTTCATTGTCGGTCATTATATTGTCGGTGTTTTGAATTTCCGTACTTTCATTGTGGGTGTTTTAACTGGCTCCTTGGTTTTGACTTACGATAGACCCTCGTTTTCGTATTTTCGGGTTTCGTTGCCTTGGGTCTAACAGTACTCTCGTTTTTGTTGTCTTAGGTTTAATAGACATGCTCAGTGTCGATGCCTCGGGTTTAACAAAACGACGCATTTTTATTGCCTTAGCCTTAAAAAACGTATTCACTCTCAGTGCTAAAGTTGATTACATATACATATTCTAATTGAAGTGGGTTGGGGACGCATGACAGATGTGTTCATTTTTATGGTCGGACACGCAAGCTTACTCTCATGATTTTGGATTTCTTACACGCGCATATGCGGACCATTTTGTGTTTGGCGGAGTTTATATGGCATTCATGCAATGGTACATATGATAACGTGTAGAAATTATAAACTTCCCAATCGCTTTCTCATTGATTTATCTCATTCACTATGCTCTATGAGCGAGCCAGCTTGCCAATATTGGCTTCCTCATAGAGACAAATTTTCAGCAAGATAAATTACTGAGCAAGCATAGTGCGAGTTTCTCATGTCACCATTTTTTTTTTAATTCAATGTGACCTGAATGTTTTGAAACTTTTACAGGCTATAAAGTTTTGCGGTTCTGCTCTACGAAGGTTGAGAGCGGTAGCGGTAATCCTAAATTAAAAAAAAAATCCTAATCAGAATCTTAGCTTGATCATCGATTTTTACGAAATTACATTAAAATTATCCCTTGATGATTTCAGCCTGTATCTTGAAACTTTCGAAAGTTGGAGCTAGCACAGACATTTTTTTGGAAAATTGAAGATTAATAAAATATGAATCCGTGAGCTCTTTCATTAATTCTTGCAAAATTCAATATGAACAACCTTTAACGATACTCCAACTAAGTGAAAAAACTTAGAGCGATATCCAAAAAATTGCGAAGGCAAGAGCTATCAGATATTATTTTGCGAAATTCAAATTTGAACAATTCTGAACCCTTTTACCGATTTTCGGCAATTTCAATACATGCTATATTTAGATACTAATCTATTTGTACGAAAAAAAAAATCACCCGATGTCTCAAAATTTACGCAAATTAGTTCGACCGCCGACGTTTTTCAATAATTACAAGTTGCCATGAAATTGATAATTTTTGACTAATTTTCCCAACAGATGCGCTAAACGAAAGAGTCTTTTTGCGTTACTCTTCTGCAAAATAGTAGCGCTGCAGCACAAAACATTTTTTAGTTATAGACGTTTTAATTTTACACGGACACAAGACATGCACAAACGCACATGCACGCATGCAGGGACACGCACAAGCGTGCGCGTGTTACACTAATGAGAATATTAAATGTATGGTAAATTTTTTCTGATAGTGAAAATTATTTTTCGCGTTACGATCCCATTATGTTCAAAAATATGCCAAAAGGTGGAAAAATTACATTTAGAAAAAAATCGCCGCGTGCGCGCACGTGCGTTGTGTGTCGCGTGCATGTTCGCTTGCGCGCGCGTACTCGCGAGCGTATGTGTGTATATCCCCCCAAAAAAAAACATAAATAGTGTACAAAAAGTTGAGACAAGTACATTTCCTTGCATCGTTTTGTCTATCCTGACAAAAATATGACAAACATAAATATGTGTAAAATAAATCCTCACAAAAAGTTCTCAAATAAATTCCAATCATCCAACTCACAGTTGCCAAGTACATCCAGCATTTTTATTGTTTACATTGTTTATTAACCGTTTATACGTAAGTCGCAACGCTTAAAAACGTCTTGAAACGGACTTAAGGACTTAATCTTAATTTAACGTTTGGAAGATTTTATTGAAAAGAAATTCGGATTGAAAAAAAAAAATTCGAACGAAGTACTTGGCGAGTTATGTAAAATGACTGTACGGACTACCTGTTACGAACTCGCCGAGTACTTCGTTCGAATTTTTTTTTTCCAATGTGAATTTTTTTTCAATAAAATATTTCAAACATTAAGTTTTTAGATTAAGTCCCTAAGTCCGTTTCAAGACGTTTTTGAGCGTTATGACTTACTTATAAACGCTTAATAAACAATGTAAACAATAAGACGGTAGATGTACTTGGCAACTGTGAGTTGGATGATTTGAATTTATTTGAGAACTTTTTGTGAGGATTTATTTTACACATATTTATGTTTGTCATATTTTTGTCAGGATAGACAAAACGACGCAAGGAAATGTACTTGTCTCAACTTTTTGTACACCATTTATGGTGTTTTTTGGGGGGATTTGGCTTCTTTTTGCAAAGTATGTACATTCATATTTACCGAGTAACTTATATTTGACGGCTTCGAATATTGACTGCTATGCTGAGGCTATATAATCGAACACAGAAAAATTTGACACATCATTGAAGAAGGTGTGCCTTTGGATCAGATAGTAGATAATATATAAGGTTGCGGACAAAGTGCTAATGCGCTTTTACAATTCGAACTTTGTCTTTGAGCGGTGTATTGAAACGTACCGATGATGTGAGGTTGAAATTTGCATCGTTGGGACGCAACGAAAATATAAAAAAAATCATCCCAGTATCGTCTTGAAGTCGAAAATCGTTTAAACCTTTTTTTTTTGTTTTTTTCTCAACTTGGGGCCTAAATATATCATAAAAGCGTCAGCGATACTGTGCATGATTAAAAAAAAAAACCTATTTTCGTTGCAAACCAACGATGAAAATTTCAACATCATCCGATGATTATTATTTCGTAGGCATTAGTTATGCGATCGAAAATGTAGGATTATCTTCTGACTGAAAACTGTGATGTACGTCTCTATCGCTGTACTCAATTAATCAAATTGTAAATTGTTAAATAAATTGCACTGTCAAAAAGAAAGAAACTCCCTGAAGCAATTTGGCCCGGACGAACTTGGCCCATAACCGAAATTGGTACAGAAAAACTCAATGCACTGTCGGCTTGCTCCGATAAAACTGGACACACTGCCAGCTTGGCATGGTAAAACTCAATGTATCATCAATTCAACATGGAAAAACCGCTAGGGCATTCCAACGCAGTGAAACTCACGGCGCTGCTCGGCTCGCTCCGACTATATACGGTCCAACGGGCCATGGTTGAATCCGTAGAGTGTGCGAGTCGATCAAGCTGCGCCGCATGAGAGTTTTCGCCGTGCAAAGTTGCACCATGGGAGAGTATTTGTTCGTCGAAATAGACTATAGGAGTTTTTGCGTATCAAATTTTTCTATGCCAAGTTAGTGATGTCTCGAATTTCACTGTAGCAAGTCGATGGCGCAGTCAGATCCTTTTTACCAAGTTGGTTATGGGCCAAGTTTTACCAGGTTATGTCCTTATTTGGGAAAGTTCTTTGCGACGGCTTAGCAATGTGACGAATTATTCTCCGTCTAGATGATCGCGTATACTACTTTTCTTTGTAGAATTGTGTGAGCTTGTCGGGTTCGCATTTTGACGGAATCTGTGGCAAGAAAGCAGTGTAGCTGGGACTTTGTATATGATGACGAGTTGAATGCTCTGAGTTGACTGCATAGATCATGCGGGGATGAAAAATATTTAGAGCTCCGTCGTATTGATAACAAGCAATGCTTACCAAACCTTTTCAAGCTTTGATATCCTGTCAAAGGTCGAATCATTTTACACCTATACCAATGATATCTAGTGCGTACAAGTTCCTTGATCTCACATACGAGCACAATAAAATGCTGAATCGTACAATTTTGATTAAAAAAAATGCTGTATCGTGGAAAAAAAAACACAATTCTCTTTTATTTATATACTCAAAACACTATTTAATAGCTGTTTAATCATTATTTATTTTGAAATACACTAACATAACATCTGATCGGGGAGCGATACCACTATGAAAGCGCACAGATAAGTATATGATTGTTTTTTTTTCACCATTTCTGTCCCAAAAAAAGAAAACGGAACGAAAATTCTTCTTTTATAACACAGGACCACATTGAACGATAAAAATATTTATATGAAGATATATATTTTTTCAAGATACGCCGATATCGCGTCATTTCAGTCTTTCAGCCTGGTGACAGGTGACAGGCCGTACGGGACATAACATAACAAACTGTCATCGCCCGTGAGCCTATAACCTAATTGGTTACACAGATTTTGGTGCGGAAGATGCGAAAATTTTTTGTGAAGTGATGTAATCTAAACATAATGAATGAAATGCGATATCTCCCATATGCCAATACCTACAGAATTCATTTGGGTACCGATCGAAAGAGAAAAAAAAATAATATTCGTGTTAATATGATTGCAGAAGTCCGTATAATTAATTAATAGTTAGGAAAATAAACAAATAAGATAATAATAGATCAATAAAATAAATAAATAAATAAATAAATAGTACCTCTCGACATGTCGATATAGGAGGAAATGTACTTGTCTCGAGGCACTACCGCGCCTCTTGATTAAGGATGCTACTTGTTTTCTAGTTGAAGCGGTCGGTGGCAGAGCTCTTCCATGCATAGTCGATGTGCGAAATGAGGCGGAAGTACATATTGCTGTGGAGAATGCTGTAAAACAGTTTGGTGGAATTGATGTATTGATCAACAATGCCAGTGCCGTATCTTTAACGGACACGCTGATGACGGACATGAAAAAATATGATCTCATGAATAATGTGAACACCAGAGGGACATTTCTTGTGTAAGTATTTTATTTCAGTGCTATTCGACATTTCGTCATTATTTATTCATTCTGTAATCTAGTACACTTGGAGTTTGATTTGATAATAAAGGCAGGGCATTGTCTTGTCTTTAGGTCAATTGCCTAGCATAGCGTTCTTTATCACGTTTTATGAACAATGCTGGTAAGGCAAGCTGCTATATATCACTACATGCATATGTGTACCCTGTACGTGTTGTGACAAAAATTCTGATTGACCTATCCAAGCGAGCCAAAAATCCAATGCCACAAACACCGCTCGGTCGTTCCTAGTGTTACGTCCCAAGAGCGTCGGTAGAGCAGAAACTATTGTAATCCGTGGTATGCGAGTCCGATGAGTCTGATATGAGCGATTTCTGCTTGTTTCCTACTCACAGGCACTGTTAATATTGGCTTATTGGTATTATGGCGAGAGAGAATGCCTCCGCTAGGGCAAGGAAGTGTAAAGTGATTCTTGACTCAAATTTTCCGCCAGGTAAAGAAACATGGTAATCACACTGGTAATCAACATGGTAATCACACTGATGGCACACGTGATCGTTTTTTTTTTAAATTGCGCTCTCATTCGTCCCTCTCATTCCTATTTCTGGCTCGCCCTTCGCGCATTCGCGCTTCTCTTACTCTATAACTCTTTTTTTTACTTTAATTTCGTCCACTATACGATTTTCGTCTCAACTGTTTACAAATTTTCTTGTCGCTCGGCTACTCTCTTCTATTTCATATAATTTTTCTTCTCTCGATATACTACTTTACTCGGAATCGCGCCATGAAGTGAAGATCCTCGGCCTCGTGTGGGGCCGTCGCCAGATTCCCGTGCTTCTACTGACTATTAATCTTTCAGTTTTCATTTATCTCATCGGTCCTGAACAAGAGAAGCACATATCGGGCAAATATCGATTATTCCCTTAATTGCAATGTCCGTTCTTGGCAGCTGGGGGGGAAAAGGGGTATGAGAGGTCTAGCAGTAAGGAGAATGACTCGAGGGAGGGCAGCGGGGTGTTTCAAGGATCTATAGGGTCAATGGCTGTAACGGATCAGGCTCCTTTAGGCCAGGATGGGACCGTATAGCGTTCTGGAAAAATAAGTCAGGTAAATGTACAAAATCCTAAATCTTTGTAGCCGTTCATCTTTTGGTATCTCGAAAAATTTTAGAGTACTAAAACTCTTCATGTAATAATAAGGCGTAAATGATCCGTTCAATCGGAAAAAAAATTGGTGTAAAAAAAATCAGAAAGCGTCATTATTTCGTCAATATCCATGGGTAATATTCGGAATAAAAATTAAGCGATATGGGAAACTTCTTTCGATACTTTTAACGTATATCAGAGAACTCGCTCCCGACAAAATTCTGTAATAAAAAGTTTGTGACTAGCATTGTGCTGTCCATAAGAGAAAGGTGTACTTCTCTCTCGCTCTTGTTGTGCCCGCGAATTTCGTCACGTGGGGATGAAATCGTCGAGGACGGGTTTGTGGGTGATTGTCAAGGTTGAGTAAATCTCCAACTCGAGTATTACAAAAATACGGTCTAGTTTATTCGATGATGATTATTTTGCCTTGAGACCGACTGACTACAATTTGCCCATAGCTTCCGCTAAGGATAGCTCGCTTAATTGAACAGCGCTGTTGCCGACCAAGGACTGCCTTTTTATATTATTACTGTAATGACTTTTCGTTCAATTTTCTGGAGAGGTGGAATCGTACGAACGTCCGCTTGACGACGTGTGTGTTGCAAAGTCACCTTTAAACTGCTGGCTTTGCACAATTGCAAAGTCACCTTCAAACTGCTATGTTTGCACAATCAATGGCTAAGTTGAATATAATTCTACATGATGAAATCGGAACACAACGCTCTCGTCTTATGCGCCTCTCTCTCTCTCTCTCAGTGTAAGTATATTTTTTCTGGGGAGTAAACAATGTTTACCGTCTGCTGACCCCTCCATCTCAATTCCAATGTTGAAAGCTGCGAGAAAGAAAAATAAAAATCAACGCCGCAACCATTCTCAAGCGTAGTCGACTCTTTCAGTCGCATTTTCGCAATTGTACTCCAGTGTGGGTTTGTAATCCTTGTGTAACACTTATTCGATTAAAATAAAATCTATCTAAAAAAAAATGTGGTTCGATAATGAGTGCTCCAATCCTCTTGGATTGAGAAATACAGGAAGGTACACGATATACAAGCATTTCGGCGAAACAGGTCGAGATAATGGTGGGCCTCAAAGGACAAAAGATATGTGGATATTGTAGGCGCAGAGTGATGAGGGGCAAGCTATCTTCTGCGCCTAAAATTTCAGTGTTCATAGAACTTCTGCCCATGCCCGGGACTTCCGGAATAACTCATCTGCAGTTTTCGCAAGACGATTTTAGTATCCATCCTACTTGCAGCCAGGCTACTGTAAAGAGCGAGCCTTCGCTTTGTAGCCAGGGGAGTGATTCTTTATTTCATATTTAAAAAAAAGAACTCATGTCCTAGTGAGAAAAGAATTTCTGGAGTTTGCTGAAGATGATATCTCTATACGAAACGAGCTTAAAACGAAGTTTCAACAACCGACAACAAAACGATCAGAAAAAGTTCTTATCCGTACTCTGGCTCCCAAGAAATCGAGTATTGGGAAAACGGCACGATTCTTTCATGCTACGCGTCACATGGCACGGAAAGCTCAATCCTTGGCAAATTCTCGAGGAATTCCCTTATCGTCTGATCCCAAACCCGGCAAAACGATGCAGGCATCAATCGTGGAAGCCATAGAAAGTCATTACAAAGACGATTGAATAGCAGGCAGATAGTGGGAAAATACGATTCGATATCGGTAAAACAACCAGATGGTAGTCGAGAACATGTGCAAAAACGACTGATATATTGCAACCTTAAAGAACTGTACAACCTGTACTTGGATGCACATCCTGATATGCCGGTAGGCTTTTCGACGTTCGCAAAACAGCGACCACGCCACTGCGTTTTAGCTGGTGCAAGCGGAAAGCATACAATCTGTGTTTGTGTGTACAGTCGCCTCTACGTGAGCTGCCGCGATCGGGATGGTAGGGGAGTATTTTTCCTGGAAACGGTGTTCCCCCACTCTCGAGCCCAGCGGGCTCTCGACGCGATTTATTTCGTTCCCTACGTAAGCTGCCACGCGCATCAGCGCACGTGGGTCACGATACAGAGTGCTACAGTTGTATATTTCGATTTGCGAATCGATACCGGCGGTTATAACGAAAGGTACGGCTACATCAACGCTCGGCTTCTCTCTTATCTTGGCTACATCAACGCTCGGCTTATCTCTTATCTCGGCTACCTCAACGATACAATTAATATCCCGGATTTTCTATCAAACCGGGTATTCTCTGCATGTGTGTCTCTCGTCGGTTATTTATGTAAAATTGACACGGCAAATAAATATACAAGGCTTTTCTCAAACAATCGGTATACGTGCAAAAGTGTCTCTCTATTTCCTTCACGAAGGAACACCTGCGCCTTATCCAATTCTTGTTCGACACGTTAATTAACCCTTATGTGCACAACCAACTTTTACCACGTTGATGCACAACCAGGGTACCCGGGTATCCACCACTAGTTTTTCTTCACTCCTGAGTATGCATATGAACGGAATCGTTTGGAATAAATTTATTATATTAAATACACATCTATAGAAACTATCTGAGCTATTTTTAATTCCCCCAGCATGCTATAGCTTCGGTAAAAAAAGTTAGAAGTAGGGTCGCTGAGTGCTGCTCAGGTAGCGCGCGGTTATTTTTGCCCTTCGGCAACCGGCAGATGTTCAAAACTGTAGTAGTAGAGAACAACAAAATGATAAAAAAAAAACTAATCAGAGACGTATTTTCTTGCGTCAACTGAGCGAGGAACTGGCAAAACCGTTCATTGAAGGTCGCTCTGTAAATGGCCAAATAATGCGCCACTACAACACTAAACTTGCGATTGAGAGCGTGGTTGGGCTTCAACTTCCGCCTCCTGCTGCTGTCGAAAAGCAAACTCAACCTCGAGACAGTACAGGCAGGACGAAATTTACTGGTTCTTGTTATATCTGCTATAAAGAAACCATCAATAGACGACGAAAAACTCGCAAAAGTTGTTCAATTTGCGAAAAACCTGTCTGCGAGGAACACTGTGTGAAGAGAATTACATGTACTGATTGCGCTAAATAAATGCCAACATATTCTAATTATCCTTGAAAATTATCGTAATTGTTTATTTATTAACCCCTGTTACCGCAATGAAATATTTATCGATGAAATTAATTAAATCCTGAGCCTAAACATCATTTTTCATCTAGTGGATACCCGGGTACCCGGTTGTGGCATTTATACACATGTACTTTAACGTCATTTTTTTTTGGTTTAAAAAATTTGAAAAAAAATTTCCAATGCGTTTTTAGCTTCAAAAAGAGTTAAATAATGGGGATTCGGAGGCCCAGGTCGGAATTTTAATTTTTACTCAAGTTATGAGAAAAAATGTGACGAGGTGGATACTCGGGTACCCGGTTGTGCACATAAGGGTTAACAAACAAGATCTCCCACACTAACTCAAGGCTATCTCAAACATTTTGGTTTGAGATAGAAGCGATAGAAGCGCCGATAGAACCGAACCGCCGATAGAAGTTGCGATCAGTTGATACCAATTTTCCGCGACAAAAATGTTTCTTGTGTAATTAGAGAAAGTTACAGCTTGAAAATGTTATCAAAGGCTATTTCAATTAACTTTCTTCGCAAAAATAACTATCTCAAAAAATTAACATTCGCTCAATCGAAGTAATCGTATTTTGAATTTAAAATCGTATTGAATATTCGTAGTAAAAAATAAAAGTCTTTCAATTTAGTCAACACATACGCTTTTTCTTTTAGATATACAGGGTGGGGCATTAACTATTAGCAGTAGAAATATTTTCTACCTTGCCAGTCTTAGGCGAAAACTTTTCCTACAAAAGTTGCATGGTTCGTAGGGGGTCATCAAGTGGTGGCTACGAGGTTCATCTAGGTGAAGGCGCTTCGAGAATTTCAAGGTCACCTCCGTTTTTTCAAATGGATCCACTATTTTTTTTCTTCGTAATTTCATCGAGGAACTATGAATAAGTTCACACACCAAATTTCGTCATGATCAACCAAGATTTAGCATAAAGAATCGATAAAATGGAAATTTTCATGTTTTCAGCCTTAAATCGATTGAAAAAATGGTGCAACCACTTACTCTTATAAAAGGTGCTCAAAGTGATGGCCACCACTTTCAATGCATGCTTGAAATCTGATTTGCATTGATTGTATGGCCCTATTAATAACGTCAGTCTGTATTAACGAACAGGCTCTAATTATTCTGTCTCGCATATCTTGCACAGTAGTCGGCACTTCATTTTCCACCACGTCTTTTAGAGTCCCCCATAAAAAAAAGTCCAGTGGTGTCAAGTCTGGCGAACGAGCAGATTGCAAGCATGAATTGAAAGTGGTGGCCATCACTTTGAGCTCATTTTATAAGAGTAAGTGGTTGCACCGTTTTTTCAATCGATTTAAAGCTAAAAATATTAAAATTTCCATTTTATCGATTTTTTATGCTAAATCTTGGTGGATCATGACGAAATTTGGTGTGTGAACTTATTCATAGTTCCTCGATGAAATTACGAAGAAAAAAAATAGTGGATCCATTTGAAAAAACGGAGGTGACCTTGAAATTCTCGAAGCGCCTCCACCTAGATGAACCTCGTAGCCACCACTTGATGACCCCCTACGAACCATGCAACTTTTGTAGGAAAAGTTTTCGCCTAAGACTGGCAAGGTAGAAAATATTTCTACTGCTAATAGTTAATGCCCCACCCTGTATATTATGCGATTTTAAAATCCTGTCTTGAACGTCTTGTCTTTGCTAACGATGTATATAACGACTTTTCGCGCTTTAAAGTGGCGTGAAATAATCTAAAACACCGACGGCAGCTTAGGTAGAGAGCAATACAATTCTCGAGCGCCGAGCCGACGCGGTCGTGGTGGGGGTAGAGCTCGGGCGTGCATGAAAGGGAACGGCAGCTTACGTAGAGGCGACTGTATCACGAAAATGTGAAACTGATGGTCGAAGCTCTTAAGTTTCCTGGTATCACAGAATACCCGCCAGTGCAATTGAATTCGTATGATGACTTCATAAACGTAATCATGTGTCATGTACTGAAAGAAGCGTGTTATCTTGACGAGTGCGAGCAATGCCCGGACCCAGATTGCTTGGCAAATCACCTCCTAGATTTATTCGACGAAGCGGATATTGACAACGTTCAATTTTATAATTTGACGGAAACTGACCGAGTTCAGGTCGAGGTTCAGGTGCTCTCAAGTGATTTGTTTATCGAGAAACTTTGTAAGAAGGTCAAGAGACTCAAGACCAACGCGTACATCGCTCGATAGCCGACTTAATACCTCGTCCATTGTAAAGAGCATTTAAAATAAGGCGAGCTTCTCATTCAATGTGATTTCGCCGAAAATTATGCATTCATAGCACAGGATGCCATCCAAGGTTTTCATTGGAACAATGACCAATGTACCATTTACACGGTTGTGTATTATCTCAAAGCGAACGTAGAATTGGCAATCTTGTCGGATAATTTACAGCATAACACGGTGGCTGTGTGCAATTTCCAGCGAATAATCACTGATTATCTCAAAGCTAATTTCAATCTGACTTGCGTGATCTATTTCACTGATGGCGCTGGTCAGCACTTCAAAAATAGGTTCAACTTTACGAATCTTTTGTATCACGAACGAGACTATGCCCTCTTCGCAGAATGGCATTTTTTTGGTACCACCCACGGAAAAGGCCCATGTGATGTTGTTCCGTTGTACGACATCTTCTTCGATGAATGCATTCACGTAGGGATACAATAACCTTTGGTGGCCCACCGAGCCGTAGTCTTTCTCTAGCCCGACGACCATCAAAATAAGAAAGGGTCCTTATACATTGTCCGGTGCACCCATGGCGAGACTGCCAGCATTGCAATTAAGTATTTAGCGGCCAGACACGATATTCAATCCCTTTCAATTTAATATTCGGCATAAGGTACAATTTTAATTTATGGGTTAATAATACGTGGCAAGTACTAGTACATAAGGATTATAGTAAAAATGTAAAATAACACTCGGGAAAATTCATTTAGAGTTTTTCTATGTTTTGTTCTTCTCCTTCTCGAGGATCCCTCATGTGATGGGTGACAAGGCAAAATAACTCAACAGAAAAATTCCCGATTTTCTACCAATTAGAGCTCAGTTCCGAAAACCATACCAAATATGGAATTAACAATTCGGGACTCGACACCTCGCTCACCGATCACATGGGGCAGTCGTTCATTTTTAAGCACAGCTAATACATAAATGAAAAACACTCCGCGATCTAACGACCCTCGTTCTCAAAGCTTGCGTCAAACAAACAATTCAAATTTTCCGCGATCAGGTGCCCTCGCTGCCTTGAGTCGCATTAACTTCACTAAATTTAGATTTTGTAATAAGAACTGTTTTTATAAATAAAGATAAAGGTCAAACGAACTTGACAATCAAGAATTTTAATCACCTACAACTTTTTAAGTAACGTTGTAGGAGTTCCCGCAACGATGCCTTACCATCCCAACTGTGCGTGAACAAAACAGATGTAATTAGTGGTGATTTGAAAAGACTCGCTGCTCGTGCCAGCCTACAAGTTACAGCGGCTGAGCATCAAATTGTCATTGTCATTGCCATTGTCATTGTTCGAGTGGGCCAAGGAAAACTTCAAACAGACATCCATCCACTTCAGCTCGAAAAAATCACATGAGGCGGCTGTTCAATATCTCTCTTAATGGTTTGAACAAGCAAAAACCGTTCCCGGCACATTGAAGCTGCATTCGATTGCACCGAAAGATGAATGGCAGTGTATCCTAAAAACCCACTCTTTTGCGTCAGATTTCCAAAAGAAAATAAGAAAAAGCTAAAAAAAATAGTAGGAAATAGCACGAGTTTCGTTCTCGACACGAAACGTCGCAAACGGGATGCGTAGTTCATCGAGGATAGTCGAGGTCAGTTGAAATTATCAAAACATGCACGCACGCACACACACGCACACACACACACACACACACACACACACACACACACACACGCACGCACGCACGCACGCACGCACACACACACACACACACACACACACACACACACACACACACCCACCCACCCACCCACCCACCCACCCACCCACCCGCCCGCCCGCCCGCCCGCCCGCCCACCCACCCACCCACCCACCCACCCACCCACCCACACCCACCCACCCACCCACCCACCCACACACACACACACACACACACACACACACACACACACACACACACCACCTCTTTGTGGTGAAAGTCGGGCAATGGCGAGTTTTCCTTCTTTTGGATAATCTAGTTCACCGGCTAAGAGATAGAAGACTTCCTATGCCGTTTAATTTTTATTGAGAATTTCACTCATGGATATTGAGGAAATAATGGTGGTTTCTGATTTTTTTCACTTAAATTTTTTTTTTTCCGTTTGAACGGATCATTGGCGACTCAATATTACATGAAGAGTTTTGGTACTCTCAAACTGTTTAAGATACCAAAAGATGAACGGCTACAGAGATTTAGGATTTTATACATTTTACCTCATTTTTTTTCAGTACGTTATATGGTCCCATCCTGGCGAGTTTTTTTTAATGAATCTACACATATTTTTTGACATCTAGTAAATTTTTCAGAAAAATAAAAGCTTCCTTTTTGAGTAAAAAAATCAAATGTAAATTTTTTCGCGAAAAATCGATCTTACAAGGCTAATAAAATTATGATAATATTTTGATTAAAAAGAATATGGAAAACTTAAACTTTTACTTGTGACAATTTTTTTTCTGCTGCTGACATTTTTCGAGATATTGTAACGGCCCTGCCTTCTAATTTAAACCCCTTTTTCCCAAGCACTCTATTATCACGCCAGCTTCATCAACTTCACTCTGACGCTCAAACCTTACATCTCAGCTAAACCTAATCTTTTTTCCAGCTAATCTCATACAAACCGTCAACACCTAGCTCTAATTTGCCCTTGGTCCCACGGGGCTTGCCTCTGTCTGACAACATCCCCTCCACTCTCATTATGTCCTCTCCTTCCTGCATCTCATTAGGACTTTAGTTCTCTACAGCTAAACAGCTAAAAATCTACAGCTGAACGATTCGGACGTGCACTCCCAGAATTAACGAATCCTAACAATAAACGCAAATCAAACTTGTATCTCCATTCTATCTTTATTTAAAGATGTATCGGACGTACCTTCCCAACCAAAAGTGACTTTCGTCGACAATATTGCATACTTTATGATAAGATAAAAATCGGAAAAAATTCAACCACAATAAAGACGATCAGAAGATTAATTCTAAATAATAATAATGCCGAAAAGTTATCAATAAATTGTTTAAGGATGTATGAGCACAAGGTGGCGGGGAATAAGCGAAAACGTAGGCGCGGGTGAGCGAGGGGCACGCATGAAACAAGAGAGAGTCGGACCGCTCATTATCCGACCCACGCGAAAAATTTCCTTAAAATCGATAATTGTATGTCAAAAGGTTCGTTAACCCCCATTTTTTATGGAACGTATGTAATCGTGATAGTTTTCTGAACATTCAACAGTTTTAATATTGATCGTATCTGATCGTGAAAGATACAAATTTCTGTTTCAAAGTTGCGTTAGCCCAGAATTCGTATATGGCGTGGGATAAATATCTTGATTTCACGAATTAATTACTCGCGTAAAGAGTCGTTGACCCACTTTGAAATTTTGCAGGTTTTATCCTATAAACTTCTGCTACGCCATATAAAAAATTCAGATGACTGAAAAACAATTTCACATGACTAAAAAACATTCCCTAAAAATTTGTTAAACAATGTTTTGTTTAAACAATTCATTGATAACTTTTGGGCATTATTATTATTAAAAAGTAATCTTATTATGGTCTTTATTGTGTTTGAATTTTCTCCGATTTTATCTTATCATGAAGTACGCAATTTTGTCGACGAAAGTCACTTTTGGCTGGGAAGGTACGTCCGATACATCCTTAACCCGTTCGACCATTAAAAATTGGTGTCAGAAGTTCGATCCGTTAACACGAGCACAACAGATTTTTTTCCCCTACAAAAATCTCATCGAAAATTTTTTTCTCCTTTTTCACACGAATTTAAAAAAATAGTATATTAATTATGCACCAAGGCATGAAAGTAGGTGTTTTTCGTCGAGCGCCGATGTTTACAGACGAGTGTAAGTCGAGAGAGCGCCGAAGGCGCCCGAGACTGAAGACGAGTTCTGTTTACAGAAGTGGGCGTTTTGTCTCACGTGATGTTTACATCACGTGAGACAAAACGCCTACTTCTTTTCCATGGTGCATATGATACTTTCTACAACACATTCATTGAAAACGAGTGTTTGTTTCGTTTCTGAAACGGGATAAAAGTCACAATTTCTTAACCAGGGAAAAAACAGAGAAACAAGCGACAGTGCAGGGCAAAAAGACTTGCCCTAGGGCATAAAAGTATTTTTTGCCCTGCACTATCGTTTGTTTCTCTGTTTTTTTCCTTGGTCAAGAAACTAAATACAAGCTCCAAGGGCGAACCGCTCGGATCGAGAGCTGGAGCGCAAGAGAGCGATTCGAACAGATAATCTGCCCGAAAAGCTAATTTGGAGAGAGAGACCCATAAGCGCCCGCGCAACGAAAGCTCGAAATCCTCTCTTCTGCTGACGTCACACGGAACACGAACGCCTTATCGAAAACCGGAAAGTTCCGGGAAATTCAAATGATACGCAAAATTAACACTAAATAACATTTCCTTAATTACTAATCGAAATATGCCGAATTTCTCCGACGGCGTGTGGGTCCTCCTGTTGCGATGATCGTCCTTCAAGTGGTATTCTTCTGGTATGGGAAAATCCGGGACTAACTAAAACTAAACCTACGATAACGGTGTGATCAGGCAATCCGTGGCGGTGGGGTGATCACAGGTCCCTCCGCCAACGGCCTTCCAAACGTAAACGTAACTCAAAACATAACTCAACCCGCAAACGCCCTTCTCTCCTCTGTACCCTGTAACAAAGCGTCGAGACTCACACTCGAACCTTTATACTCACTCAAATTACTATTCCTGAAAGACCGAGAGTACTGGGTGGCTCATTAATTTCGGCCCTGATCCACGGCAACTCGGCATCTCGAACACGCAAGGACAAAACCTAAACTCAATATGAAAACGTACGATAACGCGAAAAATAAAGAAATTGAGGCGAAACGGTCGCCAATACTGATTTCGAGAACAGACTAATTTTTACGCAACGAAATTTATCACAATATTAACCAAAAAAAAACCCTGGTCGGAACGACCTGTGACGCTAAATCAGAAAATTGCGTCACAGAACAACGGCGAACGGTTAACGCCGTGATAACCTTTGTCAGAACGCTCTACGGACTCAATAGTTGTTCAGGAATCAGACTTTCCTTCATAAAGCTAACAGCGCTACCTGTATCCATCAACGTGCTCAAGGTTAAATTACAGCTAATGTCGGGCAGGGATGGGCAACATCGAATGAAAAAGTATTTGAATACATAATTAAAATACAAAATGCTTTTCCACCCGTCATTTATTTCGGGTACGAGTGACGAATGAATTTCCACTCGCCATTCGTTTCGCGTTCGAGTGACGAGTGGTTTTTCATTCTGTATTTAATTCGCGTTCGAGTGACGAGTAGATTCCCACTCGTCATTTATTTCGGGTACGAGTGACAAATGAATTTCCGCTCGCCATTCGTTTCGCGGTCAAGTGACGAGTGGTTTTTCATTCTGTATTTATTTCGCGATCGAGTGACGACTGGATTCCCACTCGTTGTTTACATCCGAACTGAGTGAAGAGTGGGGGAACCATTCGAACGCCGTCTTTGGTTCGAAAGGAAAAACACTCGTTATTTGTTTACTTTCAGATCCGAATAAATTTTCACTCGACAAATTTTTCGAAAAAGATGGATTCTTGAATCAATAATTCCTTTAAATTCAAATAAATTTCCACTCGATATTCGGTTCAAATACGAGTGTAAATTTATTGAGGTGATGCAGAGAGAATAAGATAGATAGATAGATCCATAGACAGAGAGACAGAGAGAGATTGAGAGAGATTGAGAGAGAATGAGAGATATTGAGAGAGAATCAGAGAGAGTAAGAGAGAATGAAAGAGATTGAGAGAGATTGAGAGAGAATAAGAGAGATTAAGGGAGAATAAGAGAGATTGAGAGAGAATGAGAGAGATTGAGAGAGAATGAGAGAGGTTGAGAGAGAATCAGATAGAGTGAGAGAGATTGAGAGAGAATGAGAGAGATTGTGAGAGAATGAGAGAGATTGAGAGAGAATAAGAGAGATTGCGAGAGAATGAGAGAGATTGATTGAGATTGGTACTCGTTTATTAGCCTTCTCGGCTATTCTTGTTATACATTCATTGTTTCTTAGTTTCTACTTTGTTTAAATTTTTACATTTCCTATTTATAATTACTAATTGTATATAATGTTATTACTTTCTTGTCTTATCAATTATACATTATTTTACTGCTTTTTTAAAATTTTTAAATTTTCTGCTTACACTAACTATTTGTATATACAATTTTTACATTTTTTACATTCTGCCTCTTATTAATTATATATCTGTGTTCTTTTACTGATTTTCTTAAATTTTACATTTCCTATTTACAATTACTATTCGTATTTTTAATTTTTACATCCTACCTCTTGTTAATTATATATTCTTTTACTACTTTTTTAAAGCTATTCACATCCGTACTGTTTTTTACTTCCCCTGGCAAATTATTATATATTTCTACCCCTTTGTACATAATACTTTTCTGCGCACTCACTGTTCTTCTCATGCTTACGCTTATATTTCTCGCCTGTCTTGTACCTACCTGTTGCTTCTCCAACGATTTGTACTCTGTTACTCAGTTCATTCGGCATCAAATTGTTTATAGCTTAATTGTTCATAGAAAATAAGAGAGATTGAGAGAGAATCAGAGAGATTAAGAGAGGATGAGAGAGATTGAGAGAGATTGAGGGAGAATGAGAGAGATTGAGAGAGAATGAGAGAGATTGAGAGAGAATGAGAGAGATTCAGGGAGAATGAGAGAGATTGAGAGAGAATAAGAAAGATTGAGAGAGGATGAGAGAGATGAAGAGATAATGAGAGAGATTGTGAGAGAATGAGAGAGAATAAGAGAGATTGAGAGAGATTGAGAGAGAATAAGAGAGATTGAGAGAGAATAAGAGAGATTGAGAGAGAATAAGAGAGATTGAGAGAGAATGAGAGAGATTGAAAGAGAATGAGACAGATTGAGACAAAATGAGAGAGATTGAGACAGAATGAGAGAGAATGAGAGCGATTGAGAGAGAATGAAAGAGATTGAGAAAGAATGAGGGAGAATGAGAGAGATTGGGAGAGAATAAAAGAGATTGAGAGAGATTAAGAGAGAATGAGAGAGATTAAGAGAGAATGAGAGAGATTGAGAAAGAATGAGAGAGATTGAGAGAGAATGAGAGAGATTGAGAGTGATTGAGAGAGAATGAGAGAGATTGAGAGAGAGTGAGAGAGATTGAGAGAGTATAAGAGAGATTGAGAGAGAATGAGAGAGAATAAGGGAGAATGAGAGAGATTGAGAAAGAATGAGAGAGATTGAGGGAGAATGAGAGATTGAGAAAGAATGAGAGAGATTGAAAGAGAATAAAAGAGATTGAGAGAGATTAAGAGAGAATGAGAGAGATTGAGAAAGAATGAGAGAGATTGAGAGAGAATGAGAGAGATTGAGAGAGAATGAGAGAGAAAGAGAGAGAATGAGAGTGATTGAGAGAGAATGAGAGAGATTGAGAGAGAGTGAGAGAGATTGAGAGAGTATAAGAGAGATTGAGGGAGAATGAGAGAGAATAAGGGAGAATGAGAGAGATTGAGAAAGAATGAGAGAGATTGAGGGAGAATGAGAGATTGAGAAAGAATGAGAGAGATTGAAAGAGAATAAGAGAGATTGAGAGAGATCTCTCTCATTCTCTCCCAATCTCTCTTATTCTCTCTCCTTCTCTCTTATTCTCTCTCATTCTCTCTCATTCTCTCTTTAACTCTCTTAATCTCTCTTAATCTCTTTTAATCTCTCCCAATTGCTCTCATTCTCTCTCTATCTCTCTAATTCTCTCTCATTCTCTCTCATTCTCTCTTAATCTCTCTCGATTGCTCTCATTCTCTCTCATTCTGAGAGAGAGATTGAGAGAGATCTCTCTCATTCTCTCCCAATCTCTCTTATTCTCTCTCATTCTATCTTATTCTCTCTCAATATCTCTCATTCTCTCTCATTCTCTCTTAATCTCTCCCGATTGCTCTCATTCTCTCTCATTCTGAATCATAAATCTTATTCTGAATCATAAATCTATGTTATTATAAAGATGTATTCTGAATCATAATCTATGTAATTATAAATTTGCCCTATAGTTGCAAACTTGGGCTTAATAAACGTATCATCATCATCATTCTCTCTTATTATCTCTCAATCTCTCTCAATCTTGCTTATTCTCTCTCCATCTCTCTCAATCTCTCTTATTATCTCTCAATCCCCCTCAATCTTTCTCAATCTCGCTTATTCTCTCTCAATCTCTCTCAATCTTTTTTATTCTCTCTCATTCTCTCTTCATCTCTCTCAACCTCTCTCATTCTCTCCCAATTTCTCTCATCCTCTTTTGTTCTCTCACTTTCTCTCTTTTTCTCTCTCAATCTCTCTGATTCTCTCTCATTCTCTCTCAATCCCTCTTATTCTCTCTCAATCTCTCTTATTCTCTCTTAATCTCTCTCATTCTCTCTCATTCTCTCTCAATCTCCCTTAATCTCTCCTAATTTCTCTCATTTTCTCTCAATCTCTCCCAATTTCTCTTATTCTCTCTCATGCTCTCTCAATCTCTCTCATTCTCTCTTATTTTCTCTCATTCTCTCTCATTCTCTCTGAATCTCTCTCATTCTCTCTCATTCTCCCTCAATCTCTCTAATTCTCTCTCATTCTCCCTCAATCTCTCTAATTCTCTCTCATTCTCTCTGATGCTCTCTCGATCTCTCTCATTCTCTCAATCTCTCTCATTCTCTCTCAATCTCTTGCGATTTCTCTCATTCTCTCTCAATCTCTCTCAATCTCGCTCATTCTCTCTCAATCTCTCTCATTCTCTCTCAATCTCTCTTATTCTCTTTCATTCTCTCTCAATCTTTCTCCATCTCTCTCAATGCTCTCAATCTCTCTTATTCTCTCTCAACCTCTCTCATTCTCTCTTTCTCTCCCAATTTATGTCATCCTCTCTCATTCTCTCACTTTCTCTCTTATTCTCTCTTAATCTTTCTGATTCTCTCTGATTCTCTTTCAATCTCCCTCTCATTCTCTCTCAATCTCTTATTCTCTCTCAATCTCTTTTATTCTCTCTTAATCTCTCTCATTCTCTCTCATTCTCTCTCAATCTCTCTCATTCTCTCTCAATCTCTCTCATTCTCTCTCAATCGCTCTTAATCTCTCCTAATTTCTCTCATTTTCTCTCAATCTCTCCCAATTTCTCTCATTCTCTCTCAATCTCTCTCATTCTCTCTTGTTCTCTCTCATTCTCTCTGGATCTCTCTCATTCTCTCTCATTCTTCCTCAATCTCTCTAATCCTCTCTCATTCTCTCTCAATCTCTCTAATTCTCTCTCATTCTCTCTGATGCTCTCTCGATCTCTCTTATTCTCTCTCATTCTCTCTTATTCTCTCTCAATCTCTCTCATTCTCTCTCAATCTCTCTCAATCTCTCTCATTCTCTTTCATTCTCTCTCATTCTCTCTCAATCTCTCTCCATCTCACTCAATTCTCTCAATTTCTCTTATTCTCTCTCAACCTCTCTCATTCTCTCTTTCTCTCCCAATTTCTCTCATCCTCTCTCATTCTCTCACTTTCTCTCTTATTCTCTCTCATTCTCTTTTAATCTCTCTCATTCTCTCTCAATCTCTCTTATTCTCTCTCGACCTCTTACATTCTCTCCCAATTTCTCTCACTTTCTCTCTTATTCTCTCTCAACCTCTCTCTTTCTCTGATCCGGCGCATGGATAGCAGATTTGACGGGCTCGGGGCTCGATTCGATGCTATTGATAATCGCTTCAATTGCCTACCCGCAATGCAGGCACGAATTGAGGATAATGTTAGTCGCATTCCAATATCTGGAGCGCGAAAATCACACCCTCGTCGAAGGGATGAAGGAGTTGCGAGCCACTGTTGCTGAGTTGCAGCGTCATCAGGTTACTGGTCAGCTGGAATTGCAGCGTGCTTCCGCTCGACTCTGCGAAGCGGAGGTAATTATCTCTGGGGTTCCTTGCCCTTCCCCCGATGGCACCCATGCTGCGGTCCTCCAGGTTGCTGCTGCTCTTGGGTTTCCAATGGAGAATGGTGGAATCATCTCGTCGCGTTTTCTCGTGCCGCGATCTGGTACTCGTCGCTCGAATAAGAGGAATGTGCCTCTGCCTTTTATTGCCAGACTTAGTTCGCGTGAACATTGCCTCCGTTTCATTGCCGCTAAAAAAGCGAAGGGCGTACTTCTCACCTCTGTCCTTGACCCATCGCCTTCCTGTGCTTCAGCTGTTATTAACGTGAACGAGGCTCTACCCAGTAGTATTTATAAGCTGCTGGTTGCAGCCCGTGTTGCTGCTAAAGCTAGGGGCTACAAGTGCATTTGGCACAGTGATGGTGTCTTCTTGCTGAAGTTCAAGGACGGTGAGCGCACTCGACGTATTCGCTCTGTAGAGGAACTTGAGGCATTTGAGTCAGAGACTCCACTTTCTTCTCCTTCTGGAGGCGATCATGATTTTACCGTGCATTCTCGTGCCTCACAAGATAGAGCTGCTGATGCTACACAGATATCGTCAGGATCTCGTCGGTCACCTGGCTTTTCCGGTGCCGCATTGAGCGGTATTGCTTCGTGCTCTACCACGTTTCCACCTTTGCGCCTGCGTACTGCTTCCCCGGTCGACTCGCAGCGAAAGCAGCAGCAGCAAAAGCAGCAACAGCAGCAGCAGCAACAGCAGCAGCAGCAGCAGCAACAACAACAACAACAACAACAACAGCAACAACAGCAACAACAGCAACATCAACAACAACATCAACAGAGGTCTTAGCCTGCACAGCCTCAACAACTTCGTCAGCAATGACCAGTGCCTGTTTGCCCTTTCCCTGCCCCACGCCCACTGCGCTCCTCACTCAACATCTGTCACATAAATGCGAATTCTATCCGTGGCCACTTGGACTATATACGCTACCACTTTGTCGCTTCTAAATACCACGTTATCGCAGTCTCTGAGTCTTGGCTTCACCCTGAGGTCCTTGATTCGTCGATTGCTCTTCATGGTTATTCCACTCTTCGAAACGATCGTGTCGGCAAGGCTGGTGGTGGAGTTGCATTATATGTGTGTGATTCCTTGCAGGCCAAATCTCTCTCGGCTTCACCGTCTCTCTATGCAGCTGCCCCTGAATACCTTCTGGTCGAAATCAAGTCTCCTAGTGTTCCGCCTTTTCTCGTGTCAGTGGTTTATCGTCCACCTAAGACCGCGAACCTTGCTTCTTTTGAGATTGATTTCGATCGTTTTTCCTGCGACTATTCTTTCTCTCTCGTGCTTGGTGACTTCAATGCAAACCAACTGTGCAACTCCTATGACGCTGAAACTGTTCGCGCTTTCTGCCGCTCTCGGGCGCTTTATCTATTGCCGTTTTCTGCCACCTATCACAGGTCAACTACCGATTCGTTCCTTGACCTCTGTTTGGTGAGTGATCGTGATGCTGTACTAAGCTTCGAGAAATCGGAGGTCCCGTTTATCGCTGGCCACGATTCAATCTCTGTGGCTCCACCTGATTTGCGCTTAGTTACTGCACGCTCCTATCGAGATTTCTCGCCTGAAGATATGGTCCGTCTGCTGGATTCCATGGACTGGAGTTGCTTTTTCTCTGCAACTACAATTGATAGCCGACTGCGCTGTCTAGAAGAAAACCTTGTCTCTGCATTAATGTCCTGGCTCCGCTGCGTACTTTTACTCCCAAGCGCCGCGCTCCTCCCTGGATCACGCCTGTTCTTCGTGAACTTGAACGTGCCAGGAATCCTCATTACCGCCGATATAAGCGTTCTCGTACTCAAGCTGATCTCCTGACGTATCGCTGCTCGCGTGACATCTTTCACAAGCGTATTTCTGAGGCTCGATCCGCATTTTATGCGAATCGGCTTGGTAGTGCTCCCGACGCTCGCGCTCTTTGGAATGAGCTTCGCTCATTGGGACTCGCATCTTCACAAAGGAGTGACTGTGCTGGATTCTCCATTGAAGAGTTAAATACTCATTTTGCAGCAGTTTCCCGTCGTCCTGGCGCGTACCTAGAGGTCACGGATTTTTTTCGTGCCCTCCCGCCACCTCGCTATGATGACTCGCTATTCTATTTTGGCGACGTTTCACCTACTGCTCTATCCAATGCAATCGCGCATTTTTCATCTCAGTCGCAGGGTGTTGATGGTGTATCATTGCGCAATGTCAAGGATGCTCTCCCGGCTATTTTCATGTAAGCTCGGATCATTCCTTTAGCTAAGGTCAAATCACCTACTTCGTTATCGCAGATGCGTCCTATTGCGAATCTTTGCCTCCTGTCCAAGGTACTTGAGCGAATCGTACTCGTTCAGGTTATGGCCTATCTTGAGGGCCAATCTTTGCTTGACTCTCGACAATCTGGTTTTCGCGGGGGTTTGAATACGCAAACTGCGCTTCTCAAGCTGGCTGATGATGTGCGTCGTGGTATTGACAATCGTCTGGTTACGTTCATCGTCCTATTTAATTTCAGTAAGGCGTTCGACTCTATGCCTCGCTCCGCTCTCTTGGCTAAACTACTTGATCTTGGGTTTTCGCAGCATGCGTTGACCTGGATTGCCAGCTATCTTCAGGTTCGTTCGCAAGCAGTGGTTGGCCCATCTGGCGAACTATCTTCCTGGGCTCCTCTTGATCAAGGGGTTCCTCAAGGTTCTGTACTTGGTCCTCTGCTATTCGTTGCCTTCATCAACGACGTCTCACGAGTCCTCCGGCATTCTAAACATCTGATTTATGCGGATGATCTCCAAATATATCTTCAGTGCCCTGCGGCTGAGGCCCCCCAGGCCATTTTACAGCTAAATCAAGATGCTGCTGCGGTTTATGAGTGGTCGTGCACCAACTCACTTCGCCTAAATTCGACTAAGACGCAGGCCATTATTCTCGGGAGTTCGCCGTTTCTCTCTCGTCTCAGCATCACGGCGTGACGCCAGTAATGGTTGATGGCGATATTGTCTCAGTCGGTTCGAAACCTGGAGCTCATATTCGACAGTACCTTGTCCTGGGTTCCCCAGGTTGACGCTGTTTCCAGCAGGGTGCATTGTGCTCTCCGCCAGCTCTCAGTGTCACGTCGGCTTTTTTCAGCTGCCTTGCGTTGCCACTCTCGTAATGACCCTGGTTTTTCCGCTATTTGATTATTGCTGTGTTGTTTACAATGACGTCTCGAGGGGGCTCAATACTCGCCTTCAGCGTCTTCAGAATTGCTGTGTGCGCTTCGTCTGCGGCGTTGCAAGGGATAAGCATATTACCCCTCACCGCCGAGCTCTTGGTTGGCTCTCAGTACGGGACCGTAGACTCTATTTTCTTGGTACTCAACTCTAGTCATCCTCCGTACAAACTCTCCTGACTATCTGCGGAGTAAATTTGTCGATCGTCCCGTGGCTGCCCTAGATCCTCGTCGGCGACCGAGGAGTGCTCTTCTCCTTCCTCGCTTCAGCACTGAGGCCTATCGACGATCGTTTTCGGTGGCTGGGGTCCATTTCTGGGAGTCTCTTCCCTCTGAGGTGCGTGCGTCTCCCTCTTTCTCGGTTTTTCGTTCCCGGCTGAGACAGCATCTATTTGATACTGAGTTTCTCAGGGACTAGTCTGTGAACGCGCTGACTCTTTTTTTTTTTCTTTGCTTATTCTATTTTATTCTCTGTTTATTTTATTTTATTTTACTATTGTTCTGTTTTTTACTTCTGTTTCTGATCTTGTTCTCGAGTACCACGCATGGCATATTGTAAATGTGTGATACTTATCCAACATTGTTATGGATAAATGAATATATCTAATCTATCTATCTATCTATCTATCTATCTCTCCCAATTTCTCTTATTCTCTCTCAATCTCTCTGATTCTCTCTCAATCTCTCATTCTCTCTGAATCTCTCTTATTCTCTCTCAATCTCTCTTATTCTATCTTAATCTCTCGCATTCTCTCTCATTCTCTCTCAATCTCTCTAATTCTCTCTCATCCTCTCTCAATCTCTCTTAATCTCTCCTAATTTCTCTCATTTTCTCTCAATCTCTCCCAATTTCTCTTATTCTCTCTCATGCTCTCTCAATCTCTCTCAATCTCGCTCATTCTCTCTCAATCCCTCTCATTCTCTCTCAATCTCTCTCATTCTCTTTCATTCTCTCTCATTCTCTCTCAAACAAATAAAAACGAATAAATCAAATAAATCAAACTATAAGGTAGAGTTGTAAGGTAGAATAAGATGGAACAAGTATGGCGATTGTAAATTGTAAACAAGTAGCCTTTAGCTAAATAAAACCAAATCAATCAATCAATCAATCAATCAATCAATCTCTCTCAATTCTCTCAACCTCTCTTATTCTCTCTCAACCTCTCACGTTCTCTCTTATTCTCTCTCAATCCTCTGATTCTCTCTCATTCTCTTTTAATCTCTCTCATTATCTCTTAATCTCTCTTATTCTCTCTCGATCTCTCTTATTCACTCTTAATCTCTCTCATTCTCTCTCATTCTCTCTCAATCTCTCGCATTCTCTATCATGTTCTCTCAATCTCTCTTAATCTCTCCTAATTTCTCTCATTCTCTCTCAATCTCTCTAATTCTCTCTCATTCTCTCTCATTCTCTCTTAATCTCTCTCATTCTCTCTCTCTTGTAAACGTTAATTCTGTATTTTAATCTTTGCCTCAAGGTCAAACCAAGGCATAATATACTAATCAATCAATTAATCAATCAATCAATCAATCAATCAATCAATCTCTCTGAATCTCTCCCAATATCTTTCATTCTCTCTCAATCTCTCTAATTCTCTCCCATTCTCTCTCATTCTCTTTCATGCTCTCTCAATCTCTCTCATTCTTTCTTATTCTCTCCCATTCTCCCTTAATCTCTCTTATTCTCTCTTATTCTCTCTTAATCTCTCTCAATCTCTCTTATTCTCTCTTATTCTCTCTTAATCTCTCCCGATTTCTCTCATTCTCTCTTAATCTCTCTCATTCTCTCCTATTCTCTCTCATTCTCTCTCAATCTCTCTTAATCTCTCCTAATTTCTCTCGATTTCTCTCAGTCTCTACCAATTTCTCTTATTCTCTCTCATGCTCTCTCAATCTTTCTCATCCTCTCTCATTCTCTCTCAATCTCTCCAATTCTCTCTCACTCTCTCCAATTCTCTCTCACTCTCTTAATCTCTCCAATTCTCTCTCAATCTCTCCAATTCTCTCTCATTCCCTCTCAATCTAGAGAGAATTGGGAAAGATTGAGAGAAAATGAGAGAAATTAGGAGAGATTAAGAGTAATCTCTCCTAATTTCTCTCATTTTCTCTCAATCTTTCCCAATTTTTCTTATTCTCTCTCGTGCTCTCTCAATCTCTCATTCTCTCTTATTCTCTCTCATTCTCTCTCTTTCTCCCTCAATCTCTCTAGATCTCTCTCAATCTTTCTAATTCTCTGTCATTCTCTCTAATGCTCTCTCAATCTCTTTCATTCTCTCTTTTTCTCTCTCAATCTCTCTCATTCTCCCTCATTCTCTCTCACTCTCTCTCATTCTCTCTTAATCTCTCCCGATTTCTCTCATTCTCTCTCAAACTCTCTCATTCTCTCTTATTCTTTTTCAATCTCTCTCAATCCCTCTTAATCTCTCTCATTCTCTCTCAATCTCTCTCATTCTCTTTCATTCTCTCTCATTCTCTCTCATTCATGCGCAAGATCAGTATTGTATTCATGCTAAGTTTATGTCGTGTAAATCCCTCAGTTAAGTACTGATATGTAAGCAAAATTTATGTAATTTTAATCATGCGTGCATGTACACCCACACTTGTTACACTTGTTATACACACTGGTCATGTATTTACTATGTTGCACTGCAATTTTTTCTGTAATTTTCCTGTAATTTTCTGTAATTTTCTGTAATTTTCTTTGTCATTCAAACATTTGCCCCATAGTACAACTAGGGCATAATAAAAATTATCTATCTATCTATCTCTCGTAATCTCTCTTATTCTCTCTCAACCTCTCTCGTTCTCTCATTCTCTCCCAATTTCTCTCATCCCCTCTCATTCTCTCACTCTCTCTCTTATTCTCTCTCAATCTCTCTGATTCTCTCTCATTCTCATTCAATCTCTCTCATTCTCTCTTAATCTCTCTTATTCTCTCTCAATCTCTCTTATTCACTCTCATTCTCTCTCATTCTCTCTCAATCTCTCTTAATCTCGCCGAATTTCTCTCATTCTCTATCAATCTGCCTAATTCTCTTTCATTCTCTCTCAATCTCTCTAATTCTCTCTCATTCTCTCTCTTTCTCTCTTAACCTCTCTCATTCTCTCTCATTCTCTCTCAATCTCTCCCAATTTCTCTCATTCTCTCTCAATCTCTCTTATTCTCTCTCAATCTTTCTTAATCTCTCCCAATTTCTCTTATTTTCTCTCAATCTCTCTAATTCTCTCTCATTCTCTCTCAATCTCTCTAATTCTCTCTCATTCTCTTTCATGCTCTCTCAATCTCTCTCATTCTTCCTTATTCTCTCTTAATCTCTCTTATTCTCTCTCATTCTATCTTGATCTGTCTCAAACTTTCTCATTCTTATTATTTCTCAATCTCTCTCATTCTCTCTTAATCTCTCCCGATTTCTCTCATTCTCTCCTATTCTCTCTCAATCTCTCTCATTCTCTCTCAATCTCTCTTATTCTCTCCCAATCTCTCTCAATCTCTCTTATTCTCTATTATTCTCCCTCAATCTCTCGAATTCTCTCTCAATCTCTCTAATTCTCTCTCATTCTCTCTCATGCTCTCTCAATCTCTCTTATTCTCTCTTATTCTCTCTCATTCTCTCTTATTCTCTCTCATTCTCTCTCAATCTCTCTCATTCACTCTTAATCTCTCCCGATTTCTCTTATTCTCTCTCAATCTCTCTCATCTCTCTCCATCTCTCTCCTCATTAAGCTCTGGTACAGACTCCATCTCATCATTTTGCTTATCAAAAGCCCGTCAAGCCTTATCATCTTACCTCGTGGCTATCTTCAACCTCTCAATTCGTCACACCTACTTTCCAAATCAGTGGAAGAAAGCACTCATTCGGCCGCTATCTAAGATCAAGACCCCTCGTTCTCCCTCAGATACTAGACCTATTGCAAATCTACCTGAACTTCAAAGCTGTTCGAGCGGCTAATTCACTATCAAATCACGAGATTTTTATTACGAAACGACATTCTAGATCCTCGTCAGTCTGGCTTCCGTTCCACATTCAGCACTCAAACTGCATTGTTAAAGGTCACCGATGACATTAGACTCGGCATTGAGGGTAAAAAATTGACGATCCTGGTGCTATTTGATTTTAGCAAGGCCTTCGACACCGTGCCCCATCTACTACTTTTACTGAAGTTAAAAGCTCTTGGTTTCTCGCAAGCAACTTGCTCGTGGTTCTTTTCCTATCTTACCGGTAGATCCCAGGCAGTCGTCGACGACCAGGGGCGTAGGTCAGCTTGGCTGGACACGACCATGGGGGTACCGCAGGGATCTGTTCTTGGGCCCTTGCTATTTACTCTTTTTATTAACTACATTGGCGTAAACTTAAGATACTGCAACAGAATGTTATTTGCTGATGACACTCAAATATATTTACACTGTTCTCCCTCTGAAATTAATGATGGCTTAACAAAGATTGCTCATGATGTCATGGTCGTCTCTGAGTTTGCTGCGACAAATGACTTGGCTCTTAATGTGAGCAAATCCAAAATACTCATTCTCGGTAGTGGAGCATATATGCGTGAAATTGATGTGCCCAGTCTTCCTCCTATCACCATCGCTAATGCTCGATTACCCTATGTGGCTGACCTGCGGAACCTCGGAGTTCACTTTGCATCTGATCTCTCATGGAATAGGCATATCGCGCTTGTATCGCAAAAAGTCCATTCAACTCTCCACAAATTAAAATTTCACAAGAACTCGCTCTCCACGCAGCTCAGAATTAAACTCGTGTCGACCCTTATCTTTCCGCAACTCGACTATTGTTGCTTAGTATTCAATGACCTGACTGACGAGTTAAACACCAAACTCCAGCGTCTTATCAACTGCTGCATCCGCTTCATTTTTTATATTCGCCGTGATAAACATATCACCCCGTACCGAATCCGTCTGGGATGGTTATCGGTAAGAAATCGTCGTTCGTACTTTCTCGGAATTATGATCTATAAAGTTTTATTCTTGCAATCTCCTCAATATCTCACCGAATTGCTTCAGCGTGTTGACACTGATCTTCGACGTTCGTCCCGCCTTCCTTAATCTCAATCCGTCCTCCATATCCCCATACACCGTACTGCTACTTTTCGCCACTCATTCCGCGTGTCTGCTGCTTACTTTTGGCACTCGCTTCCGGTATACATTACTTCCTCCCCTTCTTTGGCAATCTTCAAAACGCGTCTTTTTGCTCATCTTCGCCTCGCTGAACTTGAGTGATAAATTCTTCATAACATCTTTGAAAGCAACACTCTTCGATCGGTTGATGTCCAATTTTTAGAGCTCTAGCTGTTATACCGATGCTTATTTCTTTTATTTCTTTATGTTAGCATTAAATCCTCGCAATGTACCATAATTATTAAGGTTAGTTATTAATTTACCTCTCTTTATCATATGCTTCACTCTATATTCTACTGTAAGTAATCTCTATCGCGATGTTGTAAAACTCTGTATTTGCCCCATAGCTTGCTAGGGCATAGTAATAAATCAATCAATCAATCAATCTCTCTCAATCTCTTTCAATCTCTCTTATTCTCTCTCAACCTCTCTCATTCTCTCACTTTCTCTCTCATTCTCTTTCATTTTCTCTCATTCTCTCTCAATCTTTCTCAATTTCTCTTATTCTCTCTCAATCTCTCTGAATTTCTCTCATTCTATCTCAATCTCTCTCTTTCTCTCTGTCTATGTATCTATCTATCCATCTATCTTATTCTCACTGCATCACGTCAATAAATTTTCACTTGTAAATACAAGTGTTGTAAATACAAGTATTATTCGGTGCAAATGAACCGAATATCGAGTGGAAATCCATTTCAATTTAAAGAAATTATTGATTCAAGAATCCATTTTTTTCGAAAAATTTGTCGAGTGGAAGTTCATTCGGATCTGAAAGTAAACAAATAACGAGTGTTTTTCCACTCGAACCGAAGACGGCGTTCGAATGGTTCCCCCACTCTCCACTCAGTTCGGATGTAAGCAACGAGTGGGAATCCATTCGTCACACGGTCGCGAAGTAAATACAGAATGACAAACCATTCGTTACTCGAACGCAAAACGAATGGCGAGTGGAAATTCATTCGCCACTCGTACCCGAAATAAATGACGAGTGGGAATCCACTCGTCACTCGAACGCGAAACGAATGGCGAGTGGAAATTCATTCGCGACTCTTACCCAAAGTAAATGACGAGTTGAAATCCACTCTTCACTCAAATTTACAGTAAATGAGGAATGAAAAACCATTCGTCATTTTTTTTGTTTTTTAAGTTAATTTTGCCCATCCCTTATGTCGGGGTGGTTTATCTGATACTCGATATCTCGAAAGATCGTTTCTTTTTCAGTCGTTTCTCCAGAGATGACGGCAACTTCTTCCTCGATGGCGTTGTCCGTGACCAGATCACCTGCGTTGACGGTGTTTTCTTCTCAGGGCAGTTTTTCGCTACGTGGTCCAGTTTTCCACAGTTAAAACAAGAATCTTTCTCTCGTTTTGGTTTGTCACAATTAGCAGCAAGATGACCTGTTTAGTTGCAAATGTAACATCGCTGGCTCTTTCATTTTTCTTCATCGTTCTCTATTTTATTATTTATTATTCTGTATGCACACAACTTCCGGTGGCACAAATATCGAATGTATATGGGGCATTCCACGCAAAATCAGCCACTGCTGGACCTTTGCATTTTTAAATTCGCTTTTTTTTTCTCATTTTAAGTTCATGATAAAGAACTCACCTGATTTTTTTTTAATTTTTACCTCAAAAATTGCACCTAGTAGGATTTTTTCAAAAATTTTCTATTTTTTTTTTTCGTTTATCTATAACTTCCTGAAAAATTAAGTGATTCGAAAAATTGAGGGGGTCAAAATTTTTGTTTTGAAATACTCTTCCGTTTAAGATTACTTCAAAAATCATTCATGTTTTAATTCAATCAGTTTTTTAAATTTTAAGCATAAAATCGCATTTTCTACATTGTTTGTATCCTTCGATTTTTTTTATTTTTTTTATGAAATACTGTTATTCATTTCAAGTTATTCAGAATTTCAAGCCGAGTCTCTTAGTGGGCAATTCATTCTTTCTATTAAAAAAAAAATATTTTGTTGTTTTTTTTTCTCAAATTAAATTAAATTGAATTAAATTAATTCTAAAATTAATCGATAATTAATATTTTAATTCATCTTAATTTATCTTAATTATTAATTTATTTAAATTTATCTTATTAAAATGTTATTATTATTTTATTTATCTTATTATTTAATTATTTATTTATTTTAATTTATCTTTTTTTAAATTCTAAATTTATTTTAATTTATCTTTTTTTAAATTCTAAATTTGCCTTTTCGAATGTTTAGTCTGTAAAATTTTCCCGAAAGACATTTTTCATAAAATATGAATTTATTGTGCGTGGTAGGAGTGTCATTAGCGATCCACACCACCGACTGCAGTGCTCGTGTAACCCGAAAAAATGTGGCTACTGGAGTGCATGTGATGACTGCTACTGATATTCGCGATACCAGGAACCCACAAATTGGTTTTTGGCTAAAAATTAATTAATTATTTTCCCAAATCCCTCATATTTCCAGAATACTAAGGCAAAGTCATTGTTTCTTTTATATAATGTCAAGCATAAAAAATTTACCGTGTTTATATTTTATAAAAAATGTCTTTCGGGTAAATTTTACCGATTTAACAATTGCATTTGAAAAGATACATTTTTGTTCCGTTATCCATACGCTTTGTTTGATTTTTTACCGAATTACAGACATTTTGGAATTACTAATTAAATTAAATTAAATTTAATTTGAGAAAAAAAAACAACAAAATAATTTTTTTTAAAAAGAAAGAATGAATTGCCCACAACGAGACTAGGCTTAAATATCTTCAAATAAATAACAGATTTTCATAAAAACAAATGAAAAAAATCGAAGGATACAAACAATGTAGAAATTGCGATTTTATGCTTAAAATTGAAAAAAACTGGTTGAATTAAAACATGAATGATTTTAAAAATAGTCTTAACCAAATGAGTATTTCAAAACAAAAATTTTGACCCCCTCATTTTTCGAATAGCTTGATTTTTCAGGACGTTATAGATAAACGGAAAAAAAAGGAAATTTTTGAAAAAATCTTACTGGGGGCAATTTTTGAGATAAAAATTTGAAAAAAATCAGGTAAGTTCTTTATCGTGAACTCAAAATGAGAAAAAAAAATTAGCAAATTTAAAAATGCAAAGGTCCAGCAGTGGCTGATTTGGCGTGGGATGCACCATATATATCAGCGTACGTAAAATTGCTGATCGGATTTTATTTTTTTATTTTTATTTTTTCGGGCCGTCCCGCAAAGCGTTTACCGTCCCGCTTGTTCGATACAACCAACGACACTCTGTGGCTGCTGACACCAGCGTTTCGAATCACTCAATTTCACTCGGCGAGTATGTACGCTTTTCTTCGACGTACACTCGGGCCTTATCCCACTTCTGATTATTGTAAGGGTATTTCAGGATTAAATACGCCGGGCAATCAATGAGAAAGACTTAACATTTGATATAAAAATATATTTGGTATGGATATACATAAGTGAACCTTGCGACCGGACAGACTTCGAACGAGTGATCTGTCTTTTTCCTAACAACCCTTATTACGTCGCCAGGCAACACGTCGTATGCATGTTACCATACGACGACTATCTTCTCTCAACGGCTTTCTTCTTATGCGCTCTCGATATACACTTCATCTATGCACACTATCCTCACATTGTAAAGGCGTGAGGCTTCTCAGACCTCGCAACAGCAATAAAGGGGGCAATGGAAGAAGAAAAAACAGCACAGGGTAATGAATCGATAAATAGGCAGACGCATCAGGAAAAACGTTCGACAGTAACGTGTTACAAGTGTCACAAATCAGGACACATGGCGAAAGACTGTCGAAGCAATTTCCAATCTTACGGACGGTACAGTTTACCAGCACCCTTAAAAAGTGCCAATCAGTTTAATGTAACGTGCAATTATTGTAATAAACCGGGACACATGTACAAAGAGTGTCGAAAAAGATTAAGGGATCAGAGTCAAGGGCCTCATCAGCAGCGAAATGGATCGCAAGGGCGACCCGATCAATATAGATGGACGAAATCGAACGGACATCAACGCGACGCACCAAGAGGGCAAGTAAGAAGCGACGGGGGAAGCAGGAAGACAATAGGTTCCCTTGAAATCGACACCATACGGGCAGAGACTCGTAATAAAAAACCGCACGTCAGCACTGCGAGCGTGCAGCTACAGGGTGCATAAAAAAAAATTTGCAATATCAAAACGATTCCTAAGAAGTTGGCGGTGAGCGATTTCCAGATCTCATCACCCCAGGCAAAAGATAACATTCTGACATCAAAAGCAGATACTAGTGTTGCCTCATAAAAAAAAGGTACATGACGAGACGAAACGGAGATAATCGACGAGACCGTCGAATTAAAAAAAATAGATGGAAAATTTTTTTATGCAATCTGGAAAGTAATACTGGAAGTTGTCACTCCAGCAGTAAATATCAAACATGGATATTTCGTAATTAGCGATAATATACCACTAGAGACAGGATGGTATACTGGGACAGGATTTCATGATAGAACATAACGTCGACATATTGAGTGGAAAAACAATAAAAATATATAGACGCAGTATGTCGCTCATCAACGGAACGAAAAAAATAAAACTCCCACCTCGCGCTGAAAAAATTTTATACGCAAAAACCTTGACGGCAACCATAGGATGCCTAGCCGCCATAGAGTTACAGCCAGGTATCATGATAGGTGAAAGTATTATGATACTTTATAAATAAAGTAAAGTTTATAGATAAAGTCGAACGGAAATTCCTGCATTATACTCGTACGAAATACGAGTCAAAATAAGGTCGAGATTGACACAGACCCACGGTAAAACTAGAAGAAATTGAAACTGAAGAAGTAGACTTCGCAACAAACGAAAGAAAAATATGCGTCCTCGGCAAAGCCGAAAGAATCGAGAAACAAGAAAAAATATGGAAGGAGGTCAAAGGCACTTTCGAATTAAATAAAGAAGAAAAAGAATTTCTCACAGAATTCATCGCAGAATTCGCCGACATTTTCCATCTGGAAGGGGAAATGCTTGGAACAACCGATGTAGTAGAGCATGAAATACAAATGAAAGATGGGACCACACCAATAAACGTACGTCCATACAGGGTACCGGAGACTCATAAAAAAGAAGTAATGAAGCAAGCAGAATAAATGCTGAGGAATGGCATAATACGACCGAGCAAGAGCCCGTGGAACGCTCCTCAAATCGTCGTTCCAAAAAAGCCTGACGCGCAAGGAAACATACAAAAAAGAGTAGTCGTAGATTCTCGGAAACTCAACGAAGTAACCGAAGGGGATTCATACCCATTGCATAATATTACTGAAATATTGGACCAATTGGGCCGTGCAAAATATTTTACAACGCTCGATCTCACCTCAGGATCTCATCAAATTCCGATGGCAGAGAAAGACAAACATAAAACAGCATTTTCAACACCACTTGGACATAACGAGTATAACTGAATGCCATTTGGATTAAAAAACGCACCCCCTACTTTCCAGCGACTCATGGATGCAGTACTAGCAGGTCTTCAGGGGCTCAAATGCTACGTATATCTGGACGACATCGTCATCTACGGATCATCCTTCAAAGAACACAACAACAGGCTGATAGAAGTGTTCAAGTGACTGCGAGAAGCGAAATTAAAAATACAGCCGAAAAAATGTCGATTCCTACAAAAAGAGACACAATACCTGGGACACATTATAACAGAAATCGGAGTCAAACCAGACCCGGAAAAAATAAAAGCTGTACAGGAATTTCCTGTGCCAAAAAATGTAAAAGGGATACAATCGTTTTTGGGATTAGCGGGATATTATAGAAAGTTCATTCAAGATTTTTCAAAGATAGCAAAGCCATTAACAGAGCTAACGAAAAAAAAAAAAACGGGTGCGTGTACACACGGTACGCGCGTCAGAAGTGAATACTCGTATGTGATCGACGGAACTCGCTTATTGCCCTGCTAACACAGAACGTTATAAAAACGTTGTTAAGTACGTTTACAAAAACACGCAAAAACGTCTCTTTTGAATGGTCGAAAAAACGTCTTAAGAACATCTTTTAAACGTTATTTTGCCGCAAACGTCTTCAAAAGTTTACAGCGCGTTTAAAACAGTTCTGTCAGCTTCTGTAAACTTTTTTGGGAAAAAAATTGCGGCCAAAATAACGTTTAAACGACGCTTTTAAGACGTTTTTTCGACCATTCAAAAGAGACGTTTTTGCGTGTTTTTGTAAACGTCTTAACAACGTTTTTATAACGTTCTGTGTTAGCAGGGTGTTATTCTCATCAGATGAAAGAATAGTGAGAGGGAAAGAGGATAGATTGACATGCATGAAAACACGAAATGACAGGATTTCCTTATTTCACACTGTTCTATCCGTTGTATGTATGAGTTTACAGCTGAATTTACTGTGTCTTCGTACCTCGTGTTGACGTTGGCGTTAAAAATTTTATTTGTATAGGGGGGGGGGGGGGGGGGGCAGAAAGAATTGATAGGGTGAGTAAAGAAGTAGGAATTAGTTATAGATATGAAATCAATTTTATTTGTATAAGTATATGTATCTGTAAGTAAAAAATTGGGATAAATTAATTCTGTTCTCTTATTCTATACTATTTTCATTGCTCTCGTGTCTATTATTTATAGAATCGTCTAATTCTACAATACCAAAAATTGGATTATGATAACTCAAATATGACATAAAATGCTTCAGATCTATTTTGTCGATATGTTTTGCAAATACAGCATGTATCGTTGAACGGCCTTTAGTGGTCGGACCATTCCTGCCGTTGATCATTTTTAACGAGCCATGTTTTTTTCTAAAAATTGATGGAGTGATTCGGCCTGTGGCAATGAAAAATTAACATTAAAATCACCTGCGAGAATTACCGATTCATTACGGTAATGCACAAGGTCTGCTAGCATATCGGCTAAAACTTGAGAACCGCCTATTGCTAAGGGCAATAACGCTTTAGCTTAACCTCATAATATCTTTAAGCGATGTATTGAGCGAAATATAAATTGCTATTAAAGATCGAACGGAGGAAAACTTCGGAGAGCGTATTTCATTTTTTTAAAATTAAAGCACAGTTTTTAATATCTGAAAACACCTCCACATTCTACATATCAATCAACCTTAATATTTCTTCCAACATTTTGTACCGTCAGTAATTTTCTCATAGTTATATATTATCCGAGTATGTATAATATGTAATATATACAAACAAAACACAAAACAGAAGCTTAAACTCGGCACGAAGCGAAGACGGTGTGAACTCACGCATGAATGTGGACTCACACACAACGGATAGAACGACGCGCATGCGCGCTGCTGTCCTAATACATATAAAACACGTACACGCGGGCATGCTAGGATGGCCTATCGCTCTCTCGCTCGCTCACGCATCATTCTCTCTCTTTCTCTCTCTTCTTCTATTCCTTCATTCTCTTGTCCGGTGGAACAACGCGGCTGGGGGCGCGGCCTAATGTAGTTGCATAAGAAGTATTAACTTAAAAAAAAAAAAACGATTGAACAGAAATAGATCAGCAGGCATTCTAAAAACTGCAAGAAGCTCTCAGTACCGCACCCATACTACAATACCCAGATTTCAAGAAGCCAGATAAGAAGCAATTACGACGGATGCATCAGATAAAGCAATCGGAGCAATTTTATCACGATTTATCATTTTAGTCGAACATTAAATAAAGCGGAAAAAAATTATTTAACTACAGAAAAAGAAGTGTTGGCAATAGTTTGGGCAATGGCACAATTCAGACCATATAATATTTTTTAAAATATTGTTCCGTCGCTTTGGGGCCCTTCCCCTTTAAGCCTCCAACCTGTTTTCCCATTGTTCCTCTCCCCTCCCTCTTCGCAATCGTCCGGCTGCAGCCGCATCGCTTCCTTCTCACCCTGCATCGACCCTGTATCGCATTCACCTAGAACGGAGGGAAACTGCAGAAAACCTTCCGTTGATACTTCTCCCCTGGTGGCTGCGCGAGTAAACTCAAGCGTGGTCTCCCGAGGCGCCCTAAGAAGGTCCCTCCTTAGCCGTGATTCAGTGGGTAAGTCAGTGCATGGCTAAGTGGCCACCTTCAGAGCGATAAGAACCGCTACGGGAGTCCTCCGGAGCAGTACCCCGACCACCAACCCATCGCAGAAAGGTGTTTTTGGGCATTTGTTTTGGTGGGATCCGAACCACCGGGATTGCAGATTAAACACATGGAATAAATTTTCCATTGGTGTCGGCCGTGGGGCTCGAACCCGGGTCCGCTGCGTGCGAACCCCGAGCATCACCCACTGAGCCACTGCGCTCCCCTTCAATTCAGACCATATATATATATGGAACAAAGTTCACGATAGTCACAGATCATGAACCACTCACCTGGCTTTTTGACGTAAAGGATCCAGGGTCAAGGCTCATGAGATGGCGCATGAAATTAGAGGAATACGACTATAACATCAAGTACAAAGCAGGAAAGAAAAATACAAACGCCGATGCCCTTAGTAGAATGTATATAATCATGCTGACGAAGAAAAAGAGTAGCGAGGTTGAGCACGGTGATAACGTCACGAAGCGCGGGAGAGGACACCCAAGGAAGACCCCTCCCTAGCCCTGACCCACACTCGGTGAGGCAAGTGATGACACCGAACACCTGGCCCCTCGACGGCGAAGACGGCCGAGAAAGCAGCCCGAGGCTGACGCAAACCCTCCCAACGCACACACCCAGGGTCCCAGAGAGACCGAAGCGAGCGACACGGAAGAGGGGGAAGTACTCCGAGAGAGTGATACAGACACAGACTCGAGTGGAAATAAGACAGAAAATGGCAATATATATCACGCATATCCAAGCGAAAAAGAAAAAGAAACTATACTCAAGGAGTATCACGACGCCCCACTCGGCGGGCACCCCGGAGCAAAAAGAATGATAGAGAGAATAAAACAAAAATACTACTGGCCCAGGATAAAAAAAGAAGTCGAAGACTACGTTGCATCGTGTGATAAATGCCAACGAAACAAGGTAATGAGGATTAAGACAGCACCGATGATAGTTACCGACACCCCGATACGAACATTCGAAAAATGTGCAGTCGACATAGTAGGACCTCTTCCCGAGACGGATCACCGACACAAATACATACTCACTTGCGGGAGAGCAGTGGTGCAGTGGGTGAGGCTCTGGGTTCGCACGCAGCGGACCCGGGTTCGAGCCCCGCGGCCGACACCGATGGAATTTATTCTATGTGTTTAATCTGCAAACCCGGTGGTTCGGATCCCACCAAAACAAATGCCCGAAAACACCTTGCTGTGATGGGTGGGTGGTCAGGGTACGGCTCTGGAGGACTCCCGTAGCGGTTCTTATCGCTCGGAAGGTGGCCCCTTAGCAGTGCTCTGACTTACCCACTGAATCACAGTAAAGGAGGAGATCGCTTAGGGCTCCTCTGGAGGCCACGCTTGAGTTTACTCGCGTGGCCACCAGGGGGGGAACTAGGGAGTCTCCGACCTGTATCGGCGGTAGGTTTTCTGCAGTTTTCCTCCGTCCTCGGCGAATGCGATACAGGATGGTAGTAAAGGTGCGATGCGGCTGCAGACGTATGATCGCGAGGAGGAAGAGGTGGTAATAATGGTAGGAGCAGGCGGTTGATTGGTCGAAAGTGGATACGAAATCACCGCCCTTGTAAAAACCCCCAAGAGAGGGTGTAAAAGTAAAACTCGACTATTATATTATTATACATACTCACTTTTCAAGACCTACTCACAAAATATAGCGCTGCAATACCCATACAGACGCAAGAAGCTCGTGAAGTAGCGAAAAAATTAGTCACAGAAATAATTTGCAAATACGGCACACCGAAAAAAATACTTTCGGACCAAGGAACAAGTTTTCGAAGCGAAACATTTAAAGAAATGTGCCAACTATTGGGCATACAAAAAGTTCAGTCTACCGCATATCACCCGGAGTCAAACGGAGCGTTAGAAAGATCGCACAGAACTATGGCGGAATATTTAAAAAATTATATAAGGGCAGATCAACGGGATTGGGACGAGTGGCTACCATACGCAATGTTTACATACAATACCACTCCACATACAGCGACAGGTTATACGCCGTATGAGTTGGTATACGGAAAAACAGCCGAATTACCCACGGCTCTGAAACAGCCACCGCGCCAAACGTACAATTACGACGAATACGTAGCCAAGCTACGAGAAAGATTACGGGCCACATGGGAACTAGTGCAAGAACAATTAAAAGGTAAAAAAGAAAAAGCAAAAAAACGTTACGATGCGACCACAGGTAAGGTAGAATACCGGCCAGGGGAAAAAGTATTATTGTTAGACCCCACAGTACGCCGCGGGAGGTCCGCCAAGCTGACCCCCAAGTGGACGGGGCCTTACACAATAAAAAGTAGAGATACAGAAGTAAACTACTGGATCGGCCACGGACGCAAGCGCATCCGTGTACACGTAGACCGCATCAAGCCATATGTGGCAATTTAAATTCAAGAAAAAAAAAAAAGTAGAAATGAAGTAATTAAGAAGCTATACAGCATAATTTGAAAAAAAATAATAATAATCAAATAAAATAAAATAATAAAAACGAAATTCATATAAAAATGGGAAAGGTTTCGAAGAAATAAAACATGAACACACGGAGTTAAAATTAAAGAACTCACAATTTATTAGGAAAAAAAAAAATTTAATACAATTATTACGACATTGGTCGTTAATGGCATTTGGTTTGTAATTATCAATTAATTGTCAACCCCGAGGGAAGCAACATAATTTAGCCACCCAACTGGTGGTTTTGGGGGAGCTGACCCCTCACCGAACAAGAATCGGAGGCAAAAAATATCCTCAGAGGCCCCCTCGAGATCCCAATCGTCACACTCCAGAGAGAATTTGACAATTCGAGAAGTTGGGTACGGAGCCGACGCCTCCGGGCCCGCACCCCCTTGGCCACCGCAACGAACCGGGGAAGCCATGTTTCCCGCCACGGTGACTGTCCTGTCGGCACCCGGGAGTAGTTTTGTAAATTAAAAAAAAAAAAAAAAGACAAAGGAAGCGTGATTAGATAAGGAATTAAAAGAATTAAAAAAAATAGAAAAAACGGAATAAAAAGATATAAAAAAGGAATTAAAACAAAAACGAAATAACGGAAAAAAAGAAGGAACGCCAAATAGGGCAAGATAATAATACAACAAAACAGGGAATACGATAGAAAAAGAAAAAGAAAACATACCAATTGAAGGTCCACTACTTCGCCCTTGAAAATCACACAATTTCCTTTTGCGTAGAAAGACATTCACACAATAGAAAAAATCCAATTAAAAAACAAAGAAAATATTAATCGAGAACAGAATATGATAATATACTAAAACAAAGAGAACACTTACTTTAGATGGATGTTGAAGACAGTTGGATGTTGTCTCGGAGACAGTAGGACAATTAATGATGCTGCAAAGAGCAGAGTTAAAGATCCCAAGCACACGTCTTTTCAAAATGCACAAGACGACGGCAAAATGCCGACACAGCACAAGACAGGACGTGAGAATCGCGACACATTTCTCAACGTTACACTCACTCAAAGAAATTTTAACAATAAAAGAAGAAAAAACATGTCATTTTTCAGGAACCTGCTTGCATTGACTATACTCGCAGAGGGTGTCAATTATAAACCGGAAAAAAGAAATTTTCAAATGGAAAAATTTACAAGAACGCCAGGAATCTATTACGAAAAAATTGGAACGCTATTCGTTACATGAGATATTTGGAGATTAGCAATAAAAATGGATCTTAAACCTATCATAGCAAGAGAACAGAAAATGAAAACATCGTTAATAAAATTAATAGAAACCTGTCAGGGAATAAAAGAAGAGATCATTACGAATTCAGTACAGACGCTAATAAAATATATATAAGACGGTTTAGATACCATATGCGACATAACAGGAACGTATAAAAGTATAGTAATAAAAGGTTTAATTAATGGGATCGAAAAAATAATAACAAAAATTACTGGAAACATGGATACAAGCGACATCCAAGAAATAAACGAGAGAATAAACGCAATTTCGAAAAAAACAATAACTGCGAACAACGCGCTAAAAGGGAATTTCCAAATGGTACACTTCAACTGAAAAATATTCAACAAAATGTTAGCAAACGAAGATCGTTTGATACAATCAATATCAGAATTACAGAGCGAACTGTGTAATAGAACAAAATAAATAACGTCCATACAAATAATAAACAAAAAAAAAAAAAACTAAAACAAATATAATGGTACAATCATTACGGGACGAGATAAGACAGCTAACAAATTTTCTAACAAATCTTAAACAAGGAATAATTAGCCGAATGAAATCTCGTACAGAATTAATAGAATATTTAATAAAAGCATGGCCTCATTTACCAAGAGGATTTAATTTTCCAACGCCATTGGATCATCATAAAATGAGCAGTCTGCTCAAGGTCACTAACATAGATGCATTTAGCAATTCAGGGGTACTCATCTTAATTCTAAGAATACCATTGATAGAATGTACTGAATTTCATGTTAACAAAGTATATCCACTACCCTCAAGGATGGAAAATAACACATTTAAATTTATAGAAACATCGGAAAAATACGCAATAATCGATCGGAAGCAAAAAAGTTATTTATCCTTAAGCGAAAAAGAATTGCTCAATTGTAAACAAGACGCAAATAAATACTTCTGTCACCCAAAACACGTAACTCAATTTATACAGGCCTATGCCCCATGCGAAATAAATACATATTGGGGACAGAGTATAGAAAAACCAAGTTGTAAACGACGAATAGTAAACATTAGCAAAACAATGCTCATCGCTTTAGAACAAGACGGACGCTGGATATACATAGCGCCCTTCAAAGAAACACTCACGATAAAATGCAAAGAAAACGCTATAGAATACGTTACAATATATGATACAAGCATACTGGCTTTGGACGGGGAATGTTCCGTCACCTCCAAAAATTTTAGAATAGAAACGTTAAAAGAAAGTAATCAAGAAGAAGTCATAACCTTCTTACCACCGTTCAACCTAACGTTTTTGTCAAAAGAAATAAAAATACCTCATCCTTCTATTTCATCTTCTATTACAACATTACAATGATAAAATAATTATAGATTCATCGGATATAAACAAAATAGGAGAAAGAATCGAAAACATTAATATAAATATGGATATCAAAGATGAACCAACATATAATCATATTATAGGAAGCTATACGCTGCATGGAATAGTACATATAATAATTCTTTTGGGTATATATATGGGACATTCCACGTCAACTCAGCCACCTCGTTTTTTTTATTGGCTCGAAAAAATTATTCAGTATGGGCATTTCAAAGGACATATCCACGACATTTTACCAAAATTTCATCCCCCCACTATTGTTGGTTCTCGAGATAATGATTAATGACGTCTCAATTTTGTAAAAATCATAACTTCGTAACTACTGATCGGATTTAAACGATTAAAAAAAGAATCTTTTTTATTTTTTTTTGCCCTTTTCGAAAAAAAATATGTCATCATCGGATAAAAGCTCATTAGACAGTTTTCGGGGTAAATTAACAAAAAACAATTTTTCCCTCTTCACTGATAACTTGTTCCATTTTGAAAAAATCCTGCGGAGTTGTGTATTGCCTCCCTCTATCAGAAAAAAAAAATACTGAGTAGAATTCCGATTGGCCCTTTCGTGGAAAAAAAAAAAATCGAAAAATTTCCCCGAAAACTGTCTAATGAACTTTTCTCCAATGACAGCATATTTTTTTCAAAAAGGGCGAAAAAAATAAAAAATATTATTTTTTTAGTCGTTAAAATCCGATCAGCCGTTACGAAGTTATGATTTGCACAAAATTGAAAATTTATTAATCATTATATCGAGAAACAAGAATAGTGGGGGGATGAAATTTTGGTAAAATGTCATGGATATATTGTACTTTGAAATGCCTATACTGAATAATTTTTTAGAGACAAAAAAAACGGGGTGGCTAATGAGTTAACGTGGAATACGACACATCAACGCAGCCACGTCGACTCAGCCACCCCGTTTTTTTTTGTCTCAAAAAATTTATTCAGTATGAGCATTTCAAAGTACAATATATCCATGAAATTTTACCAAAATTTCATCCCCCCACTATTGTTGGTTCTCGAGATAATGATTAATAAATTCTCAATTTTGTGCAAATCATAACTTCGTAACGGCTGATCGGATTTTAACGACTAAAAAAAGAATATTTTTTTTTTTTCGCCCTTTTTGAAAAAAAATATGCTGTCATTGGAGAAAAGTTCATTAGACAGTTTTCGGGGAAATTTTTCGATTTTTTTTTTTCCACGAAAGGGCCAATCGGAATTCTACTCAGTATTTTTTTTTTCTGATAGAGGGAGGCAATACACAACTCCGCAGGATTTTTTCAAAATGGAACAAGTTATCAGTGAAAAGGGAAAAATTTTTTTTTGTTAATTCACCCTGAAAACTGTTTAATGAGCTATTATCCGATGATGACATATTTTTTTTCGAAAAGGGCAAAAAAAATAAAAAAGATCCTTTTTTTAATTGTTTAAATCCGATCAGTAGTCACGAAATTATGATTTTTACAAAATTGAGACTTCATTAATCATTATCTCGAGAACCAACAATAGTGGGGGGATGAAATTTTGGTAAAATGTCATGGATATATTTTCCTTTGAAATGCCCATACTGAATAATTTTTTCGAGACAATAAAAAAAACGAGGTGGCTGAGTTGATAATCAAGAACAATATTGTAAACAATACTTTATCATCATCGAATAAACTAGACGGTAATTTTGTAATACTCTAGTTGGAGATTTACTCAACCTTCACAATCAGGGTTTTGGGCGTATGTCGTTAACACACATGAGCGTATACTGCTAGCCTTATCACACCGATATGGCTCACTACATGCGTATTCTCGACCAACACAGTTACTCCATAAATTCGATCTCTATTTCAACGTTACGGAAAATATAGATATTCCATTTCAATTATTATTTGATTTTCTCTATCCAAATTAATTGAACATATTTAATAGAGTCAACAAACTTATTTCTTTTTTCCCTGTTAACAAACTTTTTTTCTCTTTCCATTTTTTCTCAATTAAAAAAGAAAAAAATCGTAAAAAAAACCCCTCGTTCACAAAAATTAATCCAACATGACCATAGTGGCGTAAGAGCTTACGACGAAATTTAACAAATACATTTTTTTTTCAAATTTAAATACCGAAAACTTAAATTCAGCCGAGATAGCAAACAGAGAGAAAACCTTTTACGATGTATATGCCCCAATCCTTATATTAGATGGCAAAAACGTACCCGTCGACCACTTTCTCAAAGCATGCAATCAAATGCAAGCAAAGAGCAATCAAAATAGTACCCTAAAATGAACACGCGAGATTACTTATCATGTTACAATACAAATTAAACGGAACCGCTCCTGGTCTAGTAGAAACGAGAATACACGCAAAAATTACAGAATTTCTTAACGATCTTAGAGACAATTTCAGTGCCCCAATCTAAGTACGCGATCTCGAATTACAATTTCACAAAATTATCATGAGCTAGTTCGTGACGCGAACACGATTAATTTGATAACGAATAACAGGAAGATTAGAAGAATGTTACACACATGACAGCGAAAAAAAAAAATATCTCAAAAGTAGAGCAGCGGAACTAAGGAAATCAGTAATACGATCTTCCGTTAGAGGCCTTCACGACAAAATAGGAAGTTTTTTTGATTAATCAAAACAATCAGTCCCTTGAACAAGCAGTAAAAGAAGCAAGTAATATCGAACACGAACTCCTGAAACGAATAACAGTAAATCAAAATCGAGTCACTCGTGAAAACATTCAAGCAGAACATTTCGTCGAAACACAACAGGGAACTATACAAAAATACTGTGAATATCACCAAACAAATGGTCATTCTACCGCAGAATGCTTCACTATAAAAGAATTAGGAGAAAATCGGAGCAGAAGAATTAGGGATTCATTCCACCAGACTAAAAAAAATTTTAAAAACAGGTATCGCAGTGATTCGTGCCACCGCCAACAAAATTTCTAAAACAGATATCGCAGCGTCTCACGTGACAGTCAAAATTTTCAAGACACATATCGCAGTGATTCACGCGACAGACAATATTCCCAAAACAGATACCACAGTGATTCACGCGACCACCAAAATTTTCGAAATAGATGTCGCAACGACTCAAATGACAGACAACGCAATCTTCAAAACAGGTACCACGAAGATTCATGTGATAGGTATCAAAATAGGTATCGCAGCGATTCGCGCGACAGACAGCGAAATTACTACAGAAACAATTCATGAGACAGGTATCGCGACCACGACCGCGGAAGATACCAAAATAATCATCACAATTACGACTCATACAATTATTACAGTAACTCGGGAAACAGATCTCGTGATCATTCTCGCGATAGATACTTTAATGATCGGTCACAATAACGACGTAGTGAAAGTACAGAAGACTTAAAGACCAAATCCGCGAACTCACAAAAGCCGTAGCGGAAATTCAGCAAGCAAAAAACTCGAGTCTAACTTTGCGGGACAGCGCGGCGCGAAGCGAATCACAAGAGCGCTCAACACCAGACCAATAAATGAGAAAAATCTCGAAATACCAATTACGTTATCACGAAATCCAGTCAAAATTCTTCATATCAGACCGCGAGAACAATTGTCGGAGGAATCAGAAAACAAAACAAAAAAAAAACCCAAAATATCGAAAGAATCACAGAAACGTAATCGATCATCATCATAGAACGAGTCCTCTAGCAATCCAGCACCCACCGAAACAATATTACTACCAGGACAACTTAAAGAATCGGAAAACATTTACACAGCTCAGACCAATTAATGACATCAGATAACCAGGAACAAAACAAAGGGAGTGCACGATCCAAAGTAAATCCAATAATCGACGATATCAATCACGATTCGTCAACGTCTGAAAAAGAAGAAGAAGCTGAACTTACAGTAACCAAACAGAAACCGACATGGAAAATTTCAAAGGACAACTCACAGGAAAACGAATCTAAAGACAACACGGGAAACAAAGAAACGGCGAACGAACCAAGCGAACTAGCTAGGAAACGAGAAGATACAACGAAATTATTCGAAAATATAGACAATGAAGAAATAAAAAGCTCAAAGAAACACAAAAAAGAAATAAAAAAACTCAACGCAGCAACAAGAAGAAGATATAAAAAGCTCAGAAATATAAAACGAATTGCCAATGAAATAGCAGTCAGTGGAACTGGAGGTTATCCCAAACTTTCGGTCACCAACACCAGACGAAAACGATAGAAAACGCGCGAAACAACCCGACGCGCAACCCAACTTAAGGTCGCCACCATCACCAAGGGACCTGCAAGATAAATAGGAATGGATGGCATCAACAGTTGTGGGAAAACAACTCCAATCGGAGCCTAAAACATCGTACTCCACACGTCCTACTTCTTTATGGGAATTTGAACCAAGTACGCGAAAACAGGCCAGTTATAAGGACATCGAATCAACCTTCCGATCTCCACCAGAAGTATAGGTGGTCCCAGCACCAACACCAATCACTAAACGCGGATCAGGCAGATCACGGAAGAGACCTCCATCTCAACTATCGACGACGGTTATAAAACGCAAACCTGGCAGATCTCGGAAAAAAAATATTTTCCCCATTACCACCACCAGTTGTCAAACGTGGACCGCGCAGATCACAAAAAAAATGCACCAATCGAACCAAAAACACGGGAAAGTCCCATATATCTGGACATGCCATTTCCAACCGACAGCGACCCCGAGACCTCGACATCGACATAACGTTCGTACCATCAAAATATCACAGAAATCGACTAACGTTAATCGACTCACAACGATCAACCAGGTATAGAGCAAAAAGTGAAGAAATAACGGCAGAACCCGAATGGGTAACAAAACCCAAACAGATGTTATCGACTATGACGATCCTCTTTATCAAGACCAAGACCAAAAATCACACGTCGAGGCACAAAGGAAAGAATTGCCTGCCACACCAACAAGAGAGTCAAGTCGGTCAAGTGATATAAAGAAATCTCCCCACCACGTGGGAAAAAAAACGAACGGAAACAAAAACCAAAACAAATATGCCGATAACCAACGAAAACGAACATAACAACAATCATAACGACAAATTGCGCAGGCACCATGAAGAATAACACATGCAAGACAAAATGCAACAAACTACGTCGGTACAAGAGTCATACAAAGTGAAGAACATCAACAGTGATGAAACGCCAAGATATTTTCGCAAAGGTGCACTAACAATGAAAGACGCGCATTACTCTAAATCATCGGAAACATTAATAAAATAAGAATTAGAACAACGACATCGACGACACAACTAGAATAACTACACAAATAGAAACACTCGCAAACAACTCACTAGAATTAACGGAAATAGTCTATAACCACACACATTTTGAAATCAGGTTTCGACACAACACACAAACAAGTGAAATCTTAAGCAAAAACAATAAACAAGAAGATGTGAAACATCAACCTCGCTCTCCTCGGAGTTCGAGACGACGCAAAAGTAACACGACAGGAAGAAAGAACCATTACTCATTATGACAGAAATCCAAGAAGCTTCTATGGAATTATAAATCGACATAGAAACACTAAAAAATGCAATCCCTTTTGCAAAATCTGGAAATTAACAGTTTTCACAACAAAAAATAATAATTTATGTTATAAGAATTCCGCTGTTAGATTCAGCACACTATCAATTATACCAGCATTTATTATGTTATAAATTTATATTATAAAAATTCCACTGTTAGATATAACACTATTAATTATACCAGCTATTAATTATACTAGCCTTGCGATTTGCGTTCATTAAACCATGATTACAATACACAGGTATTTCTAAAAGGTTCGGAGATGCCTTCAATTTCAACGATATAGACGAATGTAGACTGATGACCTCGAGATATACCTATGTAATCAGATAAACCGATTATATCTCATCGTTAACGATACCGGATGCGAAGTACAAATACTAACCAACCCAAAATTTAGCGATCTCAAAATTTGCGACATTAAACTCAAGACATTCAGATGAACTTATTGGTCCAGAATTCGTAAAACCAACACGTGGTTATACGTGACACCTAAGATCTATGCGTCATCTGCGATAACCATCAAACACAAATCGAAACAATAGAAAATTTAGGCATTACCCACTTAAAACCGGCATATCAACCTAAAACCAAAACAGTAGTAACTAATATACATATAATTTTCGTACAAAAAGCACTATTATTGTAACTGACACACATACATTTTTTTACATAAAAGGTATATGCCACGGATTTTCCATCAAATCAAAATAATAAATCAATTTTAAATATTAACCATATGAACAAGGTGTATCGCTCAGTCGTCACAAGGACCAACAGAATCAAACCGCCCAAATCCAGCCTAACACACCTTTCCCCCTACTAACCTCAAAGCTAATCAGAATTTAGACCGTTTCAGAATAGGCACCAATCTAATAAAGAAAAAAAAAAACGACAATGGAAAAAAAATCAGAATTCCTATCCGGAAATATTGTAACCAATTAAACAAGGCACAAAATTAACCTTGAAAGAGGCAAGAGCATAAGGAAACCATGAATTCTTAGTTTATTTTTGCACAATACATGTTTTACTATCATGAACACCTCGCGAACCATCCCTTTCCAACATAACAAACCACCCACCACTAACATAAAAACTAACGAACCCAGTCAGTTTCAGACAGCACTTTGAAAAATTCGAAAAGACTCATAATCGAACCGGATGAACCATATCCGCGGACGCAAAACAAGACAATGGACGAGGAAGCAAAAATCCATACAACATAATATAACGGTCAAACCAACAGTCTGAAGCAATCCGACAGGAGAAACACAAAATACATACACACAAACAAAACCATTTACGAAAATATAACAAACACGTTCTTTCTCATTTCATTATACAGAATCAATTATTCATTATATAAAATCAGAATACTAAAATATTATTGTAAACGAATTATTGTATATCGCGATGCGGAGCATCGTTTTGTAAGAGGGGGAGTGTAATGGCCCTGTCCTATAATCTAAAACCCTTTTTCCCAAGCACTCCATTCTCACGCCAGCTTCATCAACTTCACTCTCGCTATCAATCCACTCTCACGCTCAAACCTTGCATCTCAGCTAAACCTAATGTTTTTTCCAGCTAATCCCATAACCGTCAACACCTAGCTCCAATTTGCCCTTGGTCCCACGGGCCTTGTCCCTCTGTCTGACGACATCCCCTCCACTGTCATTAAGTCCTCTCCTTCCTGCATCTTATTAGCACTTCAGTTCATCATCTACAGCTAAACGATTCGGACGTGCACTCCCCGAATTAAAGAATCCTAACAATAAACGCAAATAAAACTTGTATCTCCATTCTATCTTTATTTAACCCGTTTGACCATTGCAACATTTTTATTTCAAACAAATACACTATTTCCGAAACGGTCGAATTTAAAAATTTGAAATAATTCACAAAAAGTATTTTTAACTAGTACTGCTGCGAAAGCTAGTAGCTGTGAAAGGTTCAAAATTTTCTGGTATGGTTGCGAAAAAAAGTGGCTGGATTGACGGAGAATCCCTCATATGTAAGTACTAGATGAAAATCAGAGAGAGACACTTACCTAGGGTACCAGTATCAGTAGTCTACTAGGGTATCAGTAGTCGGCTAAAGAATACGTACAGCAATACCATTGATTGGTTAGCAAAAATGAATTTCATTCTTTACATTCTGGGTAGGAGACGTATAATACGTATTCTCACGTCGCTATGATTTTTTTGTTACAACGGGTGAGTCGCCAAGTTGGATGATGATTATTGGTATTGTGTGAAAAAAAACACGACTTGACTTATATTTTGAAACGCGAAACGCGTGGCGCACCGCAAGTTCCTCCTAAATACTCTCGGGCATATATGGGTATCAGGGTAGGAACTGCACATGACTTATGATTACTGTATTACGTTGACCGACTTTTAATTACTTTTTTTGAATCACATTTTGAATAAGCCATTTCAAATATTTTTTCTAGATCGAAGCTGTGCATACCGTACTTGAAGAAAAGTTTGAATCCTCATATCGTCAATATCAGTCCGCCATTGAATCTAAATCCCATTTGGTTTAAAAATCATGTCGCCTACACCATTGCCAAGTATGGAATGTCCATGTGTATTCTTGGGATGGCAGAGGAATTTAAATCAGATAATATTGCTATCAACGCCGTTTGGCCTAAAACAGGTATGTGATTATGTCGTTTTGTCAAATTGTTTTCACCAAGAACTGAAAGAGATCGTGTCCAACAACGCAATGCCATTGTATCGCCAATGCCTTGGATTTTATCGGATTTTTTTTTTTAGTTTCCCATGTTCTATCGTGTTAATAGAAATTATCATCTTTCCTTTTTTTTTTTTCATCCGACGAACTCTGTCATTTTTTTTTTATAACAAAATATTATACTTGTCGTTCTGTTTCGCAATTCAAATATATCTAATTTTTTTTTAAATTTCTTTTGCCTCATTTTTTGTCTGCTCCCTTCCTTCCCCAAAATAATTGAGACCGCGAAAAAACCACATCACAGTATATACCGTGTCAGCTGTTTCGTGTGTATCAAAATATTTCTGTGGGCTGAAAGATAAGTTGATAGACTTATTATACCATTCATCGTTTGTATGTTAAGAATAAGACAAAGATTCGACACTGCATTACCAATAATCGTTGCTCTGCTTTAGATTTCATCATACCATATATTCGACTTAGCCATCTATTGTGCAAAGGTTAACGAACCACGATTTAGCAATTGTGCAAACGTAGCAGTTTAAAGGTGATTTTTGCGACACACACGCCATTGAATGGACATCATACGATTCCGCCTCTTCGGAACTTAAACAAAAAGCCATTGAACTATCAGTTCAGCAATAATATAAAACGGCAGCTTTCGGTTGGAAGTGGGGCTGTCAACTATTACGAGCTATCCCGACCGAAAGCTAGTTGGTTAGAGACAATTTGATCTCAAGGCAAATAATCAAGCACTACTTTATAACATATCCTTCATCATCACGAATAAAACTAGTTTGTATTTTAGTAATACTCGAGTTGGATATTTACTCAACGTCGACAATCACCCATAAACGCTTCCTCGACGATTTCTTCCCCTCGTGACGAGATTCGTGGGCACAACATCGTCTATACCGTCTACCGAATTCTTATAAATTCTGTACTCAAGCAATGAGTGAATATTTATTTTATAAAACTCTTCGTACACAGTTATTGTGTCGGTGTGCTCCGAGTTGTTTCTACAAGATGGCAAATACAGGGTGGAAATAAATAATTGGTCGCCACTTCGCCAGATGATTCTCCATCTCGTGATCGGTAAGGATCTATCAAAGCTTGTAGCCGCAAAATTGACCTTGATCCTGAAATCCAAGGTTATAATTTTTTATGGTCCTAAAAAATTCTACTCATCAAGAGGAATACAAGTCTCGAAGGGACCATATGTTAAAAATGCGATTTTATATGGGGATATTCGGTTCAATGATGAAAAAAAATGTAAACAATCATTTTTTTCTGAATATTATTTGAACGGGCTCATAATGAATAATATTCTTATTTAAAAACAGCCTTTTTGATAAAAGGCTTGTCACTTAGCCGAAACTTTTTTCGAAAATAATCGAGAAAAGTAACCGTTGCCCGACTCTGACCGCGGGAAGGCGGATGCACTGAGCAAATAAACGTAATGTTGCCACAATAATACACCATGGTGAAAATTTTATAGTTTCAGAAACCATAATTATGATAAATGTAATGACAGTACTGTTATTTTGGCCATCGCAATATGGTCACACGTACACCTCCAAAAATGTACCACATTTATCGTTCAAATTACAATAATTACCGTAGCAATGATGAAAATATCGGCATCAACCAGGATCCATCAACTAAAAATTAAAGCAAATGTTACCTGATCTCGCCTGTACAGATTATCATAATGTATCGTCAATAACTTACAAAGTTTCTGTCACTAATTTTATTGTTACGATATATATAATCAAAGTTGACTACTGTAACGTCCTGGGTCGAAATACCCACCTAAATTTGAAATTTTTCATATACGTTCTTTTAATACTCAAATTACGAGAAAACATGAACGAAAAGAGGTGACCCTCATTGCCGGAGTTCACCACCTAAACTAAATAACTAAATAACTAAATAACTGGAAATCCGTCTGGCGATTATCGTCAGCAAAATGTCGAGGTGTGAGAGAAACTCTTCCCTCACGCGCCGACATCTCCCACCTTATGCGACAATAGAATAAGGGCCTATATACTGACCAGCAAGAAGTCCGTCAGTCAGTGAGAAGTCAGTCTGTGAGCAGTCTATAAGTCAGGCTAGAGTCAGTGAGGAGTAGAGGGTAATCAACAGTCAAGTGCTTAAGAGTCAGAGTACTCAGTCACTTGAGTAGGTTAACGAATAACCATCGGAAAAATCGGCGGGTCTACCTCGGGGACCCGACCGCGTTTAAAACAGGACTAAAACTTAAAAAGATGTGAAAATTGTGAAAACTTCCTGTCCGATTTCCCCAACGGGATTGATCGAGGACTATTTGAATAAACGCCGAAATTTATTTGTTGAAATTAAAAAGTGATTCGACAAACTCATTTAAATAACCCGCTACGCCTGCATCCGCTCATCCAACGAGGATAGATTCGGCCGGTAAATACGGGAAAATAATAGATAAAACGTACGAACATACTTCAAGTTGTTCAGTTTCGATTGGGACACCCACCAAAATTCACGTGTTCCCAACACCTTTTCATAACTGCAGTACCGTGCGCTAGACGCACGTGCTCACGCAGTTACTTTACTTAATTTTCTCACCTTCTCTGACTACAGTACTGTGCGCTAGACGCACGTTCTTAAGTAGTACAGTACTGTGCGCTCGACGCACGTACTTAAGCAGTTACTTTTCTCACCTTTTCTGACTACAGCACTGTGCGCTAGACGCACGTGCTTAAGTATTCCTCCCTCCGGGTACAGTCCCGTGCGCCAGACGCACGTTCTGTACTCTAACCAGCCAACCACAACTCTGTGCGCTAGACGCACGCACTGTGGTGGAGGTTTCAACCCTATCGTGTGGGAGTCCCACCCGAAAATAGGACACACTCGAAGGATAACTTTTTCATTTGGACTTTTACGAGCAAACGCCGAAGCGGTAAATCCGAAAATAATAACGACTCGCTCCAGGGAAGAATTGTTTAATGTACGAGCACAGCAACAACAATTCGAGCGACACCTCAACCGACAACGTCGACTTCATCAACTAAACACCCGCTACGCCCAAACAAAAATCATCTAACAAAAACCACGGTAAAACACCACGTTTTACCAAAGAAAGCAAGAAAAATCTACGTTTTACGTAAGTAGCGTCACACGATCACCGCACTCTTGCCTCTATCCCCGACCGGCGCATTCCGGTCCCAACAAGAGGCACCCTTATTTCTATATATATACCCTATCGTTCTCACCCAGGACGTAACACTACTCTTACGATTTTACACAATTCGGCGTACACAATTGGTCAGTATAGTCTAGGGTACAAAATTATATACGGATCAGGAAAAATTGTGACTCTCACATATGGTATGTTATTCGTACAATGCATTTATTGTTGCCATTATAATTCAGCACAGTGAGAATTTTGTGTTGCGAGAATTGAATTACATACTTATTATAACTATGATACCGTCATTTCTACTCTACGAATATAGTTAACAATATCTTGTAATATGCTACTATATTTGTCGCAAAGTTAAGTATTTGATGCACAGTTATTTTGACAATATCTAAGTATCTACGCGTTCTATATGAATTATGGCGATGTATACTATATGTCGCTCGTCTATTGTAACGGTGCGCTTTTGTCCTTATGACATATTTTCACGCTGCGCGTGAATTCGCGCTTCGTTGATATACGGAGCAGGTGAAAAGAGACTAGAATACGTTTTGATTTTCGATTTTCCTTTGTTTATTCTTTACAGTCGTTTCTCTCGTATTTCTTATGATCTACTCACAATATATTTTTTTATCGCAAGAGCATATGGTGTCCTTTTTTATTCAAATTTCCCTAATGGTAGATGAGGTAGATTTTTAATTAGGAGTGAAGAGCCCAACGGCGGGAAATCCGAGGTCATCCCAAGGAAATCCGTTGCTGGCACTCGGAATTTCAAGCGGACGATTTAGGTATAGCCTAACGGCGGAAATTCCGAGGTCGTCCCAACGAAATCCGTTGCTAGAACTCAGAATTTAAGCGGACGATCTAGGTAGAGCCCAACGGTGGGAAATCCGAGGTAACCCCAAGGAAATCCGTTGTTGGCACTCGAAATTTAAGTGGACGATTTAGGTAGAGCCTAACGGCGGGAAATCCGAGGTCATCCCAAAGAAATCCGTTGCTAGCACTCGGAATAGGATGAGGAAACTTTGATTCTAATTTCGTCACCGCAAATTAATGCTTCTGCTGATTCTAATACAAATTCTAAGTTGCTCAGGTGATTTTAATTTAATAATGGCGTTCTGTCGTCGGGCACAGTGACAGTCTCGTCGGGACTTCGAGGGTCTCTCCAAACTAGAGCAGAGTCGGCTGGTTAGAGCTCCGTCCTCTTCTCCGGTCATGGAGCGAAGTACCTTCCAGTGGCCGAAATCCCTCCTATTATACCCGTCCGGGGCCGTGTCCCAGAATCCTCTGCGCTTCTCCCCTCTCCGCCGGTAAAGCCGGATTCTCACGACGCGTCTCTTCGGCGTGCTCGACCTTCTCCCCTCTCCATCGTTAAGGCGGATTCTCGCGACGCGTTTCTTCGGCGCGCTCGACTTGGTCGCCGGAGCATATTAAAAAGTGGGGGGGGGGGGGGGGGGCTTTGCGATATCGTTACAGTATGCGACTATATTACCAGGCCATTGTTAAAGAACGCGATGTTATTATGATGAATGTTATTACATAGCCTTGTCCACCGTGTTAAAAGCCTGTACAATAATTTTGATGTTGAATCTAGACGTGGTTCTTGAAGAATGTAATTGTTAATTAAAGTACAATTATATTTTTCAAGACACCTTTTTTTATTTTATTGATCATTTATTAATTAAGGTACAAAGGGTAATTTAATTATATGAATATTAATTTTGTTATCTATCATCTTGTCCTGCTTACATTCTTAAGATTGGAGATACCACAGTTTTCCTACTTAACCTGCCCACGTAATTGTTATGAAAAGAAACTGTTAATTGATAGGTAAATTAAAATTTTCGTCTCGTATCGTCACGTTCACAGTCTTACAAGCCTATATAAAAAATTTTATGTTGGAACCACACGTGGTTCTCGAGAAATATATTTGTTAACTAAGGTTTAAAGGATAAATGAATTATATAAATATTAAATTTTTTGTATACATTATCCTATTCTATTCAGAATATGAAGATTCGAGATATCAAATTTCGAACTTTAATTGTCTGTAGTTGTATGTTAGGCCAGGATCTGAAGCATTTTTGCATGACACCGATCCAGAATGGATGAGATCTGTATATTTTTTTTGTCCAACCTGCACCAAAAGTATGTCTATTTGTGTATGTAAAGTTGGCGCAAAGTGGCCTTTTCCCGCCCGCAAAGGAATGAGCGGGCGCAAAATGCTGGCGGGCGCAAAGTATGTATGGTAAGCGGGCGCAAAAGCGAACTTTGCGCCCGCTTCAACGAATGCAATGGCGCAATCGCGTGGGTGCCGGGCGATAGAAGACGACAGTAACGCCGCCACTCGTTGGAACTTTTGGCTGTCGCCAGTCGGTATTGCAGTTAACACAGATATCCTTGTGACTTGTGACGTTCGCGACGTACCGTGCAATTAATTGTGATAAATAATACTTTTTTTTCAATAAAATTTTAGTTTTTTCATAGGGGGGGGGGGGGGGGGCTCCGCCCCCATACCCCCCAAGGGGGTTTCGCCCCTCGACGCCACCGGGGCTTCGCCCTTGGACCCCGTCGCGACGCACAGTGATCTGCCAAAACTCGACTTCTCATGATTTATGTTCATTTTTCCGACTTCTAGCAGGTTACGACTTTAATGCAGGTTACGGACACAAAGTATCGTGTACACCACGGGCGGAAGGTGATTGACGCTCGGCGAGTTTCGGCTGAGCTTCGGGTGCTTCGGGTCCCCTCGGCTTCAGCCGAAACTCGCCTTGCGGCAATCGCTCGCTTTCTGTCCTAGATACACAATTTACTAATAGAGCTGATGCCCGTGATAAAGGCCTATGGTTTTCTGGCCACAGATTTTTCGGCAAAAAAATTTGCGGTGCGTTCAAAATGGATGTTTTTGAGTGATAGCGACGAAACTATTGATCTGAGAAAAAAAAAGTTGTGTAACAATTTATAGGCATTAAAAAGATGAACAATTTGGCTTGTCACACATTAAAATTGATCAATTTGTTCTCTTGAAAAGTAATAAAAACCTGCTGAAACCGTTGTTTCAACAATAACTAATTATTTATGCAATAATGCATGTATATCTTCGAAAGTTTGGGAATATATGTCTATTGGTATACTAAAAAAGTGTGCAAAACCGGAGTTCGATCGGATGAATACTTTTTTAAAAAAAGCATTTGTTATTTAAAAAAAAACCGTTTTTTTTTGCACGGAATTTCCGAGCTGGAATATTATCGCAGAGCAATAAAACTTGAAAAATATTAATCCAAAAAGTCGTATTATCATGTACACTTTGAGGCAAAATGATTTTTTACAATTAAGTACGTAAAAAATAGCACCAAAAAGGGGGTACGTTTTTGACTCATAAACAAATGGAATTCCGCCCCCAATTTTTATGTTACAGAATCAAAATTAGCATTATTTGAAAGCTGCTATTTTTACACGAATTTAGAAAGAAAAAAATTAATTCAAACTTTAGTAGGGGGGCGGGGGGCAGATAATTTTTTTTTCAACAATCATTGCAGCTGCTCTTTTTAACATAGAGAGCTAAATTTTGGGTGCAGTATAGAGAAAGACTCATACTAACCGTCATAAAAATTTCGAAGAGATTACATATGAATGTAATGTTCATTATTGCGGTCAATTAACGGACAATATGTGACGCCGCGTATGGAGGCGAAGTGGGGGAAACCATCTCCGCCTGGCAGGCCCTCGCGCTGAAAGTGAATTCGCTCGTTCGAATTCCACCAACTTGGAATATCTCTCGAACAAATTAACATATCGAGGTGTTTTTTTTTTTTAATTTCGGCTTGATCCCGATTTCCGCTGATCATGAATTTGCTATCAAAAGCTCGAAAAAAATTGTATCTAAAGCTCGATTTTTTTTTCTTTTTTTTCCACCGTTTTTTGATTAACTTTCGAATATCACTTCAATTGTATTCCATCGTTGGGAAGTTCGTCAATTACTTTGCCAAAAAAAATCGCCTCAATGAAAATATATTGTTGCTGCAGCACGCGTCATTAAGTTTTGAGGAAATATAAAAAAATAAGGATCAGAATATCTAAAATAATTACTAAACGCATTTATATTTGAACACAGCTGATTTATTACGAGAAACGGTTATAAAAAATATCGAAACAAAAAATGTAATTGTCAAAAGAGCTTGAATCTCAGGCATATTTTTTTTCATTTCACGAATTTCACAAATATTGAACTAAGTTTTCGATTTCTAACTATTTCTCGTAGTCTTAGTTGTACTGAACATACATTTGGCGATTTCTATAAGAGGCACGGATACGAGAATGCTGAAGGGTCTCAGGTTCAAACTATAAATGGATCCTTTTGCAGTTGACGCCGCTTTCTCATTGATGCGGTTAGCAGGCTAGAGCAGCTGTTTGAGGAGACGGATACATTTCGGGTCTGTAGAGCTCCTTTTCGACAGTTTCATCTGAAAAGTGACGCTGCTCACATCGTGCAGTCAGTTTATAGTGAAATTTACCAAATTGAGTTTTGTTTGAAGTTTTGAACGTGATACAAATAATTTTGGTATGTACTGTAACGATATAGCAAAGCCCCCCCACTTTTTTGTCTACGACGCTTCGGCGACGAAGTCAAGCCGAATCAACGCGTCGTGAGGATCCGGCTTGATAGTGGAGAGGGGACGAAGTCGAGCGCGACGAATAGACGCTTCATGAGAATCCGGCCTTAACGGCGAAGAGGGGAGAAACGCAGAGGATTCTGGGACAACCCTGGACGGGTATAAAAGGAGGGATTTCGGCCACTAGAGAGGCACTTCGCTCCGAGACCGGAGAAGAGGACGGAGCTCTAACCAGCCGACTCTGCTCTAGCCCGGAATGACCCTCGAAGTCCCGACGAGACAGTTACTCTGCCCGACGACAGAACGCCATTAGTCAATTAAAATCACCTAAAGAATTTAGAGCTTGTATTAGAATCCAAGTTTCCTCATCCTATTCCGAGTGCCAGCAACGGATTTCCTTGGGATGACCTCGGATTTCCCGCCGTTGGGCTCTACCAAAAATATCCGCTTAATTTCCGAGTACTAGCAACGGATTTCCTTGTGATGACCTCGGATTTCCCGCCGTTAGGCTCTACCTAAATCTTCCACTTAAATTCCGAGTGCCAACAACGGATTTCCTTGGGATGACCTCGGATTTCCCGCCGTTGGGCTCTACCTAGATCGTCCGCTTAAAATTCCGAGTGCCAACAACGGATTTCCTTGGGATGACCTCGGATTTCCCGCCGTTGGGCTCTACCTAGATCGTCCGCTTAAAATTCCGAGTGCCAGCAACGGATTTCCTTGGGATGACCTCGGATTTCCCTCCGTTGGGCTCTTCACTCCTAATTAAAAACTTACCTCTTCTATCATTAGAGAAATTTGAATATAACAAAGACACCATAAGCTGTTGTGATACGAAAAAAAATATATTATGAACATAAGAAATACGAGAGAAACGACTGTAACAAATAAAAGAAAGAAAAATCAAGAAATTAAAACATATTTGAGTCTCTTTTCACCTGCTCCGTATATCAACGAAGCGCGAATTCACGCGTAGCGTGAATACATGTCATAAGGACATAAGCGTACCGTTACAGTACATATAATAATATTTAATGGAGTCAATTAAACCATAAAATTCTTAGAATTTATAACATTGTATGACTATTTCATGGAATTTAAAACTATTTATTCTGTATGCTCCGAAACGTTTACATGAACAAATTTCGAAATGTTGAATAATATTTTCATTCCTTTACATCGTTTTTATTCCGGTGAAATATGGTAATAAGTATTTGAACAAATATGTATTGAAACAATTAGCCCTTTATTTCGAGGGAAATAAAGGAGAACGAAAAGGAAAGAAGGGGACAATTTTACGAGTGTCGACGGCCGAGCTTTATGACCTTAATTAATGTTATTATTTTAAGGGGACGTCATAAACGTTACCAAATTCTATACTCGTTTTTTATAATCCCTTCCCTTATTCCGTCTTTGTCTTTGTTGTTTTTTCTTTTGAAATGTAAAATTACTTTATTACAAGTGAATCGATCTTGGGAATTGATTCATACTGACGGCCGAGCTTTATGACCTTAATTAATGTTATTATTTTAAGGGGACGTCATAAACGTTACCAAATTCTATACTCGTTTTTTTATAATCCCTTCCCTTATTCCGTCTTGGTCTTTGTTGTTTTTTCTTTTGAAATGTAAAATTACTTTATTACAAGTGAATCGATCTTGGGAATTGATTCATACGGTCTCAATTCACATTAATTGTTCTCGAGTTATTGAGGCACGACAGGGATTTATTCAAGTTTCGATACCGGGCGATGAGAAAGTATTGTTCGTTTGGCTAGAGGTCCCAAAATTTTCGTTAATATTTAGGAGACTCGATTTATGGCAAGGGTTATATGACCACTCGGACGACATCAAGACTTGGAAATCCAGTAACATAAACTCGCGAACAATGCGAGCGATGAATCATACACGCACACTCGATCATACTCGGGCTCGTGGCACACGAGCTTACATCATCAACAAAAAAAAATATACAAAAAAATATACAAAAATAAGAAACAAAAAATGGAGAGTAATGTCGACTTATCGACTATTCAAATTTTTTTTTCTTTTTTTTTTTTTTTTACTCGAAATTCTTAATTTTAATTGCCGCTCGCCGCGGCGAGTTCAACGCTGCACGCGCGCGTTGACGAGAAAAATAATAGCATCGCAAGAAAATGTTCAAAGCACGACGCGACGCCGGTCAGCGCATCGAATGCGAGGAGGAATAGGATATTCGCGAGGCACTTAGCTGTCGAGAGACGCGAAGCGATGAGACGACGCCGATGAAGCGAGGTCAAGATGGCGGGCGTTGTCCGAATTCCGCGTCGCGAGATCGTAGGAGAATAATGATCCTTTCCCACTCGTGGGATTCGATGAAGAGGGCTCGATCGATGCTCTCGAATAATTCCCGTCGCAACGAGACAATTTGCGTCAAAAATGCTCTCTCACGCATGATATGTTGGTCACTCTCGTGGAATGTTTTTTTAGGAATATGACAGACGAAGAACAATAGTTGCAGGGGTCGATGTGCCTCGCCGGCTTACACGTTTTATATCGATGCTTCACAGAAAATGATTTTGACCTACCTATGAATGCCGCGCACAAGAAATAGTCTCGGGGAAGCCTTTGAGAATATAGATATAGAAATAATGGTGAACACGTTATAATAGAACGATGCTGTCCCCGAGACGATTCCGGGTGGACTGGGACGAGGAATCACACGAGATGCCGGTGCTCGGATTTGGGGGAAGACCACGTGGCACGCTTCGTCACACGAGGGATCGCCGGAGATCGATATGGATCTGTGATTCATACCTGCCATGCTAGATGGCTCGACGAGCTCGATTGAGCCTCGTCGATCGTTACAGTATCGAATTCTTGCTTTCTTATGTAATATTGGGTGTAACCCAAAAAATTTTTTCGTACAACACCATCATTGGTTCTGTAGTATCAAATTGTATAATTAGTAATTTGACTATTAATTGTTTATTAGACCTTTCATGTACAAATATTTTTAATAGGTTCATCATTTATCGAGGATGGCAGCGGATTCAAAGGACAATATTTGCGTACTTTGCGACGAAATATTGCTACCTGAAAATACCACCACTGTTAAACAACATGCTATCCAAAGTCTCATTGAAGCTAGTCACAAGCGGAAGGATAAGAAACATCTACAACTACAGAAGCATGAATCCCTCAATATTCATGAGAATTGCCATAGTTCATACGTCAGAAAAAGGAGCATCCAAGCTCTAATAAACAATTAATAGTCAAATTACTGAATGTACTGTTTATTATTGCGGTCAATTGACCGCAATAATAAACAGTACATTCATATGTAATCTCTTCGAAATTTTTATGACGGTTAGTATGAGTCTTTCTCTATACTGCACCCAAAATTTAGCTCTCTATGTTAAAAAGAGCAGCTGCAATGATTGTTGAAAAAAAATTATCTGCCCCCCGCCCCCCTACTAAAGTTTGAATTAATTTTTTTCTTTCTAAATTCGTGTAAAAATAGCGGCTTTCAAATAATGCTAATTTCGATTCTGTAACATAAAAATTGGGGGCGGAATTCCATTTGTTTATGAGTCAAAAACGTATCCCCTTTTTGGTGCTATTTTTCACGTGCTTAGTTGTAAAAAATCATTTTGCCTCAAAGTGTACATGATAATGGGACTTTTTGGATTAATATTTTTTAAGTTTTCTTGCTCTGCGATAATATTTCAGCCCGGAAATTCCGTGCAACGAAAATCGGTTTTTTTTTTATAACAAATAATATTTCAAATAGTATTCATCACATCGAACTTCGGTTTTGCACATTTTTTTAGTATACCAAGAGACATATTTCCAGACTTTCGAAGATATACATGCATTATTGCATAAATAATTAGTTATTGTTGAAACAACGGTTTCAGCAAGTTTTTATTACTTTTCAAGAGAACAAATTGATCAATTTCAATGTGTGACAAGCCAAATAGTTCGTCTTTTTAATACCTATAAATTGTTACGCAACTACTTTTTTCTCAGATCAATAGTTTCGTTGCTATCACTCAAAAACATCGTTTAACCAATTTTGAACGAACCGCAAATTTTTTTGCCAAAAAATCTGTGGCTGGAAAACCATAGGCCTTGGGTTTTCCCAAATTCTTGGGTTTTCTTTGTGTCAATACGTTTGTTTTGGTCCCAATAATAGTAATCAGGTGGCGGAGCCTGAAAAATTGAGGGAATAAAATTAAGGGGGGAAATATGAATTTGCAAAATTTATATTTATTGGATTTATTGTATCAATACGTTATAGTATTGTAGGATAAACTTCCGAAAGCGTCCCCTCCGGATTTGGCTGAAATTTTGCACAGACCTTCTTTTTAACGATATAAAACTGCGCCTGAAAGGATTTTCGGCGCATCGCAATAGTTTTCGAAATATCGTATTTTGTAAATTGATTGATGAACACGCGCGTGTATATCCATATCAATTCTAGCGCACACTCTTATCCCTACTCTTTCGACATGTTAGGCCACGTTTTTCGCGCGTTCGCCTCTTTACTCTCCTCACCACGAATCCGGTAAAATTGCAGTATCGTACTCCGTCAAGAATATTGTGAGGGGTGTGTGTATGCATGCGTGTGCGTGTGTGCGCGATCTTTTGAATGAAATATAAAACTTAAAAATCTACTTCTGCGGCAGTCGGAGGAGCTCCACCCCCCCCCCCCGAACCCCCCGCCGGGGCTTCACCCCTGGACCCCGGTGGACCACCACTCACACACATACGCACACACACACACACACACACACCCGTAGCAAACATCTTTGACGTGCGACATACTTTCCACGTGCATAGTAGCTTCCGACAAGCAAATTTTGAATATTCCTGTATAACCCCTTAATTTTTTCGGGCTCTGCCACCTGATTATCATTATTGGGACCAAAAAAAACGTATTGACGCAAAATAAAACCCAAGAATTTGCAAAATTCGGAAACCTTGTCAATATCAATAATTATAAACAAATTTTGTATATTCATGTATAACCCCTTAATTTTTTCAAGCTCCCCCACCTGATTATCATTATTGAGACCAAGCCAAACGTATTGACTCAAAAAAAACCCAAGAATTTTCAAAATTCTGAGAATTCGTCACAGTAAATAATTACAAACAAATGTTGAATATTCATGCATATCCCCTTAATTTTTTGGGGCTCCCCTGCCTGATTATCATTATTGGGACCAAAACAAACGTATTGACGCCGAAAAAACCCAGAATTTTGCAAAATTCGGAAAAGTCCTCAAAGTAAATAATTACCTTTTTTGGACTCAGCTCCTGTACTATTTATGTATGTAAGTATTTATTGGTTCCCTTTCGGGTTACAAGGTTTTTTTAACAAGGTTTCTTCCTTCTTACATTAAATTTTTAATTTTCACTTTTCTATATAATCCAATTCCTCTCTTCTCCTACACCTCCCGTCTCTCTTACATGTTACATTTCTGTTCCTTCCTCTTCCTCCTCCAACGCTTTCTTCTTTTCATTCCATTTCCACATCACCCCTTCCACCCACACCTTTTTGCCCTCCACCCTTACCCTCCGTCTCTTTTTTCTCCCTTCCATCACCCTCTCCCCCACCATCTTCCTTGTCCTTCTCTCCCACCTCGTCCAGTCTTCTTTCACTTGCAGTATTGTTTCTTTAATGTCCTTTCTTCTCTCCAGCACCCTTTCCCTCGCTCCTTCAGTTTTCAGCTCTACCACCACCACTGCCTCGTTACCCCTCTGTTTCTTCTCAATCACCTTCTCCACTTAAACCTTCAGCCCCGTTCCCTCCTCCACCACCTCCTCCACCTCTTCCACTCCTATCTTCTCCACATCCCATATCCCCTCTATCCAGGGCTGGGTAAATGGTATTTTGAATCCATTTAAAATGGAAAATGGAAAATACGTATTTTAAATGGATTACAAAATGCAAAATGCTTTTCTGAAAATTATATTTATTAGTGTCATCTCAGATCTTAGATAATATACATTTATATCGAATCTCAGTTTCTTTTTTTTATGCCATATTTGTCTTCAGAAGTAATTGTTGATTATAGAGGCAGAATAAGACACGAGATGTTCTGGGTTTCCAATATTACAAGAGTTTATTCAATTATACTTTATATACATCACGACGCTGCTCGAGCACCGAGCACCTTCTCGTCTGAGAATCGAGTTCTCTCTGCTCTCTCTGCGTGGCTCCGTTGGTCGACGTTTTACATATAGTGACACTCAATTCGTCTAGTGATGCTCATTTCCACGCTTATGGATACGAATATAACGAAGCTTAATTTACTTATTTCTTACATGCCTCCTTAAATTTATCTTTCTTAATATTGTTCATTTTTATTCGTAAATTCATTTCAAGAACTCTCTAAACTTTTCAAATTTAGTTCCCCCTAAAGCCTTAGTGAAGATGTCTGCTGGATTTTCTTCTGACTCTATTTTTATTACATCAATTTCTCCATTTTGATAGTTTTCATTTACAAAGTGGTAATGCGTTTCTATATACTTTGATTTCTTTGTTAAATTTCCATATTTACTTATGCTAATCGCACCAGCATTATCCTCATAAATTTGTATCGGATTTTTAATTTCAATTCCAAAATCGCGTAAGAGATCTTTTATCAGTTTAATCTCACTCCCACATACAGAGAGCGCTACATATTCTGCTTCCGTAGACGATTTTGTTACAATTTCTTGTTTTTTTGATTTCCAGAATACAATATTGCCATGCATTCTTATTACATACCCCGTCGTGGACTTCCTATCGACAACATCTCCTGCCCAATCAGCATCTACACAACAATCTAAAATATCAGCAGTTTCATTTTTTTCATACTTCAACTTTAAGTCTTATAGTATAGATATTTTAGTATTCTTAGTGCATACATATAATGACTATGATCATAACACGCTTGAAATCTGCTCAAGTAATTCACACAGTAACAAACATCTGGTCTAGTGCCTGAGCTTATGTATAAAAGCGCTCCAATTAAATTTCTATCTTATCTTATTTGATGCTGATGGAGCAGGCTCACAATTTAAATTTTGCTCCATTGGAGTCGCATATAATTTTGCATTTTCTATCTCATACCTTTTCGCTAACGATTCTATGTATTTTTCCTGATCTAAGGTCATAGTATTTTTCTCGTAATTATAGTCGATATTAATTCCTAAATAAGTTTTTACTTGACCCATATCTTTGATTTGAAATCTACCTGCTAATTTGTCCTTAATGGAATCTACCACTTTTCTCCTTTTACCACAAATCAACAGGTCATCTACAAATATTATTAAGTAGAGTTTCTCATTATTACTTGTAATGGTGCATAAACAATAATCAATTTTACTCTTCTCAAACCCTAAGTCTTTCAGGAATTCATACCACGCTCGTGGACTTTCTCGCAATCCGTATAAAGCCTTTCTTAGTTTACATACATTGCCTGTATTATCATCGTAACCTTGAGGTTGTTTTACGTACACTTCTGACTTTACTTTCCCGTTCAAGAAAGCTGAGTCAACATCCATTTGATCTACCACAAATTCGTTTTGTATACAAAAGTTTAATAAAATCTTTAACGTTTGGGTTCTTGCAACAGGCGAATATATATCTTCAATAATTTCCTTTTGTTGAAAGCCTCTTACTACAACTCTAGCTCTAAATTTATCATTGGCCTTTCTTGTACAAATCCACTTTAAGTCTAATACTTCTTTATCCTTAGGTTTTTTTACCACCTCCTATCGTTTTTATTCAAACATTCAATCTCATGGTTCATAGATTTTTGCTATTTATCACTATCATTACTATTTATCGCTTCGTTATGACTTTCCGGAGTATTTAAGCTTACATAGTTAACATATATACAGTTTGTTATCGGATTTCCATATTTATTCACTTTATTTTTCTTTCTTTCTGACTTTCTTAGTACTTGTACGTTTTCATTGTTAAAACTCGGTAAGTTTTCCACATCCTTTTCAATCTCTTTATTTACGTCACATTCATTATTTTTATTTTCCTCAATTTCATTTTGACGTTCCTGATCAGTCTCATTATCATTCAAGTTATTTTCATCATCATTTTAATTAAATCCTATTAGCTTTACGTTTTCTTCAATTATATCCACATGTTTCGCTACTGTGACTTTATTGTTTATTAATACTCTATAACCTACGTCTTCGTATCCAACCAATATTCCTAAGTCTGCTTTTCTGTCCCATTTACTTCTTCTTTTCATCTCCGGGACTCTAACAACACTCTACTCCCGTATAGTTTTAAGTTTCTAATATCAGGCTTGTGTTCCATCATAATGTCGTACGGGGTCTTTTTCTCCAATGTGTTGGCTAACGTTCTGTTTTTCAAATATACAGCCGTTTTAATTACCTCTGGCCAAAATCGATTATGAATTTTCGCGTCTGTTAGTAAACATCTTGCCGTGTCCATTACTGACCTGTTGTGGCGCTCGGCTGTTCCGTTGAGCTCGTGGACATATGGGGGCAAGGTTCAATGTGGTAAAGGTATACCTTTATCTCTAGCAAAATTATAAATGTCTTTATTTAGAAATTCTCTCCCGTTGTCGCATCGAAAGCGTTTGATCCTGTTCCCTGTTAGATTCTCTAGTAGATTTACATAGGTTATAATCCAATGGTAAACTTCACTTTTATTTTTCATTGTGTACACTTTTGCAGCTTTACTATAATCATCAATCAAAATTAGAAAGTATTTCTCTCCCATGTACCCTACGGTACCGTGCGGCCCATTTACATCTGCGTGAATTATTTCTCCTATTTCTCTTGCTCTATATCTGATATTTTCAAAACTAGTATTTGTCATTTTATTCTGTACACAGGTACCGCACTTTAAATAATCGCTCTCTAAATTACTTGGTAAACCTTCGACTAGGTTATTTTTACTCAGAATATTTAAGTATCCAAAATTTACATGTCCTAGTATCCGATGAAATCTTTCTTTCACAGTCATACCATTATTTACATTCTCGGTTTGATAGGTTTGTTTACTTTCGAACACAGTATTTATCTTGTAAAAATTATTTACCTTATTCGCAACTGCTATCAACTTATTTTCATATGAAAAGATTTTTGACGTATTCCCCATTGAAACAATTTTGGTTTTATTTGCTATTTTCCCAAAACTCATTAAATTTCTATCCATTTCTTTTATAAAAAATACATCTCTCAGTTCAATTTCCGTTTCATTCTCGTTTGTCACAAATTAGTTTTTATATCTCCTACACTCGTTGCTTTCAATGTTCGAGCATCTCCGACTTTTACATTTATCGGATTTTCTAGTTTGTTAACTTTAACAAAATTTTTATCATCATTTATAATACGGTCTGAGCATCCACTATCCAAAACCCATTCCAACTTATTCTCACAATTGTTTACCTCTATGTTGTAACCTTCTCTCCCTTCCACCTCTGTTACGAAGGTCATCGTTTCTTGACCTGCGTTCTGACGATCTTGCCTTTGTTGACCGCCTCGCCCTCGTTGACCTATGCCCCGGCCTCGATATCCGCCAATGCCTCTAGTGTAACTGCCGCCATCTCGTTGTTGTTGGGGTTGATAACGTGCGCCCCCCCCCCCCCCCCGCGCTTGCTGTTGTCCCCTTCCTCTCGTGCCTCTCCAGGAATTTCTTGCGTTACTTTGGCTCGTGCACTCGTACTGATAATGACCGGGTTTTCCACATTTAAAACATGTACCGTCTCTTTTCTTCTCAACATTAAATACATTGGAATTTCCGCTTCTGTTTCTAGGACTATGATTTTCATCTTTCTCACGATCTTCATATATTTTGATTTTATTAATTACATAATCAACGGTTCTTTCTTGCTCTGGTAGAACATCCACTAAGTCACCAATATGACTTAACGAACTTGGAAGTGTTCTCAATATGTAATTAAGTTTTTCTGATTCATTTACCGTTGCACCGGCGTTCTTTAATTCAATTAGTAATTTTTCAAAAGAACTATTGAATTCACTTGTTTCTGTATAATCTTTTAATTTTAATCTGTCCAATTTGTTTCTTATACAAATTTGTAATGCGGTTGACTCACGCAAATACAATTAATCCAATTTCTTGATTATCTCGTAGCTCGTATTTTCTTCACTAACAAGTTCCATTTGCTTATTTGACAAAGCACTATATATATAGTTCAAGGCTTTCAAGTCGATATCATTCCACGTGGCTTCATTTTCATCGGCGGCTCTCACTCGTTGAATAACCTTTTCGCACTTTTTCATTCTTAGAAATACTGTCATTCTTTTCTTCTATGTGCTGTACTCAGATCCATCGAAAATCGGCAGCGTCATCTTGAACTCGTCCGCCATGTTGATTCGACTATATTCACGTTCAGTTTTTTCAACCACTTTTCTTGCTTTATTTAAGCTTATGATTTTCTTCACGGTCTTCACAAATCGTTTTTCCTTTTTTTCTTCTTCAATATACTCTCGACTTACTTCACTTGTCTCGTCCTCCACTTTTATCACTTCCTCTTTTACTTCGTCGCCACGTGTTCCCATTACCTCCAGAACTTTCTCGAGTTTACGAATCATCCTCGAAGACACTCATTTCGCGGCGATAACAAACCACGCTCTGCTACCATGTTGATTATAGAGGCAGAATAATACACGAGATGTGGGTTTCCAATATTACAAGATTTTATTCAATTATACTTTATATACATCACGACGCTGCTCGAGCACCGACCACCTTCTCGTCTGAGAACCGAGTTCTCTCTGCTCTCTCTGCGTGGCTCCGTTGGTCGACGCTTTACATATAGTGACACTCAACTCGTCTAGTGATGCTCATTTCCACGCTTATGGATACGAATATAACGAAGCTTAATTTACTTATTTCTTACAGTAATTGTGACTCAAACGTAGCGTCGTCCATGCTACGCCTACTCGGTCTCATTACCATGCCACCATAAGAGAACAAACGCTTGACGCTTTAACGCGGTGCGGACGAGGGTAGTGCCGTATTGTATTTAAAAAACAGTGCCTTTATTGCTGGATAGCGATTCAAACAACCCAACGACGTGTCACCGTTTTGTATGTACTGCAAGCATTGTAGTTGGATACTGTTTTTGGTGGAAACATTCAAGCTACTTTCATCTGAAGACGTTTCTTCGTCGATCAAAAAGAAACTTTGACTGCTGTCATTGTATCCGGTCGTGTCATTACCCTTTTTGGAATCATTCCTGCTGTACAAAGATTCGGCTTCGTTAAAAAGTAGATCTTTTACATCGTTTCTTTTCTCTTTTGGAACCCACCGAAGTTTGAAGAAAGGATGGCTGACAGAAGCTAGTATAGCATCATTGACTTGGGACGAAAACGAATAAAAATTGTGAAATCTCATCTCCAAACTTTCTAGAAGGACTTCCACCAAACGTGAACAGTACTTTAAATAACGCAGCTGCAACTTTACTAGGGCTTTTTGTATTTGTAGTAAAATCGGTAATAGTTCGCCCTAAAAACAATTCTTTTCCCCTTGCAGTCTATCTAAAGCTTGGGCGATGGGTTGCATACACTCAATATACTCTGCCATGAATTCAAAGTGAGTATTTTTGAATTTTGGGCGTTCCAATGTATCGCATACTTCACCCAGGAAATCCCTAACTTTCATTAAGGATGCATTGGATGTACCTTGCCAACCAAAAGTGACTTTCGTCGACAATATTGCATACTTAATGATAAGATAAAAATCGGAAAAAATTCAACCACAACAAAGACGATAAGAAGATTACTTTTTAATAATAATAATGCCCAAAAGTTATCAATAAATTGCTTAAACAAAACATTGTTTAACGAATTTTTTGGGAATGTTTTTTTTTGCCATGTAAGATGATTCGCTGATTTTTCTGACTACACATGCATTTTTTTTAAATTTTCTAATCATTTTGAAATTTCGGTTTTCGGAAATTTGTAAAGGTTGTATTTACGAAACTATTCGTTCAAGGCCCTGGAAACTTCTTAATTGTAATAAACAACTTTTTTACGAAAACATATCCAAAATTCACGATTTTTCCTTCATTTTTAAAAATTAAAAAATTTTCGAAAACTAAAATTTCAAAATGATAAGAAAATTTTAAAAAAATTCATGTGTAGTCAGAAAAGTCAACAAATTCATTTCACGTGTCAAAAAAAAACTTCCCCTGAAAGTTTGTTAAACAATGTTTTGTTAAAACAATTTATTCATAACTTCTCGGCATTATTATTATTCAAAATTAATTTTCTTATCGTCTTTATTGTGGTTGAATTTTTTCCTATTTTTATCTTATCATAAAGTGTGCAATATTGTCGACGAAAGTCACTTCTGGTTGAGAAGGTACATCCGATACATCCTCAAATCGCAGAGACAATCGTATGTTGAATTCCATCGAGTTGGACACGGCGAACTGGGTGATTTTTTATTTATATCTTTGTGCGTCTCCGCCGCTTTCAAAGATCTTGATGTAAGAGTCCACAGAGAAGAACATTTTCCAAAAGCAGAGTGATGAGCTCTATTATAAACGGAACTACCAGAGGATGTTTTTAACGCTGCTTTGATATCTATAGCAGCGATCAGGTTAAGAGTGTGACTCGCACATCGTTGATGTTCCGGTAGTACTACGTCGTTCCCAGAATTAGATTTACCCAGATCATCACCAATTCCAGTGATCACGATTTCGTCTTGGTCTTCGTCATCATTATTGTCGTCCTCGAGATTGTTTCAGTTTTCAGGCTGACTGTACATGTTGAAAGCTTTGACCATGTTTGACGCATTGTCAGTTGTAGTTTTAACATTTTTTTTTTTTTTAATCAAGTTTAAATTCACTATGTATATCGTGGAGTAATTCTGCGATTTTGTCGTAGGAATGAGTTCTCTTGAATCTGCGGCAGGCTAAGCCGGCGCTTTTTCTTTCGAAATTGTCATCTATCTGCAAAGAATAAAGGGAATCAGCAATTACTGTAATGAATAACAATTTCCAAACTAACATTAAAAAAGATCCATATTTCTGCTATAAAGATTTAGACATAAAACAAAACTAGTATTTGTTTATTTGGACTGATTTTCAATTTTTTTTTTGACATTTCCGTGCTTTACCTTTGAAATATCGTTTGTTCATGTCGAAATAAATACTTTCGTGGATGAAAAAAGTATGAAAAGTTGAGGGGTCGAAGAGTTATCCCGAATAAATGGTGAAAAAATGATTTTTTCTAAACCATGCTTGATTTTTTCTAAACCATTCTCTAAACCGTGCTCCCCTCTCTTATTATCGTTGTTTATGATAAAATGATCACTTTCAATAAGAAAAAAAAAAAAATCAAAATCCGTCGTTGAGAAAAAATAATTTTTTCAACGTTTTTTCAAAATAACTCTCGTCCATCAATTTTTCTGCGATTCTTCGGCTGGTCATCATTGATGACAAGTGAACATATTTCTCAAAAGAAAAAAGAATTGAAATTCAGGACAGCCGGTATGCCAAAAAATAGTAAGGTTGTATATTTTTCAACCTCCGACGCCTAATTATGATTGTTGCCACTAAAATGACTACGTTCACCGAAAAAAAACGAAAATCCCGAATATTATTCGAAGTGAACAGTCATCACAGAAATTACCCAGTGTACAGTAACCCCAAGAAAATTGCGCTTTGATGATGACCAAATGTCGGCTGTAGTATATACGTACGAAATCGACTCTAAAGTCGATAACAGAAGTTTCAAGATTGCGGTATTCATGCTGTCAATTTTGGTACGGAGAGTTTTCCTTGTCATCACCGAGATAAGATTTTTTAGCTTATTGATACCTGTAATATTCGAAGAAATCATTTTCAATAAAATTAGAATAAAAGTACTAAATACATTTAGGACAACTTATAATAAAAGGTTGCAAGAAGAATACATCAACCACAGCTATACAGACATGAGACCTGAAACATCGTGGTATCATAAGCATTTCCAGGGTTATCAGTTATATTTACCAGATATTAGCTGTTTGAGCGCTCCGTGTTCTACAATAGACATTGGAGACATCGTCTCAACAACAAATGATGTGATTAATTCATCTTCTGTGTGTTGACTGCTATGTGAAAAGGCGTCAGGTAGTATTGTCTGTTTCGGTTTCTTTGATATTCCAGTATTATCATTATCTCTGAGCCTCTGCAGTAGATTCTTTGCTTATGTACTTTTATACTTTACATATTCTTCTACAGAATGACCTTTTACAAGAATTTTATTCCGAAATTATATTTTGATATTCATATTTATATGTTTATACCCACAGTGATCTCAATAGGTCTCATGCTAAAATCTAACCGACAAATATGAATATTTGTGGCTATATGCAGATGGAAGATGATATAAATAAAATAATATTCAGTTTAAAATCCTCTCCTTGAAATGGTTTAAAAAATTCGTCGTCGCACCAATTCGACCCTTGATTATGTGTTTGCACTGCGTACATTCTGCTCTCACGTTTTCGTCTTTCTGTTTGACAATCTTGAAGAATTTTCCATCCAATACAATGGGTATTGTACGAGTCGTACGACTAGGACGTATGCTGTGCTCATTTCCGTCTTCGTCTCGGTCTTCAGTTACAGACGTTTTTGGGTCTTCTGGGTCCAGTCTACCAGCATTCACAGCATCACTTTGATGACTCGAAATTACTGAGCAATATGCACTTGAAATTTCTATTTACTGACGATTTTATTTGAATTAAAGGCACGTGTGTACAGAAAGTTCGGAAAAACACGCTGACTGTCGCTGACGAAACACGGTAACGGATAAACTCAGAACTCAGAAGCGTGTATCGGCTTGTATACACACTTACAATGTTTATTCGCTCGTGTATACACACGTACAATTACACGATGTCACCACGAGCGGCCACAAGCGGTAACATATGAGCGGTTACGAAGAATCGAACTAGGAACTAGGAACGAAACCATTCAACATTTCACCAATGGCTAAATGGATTGAGTTTTGCATTTTAAAAATAAAATGATAACGCTTTTACCAATTCCATTTTAAATGCAAATGCAAAATGCCATTTTAAATGGATCCATTTCAAATCGTTACCCAACCATGCCTCTATCCAAATCATCATCCCTCTAATCCATATAATCATCCCTCTCATCCCTCTCCCGTTCCTTCGCCTCTCTTTTCCACCTTTCTATTTCCTCTATGCTTTGCCTTTTCTTCACTGCCGCCCATCCTCCCCCCCCCCCCTCCTTCCCTCCGCCTGCCTTTTTTCCCTTCCCTTTCCTTCCTTCCCCTTTGCTCTAGCCCTTTCCTCTTCTTTCTCCCTCATTTTTCTCTCTTCTTTCTTCTACCTTCCTTCTCCTGTCGCTCCAACACCTTTCCTTTCTTTTCTTCGCTGTCCACTTCCGCCCAGCTTTATCTTCCGGTTGCCCCTCCTTCGTCGTCTTTCTTCTTCCCTGTCTTCCCCTCAGTCTCTTTCACCTCCTCCGCTTCTTCTTCGACGTCTTCCTTTCTCCCGTCTTCTCTCTACTTCCTATCCTCTTCCACTTGCCCGTCCTTCTCTTCTTCCTCTTTCTCCATCGTCTTCTCTGCCCCCACTCCTCCCCCCGCCTTTTTTCCATCCTCCTTCTCCTTACCGCCTTCCACCCTTGTCCATCCTTCACATTTCTCACACACTCCTTTTCCCCTCTCCTTCCTTCTTTCCTCCGCCATTTTCCCTCTTGATGTTCTTTAATTCCTCAAACACCCTCTCCACTGCCGCCACTAGCTGGCCCATCCAGACTCTACC